>OX388344.1:646834-1344471 GCA_947579665.1 Sympetrum striolatum
AACTCTCCTCAGCATCCCTCAGCGCCTACTCTCGCTATTCCATCATTGACAAAGGATCCCAGCGTGTTTTTGAAGAACCAAGAAAATGCAGTAAAGAATATTTTACCTCGAAAAGAAACAATCTGAAAGAAAAACACGTACCATCTAGCATGCTTAAATAGGATTATTGTTTGAATTAGATTCAAAATATACTCATTGAATTCTGTTCTATCCATTGGACGGAAACGTCTCCTCAGCATCCCTGCGATCCTATCCTTGTTTATCCATGATTGACAAAGGATCCCAGCGTGTTTCTTAAGAAAAAAGTAACAACAGTTAATAAAATTTTATTTTATGACAAACAACACAATCTCATTAAAAACATAAAGTATCTAGCATACTTGAATGTAATTCACAATTGTATATAATTCAAATTATACTCATTGTATTCTTTGTTCGATCCATGGACCGTAAAATTCTCCTCAGCATCCCTGCACTCCAACGCTGGCTTATCCATGATTGACAAATGATCCCAGCGGGTTTCTAAAGAACAAAGAAAAAACAGTTAATGAAATGCTTTTTGTTAGCAAACAATTCCATCTCATTCAAAAGGACGTACTATCCAGCAAATTTTTATTGTAATTCATGATTTTATTTGTATCAAATTATACTCATTCTTTTCTGTTTTCCATCCATGGACAGTTAAAGTCTCCTCAGCACCCCTGCACTCCTAATCTGGCTTATCCATGATTGACAAATGATCCCAGCGTGTTTCTTAAGAACAAAGTAAAAACAGTAAAATAGTAAATGAGTAATGAAGATGCATTAAACTATATCTATTGGTCATTCAAATTCGAATAATTTTCATTATGTCTGTTACAAGAATAGTATGAAGCAAATACTAAATTAATTAGAATATATTATTTATAATCATTTCCGAAATTCAACTCCGGTAATTCAGTTGAAGACAAATAAAAGTGATAGCAATCATCTTAGGCTGACCTTCATTTTAACATTAAGAATTCATAACTAATAGAAATTCCTGATTCAAGATCTGACAATAAAAATATAACCATTGATAGGGAATCAGTATGTTCCTATGTTTTCAAGAATTAAACCCAACACAAATTTTAATCTATGGCGGATAGATAGGGTTACACTAAGAAATCATTTATAGAACTGATCGAAAAAAAAACAAACTGAGGTAAACCCCGGTATATGACAGAGGTTGATGATATCCGTTACTAATTCCGAAATAATTTCCAAAGATTTAGTGTAGATACGTATTCTATCCCGTTGTTGTTATATTTAATTAATTATTGCGAAAAATCTAACTCTCAATATGATTTCCCAAAGCAAACTCGCATGAAAAAACACGAAACGGAGACTGCTCGTAAAAAACTCTTTTTTCGAAATTTCGAACGTTTCCCCATATTCTTTCACTAAATGACCGTCGAAAATGTCGGCCAAAATAATCTCCTTATATTGCGTTTCGTTATTTCCGATTTTCTTATCGGGTTGCACCAAGAAGAGGAACGTCACAAATAGAATTCTATCGTATTTTAAAATTAATAACAACAAACTGACCTCCTAATAATTAAGACTCGAAACGAGATAAGAATGCACTAATTCGGCACAAATGAATATCTACCCATTATTCAAGAATTACATTTATGGTAGTTTTGAATCGAATTATGAAAGAAGAATAGCAAGATGGAAATCCTCCATTTTAAGGATGGATAATAAAACAATGATAGACGGTAAAATCGAATTTTTAATTTAAACGAAAATACCGTTGATTTGAATTCAGTAGGAACCACTTAACTGGCCTCTAAAAACATGGGAAATAATTGCTTTAGGAATACATTCCAGCTGTAATGTATTCGATTATTCCAAATCGATTCTAAAATCACAACTCTCAATACGATTTCTGGTGAGGAAAACTTCGACTCTAAAGACCGTAGGATGGATTCATGAAAACTAAGGACCAATGGAAATTGAATTATAAAAGTTAGCTCAACTGTAATTCAAGGTTAAGGAAAATGAAAGAAAAGATCGACACGCGACACACCTGACCAAAATGTCAATGTCAAGGTTACGAACACTTTATCTGCTAACTCTTAAAATATGCTTAGCGTAAGAGTCGAAAACATATTGTTTGTACCCAAAACCAAAAATCATCTTTAGAACATAATCTAGGGTAATTCATGATGACGCACATACTTACCAAAGAAATATGATTCTCGACGAAATCCACGAAAATATCGACGTCAGCAAATATTGATAGAATGAATAAATTAATGAATATACACTTCTCATATAAAATTAATCGTAAAATAATCAAGTTAAACTTTTCCCATATACTCGGTTTCGACCCTATTGTTCTTCTACAATTCAAAAGTTAACGGTGTGAAACAGAAGACTAGCAGCACCTCCACACTGGGTGACATCTCCAAAGTAACTGAAATTTAAAACTTTCAAATAAACGTTGAACCAAATACTGTGCTGTGATTGGCTGGTAATTGAAATTTCGGTAGATCACCCTCTTTTTCCCTTAGTGATAATAGTTATCATGCATTAAAATCACCATCAATATAAAATTTAATTAAGCAGTAAACAATTTAATTTTAATTTTTAAAATATTGGAAAAAAATATTATTTTGAAACTCCTTGATTATGCTCCGTGTAGATTTCCGGTACTCACCTGGTGACGTAATGACTCATACTTAAAACAAACCTTCTGCCAAATATATCTTTTTACTAATAATTGTTTGTGAAAAGAATCGAATGAAAATAAACTAAATATATTATGCAGACATCGTATTATATTATGTTAAGGTTCGGCAATTACGAAATGAGAGAAAGCGAGTATCGATCTGTGAATTTTGATTGCAACGTGAACGTTTAAAATATAACTAATTCAATGAAGTTTTAATGGTAGAAACGTAAGAATTCATCGAATTTTCGAGTAGTATTAACTCATGTTAAATTTATTTCACTTTTTAACTGTTGACTATCTCCTTATGTTATGGTAAGCAGATATTATTATCCTAGCAATAAAGTCTATTCTTACAAGATAAGTTAGCAAAAGTACCATTGTTTATCAAACACACCTTCTGTTGGATGAATATTTGTATATGTGCTCACGTTACGTATGATTAGGATCTGATAAATAACTTATCTCATGGTTTACTACTATTACTCACAATTTCCCGTACGGTGCTCATGTATCCTACAATATATCAGTCAATTATTGATCTATTGGATTACAGAGAAGAATTCATACAAGAGATCGTTATTTCGAAGTCGCCTGCAGAATTCTGTAAAGCGTCAGTCCTAAACTAATAGTAAATGGCACATTAGATGCCAGAGTTTTAAATCACCTTGAATAAAAAATGATTACAATCCATAAAAATGATACATATATGGAAAAACAAAAGGAAATGTGTTTAAGGATGTTTTTATTTATTCTCACACAGTCATGGAGACATATCAATAAAAATTACACCATAATGTCGATATGTTATTTCCAATCAAAATAATGAGGAATTCAAACCTACGCAGTGTTATTTATATATCACATTAATATGGATGGACGTCTTTGTTCTGCAATTACTAGTAAAATGTCCACTAATCGCACTCAGGCTCAGTGAAGAAAGGTAACACCCTCTTTCTGCATCTCTCTACTTAATATCACTATTGTTTAGTATAGTTACCAATTCGATGCAAATATTGTTAAACTACTTGAAGGATTTGCTGATGTTACTTACTTAAATCATTACTTTAAACATTTTGCAGCGATTGCGTGTGAAGTGAAGTAATTCAACTTAATTTTATGTTAAGAGCGAAGAAAATTGTACTACTTGTTTATCTGCTTTTTGTACTTACCCTTATATATTCCTGTGATGTTAATCATCATCCAACGATATGCTGCATATATTAATCTCCAACACGAAGTTCGTCCATCTTGTCGCCACGGTACACACATAAGCCACTAAAACGAGATTTTTGCATGAGAAAAAAACAGTGTCCTTATTACTTTTAAGGCATAATTATTCACGGAAACACTACTTAGCTATAAGCACTGCGCAGCACCTTTCACACAGAAAAACTTCCACAAATCTTTTAAAAATAACACTGGTCGTAAAGCTGACTTTCCAGCTCGTACAAACTGCTTCCTCACGTACATCCACAGATACTGGGCGTATAAATATTAAGCCTCCCACTTATGGTCTTGCTATTCTTGGAATACCCTATCCTAAGCACTCTCTAGTTACATTTTCTCACACCTATAACAAATAATTAACCTATTAAAATCGCACTTATCAAACAAACTCTTGAAGGTTATGGAGGCCATTCCAGAGACTTTTTGGCGCGATTTGCACGAGTTGAGTTAAGAAATTTCTGAATAACGAAAAGGTACTCGTCGTCATCTGATTACGTGACTTCCGCCGCTGTCAACTCAGTCTGAAAAATAAGTGCTCGAGTTGTGGTGAATGCGAAGGAGCCTTCCACATTTTCCTTCAGAAGTAAATTTGTATTTCCAGTGGAACGAAATACGTGGAAATCTGGTATTTATGAATTAATTCTATATTTTTCTAGTATAAAGTGTGACAGTGTTAACAGTGCATATGTGGAAGTGCTTTATGAATCCATGAGATATGATTCGAGATGAAGGTCATTCGAAGAAAAGAATACGAAGGGGCATTAATAGGAATTAGAGTATCTGGACGTGATATTCCGAATTCTAATAACATGAGGAAGAAAGGTAAGTAGTTGAGATCTTATACAAATTTAAGGTGATCCTGTCTTTAGATTTAAACGTGGCAACCAGCTCCAAAAAACCTACACTCAGCATATAAAATACCAATCAACAGTTAAGTAAAAGCTAAAATTAACTAAGTACCAAATCCTCAAAAAATATTGTTGAATTGGCTGGAATTCTAAAGAAAGGAATTTGAGAAATATAGATTACTAGTCAGAAAGTTAGTAAACAATATTTTTTGAGGATTTGGTACTTAGTTAATTTTAGCTTTTACTTAACTGTTGATTGGTATTTTATATGCTGAGTGTAGGTTTTTTGGAGCTGGTTGCCACGTTTAAATCTAAAGACAGGATCACCTTAAATTTGTATAAGATCTCAAATACTTACCTTTCTTCCTCATGTTATTAGAATTCGGAATATCATGTCCAGATACTCTAATTCCTATTAATGCCCCTTCGTATTCTTTTCTTCGAATGACCTTCATCTCGAATCATATCTCTTGGATTCATAAAGCACTTCCACATATGCACTGTTAACACTGTCACATTTTATACTAGAAAAATATAGAATTAATTCATAAATACCAGATTTCCACGTATTTCGTTCCACTGGAAATACAAATTTACTTCTGAAGGAAAATGTGGAAGGCTCGTTCGCATTCACCACAACTCGAGCACTTATTTTTCAGACTGAGTTGACAGCGGCGGAAGTCACGTAATCAGATGACGACGAGTACCTTTTCGTTATTCAGAAATTTCTTAACTCAGCTCGTGCAAATCGCGCCAAAAAGTCTCTGGAATGGCCTTCATAACCTTCAAGAGTTTGTTTGATAAGTGCGATTTTAATAGGTTAATTATTTGTTATAGGTGTGAGAAAATGTAACTAGAGAGTGCTTAGGATAGGGTATTACATGAATAGCAAGACCATAAGTGGGAGGCTTAATATTTTTACGCCCAGTATCTGTGGATGTACGTGAGGAAGCAGTTTGTACGAGCTGGAAAGTCAGCTTTACGACCAGTGTTATTTTTAAAAGATTTGTGGAAGTTTTTCTGTGTGAAAAGTGCTGCGCAGTGCTTATAGCTAAGTAGTGTTTCCGTGAATAATTATGCCTTAAAAGTAATAAGGACACTGTTTTTTCTCATGCAAAAATCTCGTTTTAGTGGCTTATGTGTGTACCGTGGCGACAAGATGGACGAACTTCGTGTTGGAGATTAATATATGCAGCATATCGTTGGATGATGATTAACATCACAGGAATATATAAGGGTAAGTACAAATAGCAGATAAACAAGTAGTACAATTTTCTTCGCTCTTAACATAAAATTAAGTTGAATTACTTCACTTCACACGCAATCGCTGCAAAATGTTTAAAGTAATGATTTAAGTAAGTAACATCAGCAAATCCTTCAAGTAGTTTAACAATATTTGCATCGAATTGGTAACTATACTAAACAATAGTGATATTAAGTAGAGAGATGCAGAAAGAGGGTGTTACCTTTCTTCACTGAGCCTGAGTGCGATTAGTGGACATTTTACTAGTAATTGCAGAACAAAGACGTCCATCCATATTAATGTGATATATAAATAACACTGCGTAGGTTTGAATTCCTCATTATTTTGATTGGAAATAACATATCGACATTATGGTGTAATTTTTATTGATATGTCTCCATGACTGTGTGAGAATAAATAAAAACATCCTTAAACACATTTCCTTTTGTTTTTCCATATATGTATCATTTTTATGGATTGTAATCATTTTTTATTCAAGGTGATTTAAAACTGTGGCATCTAATGTGCCATTTACTATTAGTTTAGGACTGACGCTTTACAGAATTCTGCAGGCGACTTCGAAATAATGATCTCTTGTATGAATTCTTCTCTGTAATCCAATAGATCAATAATTGACTGATATATTGTAGGATACATGAGCACCGTACGGGAAATTGTGAGTAATAGTAGTAAACCATGAGATAAGTTATTTATCAGATCCTAATCATATTTAACGTGAGCACATATACAAATATTCATCCAACAGAAGGTGTGTTTGATAAACAATGGTACTTTTGCTAACTTATCTTGTAAGAATAGACTTTATTGCTAGGATAATAATATCTGCTTACCATAACATAAGGAGATAGTCAACAGTTAAAAAGTGAAATAAATTTAACATGAGTTAATACTACTCGAAAATTCGATGAATTCTTACGTTTCTACCATTAAAACTTCATTGAATTAGTTATATTTTAAAAGTTCACGTTGCAATCAAAATTCACAGATCGATACTCGCTTTCTCTCATTTCGTAATTGCCGAACCTTAACATAATATAATACGATGTCTGCATAATATATTTAGTTTATTTTCATTCGATTCTTTTCACAAACAATTATTAGTAAAAAGATATATTTGGCAGAAGGTTTGTTTTAAGTATGAGTCATTACGTCACCAGGTGAGCACCGGAAATCTACACGGAGCATAATCAAGGAGTTTCAAAATAATATTTTTTTCCAATATTTTAAAAATTAAAATTAAATTGTTTACTGCTTAATTAAATTTTATATTGATGGTGATTATAATGCATGATAACTATTATCACTAGGGGAAAAAGAGGGTGATCTACCGAAATTTCAATTACCAGCCAATCACAGCACAGTATTTGGTTCAACGTTTATTTGAAAGTTTTCAATTTCAGTTACTTTGGAGATGTCACCCAGTGTGGAGGTGCTGCTAGTCTTCTGTTTCACACCGTTAACTTTTGAATTGTAGAAGAACAATAGGGTCGAAACCGAGTATATGGGAAAAGTTTAACTTGATTATTTTACGATTAATTTTATATGAGAAGTGTATATTCATTAATTTATTCATTCTATCAATATTTGCTGACGTCGATATTTTCGTGGATTTCGTCGAGAATCATATTTCTTTGGTAAGTATGTGCGTCATCATGAATTACCCTAGATTATGTTCTAAAGATGATTTTTGGTTTTGGGTACAAACAATATGTTTTCGACTCTTACGCTAAGCATATTTTAAGAGTTAGCAGATAAAGTGTTCGTAACCTTGACATTGACATTTTGGTCAGGTGTGTCGCGTGTCGATCTTTTCTTTCATTTTCTTTAACCTTGAATTACAGTTGAGCTAACTTTTATAATTCAATTTCCATTGGTCCTTAGTTTTCATGAATCCATCCTACGGTCTTTAGAGTCGAAGTTTTCCTCACCAGAAATCGTATTGAGAGTTGTGATTTTAGAAACGATTTGGAATAATCGAATACATTACAGCTGGAATGTATTCCTAAAGCAATTATTTCCCATGTTTTTAGAGGCCAGTTAAGTGGTTCCTACTGAATTCAAATCAACGGTATTTTCGTTTAAATTAAAAATTCGATTTTACCGTCTATCATTGTTTTATTATCCATCCTTAAAATGGAGGATTTCCATCTTGCTATTCTTCTTTCATAATTCGATTCAAAACTACCATAAATGTAATTCTTGAATAATGGGTAGATATTCATTTGTGCCGAATTAGTGCATTCTTATCTCGTTTCGAGTCTTAATTATTAGGAGGTCAGTTTGTTGTTATTAATTTTAAAATACGATAGAATTCTATTTGTGACGTTCCTCTTCTTGGTGCAACCCGATAAGAATATCGGAAATAACGAAACGCAATATAAGGAGATTATTTTGGCCGACATTTTCGACGGTCATTTAGTGAAAGAATATGGGGAAACGTTCGAAATTTCGAAAAAAGAGTTTTTTACGAGCAGTCTCCGTTTCGTGTTTTTTCATGCGAGTTTGCTTTGGGAAATCATATTGAGAGTTAGATTTTTCGCAATAATTAATTAAATATAACAACAACGGGATAGAATACGTATCTACACTAACTCTTTGGAAATTATTTCGGAATTAGTAACGGATATCATCAACCTCTGTCATATACCGGGGTTTACCTCAGTTTGTTTTTTTTTCGATCAGTTCTATAAATGATTTCTTAGTGTAACCCTATCTATCCGCCATAGATTAAAATTTGTGTTGGGTTTAATTCTTGAAAACATAGGAACATACTGATTCCCTATCAATGGTTATATTTTTATTGTCAGATCTTGAATCAGGAATTTCTATTAGTTATGAATTCTTAATGTTAAAATGAAGGTCAGCCTAAGATGATTGCTATCACTTTTATTTGTCTTCAACTGAATTACCGGAGTTGAATTTCGGAAATGATCATAAATAATATATTCTAATTAATTTAGTATTTGCTTCATACTATTCTTGTAACAGACATAATGAAAATTATTCGAATTTGAATGACCAATAGATATAGTTTAATGCATCTTCATTACTCATTTACTATTTTACTGTTTTTACTTTGTTCTTAAGAAACACGCTGGGATCATTTGTCAATCATGGATAAGCCAGATTAGGAGTGCAGGGGTGCTGAGGAGACTTTAACTGTCCATGGATGGAAAACAGAAAAGAATGAGTATAATTTGATACAAATAAAATCATGAATTACAATAAAAATTTGCTGGATAGTACGTCCTTTTGAATGAGATGGAATTGTTTGCTAACAAAAAGCATTTCATTAACTGTTTTTTCTTTGTTCTTTAGAAACCCGCTGGGATCATTTGTCAATCATGGATAAGCTAGCGTTGGAGTGCAGGGATGCTGAGGAGAAATTTACGGTCCATGGATCGAACAAAGAATACAATGAGTATAATTTGAATTAAATACAATTGTGAATTACATTCAAGTATGCTAGATACTTTATGTTTTTAATGAGATTGTGTTGTTTGTCATAAAATAAAATTTTATTAACTGTTGTTACTTTTTTCTTAAGAAACACGCTGGGATCCTTTGTCAATCATGGATAAACAAGGATAGGATCGCAGGGATGCTGAGGAGACGTTTCCGTCCAATGGATAGAACAGAATTCAATGAGTATATTTTGAATCTAATTCAAACAATAATCCTATTTAAGCATGCTAGATGGTACGTGTTTTTCTTTCAGATTGTTTCTTTTCGAAGTAAAATATTCTTTACTGCATTTTCTTGGTTCTTCAAAAACACGCTGGGATCCTTTGTCAATGATGGAATAGCGAGAGTAGGCGCTGAGGGATGCTGAGGAGAGTTATTCGGTCCGTGGATGGAACACAGAATATGATGAGTACAAATGAATCTTGCGTTGATATATAATTCCTATCCTATAAGTTTGATCTATAGTGCGTATTTTTTTCGATCAATTTCTTTATTTTAGTTCGTTGAGGTTACCAATGTTAGTTAAAACGATTACTCATTATTCTTTGAGCATTGCGTCTTTGGATTTTTCAAACCCGGGAACAATATCGGCACGATGGAAGCGGATGTCATTAGTTCAATGTGTTTTCCCTTTCATTCCATTCGTTTTAGCTCTAATATATTCTTTCTTTTTTTTCCTATTTACTTAGATGAGCTTACTTTCATTTTCTCCTTTTCTGTTAGCAGAGTTCAAGTATCGCCTCAAGGCCGACTCTACTTCCATTCTTAAGATTTTATCAGCAGAGTTATTCAAGGCTGATCGTTCCATTTTCCTCTTCTCACAAGTTCGAGGTCCTACTTACGTAAACAATCTACGATATTGAAAACATCTTTACTTTTGTTTATTTGCGTGACTCTTTCACGAGTCTGTATTGAAAGTAGGGCGTGTTATCATTCTTTAATACTACTCTCTGTAGCAAACGCAATTGAATATTTTTTTAGTTAATTGGATATGGATTAATGCAGAGAAATATATGAGGTAGGATATTAATCCTTGTTTCAAATCCTTACTGACTGTTACCATAAGATGGATCGAGTTTCTTTCAGTTAACGCAGCTTCCCTGTCATTTTATGTGAACGGCAATAACCAATTTATAATTTAAACATGATAATGAACAGAAACGATGAAGGAGATTTAGGTCGTTAAGAGGCCTTCAATGGCTGCAACGTGGGGCATCCGCATTATTGATAACCATCCATCATTAAAATTCCCAATCTTGAGGTATTTGTAGATACATGCATCGGATTACATTTGCAGTAACAATTAACCATTTTTATGACATTTTTATTTTTTCTTCGAAAGAAACTAAATTACAGATAATACTCGATTTTTCCCAAAGTCTGCAAAATATACTTGGTAAATACGAATTGTCGAATCATTTTTTCCAACGAAAAAATGCAGTTTAAGACATTCGTCATCAATAAATTTCTGCTCTCATCGTCTTATCGATCTTCTTACAATTGTTCTTACGTCAATTTATTGAAGAGAAGTTGCTTTATTATCAATCGCATTGTTAATTTATAAATAGCGGCCCACTCAACGGTAATAATTAAACAAAGGCTCCTTAACTATGTTTTCGAGAAATCTTATTAAAAAAATTATTACATAGAATATACACGTTATAAAAATCTGTGTTGGTTACACATATATATATATATGAATCAATTAATCGGTATTGTTTATATAATCGGATGTAGGAGTAAAAAATATAATAGCTAAACATAATGATTCTCTAATGTAAGTCGCACTCATATTTTAATTTATTTATATTGACTTTAATATTGCGTCATAAGAGTCTGTTGTGCCTTGAGGAGACTCCACTTATGCGATACAGGATTTAAGTACTGGAATTAGCGAGAAAGTGTGTCTTTGTCTAAGTTTTGTTTGCGATGAATAATATGCATATTATTTTCCTCGTAGGACGGAGTTGGTGGCGGACGTCTGGTGACTACCTCGTGGGATGATGAATTTCAGCCGATTAAGAATAAAATAAACTCTTAAAATAAAATCCTTGACCTATGAAGTAAAGTGAATATGTGAGGTGTACATCCCAATTATGTCATTTTATTCTGAACAATTCAGTGTAAGTTAATCTATTTATACATTTCAACTATTTTAACTTTAAATATTACTTATGACAGGTGTTGATGCAAGTTAAGAACTATTAATTGTATTTTTTATGTTTCTATCTGTCTTTATTCAGTGTTTGTTCCATCTTTATAGATAATATTTATTCGTGCATATTTTATACAGAATATTATTTTGTCACGTATCTATATTATTTTTAACAATTCTGAAATTTATACTTTATCTATTTTTACCCCTTTTATGTAATGTTATCATTTAAGCCGGTGATTATTTTGTATTTATACTTGTAAAATATCTGTAAAAAAAAGGGAAAATATCTGGGGCAAGGATGTTGGGGCATTTAATCCTCACCTGCCCCCCGACATAAATAAAAAAGGAAGGTCGTGGGTCATGTAGGGAGAGGTCATTCGAGGAGATCTCTTTGGGAGGGCGTGTATGGGAGGGAGTCTATGAGAGGGCGTCTGTGGGAGGGCGTCTATGAGAGGGCGTCTATGAGAGGGCGTCTATGGGAGGGCGTCTATGGGAGGGCGTCTATGAGAGGGCGTCTGTGGGAGGGCGTCTATGAGAGGGCGTCTGTGGGAGGGCGTCTATGGGAGGGCGTCTATGAGAGGGCGTCTATGGGAGGGCGTCTATGGGAGGGCGTCTATGAGAGGGCGTCTATGAGAGGGCGTCTGTGGGAGGGCGTCTATGAGAGGGCGTCTATGGGAGGGCGTCTATGAGAGGGCGTTTGTGGGAGGGCGTCTACGAGAGGGCGTCTATGAGAGGGCGTCTGTGGGAGGGCGTCTATGGGAGGGCGTCTATGAGAGGGCGTCTATGAGAGGGCGTCTGTGGGAGGGCGTCTATGAGAGGGCGTCTATGGGAGGGCGTCTATGAGAGGGCGTCTGTGGGAGGGCGTCTATGGGAGGGCGTCTATGAGAGGGCGTCTATGGGAGGGCGTCTATGGGAGGGCGTCTATGAGAGGGCGTCTGTGGGAGGGCGTCTATGAGAGGGCGTCTATGAGAGGGCGTCTGTGGGAGGGCGTCTATGAGAGGGCGTCTATGAGAGGGCGTCTATGGGAGGGCGTCTATGGGAGGGCGTCTATGAGAGGGCGTCTGTGGGAGGGCGTCTATGAGAGGGCGTCTGTGGGAGGGCGTCTATGGGAGGGCGTCTATGAGAGGGCGTCTATGGGAGGGCGTCTATGGGAGGGCGTCTATGGGAGGGCGTCTATGAGAGGGCGTCTATGAGAGGGCGTCTGTGGGAGGGCGTCTATGGGAGGGCGTCTATGGGAGGGCGTTTGTGGGAGGGCGTCTACGAGAGGGCGTCTATGAGAGGGCGTCTGTGGGAGGGCGTCTATGGGAGGGCGTCTATGAGAGGGCGTTTGTGGGAGGGCGTCTACGAGAGGGCGTCTATGAGAGGGCGTCTGTGGGAGGGCGTCTATGGGAGGGCGTCTATGAGAGGGCGTCTATGAGAGGGCGTCTGTGGGAGGGCGTCTATGAGAGGGCGTCTATGGGAGGGCGTCTATGAGAGGGCGTCTGTGGGAGGGCGTCTATGGGAGGGCGTCTATGAGAGGGCGTCTATGGGAGGGCGTCTATGGGAGGGCGTCTATGAGAGGGCGTTTGTGGGAGGGCGTCTACGAGAGGGCGTCTATGAGAGGGCGTCTGTGGGAGGGCGTCTATGAGAGGGCGTCTATGAGAGGGCGTCTATGGGAGGGCGTCTATGGGAGGGCGTCTATGAGAGGGCGTCTGTGGGAGGGCGTCTATGAGAGGGCGTCTGTGGGAGGGCGTCTATGGGAGGGCGTCTATGAGAGGGCGTCTATGGGAGGGCGTCTATGGGAGGGCGTCTATGGGAGGGCGTCTATGAGAGGGCGTCTATGAGAGGGCGTCTGTGGGAGGGCGTCTATGGGAGGGCGTCTATGAGAGGGCGTCTATGAGAGGGCGTCTATGAGAGGGCGTCTATGAGAGGGCGTCTACGGGAGGGCGTCTATGGGAGGGCGTCTATGAGAGGGCGTCTATGAGAGGGCGTCTGTGGGAGGGCGTCTATGAGAGGGCGTCTATGGGAGGGCGTCTATGAGAGGGCGTCTATGAGAGGGCGTCTACGGGAGGGCGTCTATGAGAGGGCGTCTACGAGAGGGCGTCTACGGGAGGGCGTCTATGGGAGGGCGTCTATGAGAGGGCGTCTACGGGAGGGCGTCTATGAGAGGGCGTCTACGAGAGGGCGTCTACGGGAGGGCGTCTATGGGAGGGCGTCTATGAGAGGGCGTCTATGAGAGGGCGTCTATGAGAGGGCGTTTGTGGGAGGGCGTCTACGAGAGGGCGTCTACGGGAGGGCGTCTATGGGAGGGCGTCTATGAGAGGGCGTCTATGAGAGGGCGTCTATGGGAGGGCGTCTATGAGAGGGCGT
This sequence comes from Sympetrum striolatum, assembly GCA_947579665.1. Taxonomy (NCBI): domain Eukaryota; kingdom Metazoa; phylum Arthropoda; class Insecta; order Odonata; family Libellulidae; genus Sympetrum; species Sympetrum striolatum. The sequence continues at coordinate 660,844 of OX388344.1, forward strand.
CTACGAGAGGGCGTCTACGGGAGGGCGTCTACGGGAGGGCGTCTATGGGAGGGCGTCTATGGGAGGGCGTCTATGAGAGGGCGTTTGTGGGAGGGCGTCTATGAGAGGGCGTTTGTGGGAGGGCGTCTACGGGAGGGCGTCTATGGGAGGGCGTCTATGAGAGGGCGTCTATGAGAGGGCGTCTATGGGAGGGCGTCTATGAGAGGGCGTTTGTGGGAGGGCGTCTATGAGAGGGCGTCTACGAGAGGGCGTCTACGGGAGGGCGTCTATGGGAGGGCGTCTATGAGAGGGCGTCTATGAGAGGGCGTCTATGAGAGGGCGTCTATCAGAGAGCGTCTATGAGAGGGCGTCTATCAGAGGGCGTCTATGAGAGGGCGTCTATGAGAGGGCGTCTATGAGAGGGCGTCTATGAGAGGGCGTCTATCAGAGGGCGTCTATGGGTTGGCGTCTGTTTAGAGGTCGGATGGAAGGCGTCCGAGGAGTCAGTGTCGAGGGGATCGAGTCTAGGGCGACGGAGTTTGTATGGGATGACGATGTCGGGAAGTTGGTCTTTTTCGTAATTTTAACCAAGAATACTGAAAGATTCCAGAAAGCTATGTTACCAACCACCATTTATCATACTTTTAGTGAGGCTCTCCGTCATAGTAGTTCATTTGGCTGAAATATGGATATTCGATCGGATATCAGATGCAAAAATGGAAGTATTGCCTTTAAGGTCAAACACTAAATAACAAGATGAAATATATCAAAATAAAATAAGAATACATTCAGAGAATAACTTCCAAACAGCGGAATATATCACTACCTATTATCTAGCGCGGGTGTGTAACGCTGGTTTACCTATACCCAGATCGTCTATTTTCAATAAATTATTGCATCGGACCTGAGTCCCATTTACATGAGCGATAAAAGTATATATAACAATGTTTACATTGTCAGTAGATTATTTCTTAACAATAATGTACCCCTGACATTGTCAACATACTTATAACGCTAACAAATGTATCAAAATTTAACACAGATCTCATTGCCCTATTCTGTATCACTTATTCCTTCGCTTTTGTATTCTGTACCTATTCCATTAATGGTTATTTATAATGTTAATAAAAGTTGCATTTTTTCCTGCAAATATGGTAGGATCATTTCACTTGATTTTCCACTTCTTCCTTGAAAATCAATGATGAATTTAGATTATCAAAGATGCTTCTCTGTTACATTTCCTTACAGAAATTAACAATGTCATCTGTCTCTGGAATCTGAGAAAAGCTCTTTCAAAAATTGATATCCACCAACCAGCTGAGATGTCCAATTTTAAAAATACACTAAGATATTAAAATAAGGAATTTTTAGAATAAGGTTCCACAAGATTTCACTTTTGACTATTATTTAAAGCCAATCTTCCCGAATTATTTACCGTTTATCGTGTATCACATCCATATACAATTTTGACTAGTACATACTGTATGCATTATTTTGATACTGTTTTTTTATAATATTCTTTTATTTTTCCTCATAATGTACTTTATGGATGAAAATCCTTGTACGTTTTCCTTGTTTTTCTATTTTCTTTTTTATGTAATTTTGTATATAGCCATCTCTTTTTAAAATGTAAACTGATTCTTATTTATGTATCGCATGTAAGTACTTATTGGTAATGTATTTATTTTTGAATGTTTTTCTCTTATCTTATCTTTTACCTATTACTATCGATGGGTTTGCGCAGGTTTTTCACACCCCCCTTCCTTGTGGGTGTTTTCCTACAATGGATTTTTTTTCCTAAGAATCTCTTAGAATTTTTACATCCACAATTCTTCTTATTATTTCTACTTCTTATTTTATAATTTATGACGATGGGTTTGATGGAAGAAGAGACTTTTAAGTCTCAATCTCGCCCAAATAAAGATAATTTATTATTATTATTCTGGTCAGGTATTTCCGGTATCTTTTGCTGAATTGCTTTATATTATCTTATTAGACTTTTACATTGTTCACTCTTTTTTAGCTATTCTATCCGGAAAAATGTCGTATTTCCTTAGAGTTTACGCAATCTATTCAAGATAGGTTTCAAAAGTATCCCATAATTTACAAATATACCTACATGCTATACCTGATGATGTGTTTCTATACTGTTACCAACAACTTAACAAGAAGTGACAAGTATGAACCCAATAAGAGTGACAGTGCTAAATAACATGAATATATATCCAGTTTTATACCAGGTATGCAGAACAAATACGTACATATATTGAGCCTCGCTTACTTATGTTTGAAATCATGCTGCAAGCACATAAATATTTTGTTTTGATGTTTTTCATATGGTTACTGTTAATTTTATTTTAAAAAGCAACCACTTAAATATCGAATCCACGTCTCATCATTAACACATACCCGTATTCTATTTTGTTAAAATATATTAAATTTTATTTTAACAAAATTTAAACCTTTATTGCAGAATGGCAGGAACTGACTCATCAAAGAAGAAATATAGCCAGTATAATGCGGATTATCATAAGTACGGATTTATAGAGTCACCTACAAACAAGCACATGTGCATACTATGCGAAAGGGTGTTTTCAAATTAGGAGATGAAACCTTCCAGACTAATTGACCGTTTTAGGAAGGCACATCCTGACAAGACAGAAAAGTCTTTAACATTTGACAGAGTGCAAAATCGTCCAAAACTTTCAAGTGTGTTGTGTAATGCTTCAAAGCACATCACTGATGGTTTGCATCATACAATATTTCACTATTAATTGCCAAATCTGGAAAGTCACATACAATTGGTGAAGAACTCATCTTACCAGCAGTAAGTGAAGTCCTGGGTACTGTTCTGCATAAGCCACCATATGATAAAATAAAAATTATTCCCCTAAGCAACACTTCAGTTCAACGTCGAATAGATGAAATGGCTGAAAATGTAGAAGATATATTGTGCAGCATACTGAGAACAACAGAATTTGCATTACAGTTGGACGAGTCAACTTTGCCAGGTAATGAATCTTTGCTTCTAGTTTTCGTACGCTTTATTAAAGATGAAAATCTATCTCAGGAGTTGTTGTTTGCAAGGCAATTAGAAACTGACACTAAAGGGGAGTCAATATATCGTATCGTAGAGCAGTTCTTCAGGGACAAAAAAATTCCACTTTCTAACATATTTGCTGTTGCGACAGACGGAGCTCCGTCAATGACTGGTCGTCACCATGGTTGTACTTGAGAAAATATGTACCAAATGTCTTTGCTATTCATTGTGTGATTCACCGACAACATCTAGTGGCCAAAAAACTGAGTGATCGCCTTCACAAGTTCTTAAACATTGTTATTACAGCAGTTAACAAAATCAAAGCCCATGCTCTTAATGATCGACTCTTTCGAGAGTTGTGTGATGAGAACGACGAAGATTTTAAACGTTTGTTACTACACACGGAAGTTCGTTGGCTATCGAAAAGCAATTGTATAAGGCGCTTCTATAATCTTTTTGACACTGTCGTACAGTTTTTTGAGGAGAAAGATGCTTTTCTCAGCGACAACCTTAAAGAGATTAGGAGTGACGTTGCATTTTTGTCAGAACTATTTGCAAAGTTTAATGAAATGAATTTACAATTGCAGGGAAATGATACAAACCTTATAAAGGCAAAATCTGTGGTGACTGTGTTTATTCCAAGTTGCTTTTATTTAAGCGCAACATAGGTCGCCGCGAGTTTTATCAATTTCCTTCCCTGCTTGAGCCAGAAGAGAAAGCTGGTGATAGGTGAAGATGAGTCTTTTGTGACCATTGATCCACCTTGCATAAAAATATGACGCAGCGATTTGAGGATCTCCTTATGTTGGAAATTCCAGACTGGGTGATAAATCCGTATTGAGGGAGTTGGAGTATTAGAGGAAGAATTAATTGGAATACAAAATGACGTTGAATTGAAACCAAAGTTTAGGATAAATTATCAAGAGTTTTGGTTACAGAAGGAGGTTTCCGATCGTTATCCTGCATTATGGATGGTGGTTAAAAAACTCCTTCTTGCATTTCCGACTTCATATTTGGTGGATCGTAGTTTCAGTGCAGTCATTCAGCTTGTTTCCAAGCAGAGAAACAGACTTTGTGAACGCGGTGGTTTAAGACTCCTGCTAAGTGACATTAAACCGGACGTTGGAAAAATGGTATCATGTCATCAAGCCCATCCATCCCATTAAAATTTTATTTGATGGAAATATGTTATTAAATTAGGCAATAGAATCTCCTTTAATGACTTCTAGACCATGAAAAACTATAATCAATAGTCACTTAATTGTTTAACTAATTTTAACAAAACATGATTGGTTTTTCTATTTCCATAAATTGAAAATGTTCTTGTTAAATAATTGCTTAATTTAAGTAAAAAAATAACATGTAAACTTCCAAAAAAAGCTTTCTTAAGATTATTTGTTTTGATAATATATTTTTATGTAAAAAGTATATTCTCACTTAAGTTCCTTTAATTGTGCATTAAGTCTTTTGCATAAATGTGCTATGAAAACTATACATCTATTGGATTCTAAATAAACATTTGATTAGTCATTGTTTTTAATTTAATTATTACAACGTTCCTCATTTGTTTATTTAGTCTATGATTCTGATTATTATTTTAAAGCTACCGATTGGGGGGCGTTGAGTTTAGGTTTACGGATCCAAGGGGGCGGTGGCTCGAAGAAGTTTGGGATCTAAATGAAACCGGATGAGGAATTTCTCTACTCGAAGTTAATTCCAAGCCCACCGTTTCGCTCTCTTCTCATTTTCGAGGTGTTCAATTAGGGATCGGAAGCAAATAGCAGTATTGTGCATGTTTTACCGTCATAAACGAAGTCGATAAGCATAGCTTATTGTACCTTTTATAAAATTATCTCGATTGTAGAAAAAAAATAGGTAAAGGTAAGAATTTTTGGTTCAAATAAATGTAATTTTTAAAATAACTTGCTAATTTCGTCTACATTCACTACGTCATTCGGTACGTCCATATTTTAAAGCAATAGAAGAGGAGAGGGTTATGGCAATCTTCCCAAGGAATGGTATTCTCCTCCATGAAATCTTGGGATTTTCCAAGGGTGCAAGTCCAGGAGAGATTTTTGCTCCTGTCCGTTTTTTTCACTTTCTTCTTAAGGATATTTTCTACCAAATTTCTTACACATTATCAGATACCATTTCCTCTATCCGAGAGTAAATTCGTTTTCTTCACTCACACACATTTGATTGGACATTTTTGGATCTTTTTTAAGGATTTGAATGTTATTGTTATCAATACAATCACGGCACTTGTCCACATATTGTTGTTTATCACATACCACTACACTCTGATTCTTACCTGACCTAGTTAACACCAAGTTATTTCCGGATATGAAATTCTTAAAGTCAGTATAATTAATTCTTAAAATATTGTTTGATATGATAAAATGATACATCAGTGAGTGATTGCCGGTAGTTAAAAAAAAACATATAATTAGAAGTACGCTTAAATAAGAATTTGTCAATGTTGAGGCGTATAGTGAAACCTTCCCTCCCCACCAACAACATCTTATAAACATTCATATCGCAACAATGTTTTTACCCGGCAGCGACCGCATGTAAAAAAGAAAGAATGAACCTTACTTATCGGTGAATGATAAGTGAGGTATGTTTACATTCAATAGTTACCGATGGAAAAATAATTGATACTAGTAGTTTTAAAAAGGTCAAAAGTAACAGGAAAGTAGCAAGGGATGGGGGAAGGCACCCGGCAAAAACCGTTCAATGTGAAAGCGCTCATTTGACCGACGTGCATTACTACCCACACCCGGTCGTAAAGGTCTCAACCCGGTGCCGTCCTCTTCAGTGTTTGGGCCGGCAGTTACCCGGCGACCACGAGGTCTATATTTCCCTTCTTGGCTAGTGTGAAATGCTCCATTTACTTCCATTGCTTACTACCCTTGTGACCCAGATTAAAAACCGTTTGCCGGCCGGGCGAAACCGGCGAGTGTGTAAATAGCCTTAGTCAACGGTCCACAGACTAATCGTCTTCATCCACTACAAAAACTGAAACTTCTTTGGATATTTTCTCCTTAAATCGTCATCAAACTTTCAAGCCTGATGGCAGAAATAAACCTTTAGTGCAATATACTTAGTGTTAATTCTTTGGAAACCAAAGACAAGTGCCAAATAAGTGGATGCGAAAGGGTGTTAGCATAGCGCTTGAGTGTCATTGACATAACTCCGAGCCCGTAATTTAAGGGTCGGCTGAAACTGCCACATGTGAATATTCCTCTGCTTCAGTTCCAAGGGGACCGGTTTGAGGTCGGTTTTGCACCAATCTCCCCCATAGCAGAAACGAAGCCAGATACAACAATTTTCAAATCAATAAGACAAAATATTGTAATGAAAGCTAAGAGAATGATACTTAGGAAATGAGAGAAGGTAGATTGTCAAACATTACGCGAGAAAAATGCAACATCATAGTCGTGTACGATTGAGTAGATGAAAGACTTTAGGATGATAACAAATGGCGAATTGACGAAAAAAGGCGGTGCCGGTGATGAAGACAACAAACCGGATGCGAAATAAAGATAATATAATTGCAATAATCCCATATTCGATTCTCTCATCTAATTAATAAAAATCAGAAATTTTGAATTTATATTCTTTTTTAGTAATCACTTTGAAGATGCATGATCTTAAAATAAACCAACTATTGGTAATATAATTACCGTCCAAAGTGGAAAAATAGAGATAAATAGGTTTAGGAGAAGAAGGATTTGGTCCTTACAATATTCCCGATTAATGTAGACAACATCTTGCGTCTTATGCTTGAGTGTTCTATCGAACTGTATCTAACAGAAGTTCCGTTTAATTAATTGAATTACGGATATTCGTAATGAAGCAAAATCATATGAATGCACATTTCGTGTTCAGGGACGGGCAAATACGTAAATTTTAAATACTTTATTTACTCTACAAATACTCTATTTTACTTTTTACGTAAATCATGAAATGATAATCACACGCTTATGGTGAGAGTAATTTAGAAGCAAATAAACAACATTGATGATGGGATGCAAAGATATCTGACGGGGTCAAACGACCCTCAAATAATGAATATCTTGTTGCCTGCATAAAAGAACCATTTCTGTGTTTTATACTATTACTCTTGGAAAAAAATTAATAAAATAAATCGGTCCTTCAAGGAAAACAAAATATTGCATTAGTTTAATTAAACCAGAAAGTCACATTCGTGAGAGAACCAAGTCTAAAATACTGGAGGATAGATTTTCTGTTCATCTGTCCTCTGAAAATGTTTAATCCAAACTACAAAAATTACGCACAGGGTAATGACGTATTGTTAGAGACTTAGGGAGAAGATGTTTCTTACCGCGACCACCGACTAAGAAGTCATCAAGCGGCCGCAAGAAAAATGCCCATATGTGTTGACTTGAAAATCACATATTTCCAATTAGGCTCAAACTTGAGAGAGGACTGCCTGACTGCCAGGACTGGAAAAGCATTGGATCATATAATTCAGAATTTGTTCGGTGAATGGCTAGTGCCACAATTATCACACTTTATATATTAATTATTATTACTAGATTATCAAGATATATAATCAATCGATTCGACCGAGATGTTGTGGAAAGACATAATTGAAAATAAAATATTGTTTCTATTTCTTTTAGAATCTGTATATTCGGCCTCGACTTTGTTGTAGTTCTTCATAATAAAACTCGAGAAAAAGAAGAACGCTTATTACCTTTACCAAAGTAATTTTATTAACTCACGGCCATGGTTTTGAACTATAAAATCATCCTGAGGAAGTTCTTATAGATCTAAACCATGGTCTTGGGTTAGTAAAATTACTGTGGTAAAGGTAATATATGTTCCTCTTTTTCTCAAGTTTTATTCTATTTCCTTTACAAATAAACTCTTGCGGTCTTTCACATTATCCAGTTACTTGCAAAACTTTCGTGGCATCTTAGGAAAACGCCCTCAAAGAAGATTTTGAAAGGTCGATTCAGATCATTCACTAACACATTTGAAACCCGTTCCTTCAATATGCCAGTTAAATTTCTCAAATTTGCTATTTTCACTAAATCGATGTTTTACAGTCAACGAAAATGGAGAAGAGAAATAATATGTAAAATTATCTCCTATTGAAATCCACTCACAGAAGAACTTTGTATGTTTCTTCTGTGCTAAGGCATAATATAAAGTAAAATATAACCAGATAGATTCAATAATGATGAAATCATTCTCTAAATAAGGAGGCCAAATTGATTCCAATTCTTTGCTTACGTGAAGAATTTAGGCCTATAATCAAAATAACTATATAGATCAAATATATTTTGCACATTTTAAAAATGAAATCCCTCTTTCTAGAACGTCTACGTTGATCTGGCGAGGACTCCACACTTGTTGCTGCTATCAGCAGAGATTGTTACTCCGTCTGCTGTGCGTTCACTGATTCCGGTTCTCCGACACAACGCAAATCAGCCAAAGCCCATTCATCATCCCACTTGACGACTGAAATATGTTAAAGATTGCGTATGAATAAACAGCGGCAGTAAGAACTGTGAAGTGCTATCAGCTGCAGCGCCTCCTAGGACAGGATAACTCAGAGCGGACCCTTGTTATCACACTTCAAGTGTCATAATAAACTAAGCTAGATATTCTGTTGTTTAAAGAAAATCTATGGAATATGGGTTTAGAAAACGCTTCCTCCAGGGGAGTATAAATAGTAGCGACTCACGACTAGAGGCATCACAACTACGAGTTCTTACAAGGAAGCAAGAAGGTCACTAAGAGTGACTGAGTGGTCTTTAAAAACACTCAGATTCTTTTGAGTACGGTAAACTTTTCTAATTTTATTACTTCAGTGTTTTCATTTTATTTCCAGGAAAACCAAATCAACCATGAACAAATTCATCATTTTCGGTATTGTAAGCGCTGTTCTGCTGCTCAGCGGTAAGTATATGTCCTCGATAATGTCGTTTATTCATTAAAATATGCAGTTCATCATTATTTATTTAATATTCAAGAAGGAATGTCTTTTTTCTTGCAGTGGGGTAATTAAGTATATTTTCTAGTACAACTAAATTAATTATTACATTATATGATTATAAAAATAATTACGCTTAATGAATATTTAAAAACTGTCACCGTTCATTCTCTTTCGTTTCACCAAATCCCCGCTCCATTTCGTGCAACTGACGAAGATGGCTTCATCCAACCTGCCACTGCTGAAAAGGTATCGAAATCCTCAAACTATTCGTGCATCTCTTGAATCAAAGAATTACATCCAAATTGCACAATAAAATGTGCATATCTAAAGCAATTATTAATATTTTGACAAATGTAAAGTGAAAAAAATAACTTTAACTGTTAATTTTATAAAGCAAATCATATTTACTGCGGTGAATTTCACTAAGTTTGCATCAAGGCAATTTCACGACTAGAACTTCACGTCACGTGAGGTAAATGAAAGCATTTTAGTGTGTGTCTCATACATTCTTCCTAACAGGACGACAGTAACCCAGGACCATTCGCCCTTGAGAACTTGAATTCGGCTAGCCTCGCCGAGTGGCCGGTCCTGGGCAGCATCATCTCCTCGATGAATGAAGGCAAAGGCGACACCACCTCCTCGTCATAATATGCGAATCCACGTCACCACAACTTCAAGCACTGACATATGTGATTCTGGATTAATGGAAATAAAGATAATATAGAGATTAAAATGAATTTCATTGCTAAACACCAGCTATCAAAATTTCAAAACATGGATTTTTAGAAAATTTCTTTATGGGATGAGGAATGGAAGACGAACGAACGAACGGACGTAACGAAAACTCTGAAAATGATATTTTCTCATCTCTACGATGAGAAATAGTTCAATGCAACTTAATTAACTGGGTTAGGTTTCAGCCGAAAGACATTTCGTGCAAAGTAATTACTAATCCCTGTTCATTGACTGGCTTGAAAACTTGGAGATTCGTTAAATCTTTCTTATAAAAAAAGGAAAAAGTTTGTGTGCGTTCCGAAAAAAACTCGAGAAACAAAATTTGGACAGTTTCTAAAATTTAACGATTAAACAATCTTCAAAGTTTGGTAACTTCAATGTCTTCCCAATGCAGATAATAAGCCACTTTTTACTTACATAGCTACCTTCTTTACGAATCCAGACAATGAAAAGAGTTCCCGTAAGAGAGCATATATATAATTCGTTTTTATCGATTGCACGCTAACTTTCTTTTGAATATTTACATTGTGATTAATAGTCGTGAAATGTCGAAACGGGTAAAGAAGAAAAAGAAATAAAGATTCTTATTTTGCTCGAGGAATTCTGTTTTCGAATCGAAATTTCCAGAATTTTGATTAAATAAATGATTTTCCTAAAATCCTTAGATTGTAAACAATCTAAGGATTGAGAACCAGTGAACCTTCAGAACTAACTCGATTTTTCAAGCCGAACTTGTACATTTTTCCTTCCCGGACTCATAGAAATAATGGTAAGAGTTCATGTTAGACTGTATAATGAGGTGTGAGTTTTTCGAATATTTAGCTTTGTCAGTTAAGGAAAACAAATCGCTTTGTGAAATTCACGGTTATAAATTCTGAAACTCATAATGAACATTTTAAGATTTCTTTTACAAGATGAAGGAGTCGTGAAAGAAGATATTTTTCGCTAGGGATATAAAAAAGGGTTAACTTTTGGGAGAGTTCTAAAGATTAAGAGCAAAGATTAGATTTTATCCCACTAATTTACCTTCGTTGTTGAGAACCAACAGGCACTTCGGCTAGTAATTTAATAAAAATGGCTAAGAAAGTCGAATTATGGTGTGTACCATTAAGAACTCTAAATTAAAAGTTGTTGACTGTGTTTTAAGAAGAAGCCAAAATGTGTCATTTCTTTGCAGATAAATATTGGCTTTACAGAAATTAAGGTAGCAAAATTTTGGTGACGTTGTTAAGGAGAAGAGACTTTATTGCGTGCTCTTGCTTACTGCTGATAGCATACGATGGGAAATTCTTAACACAATATCACTCTTCTTGGATCCTAATATAAGATAAAACCTGCATACTCACTGAACTTTTAGACTTCGTAGTTAGCATTTTCGACGTGACAATTTCGTACAGTTTCCTTTCCTTCGTAGAGACGAGACATCAAAGCCTCCACAATCAAATTTACGCGTGTTTTTTTAAACATACGCTATATATGTCTTCGTTGTGATATTTGATTTCAAGTGTATGGGAATTAAGAAGTATACTCAAGAAAAATAAATAACTGTGTCAAGAATACTTCGAAAATGAATATGTAAACTATTTTCATAGATAATCCTATCAAAAATTATTTATAAACGAAGAATACAGCAAAAAAATACGAATGTATTTCAATTTATCCTGCAAGTTGGCCTTCTGGCCAGGTGGTAACGTTTAAAGGGAACATAAAAAGAATGATTTTAAGCCTGGCGTACGTCCATATTATGTGCGTCAGTTATCTGCGTGATATTTAATGATTTAATGATAATAAATTAAATAATTGTTTTTAAAATAACCAAAAACTTTTGACGAAAAGATCCTTCCTTAGAGGTGTTTGAAAACGTTTTTGTTTTTTCTAAAATTTGTTGATCTGAAAACCAAATTGTGGTGTTTTTATTATGTTTCCTAAATTTGTTGTAACTATATAATCTTCACAGTCTTACGTGAGCGAAGAAATAATATTAGACACGCTTTGTCATAATTAGGAAGAAAGGACACCCCTGCATTACCATCATCCAAAATGTAGAAATATTCCACTAAATCTTCAATGTGAGTAGCGCGATAAACAGCAGACTCAAACCAAGAGCTCCACCTCGTATGAATAGGCATGGGAAATCTTGCAAACTTTCCTTAATATTCAGTACCTTGATCCCTTTCTTTCAGAAATTCGATGTACCTGCTTTTGCGTTTTCGGGTATTCAGATATGCATTTTTCACATTCACAATTGCCAAATTCTTTCACCTCTTTCATCTGATGCTCGAAAATTCTGCCGATTAAATTAAGTCTGTGGGCCCAACACTGGACATGGTTCACTCCTTCCTTGCAGAGTCTCGAAGTCTCCTTCGACATCAAGGAGCCGAATCTGTGACGACTGCTACGACATTCTATCGTTGAATTTCATGGACGTCCATTGTGTCTATTACAGCATTAGCTCAATTAATGCTGTTTTCCGTATCGAGTACTACGGATGACGCCAAGTGCGTCATCTGTTCTGTAGACGCAACAGAAGCACGAAGTAAAATGTTAAAATGTTAAAAACGAAGTTACCGTTTTTGTCTGTGGTCTCGTCGCAGAAAATACTAACGTATTTACCTTGGACTTTCTCCTTAAGCTCGTGTCTTTTTCTTTCTGCGAGCACAGGAACATACTTTTGTCTAATTATATTTGCATTGATGTATCCAATCTCGAACAGCAACATTATCCAGCTTTCCAATTGGGATATTAGCTTTCACAAAAGCATCTGTGGTATCCTGGATAAATTCTTCTTTTAAATCTATGGCACGCCTTCGCTAGTGTTTCTTTTAATGTTGCCACCGTGAGCGTATTCACGCCCTGATCATGGAAGAAGGATATTATTGTTCCATGCCCTGATTTCCTTTTGCTTTTTAAATACCTTTCGGCCTTGCAATGTTTATCGAGTGCATCTTTCCTTAAGTAATCCAACCAGCAATCATAGTATTTACACATTAACATATAGCCCGATGCTACTAGTCCTTCTGATTTAAATTCGTTTGCTCGGTCTGATAGACTAACATGTGTTTCGCCATTGTCTCTCCTATTAGCTCGCTCTGACTTGGACTGCCAAATTCTGCTGGAGGGCCGAATTTTAAGACGCCACTCCTTTCTCGGCCGCTAGTCTTTCTCATCGGATAGACTAGGGTTAAAGAATATTTGGTATCAATCCGTTTCCTCATAAGCTGATAGCGCGTCTTTCCACAATGTATCGCTCGTACACACATACATTGTTGTAAACGAGCGAGAAATTGTCGAAAACCTGCCGATAGCCAGCGCCTTGCTGAACACGTATTTTAGACAGTAAATTAGTTTTGTGAATTTATTGCAAAAGATTCAAGCTGAATTCGCATAAGCAAAGATGTCACGAGTGATCGAAAATATGACAATAAATACGTAAATAATACGATTATATATTGTACATTTATTTAAATCATACCAAAATTACATTTTCCTCTCTTAAAAACGATGAATGAAGCGAAAATCACCAAAATCCGCGCTGCTTGTCAAAACAGCCAAAATTCGAGTTATTTGTAGGTTTTAGCGCTTAATGTGAAAAACAAACATCTCTAGACATAATAGATACAATATTTTGAAATATGATTAATGGATTTTGATTAAACCAAGCACGTATTGGTTGATCCTGAATTAATTGAAAACATTAGTTGATCCTGAATTTAATTTGACCACTATTTGTATCATAAGTGAATTTTGTTAGTGGATGTTTACTCTATGATACTACAAATACCAGAGTAAAATAGATTGTCACCGGAAATGTAACACAAAACTACATAGGCACTTTGCAATTTTGTTTCACCAGATTTCCAGTTAGAAAAATGCTACGAAATATCGACATAAAACCTTTTTCTGCGTATCAAAAGTTTTCAAAAATGTCCTTTTTTATATGAATTCATCAGCAATACTGCGGCCCCAGTGTAAAAGACTTGTAATCTGCGTCTCATAGTCTGAGGTTACAAGAATGGCGGAGGTATGGCCTCTCTTGCAGTAGACTGGCGATATAACTTCTATTTTTGAATGATTCGACCATAGATTGACTTCTGGAAGAGCAGTGTGGGTCCGGAACAGAGATAACTTTATCAACTTTATTGATAAAGTAATCATCCAAGCAAATTATTTCCATATGAATCAAAGAACTGTAAAAAGCAATGAAGACATTGCGTTAGTAAAAAGAGACAGAATCGTTTTTAAATACACAAAGTACATAATTTGTCATATACAGATTTCAATTAAATTAATTCATTGAGTGTTATTGCTTCTCTTTCTTTTCAAATTGTTTTAATACCGCAATTCCCGGCTGGTAAGACTCAGAGGCTAAGACGCAAGACTGTAAAACAAATTATTATTTTTATTATTTAAGAAACGAATTCAATCAATTTTTTGTAATTTAATTTGGAAATTTTCATAGTATTTACTAAACAATTTCTAGGTAATGTAAGTCAAAGTTGCCACAGTAGTTTAATGTTTAACGATTACAAAAAGGTTGGCTCGTATAAATAGCTCAAGGTTAAAAAGAGAATCATAATGCCTTAGCTATTTCGTTCTTGGCTGCGGAGTTCATCCAAGAACGAATATTCGCTAAGAAATATAAATACTATGGTCGTTTTTTTTCATGTAGCGAATTATAGAAGCGAAGAGTCCTCTAGCCTAGATTTTAGTGTTCTTGCATCTCTAGCCAAACGCCATTGATGAGCGAATTGTGAAGGTGAACAGCAAGCTATTGAGCAGGACCTCTTGTGAAAAAAATAATAACGGATAGTCATAATGGAATACAAATAAGTGGATGTCATGACTGGAAAAGCTTTGAAACTAGCTTCTAACCAAAAAACGTTACTGGAAAAATTTCAGCACAGTATTGGCGATCTGTGCCAACTCTTGCAGTGATAATCGAAGTATTTCTTCTACAGTAAACCATTCATCAATAGTATATTAAAAGAGAATATTATCATTCATACAATTTTGATAACTCTTTCTTCTCTGTACCTCCTAGCATAGAGGTTGAGAATGAATAATAAATAGATTACAAAACCTTCAGAAGTGAATTACGGAGCAATTTATTATATTCTTCCACAGTAAACTTATTTCTTAATGACATGAAAATTTATTAGAACTTCAGATTATTTTTGTCCTTCCATCATTTTTACGGACGCTGTAAATTACTTCTGCGTCCAAGGGTTTGTCGGTCTTTCAAATTTTCTTTTCTTAAAGTAAAGTAAATGTATTCCATCTTGTAAAGAACACAAACAACATGAAAAAATTAATATTAACATGAAAACATAGGTACCCCATAGGTATAACCTGTTTCGTCAATTCTGTTGAGGCTGTTTCTGATTTCTGTTGAGGCTTCCACTGAACGGAGGTCATTCCCACGACTTGACCTTCCCGGAAATGAATCAGAATCGCTGTGAGAGGTTGCGATATTTTCTAGGAAGTCGACTCTGCGACGAAAGATTACGCAAAAAACAATGAGAGTTTGCTATATGTTCAAGTTCACCTGATAATTTCGTAAAACCGAGGGAATATTATCTAAGTCACGTTCAGCTGCGTTCCGGAGAAAGAAATATTTCCGTCGATTACCTTCGGACATATACCAGAGTGGACTTGCAGGGAAACGATTGAATTTCCTGAGTAATTACGTTTCACTGAAAAAAGGTTAGATTGTTTGCTAATTACACCTTCTATGTTAGAAGGCATTTTCTCAATAATTTAGAATCCCTCATTCAGATAAAAACTTAATTGTTATGCCATAATTATAAAATGAAATAATGAAATTCTGAAATGAAGTGAATGAAGATTTAACGCGGCTTATTAATATTTAAATTGAACATTTCATAGTTTCAGTAATACAATTAGTCTCCTTGTTATTGCTCCTCGTACATTTAAAGATATTTGAATATGTGTAAACGTTTCTCTTCCACTTTCAGAAATATTTAGTAGCCTCTGAGGATGACGAACAGCTTTAGAAAAACTGTTGTAGCCATAATCTTGCTGATATTTGGTGAGTTTTACTGCTAGATTTAGCGATATTTAAGCTAAGTTAGTAGGGGCTAGTTCGGTGCAGGAGTTTGTTCGCACACTGAGGTCAAGTGAGCAGTTTCACTCGTCTCGACAATTTTGTGTTTTTTCACTCAAATTTAAGAATAAGAATATTGTGTTAATGGCTGTAAACGTTTTTTTAAGCATAATATGTGTCAGCGATGATGATGACGAGTAGGCTTTACTTTACAGTGTAAAATAAAAATGTTTTTTTATCTTCGCTTTATGGCTACTTAGAAGTTCAATCAATGCGTACGATTTAAGCCCGTATACGAGTCAAGTCCGCACACGAGCATTGTTTTGGAATTATTTTTATAATAATGTAATTAATTGAGTTTTTTGTAAAAAATGACGTTTAATGTAGATAAATGTTACTTTGTGACGGTTGTACTTTGTTTTCCTAGATATCAGTCTTAGAAAAAATTATAAAATTCAAAATAAAAAAGTGTAACTAGCCCCGGTCTCTCCTATAGCACGATCGAAATAATTTCATGATAATGAACTTCTTGTAATCTACCAATATAAAATGCGTGGAGGAGTTTTATTTCCGTTACCATAGATCGCAACCAATCAACAAGTCAGGAAGTCTTAGGGCGATACTTGCATTTGAGCACTACTTTTAAAATAGAAAATTTACAAATAATTTTCTCATTTTCCGCAAGTAAATTTTACAATCACATTTTGTGCACTAATTTAACAATAGGAACCGGTGTTATGCTTCGCAAGCGAACTGTGACATGGAAATGAACACCTGCGAGGGTACTCCGTTTCTCTAGGATTTTTGGCAGCACGAAATGCACGCACGATGGAGGCAAGGAACGAAGAAATAACAAACAGTAGTAGCTACGATATTCATTTCACTTTAGCGAAGAAAAACTGAAATCCGAAATAGCTACTTTCTCACTATCTGTTGAATAAATATAAGGTTTATAAAATTCCAATTTTTCTCCTCTCCCTTGTGGAAAGCCTAAACACGACGGAGTATAAAACCAAGAAATGGAGTCGAAATGCTCTCGTTTCTAATCTCTCAGCAGGAAAAGGTTGCAAAGAAGGAATGTATGTAATACTGTCAGTCTCAGCGTTACCGCTTCGGATTTAGGCCTTCTTTTTTAATATCATTCCTATTCACTCGCTGGCGCTGGTCTGTTTCACCCACCTCTCCCCTATACCATTATAATTGAGATGTGCATAATAATTATACATGTCATGTTATCATGTTATATTTATGTTCTTATGTAATTTAAAAATTATTTTATTCGTCTTTTCTATAATGGTTGAATACGAAAATCAATAATTACTGTAATCTTACTACCATCATGCATTCATAGAATTAAATTCCGTATCATTGCTTAAATTAAAAATAAAGGCTGGAAAAGCTTTTGTGACTCATTCGTTTTAATAAACTGGATCGATTTTTCTGCAAATGTCAAACAACGTTTTACATGACTTGAGCGATCAATATAACCTGATTTTTCTTAGCTAGTCGATTCTTCTAGCAATCGTTCACGCGAACTGAATTATATGAATTGAATCCCGCATAACCTGTAATTTAGTTTTAGTACTTTCTATTTACACTTCCATATTTTTCAATTCTCTATTTTCCTTTTAATCTCATTTAATCTCATTCCTTTTTCTCATTAATGTATTCCCTGTTGTCAGGTCTTCTTAAATCTCAACATTCTCAAATTTTAATCAAAAATTTTAATTTTTTCATTCTTCTTAGTATTTATTTATTAATTAAGTTAATTAATTATAAGGACTACAAGTAGGCTCCAGGCCAGGTGGTATTCATCTTTTCTTAGGGGAATACATTACATAACCCATCCTGGTATTCATCCTAGTTGAGAGGAAAACCTCCCAAAGGCAGTAAAAAACATTTGACCACGATCGGTATCGAACCAATGAATCACAACTCCGCTGTCGGGCGCGTTCCCACTTCACCATTACTGCCTTAAATATCTTTCTATCTGCTACAATTTTCGGGCATAAATATATACACGTAATTTAAATAAGCGGTCGCCAACCAGCAACACGAGTTTCTGAGTTCCATTTATATATAAAATCTAAGCGTTTCACTACCGCATTTGCCTCAAATTACCAAATTTCAGGACATTCCTAAGATTTCATAGGTCACAATAACTACCAAAGAATTACGTTTATCAGTAGTTTATGGTTTAAAGAGCTTTTAGAATATTGAGGGTCCTGAATCGATGAAGTAGCACATTTTTCTCGACTTAGTCTCGAATACTGCTGCGCAATCCTCGTGAAATACGTTATACCTCCGATTTAAAGATGGTGCGTCAGATCGTCTCACTAGCGGTGATTACGACAGAGGCTACGATCCCTCAGGTGGAATTCGCTTAGGTGAGTAAATGTGATTGCCGAAGGGAGCTTTGGAAAAAATCATCGGTTCAGAACTCTCGGAGGATAAATCGGTCGATATAAATTTTGATTAGAAAAGACCACAAAGTTTATGACGAGATGCAAACTCAATTTTCCCTTACGTGTGATGAAAAGTTATTATTATAAAATTATACTTTTAGTTTCCATATATATGAGCGAAAACGAGTTCGAAACTTGTTTTGCAAGACAATTTTTAAAGAGCCCTTACTCTATTTGTACGGAGGATTTCACCGACCAACTTACGTAGAGTTGCACTGATCTGCAGAATTATGCCTCTCTCGGGATGCACGAGTCCCTATCATTTCGTATAAATGTATAACGACGCAAATTTCTGCATAAAATTGCTGCACTTAACTGTCTTTATGTTTATGTTGAATGATAAATGTCCCTCTTTTTTAACAGGTGATGTCTGCAGCCTTCCTCACAACATTCATCAGCGAGAGGTGAGTCTCTTCCACTCCTACGCGATGTTGCTCTTGAAATAGCAAATTCACCGCCGGAGGAGTCATCGAATATCTGACATTCTTTTTTTCAGGGTTTGGATATCTCTAGTATTTTTATAGAAAGCGCAGCGAAATTTATCCTGCGTGACTTTCTTAAGAGTAAGAAGGAGCACTTACTATACATTACTTTGATATTAAAAGCCATTTTCCACGGTATATCCAAGAAACTTGAGTCTTATTTTTTCTTCATTATTCATCTTTCAGAAAGTAAGGAATTAATACCCTTTAGCAGGATTTTTGGCCATTTTATTACTTGAAACATTTCTACCATCTAATGGAAGAAATTTTAATTTTGGAAGTATTAATTCAAAGTTTCCTAAGTTGTCGTTGCTAAATATTTTTATAGTTTTTAAGCTTTTAAATAATCATTAAAAATATTACCTTGGAGATGTACTCTCGGAGCTTAAGTCATTCCACAGTTAATGAAACAAGATAAAAATTACATTAACATTTCTTCTTTGAGATTCCCGTAAGATCCATAGCAATGATAAGAACGCGCATATTCCGTATGATAAAGTCAAAATAGTTCAATAATAGCAGACGTGATAAGTCCGTTAAAAAGCACAATTCGACGCGAGAGCTCTAGATATATTGCCCTTATCTCAAAAAGGTTTGAAACAAACTGCACCACATATAAACATGTGTAAGTCCTGCGAAAGACCACTAACATCAAATTATAGAGCTCATTATGTATTGTAAACTTATGTAATGCTACATCTGGACTTGCTTCCATTTCTAAAGAGCAATATCTCTTTGTAGGTGTATTAGTTTTTCGAACCTTGAAATTTCTTTTAACATAGAGGTAAATAATATTATCTTACTTACTTTTATACTCGTACTTTTAGCAACTTAAATAACTGAACACACATTTCGTTCACATTTCCTTGAACACATCAACTGAATTGGATTATTTATTCGAATTCAATTGGAAAAATTGGTTTTGTACATACAATAAGAACTTTGGATTATATTTTCTATTTTTTTAAGAATATTAAAATAATACATCTATAATAATAATGTCAATGATACTCAAATGCTCCAATAATAGGCAAATTCTTACACTGTGGGTGTAAGAATGTGCGAAAATGCTTCTAAAGCTACAATCTTTTTGATATATTGTTGTAATATTATCGAAAGACATTGCGATTAGCGCTTTGGCAGTCTAAGTTTATCTAATTTCAATTGAACATCGCTGAAATTCGAGGGAACCTCTTAGTAACGATAAGAAAAAGTAAAACCAAATTAGTCACGTGGAAGAGGTATGAGGATTTCACGCGGTCAATTCACGAAGTTTGCGAAGGAGATTATCGTCACCAAATGCCGGAAATGGAAATCCACGCAGCAAATAATATGAGGGTCCCTCATACTAGTTAACAGTTGAAGCCCCTGGATCTTGAGGGTCTCCTCACTTCGTGGATATTACGAGATTATACCTCTGAGTCTATTAAACGTTTATATTGAGCAGGATCACGTAGTGTCGGAGGAAGCAGCAGATCCTGTAAAAGTGGAAACTGACCCAGGTGAAGATCATCTCGACCCCATCTCCTCCGAGACCACGGCAAATCAAAATCCAGAGCACACTGCTCAAGAGACGCCAACGAAGACACGCGAACAGATGACGTCATCCGATGAGCTCCGGCAAGAAGCAACCCAAGAGACGAAAGCGGAAGACGTATCTCTGCGAGCGGGGCTGTTGCCATCGAGGACGACGGAGGGCAAGCAGACCACGTCGCCAATCGGAGGATTGCCTACGCTGCCCTCTTTACCCACCTTACCCCCTCTGCCACCCTTTCCCGCTGCAGGAGGATCTGCCATTGGTCCTATGGCTGTGCTCGGAGGGTTTTCGGCGCTGATCATGCCTTTGTCGGGAATGGGCAACGTATTCAGCGGCCTTCCGGGGCTTCTGGGCCAGCTCTCCTCTCTTCAAGGACTCACTACTTTGCCCGCACTGGGAGGATGAGCATTTCCGATAATTAGTCACATCTCGAGCCTTTTCTCAGTTTCAACTCTTTCCGTGGCCGATGATTTTTAAATGATCAAAGAATGATTCTTAATAAATTTTAACGCTCTTTCCGGTATGGGCGACTATGAGAGTGAAGTGAGAGGAAATAGGAGCAAGCGTATAGATTCGAGATAATTAAATGACGTCATATCGCATTCAAGCAAGAAAATGGGACTTTAAAAGTTTGACAGCGAACAAACTTGTGAAAACGTTGTCGGACTTTTGGGATGGAGAGGAATTCTCTTCCAGTGCACCGTGTCAGGGTTTTGTGAAAGTAGGTTCCAGTCGTAATTAATTCACTCTGTAAAGTTCCATAATACTCCTTAAATTCTCAGATTTTTGAAAGTTTTCATGTAACTCATGATTGAATAAATTTTATATTTACTCTTTTTATGTTTTACTTTTCTTTAGCTCATTTGATCTCATACTATCCTTTTCGCTCCTTCATTTAAGAGCATTTACCAAGAACACCTACGATACACCTTTAAAATATACCGAAGATACTAAAAATATTGTAAAAATATAAATTCATCGTGGTAGCAATTACTAAATAAAAGAGCTTTATATTTCCTGTATATTTAAACAATTCAATTTGTTTCCGGAAGCATAGTGAAAAATATAAATTCATTGAAATAGTTCAGCAAGCATCCATAGGCAAAGTCGGAACCACACAGATTTTTTAAGCAAACTCAATGTTAACAGAATTTTCCAAAATGTGAAAGAGATACCAAAAGTAACCTATAAAATAATTTGAGTAGACTCAATAGTACTGTAGTATGCAGTACCATAAGGGTCGGTACAACCAAAAGAAACCACCAATGCGGAAACCCACGATCGATTTTACTGACTAAAGGACATAGTGTAACAATGATTTGATCGATACAGTCCAAATAAATTCTTTGCTATAAATTAACAGACGCATATCCGTGGGCTTAAATTTGCTAACGCAAATTTTCATGGAAAAATCGGAGGTCCACGCCTGTGATTGTGAAATTTTTCAGAGAAAAAACTTTTTCCCATTTTTAACGAATAAGATAATCTTTCGCTATAAAAAATGTCAGCTTCTCACTTTGAAAATATTGTTTACCTATTTCATTAAAATTAATTGAAATTTATATTTAAAGCTTATAATCTACATGGCAAGTCACGCTTATAGCGCGTTTGCCTTACTCCGATTTTCATAAGAAAAGTTTGCATTCGCAAGGATTATTATTTTAGAGAAAGAAACAAAAGCAGCAGTCTTGAGCGAATCCGCGCTACACAATGTGTAAGTTTGCGAGTATGATTTTGTGTTAATGATGCAACGAAAATAAGAAAGTTCAATTCAGAAAAAATGTATACTGGCTTGACATAAATGAAAAGCGGGCGGTTGAATGGCAATTTAGAAAATGAATAAGCACATCGTTTTTATCGTTATGCTGCGTTTCTGAACGAACTCAAAAACGGACACAAAAATATTTAAAGCCTAAAGGTAAAACGTTTGCACATTAACGTAAGCCTTTAGACATCTGTACATTATTTTCATGTTTGGACCTACAGAACTGACTGACTGATAATTTGAAAGGTAAAAATTCAATCTTTTGATAAAGTCTTCCAAATACTCTACATTCCTAAATGAATGTCTTGGTCAATCTTTCATGAATTTGAAAATTAAAACAGTACCGCCCATTCTTCAGCGTATTTTATTAACAAAGATAATAAAAGTGATTATTAATAACTTATACCTCTATAATGATGGAAAAAAGCTTTACATAGTACGGAATTGTGCGGATGGAAATCCAGTTTACCAAAGGCGAATAAAAGTGAAACAGGTAAAATCGAAGTTTATCTATATAAGGAAAGGGTTGAGGTGACATAAGGGCGTACACCCAGGAATATTCCCAAGGAAAAACGGACTTGAAAAAAGTCTGACAAGGCCGGGAATCAAACCCGGGATCTTCCTCTATCCGGGAGGCAGCATTAACCATCTAGGCTACCCGGCCAGAACATTTTAAAAGGAGAAAAACAAACAATCCGGCTTGTTAAAATGTTTTGGTCGGCTAGCCTAGAAGGTTAAGGCAGCCTCCCGGATAGAGGAAGATCCCGGGTTCGATTCCCGGCCTTGTCAGACTTTTTTTAAGCCGGTTTTTCCTTCGAAGTTTATCTTTAATATATCTCATTAAGATTAACTCATTCTTACTTCTGCTTATGAGAACACCTTTGCTTCGAGATGCACCCCAAATCTTATTTCCGCTTTCTTGAAACTTCCTCTAGTTAATCATCAGTGGTGTAGCGGCAAATTTTCCAGTGTGGGAACTCAAAATATTTGCCTAGTTATAAGGAAAGTCATATTTATACGACTTCCTAGAATGCCTACAATAGCCAAGAGCATATAATTAGAATTTAGTCTGAGCTTGCTGAATAACGCTGAGTCTCTTATACCAAATAAATATTTAGCAATAAATTGGCTATTTTTTTACAGTGGAAAACCAGTGTGGGAACGCCGTTCCCACACGTTCCCGATCAGCTAAACCACTGTTAGTCATCATTAAAATGCATTTAACATCGTATAAATATAATTTAATTATTTTACAGATGGAGAATTTCAGTATCAATTTTGAAGTACAGCCATTTTCATCGTAAATCCATGAAAAGTCATGCGACGAATTACTCGTAATATCACTGAAAATGAATTTTCAAATCATCCATGTCCATTTATTTTTCAGTCCGAACCTGTAACAGCCGTTTCACGTGAGTAAACCACTCGATTTGAAATTCGGAATTGTCGGAATATTTTTCCTTAGCTCATCTACGTCGCAGCAATAAGAAAAACCTTCCGATATATTATTTGGGGACCACTTCAACCACACCAACTTTTCGCACAAGCTTTCGCAGAAAATTTGCGAATCTGGGACCGGATCCAGGTACGGGTTGTTAACTCCCACGAATCCTACGGACAGACCGGTTGACCTGTCCAGAACCACCTTCCAGTAGAGCCCAGGAACCTTTATCTGGTCGTTGCCGTTTTCATCAAGATGCAGCGCTAACGGTTGCTCCTTTCCGTTAATGTCCGGCAGCGTCGCAACACCGTGACCCCCCGTCCACACGGTCAGGTTCAGTTTGGACGCAGCCGCGAAGTCTCTCAGATCCACCTCAAGCGTGGCCCAGTTCTTCCCATTGAAAACCTGCCACTGCGGGGCTGCGTTGATGAAGTAGAACGTCGCTCGCTGAACAGCGCCGTATGTGAAGTCTGCTTTGGCGCTAAAGTGTCCTCGAGCTAAGTAATAATCTCCAGTGGCTTGGATATACTTATCTCCTAGCTCTTTCGATCCCAGGATCTTTGAAATCATGCCCCTCTGCTTGTCCCTCGTGTAGATCGAATTCACCTGAAGATTGCCATAAAAGCTGCCCTGAAGGAAACTTGGTCGTGGGAATCCACTCTCAAAACCGGATATAGAAGAGGGCATGTCAAAGTGAGTGTAGATGGCATCAAGAGACCTGTTATCAAAACAGCCATCAATGACTCGAAGGAAGTAACCATCGTTAGGAAGAATGAACCCGATCTCAGTCGGAGAGTAGGGCTCCGGACAATCTGGGTCCTTCTCCTCCCTATAGCGAGCGATATTGAACGGGTAAGAAGAACAGGATAACTCTTTGAAATCGACGGATGTTTCACCAGAGGGCGTTGGCACACGGAAAGTCGTTCCAGATACACAGGTCACAATCGCTTCTGGAGTTAGGGCGACGGCAAGATCGTTGGAAGATCCTGAGCAGGCTAAGCGGAGTTGGCCGTTCTCAGGGACGAGTAATACACCTTGTGGATCTGGTAAGGCGATTGCAGGAGGGTCGCTGAGTTGAAGGATAAGAGGTTCGTGTTTAGGAAGGCCGTCCTGGATAGAAATAGAGCAACCTGTTTGAATCAACGGGTCCAAGCCATGGGCTAAGTCGTTGAGAAGGATTGAGGGAATGCTGGCGGAAGAAATTAAAGAGCACGAGAAAAGCAACGACAATAGAGGAAGAAATCTTGGAGAGGCCATTGTAATGCAAAGGATCCCAGGCCTCCTCTCAATCGCTCTAGTCTCTGCTTCCAACGAACTCAATGAAATATATATACAATTCACAATCGTCGAAAAAAATGTTGAATACTTCCTTGGTTGATAACCAGAATCTCAAGGATAAGATAACTTGCAATAGAATCAAGTTCGACCACAATGAGAAATCAAGATGTCTTAATTTCTTTTCATAGCCTTCACAATAGATGTCAGAAGAGAAATGTGGATCGATTTCTTGACTGACAACATTTATCTCAAAGCTAAAGGTCAGTCGCGAAAAATTATTTATGATTAAATAAGAAGAGAAAAAATAATCCTTAGCAGATATAGATCTTATCGTCAATCGGTTGTTTAATCTTCGGTATCTAATATTATCGAACGTAATTTTAGTTCTTTTTATAGCTTCTGTTATTACACATTTATCAACCAATATATCGAAAGCGATAAGTATAATCATATGATCTAATATAAATTTGGAAAATTTAAATGGTATTATAGATTATGATTGTTTAATTTTCCTCCTTCAATTTAAAAACTCAGGTGAACACTTTCTTAGGAAGTTAAGAGGAAGATCTTTTCTTCTGATGGAATCAGAGCACAGATAAGTGAATCTTCTTTTCTATGATTGGATAGTCTCTAGGGAAAACCTATTCTCTCTCCTACAACGAGGCTGTTTACTTTTATGAAGAAGTATTCTTACGAATTGAAGCCACTCTTTTCGTGTATGCCTTCTTGTGTTCCGTTAGCCATATCCTGAACTGTATCTAATGACCTTTATCGTCATTATCATCGGGTAAATATGAACCACAATCATACAGAAGATCTACTCTGACCTTTTGTATGATTGTCATGCATATTTACCCTACTCTGAATCAAATGAATCTTTTCAGCATTTTAAATAAGATTCGATTATTTTAATCTCATCTCTCTGTCATAACCGAATAAGAGAAAATTCTTTCCACTAATTGGTAAGAACACAATCCACATTATATACGTTAATAAGTACATTTTTGCTCTCTTCTCACAGCTTATAGTTAAAATCGATCTATTCGCTATTCCTCACAGAGAAGCATATTACCATTCCCAAGTTGTTGCAGACAGACAAGGTGGAAAATATATATTGAAAAACTCTTTTGTTGAATTTCTACGTACAAATCCTGAAATTAATA
Organism: Sympetrum striolatum; assembly: GCA_947579665.1. Lineage (NCBI taxonomy): Eukaryota > Metazoa > Arthropoda > Insecta > Odonata > Libellulidae > Sympetrum > Sympetrum striolatum. Next base: position 686,764 of record OX388344.1, read on the forward strand.
TGAATATCTCTTCATATATTCTCGTTTCTAAATCATCAGGGAGTTGATTTCGTACGATAACCTCAAATTTTAAGCAATCAAATCGTACTCTAAATACTTAGCAATCCTATTCATGCACCTTTCCAATTTTTTTATTATAATTAAGAGAGTCTCAAAATTATTTTAGGTGACTTTCGAGGAACTTTAATGCCAGAGTTAAAAATTAAAGATAATAAACTAGGGAGGTCTGCTACCACAATCACAACACATTTTGAATTGGCACGATTTCAATTATTTTAAAAATTTTACGTATTCGTCAATAACTAGAAGTAAGATTAAAATAAGAAAACTTTGCTTGTCTCCAGACCTTAAGAAATGCTTTCTTCCGCTTGATGTAAACTGAGCTAATGAAGAGGAGTTGCACATTGAAGCCCTACGGCTCTGAATCAAATTCATCTAAATTCAGGCCACTCGAGGCGTGCACAATATTGATATCGCAAGCGTGTTAGCGGCCGGAGTCTCCCGTTGAGCAAGTAGCTACCTTGCCTACCTTGAAATACAAAGAAAACCAAGAAATGAATACGTGAATAGAATTCTCCTCTCCAGTAACTGCGTTGGTAAAGTCTTCTTAATAAAATCAGTTGTAAAAGTCTTATCTTTGTGGAATTCCATTACCTACTGGACAAATAAAACACTTCGTCTTAAATCCCAAACTTCAATCACACCACCACACACGACCGTTTTCGACTGATAATTACCATCATCAGGTGAGGAGAGCAGAAAATCAAGGGTATGTATGCAAAAGACCTTAATCATGGAGGGGGTAATGGTACCAAAGAGGGGTTAGAAAAAAATTTGACTTTACCTTAACCATTTGAGAATTATCCATGGAAGAACTGAAATAAAGTAACGTAAAACGTGGAAAAATGGAAATAAACGTCACGCTTATCTTCGCTTAAAAAGAGAGCGAACAATGATAAAAATTCTATCTTAGGGTAGTTGAATGATCGTATGGAAAAAGTTTTATTAAGTTCCCCAGTAGTACTTCGTGTAATAGGTACATCATCTTTTTGGTTAAAAATCGAACGGCAAAATGAAAAGTAATCTTCTCAATATATTATTGAATAATTTTGGATCTCAGATACACAATGAAGTTCATTAAATTTACAGAAATTGTTTGTAAATAGCGGGATTTGACGTAAGTGTTGTAATTACGTAAGCCATTCATTGACTTACTGCCTGCGTTTTGGAATGGTACACATGATTAAGGTTGATAATTCGTCATATCTGGTTGATTTCAGTTTCCTGTACGCCATTGCCGTAGTGACATTAAGAAGCATAACTATAGATTCGTTTTTGACTATGTAGTTGCCAAAGATAAGATTACGAATTTAGGCTAGCGATTCCGAAGGCAACTTGGCGACCGATTTTTAATCGATCGGAATGCAGATAAGCGACTGACGTTAAAGCATCGGTCATGGAAGGAGGATAAGTCTTTATTGCCTTTCCTATTGAGGGCCAAATATTCCGTTTATACATAAATAAGGAAAACATCTCTTTTATTATATTATGAATTATATCGATACTAAGTCAAGAAGCGGATATTGAATGAATGGTTGAGTTTTTTACCGGTGATCATTTTTAAAACTGCTTATGTTCTAATTCAATCCAATCTAAAATGCTGTGTATTTCCTCAATTGCTCTTTGTATCATTAGCTCGAATTTAAATCACCTGTTATTTAGTTTAGAGAAACTTAAAATTAACAAAAAATGGAAAGAATCTAATGAAGATTTGTACCTTTACCACAAATTTATTTTTACAAATAACAGTAACACGACCGGTTTCGAAGATTAATCGTCATCTTCTGGTTATTTGTAAAAATAAATTTGTGGTAAAAGTACAAATCTTTTTTAGATTCATTCCATTTTGGATTACCACAACACCTCGTCTGATTCAGTGAAGTTAACAAAAAATTGTTCAAGAAGAAGGTGACCTCAAAGAAAGTACACCGTGCAACCCAATTTATAGGTCACCTAAAACTTTTTATTCCGTTCGACATTAAAACGGTACTGAGGAAACTTGTTATGCATGGATGAGGTTCTTTGGCTAATTATTTAGTATAATTCAGTTGTTATCATTGCAATTAATTTCTCATTAGCCTCTCATGCCCCGATGACGTTCCTCGAATTTCCTCTCGAGATGCCGGGTGAGATTATTAAATTTTCGCAACCGAATGAATGCGGCTCTAGTGTAGATAAATCATACCAGGCGTAAAAGTACGAAACCGGAATTTCCCTATACATGGTGCTCGCTATCGGTTTAAAGACCGTAAGACCGCTTCTGCTGTGCCATTTTCTTTCTCTAGCAGCTGACAAAGTTTTTCAACACGCAATAACCTAAGTTTCATACACCGGTATATTTTTCTATAGCCTCAAACATTTCGATTTTTGTGCCTACGAACTATGAATTGCGGACAGCATTGGTTTCTGCTATCATTTGAAGAAAGCCGCTGCAGAATCGCATAGAATGCTTGTCGAAGCATACGGTGAACATGCTCTTCGCAAAACTCTTTGCTTCGAGTGGTTTAAAAAATTTTAAAGTTGTGATTTTGATGTGAGAAACGAGGACCGGGGGAAACCACCGAAAACGTTTGAAGGCAAGGACTTGCAAGCCTTATTGGATGAAGACGATACTCAGACTCAACAAGAACTCGAGAACAATTAAATGTGACACAGAAAGCAGTATCTTTTCGTCTGAAAGCTATAGGAAACATTCATAAAGTGGGAAAATGGGTCCCACATGAACTGAATGAAAGACAGCAAGAAAATCGAGAAACCACTTGTCAAATGCTGCTCGTCAGACATGAAAGAAAATCATTTCTCCATCGAATAATGACAGGTAATGAAAAGTAGATATATTTTAGACAGGTAATGAAAAGTAGATATATTAGACATCCAATTGGAATTGGATTGGAAAAACCAATCCAAAAAAATGACATCCAAAAATATTATGGACTACTAAAACCTGGTAAAACGGTTTACACTGATCGCTACCAACAACAAATGTTCGATTTGAATCGAGCAATATGAGAAAAACGACCGGAATATGCAAAATGGCAACATAAAGTCACTTTGCTTCATGATAATGCCCCCTCACACACAGCAAAACGGGTCAGGAATACGATCAAGGCGTTCAATTGGGAAATACTAGCACATGCGGCTTATTTTCCAGACTTGGCTCCATCCGATTACCATCTTTTCGCATCATTGGGACACGCACTCGCCGAACAACACTTCGATTCGTACGAAAATGTACAAGAATGGCTCAACAACTGGTTCGCTTCAAAGGAAGAATTGTTTTTTTGGCGTGGCATTCATAACCTGCCGGAGAGGCGGGAAAAATGTATAAATTCCAATGGAGATTATGTTTAATAAAATGTTTTTTATAATTTTCAAATAAAAGACGTGTAATTTTTACAAAAAAAATCCGGTTTCATATTTTTACACCTGGTAACTCATCACCGATGGGGTAGATTAGAGTAATTCTCAAACCTCACAAATGAGATTATAAAGAAAAACCCTCAGGGAAGCAAAAGATACTGATATCTCATCCTACAGATTTGGAAGCCGTATCGTATTTCAGTCTGTTTCTTCTTGCTCTTCTTGAGCTCATACGGTTTGTTTCGTAAAGAAAATAAAATTTGCATTTTCGTGATGAAATTTTACATTATATCTCATGTAAAACTTTATGACCAAAAACTTGCGTATTACAACTTTCCTCCAATTCTTATTGTTTTCCGACGGAGATTATTCGCAGCCGCTTCTTCGATATCGCGAATTCCGCCCTCGTAAATAAAAAGCAACAACTCAAGTCCAATTCAAGATATTGACCAAAAGTTAGTTATAAATTAAAATTTCAAAATTTATCTCTATTTCTCTCGCAACAAGTTCTTCGTAACATGAGAAATTAAAAAAAAAAAACATTTAGGAGAGACAGAATTGGGCTGCACGACAAACATTTTCTGCGGTCACGTTCTACTTAAACAATTTTATGTTAAGGTTTGGTTTCTCTTAATTACATAAGATTATAAGATGTAGCTTTTATGCATGTAAATGCTACAAGGAGGAACTGAGGGAGAAAATTGATTTTTATATGCGATTGGAATAGAGTATTAGCAGTTTTAAAAATTATATCGGGTAAGAAATTCGGGATAAACCTACTCAAATTTTTAATTCATATATTACATGATATAGATTACAAAAAAAGCAGAACACGCTTGTATGCAAATAAAAATACTTCCATGATGATAGTAATTGTATTTTATATAATATAATTAAAAAATAATGCTTCTTTACGCTATAGAAATGAATAAAAACTCTGGCGTATCTTACAAATAGCCATCCGGTGGATGAGCCGACTCAAGACTTGGTTCATTTTGCATCACAACGATTTATTTTCACCCTTCGCGACGCGCCGAAAGAAACGAGCACCCAAACCATTGAGTAAGGATGAGGTATATGATGAGTAAATATACCCATCATATACCTCATCTCATAAATTGCATTGGAGGTTTAAAATCCTCAATAGCTGTCTTTGTCGATGTTCCTCGCCTCATTCACTGGTATTCGGAGTAACCATGAAAGAATCGCAGCTCTTTTTTAAAACAACAAACGCACATTTCTAAATGGATTTTCGTTGTTAAAGATCTTTAGCCCTGAAGATCTTTAACAACGACAATGTTAGATTTACAAACAGAGAATTGCGGTAGTTCACCCATCGCGGTAGAGTCTGAAGCGATTAATAGCAATAAACGAAGATCGAATGTACTCTTTAACGATACAACCACAAGATTACTGGAATTATGATGACACCATTTTAAATCAATCGTCTCTGTTTAAGAATTGTTTATAAACCATGACTAACACACATCCAATTAAAGAGTGACTATAAACTTCTTGGTTATCAGAATAAACAGGTTCTGTATTATCTAATACTATTGAGCTGTAATTTACTCTAATTGATGACTAGCAAATAAATTGCTAGCGTAATAGTTTTCCATTTTATTATACCATCTATCGGGTTCTTCATAGATTTGGTAAAATTGGTTCCAAAACTAGAATTTTACCTTAGATTTCAAGTAAGTATAAAGCTATATGCCGTAACTTTACTTTGGTAAACTTCCAGTTTCAGTAGATAATTGAAGAGAGTTTTTGGTATAACATCTTCAGAAGAAATTAGTAGCAGGAGAACTATTTCTTCCCACAGCTTTGAAATTCTTTTGCTTTATTTAAAAAGTGGTATGTATGGTTTTTACTTTAATATTCTTAATCAGATTGCATTTTCTACAAAAGAGATGCATCTTTCTGACTAGATTATTGGCCACCATTGATATTCTCAATTAGATGGTATTTTCCATCACTGAAGATAGTAGTAATAAAATCTATGACATACTCATTATAAGGTTAAAACATTGTTCACACACAGATGTACTTGATTCCAAAATAAGTTCCTTGATTTGACCAAAAAATACTCAGCATGGGATGAAAGAAATTCAGAGAAATAATATCTTAGGATAATGGGGGTTAAATTAAGGTTCTAGATACTGGAGGTTATATTGGTTAAACAATTTTTCCCATTAAAGCAAGCCTTTCATTTTCATAATTAAAATCAGTAAGAACACAAATATTTATGAAAATGTTTCAGGGATCACAAAGCACTAAAGGAAATTTGTGAAACACATTAGCATGCCATCCTGTATCTAATGGAGAATAACTTGCAATGGGTGGTGTAATCATTCATTCATTTCACAAAATTGTGATATTCAAAGGACGCAATTTTAGGAAAAGTTAAAGTCACTGTTTATAGTTTAGTAATAGACTTTATTGTCCAATATTTTGTTCCTTAGTCGTCAGGTTGTATATTGCTTGATGATTTTTCTGCAAAGCAAATATTGCATAATAAAATGATAGTGCAAATAATTGTTCAGGTCAAGGGCGTCGCCAGGGGGGGGCTGGAGACCTATTTGTTTTTTGGTTCGGGAGGTGTTGGAGAAACAATTTTTAGGCAAGAGCGTATTTGAAAAGAATTTAGACCCAAAACAAAGTCAAGTGTTGGCACGTGTAAACACCAGTGATGGGAAAAGTACTGAAAAAATGTAATTGGGCTCAATTACAATTACTCTGTCAAATTTGTAATCAGTTACAATTACAAATCAGATTTCAGAAATTCATCAGAAGCTGGGGAAACTTCCCCTCTTTTCACAATATTTAAAAGTATAGATTCCTCATCGCTTTTCTTTCTTGCAGTAAAGTATTTGTTTTATTGTCATAACCTGCAGTTATTTTACCTTCATTATGTACTCTCAATTAGGCAACTTGCCCCCCCTAAGCCCAGTGGCTGGCGACGCCCTTGGTTCAGGTTGATAATTTTTAAATTTCACTTTGACTATTTCATCAAGCAATTTCATTTACCAAATCATCTTAACCTAATACTAAAAAATTCATTTGACACAGAGAAATATCTTCCCTGAAAAACTGTATGCAAAATACGTCTCCTATATGATTACATTCTGAATTACGTTAATGAAAGCATGGAATTGAACTTCAGTGAAGCTGAACAGTGACATATCAGAATACCACTAATGTAAGAGGGCATGTATGATCACCACTAAATTCAGTAATAAAAATTCAAGCAATGCCTCGAAGTCAATCATTACATAAATGAAAAAGATATAGGCAGTACTTCTTCACGAGAATATTGTTTTCGAACAAGCATTTTCATTGGTAGATTGTCATCATCAAGCACAGAATGAGACAAAGCAAAAAGAGTTGCATTGGGGGTAATGTGATAGAGGGACTGACTAAGGGTAAGCAGAGTCAAGCAACAGAGAGCAAGGGCAGGTGGTGAACAAAGATAAGTATCTCGTGGGGGGAGAAATGCTAGTGATTAAGTGGGCGGAATTCTATGAGCTAAGTTGTGAATGAACAGATTGGAATAATGGTGAATGGGGTGAATAAGGCAATAGAGAAGTTTGGGGCATTCTAGTGACAATGATTTCATATTTCTAAAGGAGGTTAAAACTGTCCTTTCTCATTGATAAGTAACATTTCAGAGATTAAGTTCAAGTAGTGGTTATTGCAGATTGCAGAAAGCACAGCCCTGGCTTTCTTCCTTTCCTAATTCTGTCTTTTCTAATTCCGCACAAATATGCAAATTATCTTTTTCCAATGGTGCTAAGAAATTTCACTTGAGAGAGATTAAAAAATTATAGCAGCTTCAATTTGCATTTAAAAATACAACATCAGTTTTATTTTTTGATGAAATAAACATAAAACAGGAATTGACTTATTAAATAAATGTAATTTATCTTTATTTATTTATAGTCACTCATTTTGGCTGAAAGAATATAGAAAAGTGTGTACCAAATGAAACATACTGGATTAAGTGCAATATGTTATTAGAATAAAAGAGTACCTAGATCTAATGACAATATCATTGGTATCTCTATGTTTCCACATCACCTAAGCAACACTTACTACTGGTGCTTCAGTAACATTGGGCAAAGTCTTATATTGCAGTGACTTGCATGTATTCATTGGTTCCTTGACTACTGAGCGCATGAGGATTGAAGTACATCACAACTGAGAACTGTCAACTGAGAGGACAACTTAGCACCATGAAGATTGAGCGCAAGTATAACTGACCACTACAACAAGTGAGAGCGTCTTGTTCGCAGATGGTATTGATTGAAGGACCTCAACCCAACTCAACCCATCCCCATCTACATTCTTCCATTCAAAATTTGCGCATAGTCGTTCAATCAATACCGTCTGGTGAATGAGACATGCTCAGTTGCACTAGAACTCATGGTGCTCAGTTGTTGTAGGACTCAGTGGTCGTAGCTCTCAGCTGTCCGCGCTCAGTTGTGATGTGCTCAATCGTCGCACGCTCAATGGTCAGGTCACGGTATTAATCACAAAGCTCTTCAACCCCAAGATTTTTAAAATCGTACCCTTCTGCTTGTTCCCTATGTAAATCAAATTCACTTGAAGATTGCAGTAAAAGCTGCCCAGAAGGAAACTTGGCCAATTAAAATCACTGAAGCCAATTTTGATTAAGCTGATCGGAGAGAGGATGGCAAAGTGAGTATACGAGTGCAGTTTGACCTAATTGAAATTTACTATATCCCAAGTTACCTCAATTAATAATAGAATCCATCCATTTGACCTACAAATTCATTGAAACTATTATCTGAATTAATTACAGAAATGTGCTTATTATCAATGTGAAACACACTCTCTTTATAAAAATGTTGGGATGAAATTCTATCAGCAAGTTATAAATGTATATTACTATTTAATAAACCTTACTGGAATAAATAGTAACATTCCTTTTACTTATATTTTCAAAAACATTTTTTGGTAATTAAATTAACTTCTTTTTAACAGCTATAAATATGCTACAGGTACTACTAAATTTGCATACATAGTAAAAGTTTAAGTTTCAAATCTATAATTAATTTTCAATTGAAATTTCCTCCTTAAAAATATGGTATGAGTTATATGCCAATGTGTGATATACTCCGATACATACAATATTTTGATAATAACTTAATATCAATTATGTTATAATAAATTAATTATTTGATCCTTAGACTATGACAATATATTTCCTGACAATTAATTAAGGGCTGAACTGTCATTATTTTTACACTTAGCCATGGGTCATGCAACCTACTAGCAAATCCCAAAAACAAATATTTGTATAATTATACACATTTTCAGAGTTAAAAATATAAACAAGTGTAATCAACTTCAAAGTTGGATAACTTATTTTCAACTTTTAAAGGGAGAAAAAAGACAAAACCACTGAACCCAAGGTTATCCAAGAGTCTACAAAAACGAAAAGAATCAACGAAGAAGTTGACAAAGTAAAACAAAATGTGAAAGACCATCTCAGGATAATGGGAACCCACTGGTCCATGAATGTATACGATCACATGGAACTAAAAAAAACAAAAGGAATGGGAGATTGAAGCCCTATTGTTTCGCTTGCAGCAAAAAGGAAAAATGAAGACAATGAGCACATCTTGGCTTTATAAGCTACTCGTCTAGGAAAGCCTAAAGAAGAAGTGGAAGTGGACAAAGGCGATGGAATCCCCTATTGGCAGAAAATGCTATGTTGCTTCTGCATACACTAACACAAGTTTTCATCTAATATATATCGTATATGATGTTTTAAATAATTTAAATAAGGAATAAAAATACTAAAAATGTCCTTTTCTTGTGAGTTACTAGCTCACCAAGTTGACCTAGAATTTTGCATAACAGAATTGACCAAAACAGGCATTAATAAAACAACTGAATATTATTCAACAATATTGTTTCATAACTTCCCTGATGTTACTCAATCATGTATGTGTCAATTTGTTAATACTAGAGGAAGAATTTGAAATTCTGGATATGTTAATGGTCACTCATATAGATTGCTCTTTCCTAAGGCTTTTGGATTGCTTCTTTCACCAGGGTTGGCAAACCTTTTGCGGCAAGAGTGCTATATGTTATGAATATAAAGGGCTTGCCTGGCAATGTAGTGTAGTGGATGTATTTCTTTTAATTTAAATACACACGAAACTTTATATTTTGAATGTGTTCGTTGGTTTTTCGTTGTTTATGTTGTCGTTGTCATGTGGTTGTTGATAAAAGTGATTGTTGATTGAGATTTATTCGCCGCTGGCTCGAAAATAAAACGTTTTTATGTGAAATGATATAAATTCTTTAATTTAATCGCTACCAAGCATCATGTTGTGGCAAACCATACAATGAGATTGAGATATAATTATTTTTTTATGTCAATGATGCGATTAAGATCTTTTATAAGACTTAAATGGTCGTTAGTTATCACCATCCACATCCACCATATCAACCGAATCCACATTTATTTACCGTGAGCTTCATTTCTTAAGTGAATAATGCAAAAAGAGATAATGTCGTAGGAGTTTAGCGTGCCAAAAAAAATTCTCTCGCATGCCATAGGTTCACCACCCCCACCTTAGACGCTCAAGGCAAAAAGCGTAAGCAGATATAATAGAAACTTAAGTGTCTAAGGGTTAAACATATACAGAAGTGTTTTTGTAAGTAGAGCATTTTGACTCTAATCCATCACCGAGTTGCCATCAACATCCAAAACTATCCAATTGTGAGACGGTCAAATTTCAGAAAATTGTATTTTACACATATTTAAAAAGAGTAAATCAATTCTTTCTCGCACCCATACCAATCTCTTTAACAGAAGTGACCATATTATTTAATGGACTGAATATACCTGAATTGATTCCATCTTTTCCGAACAGTGTATGAAAATTTTCACAAAGAAGTATCAATAATGAATTACAAAAACATCAGAAAATCCATAAAACACATACCAAAAATCTGATGTGGCCAGCACATGACTTTCTCCATACATAAAATGTAAATATTTATCTAAGACAGTAATTTCGAACTCTATATTCCATCTAAACTTGGAAGATGAGTGATTTATTTATATATCACAAACAAACAAACACAAAAACATTATAAATAATGTTTTTCGGGACATGATCGATGAAAAACGATGAAATTGGCCTTTCGCCCATAGAGCCTAGAGCGCCCACAAAGTACATAATCGGCAACTTCCGGTTTATCAGTATTTCCTGAATAACTCCTAAAAAATCAGTGATGCAAAAATATGTTTCAAACAAAAGTTATAGTAAAATACATTTTCTAAAACTTTTGTAAATAATAATATATACCTAAATATCATATTTATGGAGATATTTTGAAAACCGGAAATGAGCTTTGAAGAATGAAGCTCAACTTCCGGTTAACCGATTTACTCCAAAAACTAATCAACCCTATTGAAATTAACCAAAGTATTATATATGAAATTTGGTGTTGATACAACGAATGGTTTTCATGTTAGAGCGCCCACAAAGTACATAACAGCTACTTCCGGTTTATCGGTATTTCACGAATAACTCCTAATCAACCGGTGATACAAAAATATGTTAAATACAAAAGTTATAGTAAATTACTTTATCTAAAACTTTTATAAGTAATGCAATATACGTATATATCATATTTATGGAGATATTTTGGAAACCGGAAATGAGCTTTGATGAATGAAGCTCGACTTCCGGTTAACCGATTTACTCCAAAAACTAATCAACTCTGACAGCACACACCACAGTACTATATATGAAGTTTGGTATTGATACGACCAATAGTTTTCACGTTAGAGCGCCCACTATCACACACATACACACACACACACACACACACACACACAGACATCATTCCGAAAATAGTCAAAAATGTTCTAGGGACCCCAAAACATGTATTTCCGTTGAAATCTCGAAGTCGAATTTTTTCATGAAAACAATACTTTCTCTATACTTCATATATGGAGAAAGTAAAAAACAGCAAAATTACTAAAATACCAAATGAAACCTTAATGCCTTATAATAACATGCATTTTAGAGTCGGGAATTTTACTTTTAATTTGGGAAAGTCATAATCACATCACTGTAAACAATTGAAATAAAAATGTGAATATTTAGTAACTACAGTATACAACTTTAGTACCTAGAGTAATACTTGGGACAGTAACTGACTCTAGTAATTCAGCATTATATATAACAAGGATTTCAATTTAAAAATTGGATAGATATATTGCCCAGAATGTGCAACTAAAATCCCATTGAAAACAAGTGAAGTAAACATTGGATCAGTTCAATTCGCTGAAGATATCCATATGAGGAAAAAACAAAGACTAGAGTAGCAGAAGGAGGATTCAGTAGTAACCCAGTTTACAAAATCCAAAAACTAAATATGTGATGATAAGAGAACTTGGAATTCTAGAACACCATAGGAACACATGCATAGGTACACAATAAAATAAATTATCAGACCTAATAAAGTATCATTTTTACAAAAACATGCATAAATTATATGCTTGTTTAATGTTATCAAGGAAATCAAAATATTAAATGAGGATCGATTTTGTAAAAATGTTTAAAACATGACAAAAAACGCTAATATTTTTAAATGCTTAAGTTATTGTAAAAAGACATTCTAGAAGCAAAACATATTGATCATCAGGATGATCAATTACTTTATAGCTTACAGATTACCAGTAAATGACAAACCGTGATGGAAAATTAAGAAAAAGTTATTCTATATAAAACAACTATAAAATTACTTAAAATACTATTCTAAAAATTCATAAATAGTAAAAAATAAGTTTTATTCTGTTTATCCAAGGTACAAAGTTTAGTTGCTCATTTGAATTAATCACAAACATCAGCACTTTTAATACATATTTTAGCTAGATAAACACAATAACGACAGCTTTTGGCTGAGCCAACATTCTTGCGTAACTAAAAGGTGCCACAATAAAAATCTCAACAACCACAAAATGATAAAATTTTGTTTCCAGATAAAAACTGAATATTTGAAGACAAAATAATTCACACATCAACAACAATCCCTGATAGTGGCAGTGAATCGATCACAAATTTGATTTAAATTGCATAGTATGATGATATACTAATTTATTTTCAAATGCAATAGCACCTATGAAACTTCAAATAATTAAAATCCTTAAATGAATAGTCATGTTATTCATTCAATAGAAGGTCCAATTCTAAATCCACTATTTCTATTTCCTTTAATGTGTTTATTACAACATACCTGGAGAATACAATAAATAATTTTCTAAACCAGGCATACTGTGTTTTATGAGCCTTCATTGCTCTCTGCAAAAGGAGAAAATCTGGTTATCAACTCTGTCCAAATATAATTTCAAGTAACATTATAAATGTACATTATAATACAAACCTGAATAATGCACGCCTGTTTTAAAGTAATGATGTACCAATGCGATGACAGCAAATAGCTAATTGGTACATCAAATAATGACGAGTATTTTCTCAAAATGTTGATGGAGTCTAAGGCATACGCTTTGGAATCTGTTGCAAAAATTAAACATAGAATTGAGTTTAGGGATGTTCAAAATGTTAAGAGCATTCAAATGAAACTCACTTTCCGGAAGTTTCTTTTCCATGCACAAATATGCTGTGGCATAAAATATAGATGAGTGATTAGCATGGCGACTAACTCCAAATTTGTCAAAGGTAATTATCTGCAAAATAGAAAGTATCCCAAAATACATCAACATAACCACATGATGCCCCAACGATACTAATGGAAATTATTATACAAGATACCTATCTGACCGTATCTATCATGAGGGATTCCATATGATGCAAAATTATGTCAGCTATAACAGATTCTTTCCAATGCACAGCAGGATCATCCGGTAGCAAGGAATTTCTACAACATAGATAAATACAAATAAGAAGAGTACATATTTGCAACAAAAATTATTCTTGTTATCGGTACTACTTACTGGCATATCGTTATGTTTCCTTCTGGGATTCCAAGTATGTCACAGCTATCCCATAACTCATTTTTTCGTAAAGAACCTTGATTATACTTATTCCCTTTAAGAAAAACTGAGGTTAATAATTGTATTCAATGTAATAAAATATAACGAAATAAATAACTACAAAGATTAAAACCTGTTGAAAGGCACAGTAAGAAAAGTTCACAGTCACTACGTTGTGAGAGTTTTAGAATAGCTGGCCCGAAAAACATGCACTCGTCGTCTGGATGAGCGGTCACAAATAAAACTCTCTTCATATTCTTTATGTGACCATAATCAGATCCTCCTTTCAGGTACGCGATAACATAATAAAATGTTATACAAAATAATAAATATGCTAAAATCGTGATACCAATTTGATTAGCTGATTCTAGGAAATATTTTTTCGTCTCGTCCACTAATATATCAAATTGGTCTTTTAACGTGATAGTAAGTTTTTCGTACAGTTCGCACCAAATATCAGAAATCATGTTAGCTTCAAAATCTTTCACCGTATATACACCTAGTAATCTTCCCTAAATAATTAAAATACATGACACTCATTATTGTAAAAGCGACGCTATTTTACACTTCGGCAAAAGGAATCATAACACTATAAACGGCATTATAATAATATCAATAAATACCAGCGCATCACTAAATTGTAATGTATTAAATTATTTCCGGAATAATAAAAGCTCTTCTCCACAATACGGACTTCAAATGAATAACAGTTGACAGTAAAATTTCGGATCTCGGTGCTGTGCGTGAGAGAATGCTGCGAAAGATGAATGAGTTCTAATAAGTGCAACGTGATTATTGGTGATAATTCAGCAAAGATACTACCTACCATGGATAGCAAAGGTGAGGCTAATCTCTTTAGACGAGTTAAATAAACTTTGTTATTACTCTTAATCTTTTCCTCTGTTTTTAGACTTAATATATTCCAAGCTACCCAATGATGTAAAGCAAAAGTTAAAAATTCCGTCAACTGGTCCTGTGGAAGATCAGTCTATACTGCAGAGGTTTCTCGAATTAAATTTGCCAGAGTCTGATGTTAAAGATATCGAAAAAAAGATCAGACAGAATATCATTTTGAGCAAATTACAGAGCGAAAAGTCTTCAAATAAACCTCACAGATTCAAGAAGAAAGAATTATCTCTCAAAGAAAAACGAAAGTTAGGATTGTTCCATCTTAGTAAATCTGGTTTCCTATTTGAAGACTTTCTACCTTTACATAACCTGTGGAAGGAGTACATAAGGACATGTCTTGGAGTAGAACAATTGGAAAAATTGGGGTAAGTTTTGTGTTGCATGTATTTTCCGATACAATTTTACACTCATTGTAAGAGGAGGTACTGGTGTGTTCTATTTTCACTCCCAACTTAATCGCCATTGGGTTTAGGTGGACTGCAGAGCCACATGATAAACGATGGCAGCAATTTACATTGAGCCTCTTGAAGGCTGACTATCATGGAGCATATGTTGAAGTTGTTCGTTCAAAGTGCAGTAGCCTGGTTGGCCTAGGAGGAATTATCATTCTTGAAACTAAAAGCACTTTTAAAATAATTGGAGAAGATGATATTGTTAGAGGTAACTATAAATACGGCATGGTGGTTCGGCATACGGTATGATGGCTACTCAATTCTTATTATATTACTTATGTTGTCATCTTTCAGTGGTCCCCAAGGAAAATTCAATGTTCAAAGTACGGATTGACAAATACGAATGTGTCATTCTTGGAAAACATTTTTGTTACCGCCCGAGTGAGAGGAGTGTGAAGAAAATAAAAAATAAAGTAATTGCTGTTCTTTGATGATTTCCTTACTTTTAAATGGTTGTTTATACTGTAAATAAATATTTCGAAATCCCGATATGTATTAATTTATTTACTGTAAATTAGTACACAACCTAGACCTTATGATCAACATCAATTTGATAATAATGTGATGAAATATCTCAGTTGTGTAGTGTTCATTTCATATTCTGATAGCTTTATATTAGTTTCCTTAGCTTGTGATTAATCAGATTCCAAAGTGCCACAAGATATCTTGCTTCAAACATTTTATTGAATGGAATCTGTGCAGGTAAAAGAAGAAAATGATGTATGCACTTTTCCCGTCTTGTTGCATTTGTGTAGAGACTGTTTCTAATGTGTGAATGATTTTTTATCCTTTCAAATAAAATAAACTTAGGTGTTGTTACTTATGTCGAGGACTTTAAAAAGAATGATTCATCTAGAAATGTGTACATCCAATTGATTTCAAAGCTAAATGAGCTATAATGCTTAGAATTAGCTAATACTGGTAGATTTTAATCAACAAGAATTAAAGAATTTCAATATTTGAGTGTGTATGAGAAGCATTTTTAGAATATTCATAAATTTAATCCTTGTATAAGTTGTGGACTGTTTGAAATATTTTGAGGTTCTCTTAACTTCTATTTTTTCATAAATCTACCAATTTGATTTCATCAAGAGAGTTTATATTCAGTGAATAAGTTAGACCCTAAATGTGTTTCAGAATTTTTTTTCGCCAAAATATGACCTTCCAGTGATAGATTCTTAGGCTTAGGAAAATAGGCTCTGCTATCAAAAAAGACCCTAGCTAGCAAATGAATGTCACTGGATAACAGTAAAATAATATTAACATTCACAATTTATTTGTGGATCATATTGCATCCAGAGTCAGATTTGTAGCAAGGTACAATATGTGTTAGCGAGGCTCTCATCCTACTGGGCAGAGGTGAGCTATCTTTTTAATTGTGCAAAATCAGCAAAAGCTCTGATCAAACTTATTCACAAACCAAAATTTTTTGAGAACTTATTATTTGATATTTGATTTACACTGATTACAAAAGTCTTTTAAAACTTTCAAAAATATATGAGAGGTCTTTCAAAATAAGTCCCCTAAAAATTGTAATACGAATTTGGCAAGGAGATGTTTTTCTAGCTGAAAACTGATCTCTCTCCGTGTAAGGCACTTGTTCCAAGGGTTGCCTTCCACTGCTGTAGGGAGTTTTCATGAAAAAAGGTTTGACACTCTCAATAGTCAATTTTTCAACTGTTTAGGATGCCCTACAGTATGGGTTTTAAAAGTTACTTGATTCCCGAAATTAATCATGAAAAAAATGCTAATAACAAAGAGAGATCTGTGGTAATATTAAATTTATTGCATTTAATATTTGACTTAGTAAGCAACTTAATTTAGGGGCATAATGTTGTCTATAATATATTAATTCTTATCCTTTATATATAAAGGATACATAGGTGCCTAAACCATTGATGGGATTTTTAGTGCCAATAGGCTGAAACAAAAAAAATCTGATGTGGCCAGCACATGACTTTCTCCATATATAAGATGTAAATACTTATCTACGACAGTAATTTCGAACTCTATATTCCATCTAAACTTGGAAGATGAGTGATTAATTTGTATATTATTATCTTTTACGTCACAAACATTATAAATAATGTTTTTTGGGACATGCTGGATGAAACTGGCCTTTCGCCATTAGAGCCCAGAGCGCCCACAAAGTACATAATCAGCAACTTCCGGTTTATCAGTATTTCATGAATAACTCCTAAACAATCAGTGATACGAAAATATACTTCATACAAAAGTTATATTAAATTTTATTTTCTAAAACATTTATAAATAATAGTATATACCTAAATATCATATTTATGGAGATATTTTGAAAACCGGAAATGAGCTTTAATGAATAAAGCTCGATTTACTCCAAAAACTAATCAACTCTAAAGACTGTAATAGAAGTACTTCATATGAAATTTGGTGTTGATCCGGCAAATAGTTTTCATGTTAGAGCGCCCACAAAGTACATAATCATCTTCTTCCGGTTTATCAGTGTTTCACGAATAACTCCTAATCAACCGGTGATACAAAAATATGTTAAATACAAAAGTTATAGTAAATTACATTATCTAAAACTTATATAATTAATACAATTTACGTATATATCATATTTATGGAGTTATTTTGAAAACCGGAAATGAGCTTTAATGAATAAAGCTCGACTTCCGGTTGGCCGATTTACTTGAAAAAGTAATCAACTCTGACAGCACACACCACAGTACTACATAGGAAGTTTGGTATTGATACGACTAATAGTTTTCACGTTAGAGCGCCCACTATCACACACACACATACACACAGACATCATTCCTAAAATGGTCAAAACGTGTTCTAGGGACCCCAAAACATGTATTTCCGTTGAAATCTCGAAGTCGAATTTTTTCATGAAAACAATGCTTTCTCTATACTTCATATATGGAGAAAGTAAAAATTGATTGTAGGTGTCATGGGTTCAAAGCTAGGTTGAAGTAAATTATTTTCCATGAGAAATGTACAACCAGACCTCCCTTATGACCGGTGGTGCGTTAATTTTGGCCAGGTGTGTACAATGGGAGTCTTTCTGATATCTTTCCAAACTCTTCCAGATAATCGGCCAAGCCTTTGTCAGAATTCCATTCCGCGGTGCAACCATTAATGGAAACAAAAGAAAGGTCTGGATTATATATTCTAATAATTACCCATGGTACATTTCAATAACAATGTTTATTCTACAAACTGTATATAAATTTGTATTTAGAAGGTCAATGATTCAGGCCTTTCCATTATCTCCGTAATCAGTTGCAACAGGCTGCAGAATTCTGACAAGGGCAGCTTTTGTAGAGTTCTAAACCTTTGCTATACATTTTCTACCATTTATTGTTTGTCTTTCATTGCTTACATTATAAGGAATGAATTTTATTGATTAATTGAACTTCTTGAAAATAATGTTGAAAATGTCATATGGAATTCCCACAAATAATTTCTAGTTATGAGTTTTCGAAAATTTTCCTATTGGGAAATGAAGGAATATTTTTCATACCAGAAGAAAATTAATTTATGTAGGACTCAATGTGGTATTTTCTAATTTCCTTAATGGCTGTTTTATGAATGGCTTCTATGATTGACTTTAACTTTCACTTAAACTAAGAAATAAATTTTCTTATACTAGAAAAAACTTTCAATCTAACAGTACCAACAATACCACCCAGCAAACAAATCCACGTGGTCACCACGTGGCTACCACGTGGTGTTTGGTGGCAGTTACGTTGTAATACCACGTGGCCACCACATGGCGAGATGGAGTTGCAGGAATGTGGTCACCACGTGGCGCTGCAACTTTACTACCACATAATCACCACATTTTGCCACATTTCTATAATATTGTATCCTAAAATTTATAAAATATTCCAGCTAATTTTGGACCCCTTATAATGAAAAATGACTTTCTGATCACTCCTTTCCATACAAAAATAAACTTTTATAAATTGGCGTGAAATACTTTCTTTCAGAAAAAATATCAGGATGCTACCCAAGATTCATACCTTTATCAAAAGTTTGGATAAAAATGGTCTTCTACTTGAATTCAGTATTAAGACAAGGATAAGCAAGACATAGGACATTCATACCATATTACTGGGTGCTATGTACAGTAGATTCATTGCAGCATTTATTCAGACAATGTCTCAGTTTAAATCACATCTCAAGGTCTTTATATAAGACATCTCTGAAAGCAGCCAATGAGCACTCAAGTACTTAACTTAAAACACATTGCATATTTTCCAAATTAACCAATTGAAAGGCTTTGAGAACAATAAATATAAATTTTTCTGTAATAAATTGACCTTCCTTAGAAGTCATTGAAGGGGTAAATTAAGAGTACCTGAAAGATATTTCAAAAGATAAAACATATCAAAGCTTTAGACAAATTCAAATATTTGGATTAGGAATACTGCCGTTTCGTTACATCTCAGATGTATATTTTGCACATGAAAATTCCGCACACATCGTAAAGAAAATTAATAGTTCCTTCGAGTAGTCATTGATTTAGTAGTAGACTGAAAGAAGGGTAAAGGATGAAGAATACACCAGAAAATATGCTGTAAATGAAATTTTTATTGTTATGCATTGTTTTAATACATAAATACATTAGTGAATAAATACATATTACAATGAATTTAGGTTTAACATAACTGAATTGGAATGAAATCTTAATACAGCAAAGAGAAGCAAAACGATCTGTGATATTGAAAATGAAATCAATTCTTCATTCACTTTTGTTATTCACTTTTGCTGCTGTGGATAAGGTCTTCCTCTTGTGGAACAACTGCCTTAAGTGGATTCTAAGATCGTGTAATATTATCTTCAATCCAGGATAATTCTTCTTATAACCCATATCTTGTCCTTTAACCCTTCATTATTCTATCATTCTGTCTAA
Organism: Sympetrum striolatum; assembly: GCA_947579665.1. Lineage (NCBI taxonomy): Eukaryota > Metazoa > Arthropoda > Insecta > Odonata > Libellulidae > Sympetrum > Sympetrum striolatum. Next base: position 706,493 of record OX388344.1, read on the forward strand.
GAATCTATCAGTCTTCAACGAATACACTAAAGTTCCGGAATTTCTCTTTTTCTTGCACTAAATAAAACAGGAATAACTATATTAAAATTTGCTTCTTGCTATATAACTTCCCATGATACTGCAATACGTACAAACGAGAGTGAAATACAACTTTCAATGACAGTTGTATTAAGTTTTAAGAAGGTTTGAATTAATTCAAATTAAGGAAATGAAAATGTTTGAGTAACGTAAATAAACACTTAGGTAAAATTCTCGATAACACGGTAAATCATCGAGAATTTTACCAACAATTGTAAGCAAGCATTAATATTAGGTTATTAAATATTTAATATCTACTAAAGAAGGCAAAAAGCATCACTTACGTTTCTTTGCTGAGCTTAAAACTGCAGATAATCTCCAGATTGTCACCATCTACACAGTATGGATAACTTTACGTACACGATTTCCCCCAACAAATACCCTACATCGGTCGTATAGTAAAACTTAATGCTCCGGATGAACAACCAACATCTTTCATAAAATTGATTGGACGGTGACAAGGATTTTCCTGTAAAATACAATTAAGAACTCATTTCTAGGTAGTACGTAGTTTGAAACGTGCAATAAATAATCCATGCTTAAATAATGTACTTACAAGTCTCTGGTTTCCTTGGAAAGTGAAAAGATGAAATACATTTACTGCTACTGTGCTGAAATATCCTTTGGGGCGACATAATTCATCGCAATATTCGAAATTGTTTCACAAATTCAAAACGATGCAGAGACTAACAATGACGGTTACTCAAATGAGCTACTGCCAACAAAAAATAATTCGCGACACTGCTACCACGCTACGAGACTATGAACCGCTCAAGCTCAAACCAGCAAGATTTGTCAGTTTTCGTGTATGAAGGAAAAATGATTGTTTTCCTTATCATTTTGGTAACGTAAAGAAAAATAAACCATGAGAAATATACACGGAAATCAACTTTTTAATAACGTTTGCGATCGATTTCTTAACGATTCGTAAAACATATATGTTTTACGATTCTTTCATATTAATTTGAAAACGGATTGATGGATTTCCGATTCCATCGATGGATTTAAAAACGTACCCTTCGTCTGTAATTAATTTTAATTAAATAATCGAGTAAAACGTCGGCTGAATATTTTTTCATTATTATAAATTCACTTACAGAGATAACAATGGAAAAATAAATAATTTTATGCTGCTTCTTCCTTTAATATGTCATAAATGCATATTTATATTATTTTTTACTTAATTTGATAATGCTGCGGGTTATTCATCTTCCGTAATAGAATCACAGATTCTGTGTTTTATCCTTCAGCTTTTTTTGTTTTATGAGTAAATGAATTTGATATGGAAGAAAATCTTTCTTATATAACATTTTATAAATAATAATCTCACGGAAATGAATACATTGTGGCCACGATTATATGACGTTTTGGCAATATCCAATGTGGTGATGACCACGTTCTTACCACCTTTTTACCACATTCGCCACCAAAATGCCACGTGGCGAAAAGTGGCGAACACGTGGCGTGTTTGCTGGGCAGCTATTAAATATCTTATCCTTATTTGGAAGTATTGCTCATCTGACAAACACTAGACATATAAAATGTGAAATTTATTTCAAATTTTTAATTTACATATTTTGGCATTTCTAAAAATATATCACACTGATGTACTTTAAAGTTACCTACATGATTTTCTGAAATACTGAAGGTTGAAATAAATGCAGAACTTAGTAAGATGGCAATCATACAAAGAGAAAGCTAGGGAAACAAAAATAGCGCAAAAATTCCAGGCATGATTTAACAAAAATTTTCTTCCTTTGAGTTGTAAAGAGAAATACAATTCTTGATCTGTAAAGAAGGCTTTAGTCTCCTTATTTCTTTCATTGCTTCCTTCTTCTTAGGATCCTTCCTCCAAAAGCCCACAACCAATGTATCCAGAGTCGGCATGCTCATGGGGACTCTATTAAGCCACTCAGTACTTGGACCTCTTTTTAAATCCACAAAACTCACATCTAAATACCTTAACTTGAAGCAATTAGGAAGAAGATCCAATCCCTTTGTTGTAACCCGTTGGCATCCTCGAATACTCAAAGTGTGCAAAGTATTGACTAGGTAACCTTCTGTGAGGACTTCTAGAACTAAATCACTAACAGCCATGCACATGTTCAGTTCAAGGCTGCTCAGCAAAGGAGACAAGCTCTCTGAAACACCCTTCCATATCATCTCATCTAAAAGTGAAGGGAAAACATCTAATTAAATATTCTAATTCAACTCAGTACTCTTACATGTAAAAAATATTTCTCAAACTGGATTGGCAGCCACAGTTTAAAAATTGGGTTATGGTTTTCCTTTTCAAATGTTACTTTGACTGTATATTAATGGAAAATCGTTTTTACTCTATAAGCATACATGTTAACTGCAGCTTGAGAATTTTGATTGTATAAAAACTAGAGCTGAGTCAAAGTGATTAAAACAGCTTGCATTCCAAATATTATTTATAAAGTATTAATTAACCCATTTGCTTAGGATTGATACCTTTCTGTTTTCTTTATAGATAGATTCAAATTTTTGTAATTCATATCCAGTGTCTGGTTTTCTTTCTTCCTCAAATCTACAGTCTCTGGACATTTTTAGACTGCTACTTTGAATAGCAAATACCCTATTTAAATTTTAGGTAAAAAATAGAAAAATAATTATGGGTAATACATTACATTGTGTATTAGAGGTATCTCAAGTGCTTTGATACTACCTTTCATGCATAAAGAGGTTCTTCTTAAACGATTTCACACCTTGAGCCTCCTCTATTCAGCAAGTCTTTAGTTTCTACATACCTCCTGACACAATGTGCCTCATATTTAATATTGCCTTCTATATCTGTTGAGTGGATACCTATTTTTATCTAAAACTCTTTCAGTCACTCACATTTGAAATGCACTTGCTGTACAACTTAACAAAATACAGTAATTTTTACAATTTTAATTCCTCCAGTCCATCTCTCACAATCTCAAGACAAGGTCACTATCTCCGGTTTTGGAATGTTCCCTCAACCAACACAGAGCAACTCTTTTGAGATTTTATTGTCGTGACCACACCTGTGTGGTGTGCTCAAACACAAAACAGAAATTTCTGTTATTAACTGTGTTTCTAATATATACTAACCACCATCAGCTTGACTCTCCTCTAACTCTGAGTTGCAGTCATCTGAGGGGAATCCTCCTTCCCACCAATTGGTCTCAACAGAACTGTCTATTGTTGAAACTGTACTGCATTCCATACTCTCTGAATCAGACAATTTGTCCTTCCTGTCACTCAATAATAACTGAACCAGGTCCCCCTCTGTGGGGAGATATGCCCTCCTGATTGCCAAATGGTTGAGATGAGGCATTGCAGTTGGAATTTGCTGAACTACATCTCCTGGAAGATTCATGGCGTTGATGAGGCGAAGCGAGCGCAAGTTGGTGCAAAGGTCACAAATTAGGTGAAAGGCATTTGCCTCCACAACAGTAACTTCTAGCTCCAGGGAGACTAGTCCAACTCCCAACATCTTTATCAGGAAGGAAAATTCTTGAGTAGTCAAAACTTGAGGATTATACCTAAAAATTATGGTGGTTTCATTATATACAAGTCGCAACTAAAATTGAACAATTCCATTCCAAACATTCTTAGTGCTAATATTACATTAGTTTTAATAAAATGAGACAAAAGATACTACTAATAAGAGATTACTGAACATTTTATAAATTATAACTTAACCCTCGAGTGCCCACGGTTGCGTATATGCAACAGGCGTAAACACAACCCTGGGCGCTCGAGGGTTAAGATAAGTAATGAAGGTTACACAGACTCCCGGATAGTCATGTGGACAGCGCGTTTGCCTTTGGTGAAAGCGGTCCTGGGTTTGATTCCCGGTGGGAGCCAATGTGCGAAATGACCTAAGCTGTCGAAGCACTTTTAACAATAATACTACTACTACTTATGAGAATACACATACATTTATACATGTGAGTGAGGACCACAGCCTTGCCTTAACCAGGATTCATCCCTTGGTATTGGCAAGTCTGATTCTCTAATAAAATGATTTAATTCTCAAAATAACCTGAGTGATTCATTAGAAAACTTTCTGAAAGATCCTGGCCTGTCTTGTTTAATTAATGTCTTCAATGCCTCTTGACTACACACAGCTTTTGAAGGTGGTGCTATACCATGCACAGAATGCAAAATGCTCAAGTGTTTCAGTCTGCCTCTGCATACTGTAGCAATTGTGAAGAGATCTTGAGAGCACAGATGTCTGTTGCAGCCCAGTTTGAGAGCTCTTAGCCTCCTGAGATAAGCAAGCTCTTGGTAGAATTTTTTCCCCGAAAAAGGTGTCCCCTGCATATTTAGTAATGTATATTTAGTACATATCTGGTTTAGATCTCTAATTACAAAATATATACAACCTTTCTGATGCTTAACTAAATAAGTGAATCAATAATTTCATTTTCATAATTTAAATTCTTCATGAACTCCATAATAGCAACAAAATTATGCCTCTAAATTCATTCAACGTTCAGAATGAATTGAAAAACTGAATTGTATATGAATCATGGTTTACATGGGCTGCTTTTAATGACTGAAAAGTGTGTGAAAAAATCATCATAAAGAAGTTAAAGTGAACAGCTATTTGTATGAGAATCATGAAATGAAGTTCAATACTTAGATCACAGTGAGACTTTGGGCTGTCCAGATCAGTTCTTGAATTTACCGTAAATGCCGGCGTATAGGTCGACCAATAAAATTTTGAGGTGAGTAGCAGGTTTTAGCCTATGCTCAGCGTATAAGTCGACCCTAAAAATAAGGCAACGCACTTCCCCAGCTCTAATTTATGGGAAGAACAACAACAGTCTCCATAAATGTAAGATAACTTAAGGAATATTTACAGCATAAGATTAAGATGCTAGAATTGTTTCATTCAGCTGCCATGTCAACTTCTCGCCTCTGCTTAACTATTACACAAGTTTCTTTCGTTGGTATCACTCAGATTTTACAAATATAAATGCGTTCCGAAGCAGAAAAATAATGGTATTAAAAATTTATTACAGAGATAATGGTAATAAAGTGTGGTAATATCATATCATGACACTGCTAAAACAACTTCCATTGACTCCTAACGCTAAGTCGAACAATAACGAACATGTAAACAAAAACAAATCCCAATATGCTGATTGAATTGCTTCATTTGTAGATAAATAACATAGAAATATATATATTAAATTTTTGTAAAATAAAAATACATGTGAAGAAATGAATATAATTTGCGAAGAATAAATATGCTTCAAATTTATTTTAAAGATATGAAAATGGTTTATTAATTTAACTATTTTTATGAAAACATGTCATAACATATTTTTGGCCACAATTAAATTTCGTGATGAAATTTGTTTTATATTATATCTACGTTAATTAGACTTGCCAAAAATTAGTTTCAATAAGAAATAATTGTGGTGAGTTGCGAGACTTTGTGAACAAGTGTAAAGCAGGCAGTATCACTTATTTACCCCTCGGTGGTAAAGGGTTAAATTTTATGTTCGGCGTATAAGTCGACCCCTGGTTCCTGAGAGATATTTTAGGCTTCAAAGGTCGACTTATACGCATACACGGTAACTTTCATCTTAGGGAACACTTTCCTCAAGCAACTAACATAACTTCTTCCATCAAATACATTAGTCTGAAATGGATGTAAAATAAAAATGCAAATAACTAAATGCATCTGTAAGCTTAGTAAGCCTTCATCATCCACAAGCTTTCATTTTCACTGAAATATAAGGATTTTCTCAACGGTGATATGGCTAATGATTTAGTATAGTGGATGAAATTCATTTGGATGATTTGTGAAATCAAATCCTTCTTCATTCCCTTTGTCTGAACAAAGGAATTTCTCTTATTAACTAAACCTCTGTTTTTCAATCTGCAACAGCTACTCAACAGATTTACTCGATGGGCAACAAAACACAATATTCTCTAGCAGTTATTTATTCACAGGCCAACTGCCTGAAAATGCTTATTTCCATCCTCCTAGATACCCATGAATTTAAGCGTGTTATTTGGTGTAAAAAGTAAAGCCTAATAACTCTTTCAACAGGTGTCCTCTCAAAAGATTGCATAATAGAGTAAAATTTAAGGAAATCGGTAGAACATTGGATGGAAGATGCATAAAGCAACAATATTAAAGCTGAGCTATCTTTCAAAAATTCTCTCAGCCAAGATCATACAGGACTATTGCGGTGAGTGAGGTGAGATGCAAAATGGCCCCTTTTATCTCATAATCAATCTATTTTACTTGAATTAAATTAAAACTATTCTAGAAGGAAAATGAGTACTAAGTCTCTCCTATACTGAAATTTGATATATTTGTAAATGAAACACCCAGCAATAAAAAAATATAATCTTCATAAAGGCCTTCTTTGAAAAGCGCTTGAGATAGGTCATTGATCCCCCTATCCCATAGATGCAGGACAGATATAGGACAGATGTTCTCTTAAAAATATATGATAAGTTTTGGTATGAAGCAGGGTCAGCTCTAAGCTTCACTACATCTAATATGATTTTAAAGGCCCCCCAACTTATATAACGAGTGCCCACTATTTATTGAGCAATCTAAAAACCTTCAACTTCAATTGTCACAAATTCATTTATTATTTTGCTCAATATGAATTCCATACTTGGATTTTATAGTGTCATATACTCAGAGAAAATGATGAATGAAATTGCAACTAAAACTCCTCCTTGACAACCATGGCAGAGTCTGTGTGCTCACATTTATATGCGTACTTTCTGTTAAAAATGTAAAATATTAGAGGCGACAATGGCACTGTATTAATACTAAGGGTGGGTGCTGCATATCTCCTTATTTATGATTCAGTTAATGCATAAACGTGCCTTCAAATCCAGAGAGATTAGATTTGGACAAGAGTAAATGATATTCCGCAGTGACGCTTCAGGAACTGATTGGAGATTTTCACCAGTGCAGCAGAAGCAAACTCGGAGGTGCTTAAGTTGCTTGCAGCAGCGGCACAACTGCTGGAGTATGCTCACTATATCTGGCACATTTACCAAACGAATTGACTCCAGCAATGGCGACTATATAGAAAGCCAAAAGAGAAAAAGGAAATGTTTTCATTGTTCTTGTAAAAATATATGTTTCATCCTCTGCATTTTTTAAATATCAACCGGTGGTCCAGACCTCTGTGAGGTCAACGAGTTTCATTTCCTTGTTCAACTGATTTTAAGATCAGTGTTAATCACAACAGATTTTCCATAAGAACTTAACGAAAGCTTTAATTGAACCACATAATTTAAGTTAACTGTAAGGAATAGTTTCGAGTCCACTAGCAAAAACACACATGGGACATATCACCACTTACACTAAATTAGTTATTGTAGAGCGGATGTGTGAAGCAACTATTAGAAAATAAGTAGGGGTCTGCAATGCCAAAACGTTTAATAGCTGCAATACAGAATTAAACCTCACCGTATGTGTCATGTAAGAGTATACTCATTTTCCGGCGGAATCGATTCGGCACGTGATCGAGTATTCACCAAAATCATTGAAAAGTAATTTAACTTTAGAACAAAATATCACGGATAATACGAACTACAAAAAAAAGCAGCGCTGCAAACCATAGCCCACTATGAAAAGTAAAAGTGGCGTATTAAATAAAATCAGCAATTTTTATATCAATGACAGCTTAACTAATATTTGTTACTTATACATTTTTATTTAATTAACTAATATTTACCGAATAAGTTTTAAGTACGGGAAACATTTTAATCTTTACATGAAAGGTATACCTCATCGCATATCATGTATCTTTGCGATAGTTACGGTATGTGAGGCATAGGTGTTAAGCTACACAGGTTGGGAACCTTTATTCAACAGAAGATCGCAATCACCATTCGCCTACATCGCGTGAAAAAGTCGTAGGCGGCCAGTGGCAAGGGTGAACTATTCCCATACGTACATTTTGAATTATACGACAAATCGTTTGCGCTGAAGTTACATCTCCTCGAAAACCAAGCTTCAGCCATATCAAGGGATGATCCGAAACGGACGGCCAAGTTTCACACAAATTCTTAATATTTAACTCAGGAGAAGAAAAATAATTTTGAATGCGTTGGATGACATGCTCTGGGAGATTTTCAAACGAGGTGTTGACTTTATCGGGCAACGAGGAGAATATTTTCTTCTCAATTCCTTCCATTACAAGGATGTACCTGAGCTTTAAAATAAATGCATATAATCTTATTTTAAACCTCAAATTTAAAATCGGATAGAAATGTAGATAATTTTACTCAGGCCTTGGGGTACTTTGGCGAGGGATTATCTGTTACAACGGATTTCCACGACTTCTTGGCCCCTACCGTAGATATCATTGAAGGATCGTTAACCTTCAGTCGAAATAAACAACAACATATACGGAAAAGGTATGAATTCGATCAATTAAGAGTCACATGGTGGACAATAAAGTAAGTTGCAGAGGAAGCGAATTCTAATCCTGTTATTGGGTAAGCGATCATTTATGATAAAGAATTAGGTAAAATTACCAAGAATTTCATAAATAATAGCTTACTCAATAGTAAATTTATTTCCAGTCAAAGTAATATCGTATTCGTTACATAACCGCATTGACATTTTGCCCAAAAAATATTTCGTAAACAAATGTGGCAAGGGATGTGATAATAGATAATAAGTTTTGGATTGCAGTAACGAGAGCTTTCTTAAATTTCTTTGGCGGATGGATCAACTGATGCATGAAAAACCAGCGGGAATTACTATTATCTGATAAATCTAACTCAGGGAATCTAAATGGCTAATGAATAGATTGCTAAGCTTATGTCGGGTATCATGAGCTTAACCCGCAACGAACCAAATTTAATCAATAACTACCGAGTTTTCAAAAGCACAGAGAATGGTAGTTTTCAAGAAATAATACATTAAATTTGATATTTTGAAAGATTTATTATCTCACCATCTGGAAAATACTACAAATCAACAAAACAACTACGAACATAATTACCGTATTTATCGGCGTATAATTGGCATTTATTTCCAAAACTGCAGGCATGAAATTCTTGTGCATGTTATACGCGTATAATAAATTTTAATTGAGCATAATTAAATAAAAAGAATTATGTCCATTTTAATCGCCCTTTTTAGGTATTAGTCTTTCATTATAATATTTTTAACTAAAATTTTCTCCTTGAAATCATGGCGCGTGCTATATGCCGATAAATAAATATTATGCCATATTGCATTTAATTATTATTATAATTTTTCAAGATTTTGTTACAAATAATTATTTGTATCAAAAACTTATTGAAAAAATGTTGCATGCCTATCCACGTCTTCAACAGGAAAATAGACACTCGCTTCGTTTTTCTCATCAATAGTTTACACCTTATAACACACAAGTATGATTTTTATAATTTTTTCTTGTGAAAGTTCAAAATTTCAATATATTGAAATAAATGTATTATTTCATAATTCACCAACCCTCATTAACAAACATGTTATTCATCGTCTTTATATCAATAGTAAGAAAGTTACTGGTCATAAGAAAGGCTTAAGTGAGTAGGAATCATACAGTAAGGAAATAAATCATTCAATTATCACAGAAATTTATCATTTTATCCTAGACTTAAGAATCTAATGTTATTATACTGAAAACTTAAACCCATTAGAGACAGATGGATGTCTTGTCACTACTGTTCAGTTGCAATTCATAAGCAATGTCTGACAATCTCACACATTTATCATGACCTTGGAAATGGGATTCTACTTTCTGAGATTGTTACGGCCAGATAAGTTAGGTTCTTCAATGATATCGATTGGCTGTTTCATCTCTCTTTTGTCCTTCTTCTAGATCACTTAACAACTCTAGTCGCCAAATTGAATAACTACTTAAGATCAGGCCCGTGCGCACAGGGTGGGTTCAAACCCCCCCTCCCATGAGGATCCTTCATACAAAAAGTTCCACGAATGATGAATTGAAGATAGGATAAATTGAAATTATTTTATTTAATGTTTCATTTGGTAAACTTTTTCTTCCAAAATTTAGTGCCTCTTTCAACTTTCATGTTAACATCTGTCAGGACTCCTCCTTTCGTCCTGGTGAGTCACACTTTCAAGCTAATCAGAAATCGAGTTTCATGAACAAAAGGGCCTAAAAGCCCACGCTACCAGCACGCACCAGACTGAAAAACCCCTCCCACGGGCAAATCCTGCGCACGGCCCTGCTTAAGATCAACAGTTGCACTCCATTTTCCCAACATAGTCCATTGCTATACGTGCATACATATTTTTGTCCATATTTAATTTATTATTTATCTGATACTGAAACATTAGAATGAGATTTCTTTAGTTTACATTCTATACATGCAGCTACTGCTCCCATTCAACAAATGACATTATTATTTCCAGAGAATCACATACAGATTCTATAGAGATGCCTATGCAATATTTCATCTAATCTTTACTTCGTATATTCCACTCCTCTAACAATAGCAGTAGTATTGTAATAGTGTTTTGATAGTAATGACATTTTGCACATGGGCACCTACCAGGAATTGAACCTAGTACAGCTTTCACCAAAGATGGAAAGACAGGAGCCCTTCACCAACAATATTTAATATGGTGACCTCAATTTGGCCAAGTGCACTTAATCTGCAGGGCAGGTTATGGGACACTAAAAGTCCATTCACCAAGAATAAACTATGTACCTTCAGCTGAAGAGAAAATGTATAAAATGAATGCTAGATGGTATTCATTTGAGTTGTATTCAACTTTTCTTCAAAAATCTTTCTCAATACGTAGAAACAATGTTTTCCAAGGACAGAATTGAGAACGAATCAATGAACATTGAAGATTCTTTGTACTCTCTCTGGTTTTACAGCAAGATACATTATTACAGGTGCTGAAGATAGTATTCAAAACAAATAATATATAAAAGAATATTCCTACACATGATATATTCAAGTTGTACCTTCAGTGGAGCAGCAAGGGGGTTTTTATGGGTTCAAACCCCCACCCAAGAGTCAAGTCCTATGACTAGCTCTGTCCTTTTTTATGCTGAAATACAGAGCTGAAGAGTACAAAACCCCAACAATCACGCAAGTCTTACAGATACACAGCTAGTCATGTGTTTGCTAGATAAATTCAGCGAAAGCTTCATACATTCATAAATATAGCTCCAATTTCAGTTACATCACCCAGATAAATCATATTCAGGGCATGGGGCTGCGTTATTTAACAATAATGGTTGTGAACACTTAAGAAAAATTTTTAAAAGCCATATGAAACAAAGTTTGCTTGACAGGTTCCTGGAAATAACGAACTGCAAAGGACGAACAATGTTCACTAGGCAAATTGCCTACATTAGATGCGACAGTGCGAGAGAAAATGCAAAAGAATGTGCCTGACTTTTTATTGAAAGGAGACTTTCCTCCAAAACAGTAATCCTCAGCTCTTCCGCCCAGATCATCATAGTTAAAAGGTTATTAATAAAACCTTTCTATTTCTTTGGTTTATCTTTTGTAATGATTTATAATTGTTATGTCACTAATTACTGTACTGCATTATGTTAATTAACAATAATTTTAGAAATTGAGTTGGGGTGGGTGGGGGCTGGAACGGATTAATTGCATTTCAATTATGTTAAATGGAGAAAATTGTTTTTTAAAACGAGCATTTCTTAATACGCGCTCGCTTTTGGAACAGATTAAACTCATAGTAAGAGGTACCACTGTATTTGTTTATTATACAATAAGCTGTATATATACTTCATATCATTATTTTTATACATTGATGGTGTTTTCTTGGCAGGGGACATTTCAATTAAATTCCAAAATCTACTGACGATATAGTCAAATAGCAAAAAGATATTCAAATAAGCATGGGCACGCCAATGTGAGGGATCTGATGAGTGGATGTAAAGTACGTTTTATGTCGCTTGCCAAATAATCCTAACTAATTTTTTCCTTCCCACGCTTTGCAACCTCTTGGAAGAAAAGACACGGGAAATTTATATTTACAACACTAATACACTTCAGCATAGAAAAAAATGAGTTTTTAATAGATATTGGACGTATCCAAACCAGAAATCCAAACAACACTCAATTGTTTGCTTATGTAAAATACTATCTTGGAAAGTGTAATAAGTTGACCACATAAGCGTTAAACTTCTCTAGTTTTCAATGCATTTAGCTTTTGAAAGAATTGGCATATATTGTAGTAAGTAGCAGGCATGAATATACTAGCCCCTGTAAGGTAGGCATTTTTCGTTTTCTCGGAAGCCTTAGACTCCCCCCTATAAGCATATTCTGGCTGCGCCACTGTGTACCTTAGACAAGTGAGATAAAATATACATTTACGAAAACAACAAATCAGTCTCCATTACTAAAACTTCATTTATTGAACATAGTATGAGATATAATGATGAAAAAATATAAAAGTACAAAAAGAATTGATTGGCTACTAAAAATTTCAAGTATAAATATTTCAGGAATCAAAATCCGTTAAGGTTGAATCTGCCAGTTGATGTGGAAGATCAATGTGCCTCACAACCCAATGCCATCCACAAATAAAACATTAAAATGAAGACCACTTCACCAATAACAGTAATTACATTTAATTCACAATCCACAATTTTTAAAATACCTTTATGAATACTGCTTGGCTGCATCACCTCTCCTGGCTGCTTGAGAACCTTACATTTGACTGCAATATTTACTTCATCTAATAGTATTTAGGATTATAAAACAATTACTTTTAAAAGCAGATCCAACAGGTTCCAGGAAGTTTCTAAACAAAAACACATCAATTGATAAAATAAAATTTGACATTACTACACTAGTTTGTATGACTTAAACTGCCTGGAACCCATCATGATTTCTTAACAGCTTTGATGTGATGTTGATATGGGTTCAATTTCAACAAAAAATGAATTTCAGAAAATTGTCTCTTGGTTTGAAAATTCAGAACCAAAATCACATAAAGGAAGAGCTAACCTTCATTCCTTTATAACACATTTTTTAATCTATAATAAGTGGGATTATTCAAATTTAATAACCCAAGATGTGAGTGCAGAATTTCTGTCCTTTACAGTAGAACACTACTCCTAGGATTCTCCATTACATTCATCAGTAAAGAACAAGTATTTCAGAAAAATAACAGTTGTACATTATTCTTGCAACTTTAGCAAATATACCAGCATAATAACGTTTTTATCAATGCTTTGAGTATCACGACACCCAGTGTCAATATGAAGGGTTGTTTCAATCAAATATAATCAATTCCATAATTATTTGCCATAATTACTGAATTCACGAGATTGTATCAGGTTCATTTCATTGTACTATAGTGTAATGCTGATAAAAGATGATAGAAATATAAGAAGCTATAATTGTTAAGAATTAACATGTCTTCACATAACATTCTTTCAAATCTTAATGAAGGCATGCAATGGATTCAGAAAAAGCACCCCTGCCTTAAATCAATCAATGCTTACAGCATCAAGGTCAAAGGTAACTTAAGCATTTACTAAACATCATATTTTTATTTCATACACAAATACATTTTTCTTTTAAAGTTAAAAGAATTATTAATTTAAAACTCTTAAAAATTAATATACTGAAAGGAAGAAATGAAAAATGTACACAAGTTTATCCCTTTCTTTGCTAAGGGGCAATACAATGAAAAAATGTTCACAGAAAATAAACTTCCAAATGGAAGATAAGGGTCACATTTACTTTAAAAACCAGCAATAAATTATGCAAGTACATAAAAAACACACTCCACCTTAGCTTAAAGAGAGATGTAGGAGATAATTTGAGCCCATCTTTTAAACATTCAAAGTGTGGACATGCTCTCTCCTTCAGAGACAAACCTTCTCTTTCCAATCAGTCTGTTTCAACTAAAACACTCAATCAGAGTCATCGTCTGATGACAATGCATACTTGACAGGCTTCCTGGAACGGCCAGTAGTTGCAGGCCCTGGAATAAATTCAGCATCACTCCCATCATCTGTACTTTTAGCAGTATTGCTCTTGCTTGGCTGAAAGGAAAATCAATTTTAAATATATCAAACCTTCGCATGGAGTGACTGAAAAAGTTGATTTATATTGCAATTACCTTTAATTCGAACATGTCTTCATCTGAATCTGAAATAGCTCGTTTCTTAGCAGCGGGTTTCCTTCCTCCTTTGGGTTTGGCTTTACTCTCAGCTGCAGCTTTGGGAGCCGGTCTTTTTTTAGGAGGTTGTGCTGAGAAATAGAAAACAAAGTTGACAGATGTCTTACAGATTTCTAGGATTATGTAATGTGTTTAAATAAAAGAACTACACTGATAATGGATTTTTACACAAAATGAAGAGGCACGTACCTTGAAACCCTAAGATAATCAGACATGAAAAATCGAAACATGATTTGAACTTGAACCTTGGAATTTTCATTTTTATCTATCTTTGGGTTTCATAATTACAGGTATAAATTCACTTAAATTAAATAAAATCTCTTAATTTGATACAAAAATTAGTTCCAAAAGCAGGAGTTTAAAAGAAGGAGGTAAGACTGTAAAGAGAAAACTATCGTTATTTTCTAGAACTGAAACTATTCCATAATAGTAGGTGGAATTTATTCAGGTTAAACACATGGAGGAATAATTTATTAAAATATTAATAAAATTGTTTATTAATAGTCACGGCATTTTTTAGATATTTTAAATAGTACAGTAGAAGTCCGTTATGACGAGTACGGCATACAACAAGAGTTGCGATATAGCGAGTGATTTTGTGGCAATTGTCAGTCTCTCTGCAGAAACGATAAGAAGTTACGTCAATTATAATAAACGGTAATTTCTGAAGTATCATTACAACGAGTGCCACGTTTCTATGTTTGTCTTGCAGGAGGCATATCTCGGAATCCTCAATTGATGTGAGAGACGGTAATCTGGGGCGCATTATTTCTTCAAGCGGCAGAAAAATATTAAATACAAAGTTATCGTCACCTGCATTTGTTTTCCACTACTCGCCTCACCCTTCCTCGGCAAAAATGCTTCAGGGAGCTTTGATTAGACACGTCTAACAAGTTTCACACTTTATCCCTCCGTACATCTTATCACCTCGTCTCTTGTTTCTTTTCCGCAAGGATCCCTTTAGTTAGTGCTCGGAATCTTTAATTGAGTTCCCATCGTATTGGCATCCACCCATGGGATTTGTTTTCATCCAAAACTTGGCACCAAATCGTCTTATCCAGGATGGGTGGGAATATAGGATATGAAAGCAGTGCTGATTTGGATTCCTACGGTGCAATGTAGTACACAGCACCATAGGAAATGTTGAACGTCTGTGATAAGGTCCTTCAAGATTGCTGCCTCAATGGCATGGACATCCTGCAGAGTAGAAACTGTTACTGGCCGCCCTGAGTGTGGCGAAGGTTTAAGGCTCACGCAGCCCTCTTGGAAGAATGCGCACCACCTGGAGTCATTGCTACAATACAGACAGTCGCCCCCATACGCGCAATGCATGTCCCTCTGAATTTCACTCGGTGAATGTCCTTTGGCCCACAAAAATCGAACTACACTTTGCTGCTCTTCACACGTGGACGACGGTAACATGCTCGCCATGTTTGTTTCATAGTTCAGGCTTCTCTCGCTACAGCTGCACATGAAAAAAATACCCTCTATAGCGCAAACTTCAATCTATATCGTTGTGAAATTTCAACATTCCAGCTGCAATACCAGGGGAGAAAAAAACTATAGTGCATTAATTTCAGATCTGCCCTCGTAAGTGCCAATTCAAAATCGCTCATTTGAAAATTTTTAGTGGTAGCTAATTCCCTTTCAATTAAAGGCCTACAGTTTTGTTTATATTGCAAACATCAATCCAGTAGAAACACATGGATAGAGTCCAAAATGGAAAGCAGATTGGAGGAATGTTTGACGAGTTATATAGAACCAGGGTGAACCGAGGATGCGGGACATGCCAATGAGTAGTATTGTTGCCGAATCTAGTTTGCCATCGATTCTAACATGATTTTTGAGGCAAAAAATGACCCAAAAGATCATGCGTTATTTTCAAGTAAATACAGTATTTTTGATGCGGATGTACTTTTTTATGCATTGTGTAGCAGTATGAGCGTAAAGATTAAAAACCCCACAGTTTCATTCTGCCACACTCGCTGCTCTTGGATTCAAGAGGACAGACTTAGGCCTTCTGTCCACGAGACATCACAGATGCGTAGAGGAATAGACGCAACATCGCTAGCTGTACGGCTGTGAGCAGCAGACAATGTAATTAAATGATCGTCCATACACGACACTGAAGCACGCTTTCGTCATGCAGCCAGGCGACCAACAGTGTCGGTAGAGAGGCGTGCTTTGCTTATTGGAGTGAAGCTTGAAAGATGGCGGAAGCAACTCATCTTGTTCAGACAGTCGAGAAATATGCTTGTCTATACAATCATACTATGCCAGAATACTCCAGGAAAGAAATAACAGAGAAAGCTTGGAGTGAAGTGGCAAAAGCAATGAAATAGTCATGCAAGTAACATTTAATTTTAATCATTATTTTAACTACGATACTTTCATTGCCTTGGGTTAACATATTGTCACAACAGTAGTTCCATTGCCATGGTAAAGAATCATGTTGTTTAGTTCTTCAGTACGCTTCGTGTACAGAAAACGGGCGTAATCGTCACGTCGCGACAAGCTACGCTACGCTCGTGGACGGAGGGCCTTATTGGTAGAAATCAGCTATAATGAGTACACGTTATAACGAGTACATCTCTGATTTTTGTCAGCTCTCGTTATAACGAACTTTACTGTATTCAACTAATATTAGTATTCAAAACCAAGTGTTTGCCATTCAGGTAAAAAAATATACACAACATTTGTTAGGATGAATAATAACTACCATAATATAATTCCTAAAAATGCTTGATTTAAAAATTTCAATTAATAAGTTCTGGAGAAAACTACAGCGTGATCCTGGAGTTGGATAGTCCAAGAACAATTATAATGTTATAAATTTTCAAACTATTTTAGTTAAGAAAACACCAAGCTTCATAAAAGCAAATACTAGGAAATGCATGAGTATTGAGCAATAAAGCACTTCCTTCATATAAAATTACGTATGAAATAATTACTATTTTCTCTGACTGCGAACTACTGTACTCCCTTAATATAGCTCTATAAATTATGCCTTCATGAATTCAAATGTATGAGAGTTCATTCAACTCAAGCAATATGATTTTACCAATATGGCAATTAACTTTTCACCGTAATTTATATTTATATGCATAAGTTTGAGGTGAAAATGAAATATTTTCATTTGATTACCATGTTTCAACAATAGCCATTCCCAAGAAATAAAAAAGGCTACCAAAATTTTCCAAAACAAATACAGCAAGATGTGAAATCAAAGGCTTTCAAGAAAGGTTATAAAAAAGGGGAATAAAAGCAAAAATCGCCACTCACCCTTAACTGGGCTGGAGTCATCAGAGGATTCTGAAATGGTTCTCTTGGAATTTCCATTGCTGACGAGTTTGACTGGTGAAGGATCTGAAGAGAGGCATGTTTCAGATGGAGCACTTGGAGCAGCTTCTCCCTTTTCTGGGCTACTTCCCACTAAAGAATCAAAAAGTGATTCTGATGTCACTTTGACGGCAGGCGCTGAAAAGAAAAATGCACACTTTACAAAGAATATTAGCAAAATATACAAATGAACAACTCCATATGCTTATTATGATGAAAAGTGGAGGATCTTGGTTCTAACCTTATTAATGAATGAAAATCCATTCATTCCTTGGGTTTCTCTAAGAGTTAGTCACATTGTTAATACATCAGAAGAACAAGTTTTCCTCATTAATAAGTAAACCCACTGCCAGAAATTAAAATAACAAAAGTTGCCAAGCAGAACCTGCTTTATAGGGGAAAGGAATGAGCAACTGTCATTCAAGATTATTTCTGATGATTTTGGTATCATCTTGGAAACCTTGATTCAAATCTTATTAGCCTAGTTATTAAAACAACGAATTTCAATTTAGATCTCTAATTCACAGAATAACATAAAGCACACTGCAAATTCAACATAGGAGCATTGCTAGTAAGCTAAAAAAAAACATTGAATATTTTAGTAATTTAATCTGAGATGTGTTCCCTAACTCGAATTACAAAACTATTTCACAGAGTTATTTTCCACTTACTTTTTGGTTTGGTTGTTTTTTTCTTGGATACTTCAAACTCGCTATCTGAATCGGACACTTCCACTGGCACTGAGTTTATTCCTCCCCTATGAGAAAAGAAACATTACTAATGATTTATGCAAACTTTGAGGCAGTATTTATTCACAAAAAATTTAAATTCTGCTTGGAAAGGACTTTTAACTTTACTATAAATTCACGAAAAGGCAAAGATTTCCTACATTTAACATCTTTCTTAAGAGGGTACATCACCTAAAACTTTTTCAAAATATCGATTTTTTGTTATATGCATTTTCTTATAGTTTATAGTCTTGAGTTTTATTTCCTCAAATTTTATTCCGATATTCGAAACATGTACGCAGTTATGATAGTTTTTAGTCGAGTGCGCCTCTCCATAGGATAAGCGCTTTGGCCATATACTTGCTAATCCGGTGAGATTCCCAACGCATCTTTCGACCCATCTTTTCTAACAATTGGACAAACAAAGATTTTCTTCTCAATGAGGGAAATAACGGTTAAATATGTGCAGGGAAGCTACTAGAAGCTTTATTTTAGTCTAGCTTGTGTTGCTGCGGAGTTGAGTGCTGTGTTGATATTACTGCTGTTTTGTAGCTCGCTTTTTGCTGCTTAGAGTTAATTCCATTATAGATATTTTATTTATAATGGATAGAAAAGGCTCTAGAAGGAGTTTAAGGAGATCGGATAGAGCGAAGAAGAGGAAACCATCGATGAACCGGTATGAGGCAACAAGAGAGGAGAGCCTTGCAAGCACTTCAGCGAAAAAACTGAAGATATCTGGTGCATGTTTGGAAGTCTAATTGGGTATCGAATTATAAATTTCCTTACTGTTTTTGCAGCTATCAGTCTCTGTATAAAGTGCAAAAAGTGTGACGGTGATATTAGCTTCAGTGAAAAAAGCTGGATAGGATTGGGATTTGTAATTGTTGTAAGCTGAACCAAATGCGATCCTGTTGAAGTTGACTCGTGTCCGTCAGTGGGGAAATCCTTTGAAATAAGTGTTTCTTTTTTGCCATGAGACTTCTTGGAGTTGGATTGAATGGTGCCGAAAAAGTTTGTGCTCCTATGGATCTGCCTCGCCCCTTATTTCGAAATAGTTTGACTTCATTATGAAAAATGTCCTTTCTGCTGCTAAAGCTGTTTATGAAACATCGCTAGAAACTGCTGCTAGAGAGGAAGAAGAAACGGAAATTGAAATGGGAAACTGTGAAGGATTTACAGTGTCTGGAGATGGAACATGGATTAAGAGAGGTTTTAACTCCTTATTCGGTGTTGTGTCTCTCATTGGATATTACATCAACAAGGTAATTGACATTATTGTCAAATCTTCATTCTGCAAAGGCTGTAGTCACTGGGAGTAAAAACAAGGAATGAGGAAAACTACCAGTGGTCGGGGAAACATGCGCTGGAATGCTTAGCAAACCACAAAGGGAGTGCAGGAAAGATGGATGTCGATGGTATTAAGGAAATGTTCCGGAGGTCCGAAAATCTTCATGGTGTGAAGTACACTAATTACATAGGAGATGGTGATTCCAAAACATATAAAGGAGTAGTGACAGAGAGCCCGTACGGTGAAAGTGTTGATATAAAGAAGAAGGAATGTATAAACCACGTACAGAAACAGATGGGAGCAAGGCTTCTCGCATCTAAAAAAGGCAAACCAGGCATCGGGGGCAGAGATAAGCTAACGGCAAAGTTGATAGACAACCTAACAAATTATTATGGACTGGCTATTCGAGGGAATACAGATTCTGCGAATAGTATGTATAAGGCAATTTGGGCGACAGTGTATCACAAGAGCTCTACCGATGAAATGCCGAAGCACCATTTTTGTCCTGAAGACTCATGGTGCTCTTGGCAGAGAGCTAAGGCCAGTGATGCACTTGCTCAATATGAGCATAAGGAACCACTTCCAAAAATTGTTTTAGAAGCAATAACTCCAATTTACGAAGATCTTAGCAGAAGGGAATTACTGGAAAGATGTTTGGGTGGTTTCACACAAAATTACAACAAGAGTTTCCACTCACTCATATGGAGAATTGCCCCGAAGATTATATCTAGCAGTGCTACAATTGTGCAAACTGCATATATTGCAACTTGCGTATTTAATTACGGGGCAAGTAGCTACCACAAAATCATGAGAACAATGGGCATAGAAGTGGGGAAGAGCGCAGCGGATTAGAGAGGACCAGCGACGCATCAGTGAGGCGGAACGGAGAACCCTAGATGCTACTCGGGAAGGAAGATTGCGCAAAAAGAGGGAGAAAAAATTGTTAGGTGAAACTGCATCTGCGGTAAAAGAATGTTTATACGTTTGGTCCTGGTGCAGATGAATTTTGGTTAGTACAGTCTTTAATAAGTTACGAATAAAATATTCAGTTCAGAAACTTTCATTGGATTTTTTTCAAAATGACATTTTTGAAAATGGTTGGCAAGATATCTCAGTAACTATAAGTCATAATAGTTTAAAAATTGGCCCAAATATTTTTAATGACATTGTCTATCGTTGGTCTTAGGCGATTTTAGACATCTTAAATAGTATTAAAAATAAAATTTTAAAATGCAGAATTTTTAATCATGAAAATTCAATTATTACTAAAATGTCTGCCATTTAGTTAAAAAAAAATATATAAAAAATCTGGTACGACAAACGATAACTACAATCATATACTTTCTAAAAATGCTTGATAATAAAACTTCACATAATTTGTTTGGGAGAAAAGCTGCCAACCATTGAGCCCTGCTGGAGCTGCATGGTCAATTTACAACAATTGTATTGTTATAATTTTTGAAGATTTTTTTTGCAAAAAAATATAATGCTTCACATTAGCTTGATATATCAGGAAAACTTCAGTTATAAATAATAAACCACCTACTTTTTACTAAATAAAATCTGAAATAATGGCTATTTTTGTTACCCGTGAAGTAATGTACCCCCTTAAATATGATAAGAAAACAAATCAAAATTGGGTCCCATTAGAAAAGCACTAATCAACACCTTTATGGCATTTACTACAACCTTCAGTTAATTTTTCAGCTTATGCATCTCCACTATTCCTTACTTCAATTCAATCACTAATCAATAACGTCGATACGCATGATTTTCCCATAGTTTTAGCCTCTTATGTTGTTGGCAGTAGCGATATTTTTTATTCATAGTCTGAAGATGATATCATGCATTGGAACCCATTAATGTTCAATTAATACACAAAATTTTAAATTATATTTATAATACATGAAAGAGATGAGGAGATCCAACATTAAGGCGGGAAATAGTCCAATCAATGAAAAATACAAGGAAAGAGAAAAACATACAAATGTTAATGAAAAATCAATTTACGACATTCACACGTTACCATTCATGCCATAAATGAAAATTTAATGAAACAGATGTCCGATTGATCAGCTCATTTAAGATCACAAATAGAGCCAAGGAATAAGAATATGCATTTAGGACAGATGGATTGTCAGATTCAAGAGTACAATTACATCTATAAGACAAACCAGGACCATTAAATAATAAATATTGCAAAAATTACTAATTAATTAATTTCTCCACAATATCTTACCAGGTCTCACTGTCACTACTAAACATATCTTGGTCACTGTCATCCAATGAAAACTTCGCTTTTGCAGCTAAAGAGAAAAGAAAAGTTTAAAATGAGTACAATATATTCTTCAATTATTGACAAACAGAATCTTCAATTTTTTAAACAGAAAAAAAAACTCATCAATATTTTCATGATCTAACTGGTTATATAACAAAAGAGAGGATAGGGTGTAGTTTTATGCAAAAAAAATTGTAAAATCGAGAGTGTTTTCCTTTAACAGCAACCATGGTTTGCAGGTTACATGAAATTACCTACAAAATGTCAAACCAAGCAAGAGAAAACATGACATAAATGAGGTAGATAGATACAGATTTAAAAGCAGCACAGCAGAATGGCATTTCTTTACCATGCCTCATGGAAAAAGACTTTGTGGTGGAATAGGAGGCACAATTCTCGACGATATCCTCTTATAAATAAATTAAGACCAGTGCTTTTAAATCCATAGCATATCTACCTCATTTTATCGGATGGCGAAAAAATAGAAAAAACCCTTGGGTGCATCTAGAAGGTTTTTCGTGGGTTTAAGAATGAGTGACATAAACCCTTTGGTTTTAAAAATACCTTAAGGGTAAAAATGGCGTTAAGTATGGCAATTCGAGGATACTAGATTAATGTTTACTTTTTGAAAAGAAGACTCATTGACATACATGAGGAACTAACATGAAGCCAGTGTTGGAGCATACATATCGGAAGTGAGCGGTATGTTACCTCGACTCAGGGGTAAATTATATTTATTTTATATTTATATGAGTTCCCCACTTTTATATATTCTCCAACTAAAGTAGATTTGCAGGTAATTTTTGACACATTTCTTTATTCCAAAGAGGTGTTCTTTTTTAGTTTAAAATCAATTAAAAACATTATTTAGCATAAAATAGATGGTGCCTCTTACAAAATCCATCAAATCCTATATCAAAGAAAATATCTAAATTAAGGCTTTGAAATGAGCATATGCTATGTTATAGTCGTTCTGAGAAACAGGCAATTGACTGAGAGCCCACACACCAAATTTTGATCATTTTTGCAAACTTTGACAGTCTGTTTTGTTTGGACTATTAGTCTATTTGGTCTATAAATTGGCAAAGAATGAAAATTTTTATGAAAATGAAATGAAAAGTTTAATGTAAATATGTGTACTTATGAAGGAGTATTGTGAACAAAAGATACAAATAACGCACTCAACCCGAGAGGGAATATCATAAGTGATAAATACAAGGAAATGATCACAGTTCTCGTATTTCATATTGGACAAAGCAACAAACAAAAAACAACACACATCATGTGTGAACTTATAAAAAAACTGTATACAGTCGAAAATTACTCGAATGAAGAAACACATTATCTCACCTGCAGCTCTCTTTGGCACTTCCCTTGGAATCAATTCTTCTTCCTCTCCACCGCTTGCATCACTCTCCTTCCCCTTGAATTTCAACTTGGTCTGCTTAAGTCCTATGGTTCAAAGATAAAAATATTCAGGAGTCATCAAAATGATAGACCATTCTTGATAAAATAAAATCTGGTGTAAACTTAACACTGTTTCTATCCTCATTCAAATTTTACTATAAGGATAGCAATAAAATCCTCTACTATTTTGAAATCATTATTCTATTTAGCCATAATAGAAAAGTATAAATGGCTATTCAGATATAATCGATGATCAATTAATTGAACATTTATTATACTAATGAAATTTGGCCTAAAAGTACCAGAACTTCAGATATTTTTAGATATTGATTTGTATAAAAATTTCAAATATATTTCAGGGTTGTATTGTAAGGAGAATTTGGTGTTTTTCATCTGAATTGTGGAGTTGGTCATAATAAGATAAAGGTGATAAATGGCAACAAAAGGAATAATGAGCGAGGAATTATAATTCTAAAAATTCCAGAATGTAATGGGCAGGAAATCAAAATCCACCAAATGTAATAAATACTATTAGCAGAAACTAATGTCCTGGAGGTTTATTGAGTAGAAGAGAGAAACAAATAGAAATGAACTGCTTTTGTGAAGAAACAGGTTTGCTATATCCAGTAGGTGAGGCAGTTAAGCAGTTAACAATCTTCACAATTGATTTTTGTAATGAAAACTTAAAATGCAATTTTGTTGAAAGTGAGTTTTTGAAATTAGTTAATTAAGTAGATACTCCAGGGCATTGTAAACTTAAATTGCTAACCTTTCTTTGCTTTCAACCTGTTCTCCACTGCATCAGGTGAATTCCCCACTCTCTGAGCAAGCGTTGGCGTCTTCCCATCAGCCATAGCGTCAAACTCATCCTTCTCCTCAGCCAGCTCCTTCTTCACTTTGGTCTGGAATTTTAATCACACGATTAAACAAAGACAGGCTCAGAAATTCTCACGGGAAACTAAATGAGTTTGTCATTATATATTTGATTTTTAAAGCACCATTCCCAAAATTAATAACAAATCTGAATTATTACTTCAAATACTTTTGCTTTGAGCTCCTCATGTTTATTTAAAGTGAAATTCAATGTACTAAACTACTATTATAACATTGAATCCATAGTAAATATAAGTGAGCTCCATAATATTTATTGCCATACTGAGATTGTTCCTTGACTTTGAAAACTAAAAAAGGATTTCAAAAAGTTATTATACAATCACACAAGTGAAATGATTCTGACATCAATTAATCCTTCCGAGTAACTAAACCTAAAAATAAAAAAATCAAGATATATACAATATTTCCAAAGTACAACTGTGTTATTCAGTTAGAACTAGACCTAAAGAGCAAAAATATTGATTACAGAGGGCAAGGACATTTTGGACAGGATTTCTTAAGGCACACAAAAGCTTTCTGCTTCTTTAGAAAGAGGCATTCAACATGTGGACATGCAAAAGCAAATAGTTGAAAAAAGATGGGAATTAAGAGATTTTTCAACTTTCGGAAAGAGAAAATAGGGAAATGATGATAGTGAAAGAGAGATAACACTTAAAACATGACAATTTGAAAAGCATGAATGGATGCTGAAAATAGTAGAAGTTACTAGAGATGGGACAATCGATCGAAAAAAAAAACAATCGAATAGTTAATTGATTGTTTTGACATTTATTCGATTGTTTTCACTCGAATGAATTCACTCGCTTGCGTAAGCGGGACAGGACGCAATAGCTGGCTAATGGGATAAAGCTGGCAGTAACACTTGGCTAATGGGATATTGGATCAGATATACATACAAACACGTATAAATGATATCTATATTCATATTTCATCAGTATCACACATCTCTACCAGACTTCCACTAAATGGGATCACATTACGAGCCACTGCTATCTTCTCCTCTCCAACGCGTATCAAGTAAACGAGTGAAAAATTGAATAAATCTATTCGATTTTTCACTCACTTCCTCTGAACAAGTGAATCGCTCACTTGGAACAATCAAATAGATTTATTCGATTTTTTTCCACTCACTAAAGACAATCAAAAAATTCACTCGGTTAGGATTGAGTGAAAAATTGAAATGCTTTATTCGAATAATTCGATTGAAGCAAACAACTGAATTATTCGATTGTTTTCAATCGATTGTTCCCACCTCTAGAAGTAACTATGTAAATAATCATGAAGATATGAAGAAAAAAGAAAGCTTTTTAATTTAATAAAAGCCATAGGAAGAGTGAAATCCATCGAAGAATAATGGTATCACAAGAGAAATTTGATGGAATTACTTGGAAGCCATGTATTGATTCAAATAGCAGGTCTATAAAAATATAGGTATGAAATGGAATGGTGTATGTAAATTTTAGCTTTGATGAACTGCTTCTGGCCAATTAATTCCTATCTAATGAGTTCAACTGTCTTGAAGAATGCATTTGAGCAAATACTATTTCTAGCCCAGTAATTTCCTGACAATTCAAATGAAAATGCTTTATCAGATCTAGCAGATAAAGATGAATATTAGGCCCATGGTCCACTAAAGCGAGAAATGAATTGTGAGATGTGTGTGGCAAATAACGTGTAAATCAAAAGCATTGTATCGAATGTGACCAAAGCAAGAAACCTCTTTCAAGTCGATTTTCGAGCATTTCCCGCTGTAATGGACAACCTGCCGAAGGGTATAATTCGAGCTGTACTGAGTAGAGCTGCTTACATATTTTCCAGCACTCCTGATTCTTATGAGATCTTAGACAGATTTAGCTGAATAAAATATTAATAAAAATGATTATTTTTACCAGGATAGTTTATTTACAATTAGATTTCTGAATACTTTCTGGAATTAGTTTAAAATCCTCTAATACGGCTAAACACTACCACACACAAATATTTCTTGTTCAACATTATCGATTCTTAAATACTGACAGATGGGAAATAGGATCTCTCAAAGGAATATACGAACTGAGAAATTTGTAAACCGCTGATGATAACATTG
This sequence comes from Sympetrum striolatum, assembly GCA_947579665.1. Classification (NCBI taxonomy): domain Eukaryota; kingdom Metazoa; phylum Arthropoda; class Insecta; order Odonata; family Libellulidae; genus Sympetrum; species Sympetrum striolatum. The sequence continues at coordinate 732,758 of OX388344.1, forward strand.
ACCCTTTGCCATGACTTACCCTTTTACCCTTGTTTTCCTTAACCATCATAGCCTTCTCAACCTTCTTAATGAGCTCTGGATCGATTCGCGGCAGAACTCGGCGTCCAATGGGTGATGCCATAGTTTCAACAGCCATTCCTTTGCCTTTTGAGCCCATGCCTGCCTTCTTTCCCTTAGGAATTGCTTTGCTTTTGATTGATGGTTGGTTATCCTCTACTTCTTTAGCTTCAACTTGGTCGAGCTGGGAAGGGAAACAAACAGAAGACAAATCTTGAATTTAATACATTCAGGCAAATTTTCAAGATTGGAAATACACGAATCATGTACTACTACCCATATTTGTAAGAATAAATAATTAAACTGATTTATTTAATGAAGTACATATTAAAGTTTAACTTCCGAGATCATACATGTAGGTGGAATCAATCCAAATAACAATTATCTATGCAAATCTATCAGTTCTGAACTGAGGATATGATGAAGAAAACAAATTTTTTGGTGCTGCGGAAGGAATGCTTTATGATTTGGTTACTTTAACACCATAAAGTATTTTAAAGTTATCTCCTTTACAAATACAGTTTGATTCTCTACCAATACACTATTACTACTATACATTACATCTATCAACCACAGCTTCCATACCTTTCCACCACTTCCAAGAAAATTTTGCAGACATGAACTTTAAAATGTTAAGGAATACACAGCAATCGTATTCTTAAGTTGCACATTAGATTCGGGGGCAAATGATATTTCTATTTCCGATGCTCAAATCCTGAGGTGCACATTACATTCCATGGTGCGTTATTTTCAAGTAAATATGGTAATTTTCACTATGAAGACATTTTATGATGAAATTCATACCCTATTTCTATCAGGATTCATCCAGTATCATTCAACTCAATCTTGCGTTTACAGAGTAAAAGAAATATATTCAATTACTACAGAATAACAATTTAATTGAAATTAATTTCTATCATTAGTCATTCTACTCGTTGATGAGCATTAACTAGTTCATAAAATAGGATAATTTTATTTACAATATAAATAACACGTGTACTACTCAATACAGGTACCACCAAACCTAAGCAATTATAGTAATATAGCCACACTAACCATTTCCATGAGGGCATCCAGATCCTCTCTCCATAGCTGTGAAGGAGGTTTGGCCTGCAATATTCTCAATTCCTGCTGCTTTTCATCCCTCTTCTTCAACAGCTCATCCTTCCTTTCCTTCGTCAATGACCACATTGTCATTCCTAGCAAATAATCGTAGTCAACGCCATCTACATCAGCTTCCTCTGTTTCTTCTACCAATTCATTCTTTTAAAAGAGAGATGGACATAAGATGGAATTAAAAGGAGCCAAAAATATAGTTCATATTGAAACTTAACATGAATAAAAGCAAGTTTTACACCATTTGATATTTCCAAATTCATTAAGCCTCAACTATAGGCTGAAAAATATCGCTAAATTAATTAATTTTCATCAAAAGTTCATGGCATAGCAGACCTTGGCAGTTCTACATGTTTCTTAAGTGCTAGTACACTGTAGAAGTAGCACTGAATATCTAGATTTTTGTTTTTGTAATCATAAGGAGCATACTGTATCTATTGAAACGAAAAAATGGTCTAGAATAATATGCCTTCAAATAGAATAATTAGTATTCAGTTATATACACATCTTTAAACCACAATGCTCCAATATTCATCGTAAACATTCAAATTAACCATGCATTTTTCCCTAACAGAGCAATCTATGTAAATATTTTGATATTTATTCTTCTATAGAAGTCATTAATCAAACTAAAGTAGTAATGATAATTTAATTTTTTTCCAATTGATTCTTAGATTTCAATTTTGTACTTTTTCCCAAATATAGCAAGGATAAAAAAGGTTTCTCTATTGCTTTTGATGAATGATTACTTTCTATACTGTATTCCAATTCATTATGTAGTAAATTTCTAATTATGAGTTAAGAATTGTATAAAATCAAATACATATTCCATGAAAAGGAAAAATTCTTCCAGTAAGTCTATAACACAATTAAAAAGTAAAGAAAATAAGCCCCTAGAAGTTATCTTTGAAGATTACACTTTAACATACCTCAGTTCCATCCTAGGGTAGCATAAAAATACAAAAGAAGAGCCTTATTAAAAGAAATTGAGGAATAGTAAATTTGCGAAAAGGAAATGGTTATTTTTTTCATGCTGAGCGGCTGTTACCCTTAATTGGTGAAGTCCCCCTAAGCTCTCATGAACTTGTCAGGGAGTGTTTCACCGAGGCAACAGCAACAACGAACACACACAACCATTCACTGAACGGAAAAATCCGATCAGCCAGGATTTGAACCCAGGACCTTGTGGTTTGGAGTGATAGCTTATATGGAAAGCTATAGGCTCTGCCACAAAGGCGGGTGGATTAAGATTAAACTGTACAGCTAAAGTAAAAGATAGCGAGCAGCACTACAACCTGTAGATACAATACTCAAAATTTGAAAATTGACAATTATCTAGTAATTAGTGGAAAATTGAGATAAAATTGTAGAAATGGGAATAAAGAAAACTTACCAAGACTTCTTCTTTGTTTTGCTTTATCTTCCAACTTTTCACAGGATCAGAGTCATAGCCTTTCTTTACGAGCTCTTCTATCATGGCCTTCTTCTTTTTGTTCTCAATAACTAGTATTCCATCACACTTTTCAACAATAAACCTAGAATATTAAAATTCAATGTTATTTGACCTTAAATAAGTTAAATCAATCAAAGTATGAGTTAATGATAAAAATTACTTCTCCAAAAAAGTTCTTTACTTTTACTTCAAAACTATACAAGTTCTGGATATCTTATTATTGTTTCATTATACAGTAAAACCTTGACCAATCGAACCTCTTTAATTCGTAAACCTCTCTATATAGAAATAATGGCTGAGTCCCGGCCCTTTGCAGTGCATTATCATAGGGAAAACCTCTCTACTTCGTACGTCTTTTATTCGAAATCCTTCATATATAGAACGAATAACTGCAAATATGAACAATAATAAGGTAGAAGTCAAAATGACTCCATTTGGTAGCTCTAAGAGGGGTGACAAGTCTGGTATTCCTAGTGCTAAACAGAGAGTTATGCATTTGCAGTATAAATATCTAAAGACTTATTTTGAGCAAAGATTTGTTTCATGTGATTTGTTGAAACTCTTTGGGATCCCGAATTAGTTTATAAACTATAAAAAAGCAGGGTGACCAACATCTTCGGCTGTAAAGTCAAGGTTCAGAATAAAATATTTGTAAAAAAAGGCCATTTTCAATAAATGCCTGATAAATTGTTAGGTTTTTCATGAAGATCTGATCGCTACCTTGACTTTACAGCCGAAGATGTTGGTCACCCTGCTTCCTATAGTTTATAAACTAGTTCGGGATCCCAAAGAGTTTCAACGAATCACATGAAACAAATCAGAGCTCAAAATATCTCTTTAGTTATTTATACTGCAAACACATAACTTTCTGTTTAGAGAACCGTTTTGATGGTTGGCAGCCCTGTTTCATAAAGTGATTCCTCAAATGAATTCTAATTATTCAAGAAAGGTAACTGAATTTAAATTTGAGATATAAGTTTGATATTTATCTGAGAAAACAATTAGAAGAGCATTTTATAATGATAAAAACTTATATGTTGGTAACCCTGCTGAAAGTGGTTTTATATATTTGTAAATGTTATAAAACGATTTTGCGTGGACGAAAAACCCAGGTTGGAATTTTTCACGGCATAATTTGAAAAATTCTTCCGCTATCGTATTCGCTGGAGGTTTTTCCCTAAGTGCGAACGAGTGGCTTTATATGCTTTCCGTCAGATGGCATAGCAATCTTGGCGTTACGTGACTGACTTTTATTAACAATTCGGACCTTCTACCACTTATTTCGAAAATATGAGTTTCATTGGTCTAGTATGAGTAGGAAAAATATTGCAGAGTATAATACTCTGCAGATTTAGGACATCGGTCCGCATTTTGTTTAATTAATTAAAATTTAAACAAATTATGAGGTAAAACATCTTATCAGCACTTGCACAAAAGTCACATTATGAAGTTCTGCAAAATATACGTCTTTGTACTTAAAAAAGTATTTAATTACGAATTTTAAAAGTAGGTGGTCAAAATGACCACCGCCGTCCTTCTAGGTATAACTTTGTGTAAAATCTAACACATTAGTATTAACAAAATTTTCATTATATCGTATTAAATTTTGGATCAAATTAAACAAAGTCAAAGAGTTTCAAAAAATCTTTAGCTGGAAATTTTTTAAGTTAAACTCTGAAAACGGTCAAAATGACCGCCGCCGTCCTTCTAGTGTTAACATACATTTTGAAAAAAAGAGAGCATGTAGAGTCCTTGGCACAAGTTGGGCCCAATAGGAAAAGGTTTCGTTCAGCTAAAAATGAAGACCATGATAAATTGATATACGATTGGCTTATGAAAGCCAGGAGGAAAAATATTCCTGTATCTGGACCTATCCTCCAAGAAAAAGCTCGAGAGAAAGCACTAAAGCTGGGGTTGGAGGATTTTCAGGCTTCAAATGGATGGCTAGAAAAGTTTAAAAAGAGGTGGAACCCAAGCACTTTGAAAATATGTGGAAGTGAGGCATCAGTGCCACTAGATGTCCAAGAGGGGTGGAAGAAGAACTTGGCTGAACTAGTTAAGGGTTACAATAAAAAAGATATATTTAATGCTGACGAATCAGGCTTCTTTTATAATCTACTCCCTGATAGGACTTTGGCTACTAAAGGGGAATCGTGCCATGGAGGAAATAAGAGCAAGGAACGATTCACAGTTCTTTTCTGCTGCAATGCTGATGGCAGTGAAAAATTTGAACCACTTATGATTGGAAAATTTATGACACCTAGGTGCTTCAAAGGTGCTAAGAAGTTGCCCTGCCTTTACAAATGCTCCAAGAACTCCTGGATGACAACATCTTTATTTTTCGAGTGGGTTACTATGATTGATGCAAAAATGGGGGCCCAAAGTAGGAAGATTATTTTATTTCTAGATTGTTGTTCAGCTCACAAACTAGAAATAGAAAGATTTAAGAATGTTAAGATTATTTTTTCCCCCCCTAACTGCACTAGTAAGCTGCAGCCCCTGGACCAAGGAGTGATTTCAATAGTGAAGAGGGCTTACAGGGCTCAGCTGGTTTGATCTTCTTTAAAACATCGAAAATGCAGCTGATTTGGGTAAAAAGAAGTGGAATTTACTACAGGCAATGCAAAGATTGTGTTTTGCCTGGAATGAAGTGGAAAGCTTAAGTATTGCAAAATGTTTTAATAAAGCTGGATTTTTTGAGGAAGAGTTGGAATCTGCTGATGTACATGAGACCATTTCAGGTGAACCTAGGGAATGGTCTTCCCTTACACAAGAAATTGATATTCCTGTATCATTTACTGACTATGTGAATGCTGATGATGACCTGGTCACATGTGAATCCAAAAGCGAGTGTAGTGAAAATGTTGAGGGTACAGACAGTGAGGACGAAAAAAGTGAAGATGAGAATGTATGTGATACACCAATTCCTAATAAAAAGGAAGTTCAAGAGGCATTAAGAACCTTAGAGGTTTTTTTTCTAAATAGCATAAAAAGCACAGAAAATTTAAGCCTCCTTCATAAAGTAGAACAAGCTGTTGGAGCTGAATACAGTTCAAAAATGAAAGAGAGAGATATCTCTACCTACTTTAGCAAAATGTAGAAAATTAAATATGTGAAATAATCTGAACGTTTTCTAAAATTTGTAGGACTATTTCCACAATCCGTTCGGCTAAGTTAATATAATTTTACATTATGAAAATATATTTATAATTACAATGCCTTATAATGTTCGTATATTAATGCATTGGAATGATTACTATATCAGGAGTTAAACACATTTGCTGTTATCACAACTTCACAGTATCCGAGCCACTGAAGCCCTTCATACTAGTGTTTCTCTGCATTATAGTTAATGGAATACTTAGTATTTTTAGTTAATTACTTTCTTGAATTTTTAGCAAATTTATGTATTTACTCAGAGAACTTATTTTTTTTATTGAAGAGTGTTGTTAAGTGCTGTTGCTGTATAATGGATTTATTTCTTTTGCCAAATTTATTTAAATATCCATTTAAAAATGTTAGTTTGTGTAAACCTCTTTAATGTGAACCTCTCTATATGGAAGTGCCAACATTTTGGTCCCATCAGTTTCGAATTAAAGAGGTTTTACTGTATATATTTTATGATAATGTAATTGAATTATCTAATCATAGAAACTTATTGAAAATTTCCAGTGTTTTCAATTTTTCTCGTTTGTTAAGAAAAAATTTCCATCCATTTGGAAAATTATTATTAGTTAGATATTTCAGCATGCACTCATCCAAGGTGCAGTATTTCAGATACTACAAGAGCTCAAACTTGTTAATGAAATGCTTTGTTTTAGAGAAATTCACCCTTATTTTATTAATTTTATCTTCATTCAAGAGTTGCTCTCGATATTTTCTAAATGACATTGTCAAGAGGTCACAAACACTGGTAGTAGGGAAGAATCGACTGGAGTTCACCATAAAGTCTAAGTTGAATTGAAATCATATTTTTGTGTCTTTCCGAATAAACATAAAAAATACAAATATTTCTTACCTGGCTTGGTTAGAAAGTTTCAATGCCTCTGATGTCAACATTCCTTCCAAGTACGCCTTTCTTCTGTTATAGAAATCAAGACGAATGTCATAGAACTGTTTCAAAATATCTTGAACAGAATCGAATTTCCTCAAAACCCCCATATGATCGAAACAAACCTAAAAAATTATCAACAACATGTTAGTAACAACCCATAAAATATATTCCTGAATAGACAATCTAAAATAGCATCCCCAGGAAATTACTGTATTTACTCGAAAATAACGCACACCATTTTAATGCTCAAAAATCAGGATGCATGTTAGAATCGAAAATGAACTAGATTTGGGCAAAATACTATTCGTGCACATGTCCTGTAGCGCAGGGCCCGCCAAATCCTCGGCTTGGTTCTATATAACTCATCAAACGTTCCATCAAAACACTATCAATGTCTTCATAGCCCCCAAAAACTTCAGAGTAAAGTTTCGGACAATAGATTTTAGTTGAAATGAAGGGGCAAGCCCATCAAACTTCATGAAGGACTGATTTTGAATTGATCAACTGGAATACTTTTGAAGTAAATGACTACCTGAATTTCGTATACAGTATATACGCGTATAATATACCAAATGGCACAATATAAGTGAATAGTAAACATGCATACGGCACTGTGAATGGCTTGACTGGATGTATTAAGGTGACCTTTAGATTTTCAGGCTAATAATATTTCTATTTCCAATGTCGAGTTTTTGGGTGCACATTATGTTCGATGGAGCATTATTTTAGAGTAGATAAGGTATTTTTCCAGTACTCGGGAATGAAAAATTAACTGACCATTGATGTGGAACTCAACTGCGACTGCAATTTGAACATTTTGTGCAATCCTTCTTCTTCTGCCTTAGACAACTTATCCTCTGACATGGAAACCACAAAACGAACTGTAGTGTCAGTGTTATACTCCTTGTAATCTCTGTAAATGAATTGGAATTGAAATGGGTAAAACATTAAATATAGTAACTAACTTAAATATATATGAAATAAAATATATATATAAATAAAAAATGTTTTCATACGATATCAGGGGTGGGGTTTTCTCAGTATGCAGCATGGGTTCCAGAACAGATTCCTTATAAGCCTGAGTCCATGTACCAACTGGAAGTTCAGTTATTTCTATAGTTGTTGGGCCAAGAATGGATACCACTCCACTTACTAAGTGACGTTGGTGAGCAAGTGTATCCACTGAACCTTGGAAATTCTTATACCATGGTTTCTGAAGGGAGAAAAAAATGATCCCATAAAAGAATTAGCACAAGTCAGTTTCATATAGAGGAATTCTTAATAGAAAACATAAGAGATAATGTTTATGGATGGTGTGATAATGAACGGTTATATTGTTTGGCTTCAAGACCTTCAAGTTTTATTATAAAATACATGTAAAAAAGAGGCATAATTTTATACCTTGATAAAGATGCATAATTCTTACTACGTCATGATGTGTAAAAGATTAGAGCACTGGTCACGGTCCAAGGAGTAATACTTTTGATTCACGTGTTCCAACATAGGTAAGTGAAGAGTTTTTTCTTTATTTTGCTACTAGCTGAAGTGTCCGTTGAATCTCAATGGGGAAATTAAAATTGCTAAATACTGGTATAAGAACTTTTATCGTAACACATGTCTCATAATTTCAGGTACATCTACATTAATACCCTGCAAGCCGCCTTTCAGCGTGTGGCAGGGGGTGTAAACACCAGTTGAATCTATACTACTTCCTTATTCGGTTATTGTCGCGTATCGTTCGCGGAAAGAATGAATTTTTAAAACGATTCGTCCTAGCATCTATTTCTCTTAACTTACGGTCATTATCGGATCGACCGACGTAGCAGGGGGGTTGCATGATACCGATTGTATCTTCCGAAAATGTAGTTTCCCTGAATTTATTAAGCAATCGCAGCCTCGCTTCCAATCTCCTTTCTTTCAAGGATTCCCAACCTACGTCTGAGAGCATTTTTGTAACGCTTGCTTTTCTTTTGTAGCATTTCTTAACAAAACAAACCACTTTACGCTGCACTTTCTCGAGTTTGCGAGCACATGTTTCATCCGCCGGATTCCATATACTTGCCGCATATTCCGACAATACGCTTTACAAAGCCAAGCCTTTTACTTGCTTTGCCGCAGATTTTTTGAATATGCGTGCTCCAATTTAAGTTATTAGTAATGTAGATCCCGAGATATTCAACTGAATCTACTTCTTTGATATTAATTCCATTAATTTTGTACGGGTGATTTGGACGTAATTTTTTCTTTTCGAAGAAATTAACTACGGAGCATTTACCTACGTTAATATCTAATTCCCAGGTAGATAGCAAATACCAGGCTAAAATTACTTCCAAACCAATAAACAAAGAAAAGAAAGTTATGATAAAGTCTGTAATGAAGACAACACTCGTTTAAAGATTGTAAAAAATATATTCGAAGATCACATTATCATAATCAGAACCACATTTAAGGAGACATTTTCAGAAATGCACTAAGTGATATCGGAAACACGACAGAAATATATATTTAAAAAAACACAAATGCAATCAAAATGCAAAAACAGAAACAAAGATAAAACACCAATCATAGAAAGACAGTAAATGTATCAAGAGTGAAGGCACTTAAAAAACAACAATTCAATAACTTTTGCCTATAAAAAATATAAATTTGCTTTACCTTTTTGATTAGGTATTAGGATGTAAGAGATTTGCTACAACTTCACAACTCACCGTTCAACTCGTTAAAGATTACAATCATTGAATCTGGGAAATATTTGCGATCTTCACTTAGTCCATTTTTATCAATTGCAGAATATTTATCAATGAAAATATATTGAATGTTATACTTAATTTGGAAGATTATATTTAAAACATGCGCAACCTACCAGATTTTTAATATGCATTCAGTTGAATTGATCAAGAGAAAGCAATTTCATGTAACATTCAACTACAAAACCTATTTAATTCCACGGAATATCCATAAACAATTACCTTGATATAAATAAAATTTGGTTGCTACAGATGCTTTTATTTGAAAAATTTCTTAAATACTCTAATGTTAGTACGAACGATTCTTCACAACATATCATTCATAACTGCAAATGATGATATCCCATATAATTTCTTCCTTTTTGTATTAACACTCTAATATTAACTTATTCTTAGTATTGATTTTAAGCGGGCTTAAATTTTCAATGTCTTCTTACAGATAAACTCATGAGCTTGGATTCAACAATTGCCTTTATCGTTAGGGGGATTAGTTGTTTACTTCCTCAAAATTTCGATAAAATCTGTACTCTATCAAACTGTTTGCAATTTTGAATCGATAACGATATTCCACGTCCACAATAAGAATTCTTATTCTATTTTCTTTCTTTTGGTGCTTGATTCGTACTTCCTATGACCATTTTTTCTAATTTAATTTTGCAAAACAAAAAATGAACCCTGCAATGAAAAAAAATACCTTTATGTGTATTTCTTATAAAAGGTTTTGACCCATCTGGGTTCGAACCGTGGACGTTAGGGAAATAAAAATTAGCCTCTACTCTGCACAGGGTCGACTTTTAATAATGTAGAAAATTTCAAAGTTTTACGACAGTTGGTTCTCGAGTTTTTAGCGAACATACATACACACACTCTATTTTATATTATAGATTGCACATTTCCACCATTATTATCAACTGCATAAAAATAATAATATTGATGTATATAATCCACTTTTAAATTACCAGCATTGTTCCTTTATTAAGGCATTTATGCGTCAGTATGAAAGTTACCCTCCCTTTATTTTCTGTTGAGTACAAGTGCTTCAAAATTTGGCTGACAAGGGAAGCGCCAAGGATTGCCCTAACCAAGAGAAATGTTATTGCATTTACTCCTCTTGATATCTGCCTGTAAACCGTCATCACCCACATCATCACGAGTATGAATGTTAAAACGGAAGTGACAATTGGTGATGCCTTAGTACTAAATGAGAATAAAAGGAAAATAATATGTAACATTAATATCAACTGGCATGAGGTCAGATGAAAGTAAACAGAAAAGAGGTGAATTTGAAATGGAGAGAAAAATAGATAGATCATGAAATATAACAATCTCAAGCAAAGAGATGAAGAATGAGCGGATTTCTCCCAAGTATAACTAGAATTCAAAGACAGCATGGAATGTTTACATGCATTAGTGTGACCAGCTAACCAGGTATTATAGACAAAAAATTTATATTTCCCACAAATTGATATTAAAATTCTTCAACAAAATTTCAAGACAGAACAAAAGGATTCTAAATATTTTTAACACAAAAAATGATTTTTGGAGTCTTACCATAGGTATAGGTTCTTCTCCATCAAGGAGTCTTCTGATGTTGTTGATAATCTCACGGGGGTTGTAATTGGGAATCTTTGTCATCCAACCAGTACCAATTCCATCAGCTCCATTCACTAATATCATAGGAATTATTGGCACATAGTACTCAGGCTCAATTTTTAAATTGTCATCTTTTAAGTGGTTCAAAAGTGCTTCATCGTGGGGATGGTAAAGGAGTTTTGTCAAAGGGCTGCAAGAAACAAAATTACCCTTAATAAATCATTAAATAAGGCAAAGAAAAATATACCACATTTACAGGAGAGGAATATACATGGCAATCAGAATAACATTTGACCTTTCATGATACTTTATGTATCATTTTAGCAATGCCATAATTAACAAGGATTAAAAATATCGTCTCCATAAATAAAGACTGTAATACTAGATTTTTCTTAGTGGAAATAATGATACTCAAAGATAAATTCAGAAAACCAAGAAAATTGCAGCCTATGATAATGACAAGAGGAAATAATGTACAATAAATAAATATCTAAGTAACAAAATATGAAACTTATAGAAGACTAAGATACTAAAAACTAAATGAAGGCATTATATAGTAGAACCTGCTAATGCATATGCATGTTGACTTATTTTTAAAATTTGATTCATTAACGGTCATTTCGACCAATTACAATGAATCTTACAACAACATATTGAAATAAACATATTTATAAATATCAACAAAGCAGCATTGAAATGCAACCAAACATTTGTATAAAATGAAAAAAGATGTAAGTGGGTTAATTTAAATTAAATGAGAAAAAAAATAAGATAAAATAATTAAAAATAGTAATCATAAGTTACAATAGGTGATGTAAGGGACTTATAAAACTTATAAAATATAAAACATATCCTTAGCGACCAATTTTTATTGATCTTTGCCTAAGTGATAGGAATTACTGAATTTATTCGTGCATAACACACACAATTGTATAACAGTTACCCTGATTTTAAGAAGAAAATTTCAATTTAAAAAAATAAAATTTAAAATGAAAGACTTAAGATGGTCAGGAAACAATTCACTCTGCAGAGTAGTTGCCAATGACTGAGAGAACTATTATTAGGATTTGATAAGCAAACAGTGATTAGTAAAAGGAAAATCTCAGTATCAAGTTCTTTTTTCAGATTTCAGATGATAACATATTTGGGCTACACTACTGGTCAAGTCTTCATGACCAATTGGTATTTAGTCAGATATTTGCTTCTCCAAGCCTGTTGTTTCCATTATTGACAGTTATTATTAAATATTTAATGATTAAAATGATCTAATGCACATAAATGTGAAAAAATGCAATGTTTCACTTGTAAATATTAGCTCTTATTTTATTGTTGATTGGCTGTTGAAAGGTATTGTCATAAGTTCCTTTTTTAAAGGCACTTTCCAAATAAAATACCATCAATACATAAAAAGATATTAAAACCTGAAGTAAAAATGATAATGATTCTATTTAGTTAAATTTAGTTTACCAGTGATCAACATATTTAAGAACTATAAACAAAATAATATGGAACCTTTAAAGTGACCAGTTTAAAGCAATACCTCTTTTATTCTATATTTTTTTTAAATATTAAATCAGTTTGTATTTTTTGTTAATTTTGAAACAAATGTAATTGGAAATCAAATTACTTGGATAGTTTGGAATGGAGTCATCAGATCTATCAGAAAAGACAAGCAACTGAATTCAAGGAAAACAATAAATTCATTATTATGTAGATGGTTTTTCATGATGGGTTTAAATACCAGAGCATCTGATATGATTGAAAATACGATTCACCTAGTTTCAGATCATCACCAGGTTGGTTTGAATGTTTTGAAAAGAGAGATAACATTTCTTCAAAACTGATGCATATCACATGAATGAAGTCAATCCAGATATTATTGAAAACTTCCCAAATGATATATCTGAATTTTTTTCTAGTTTTAGCCCAAGAGGATATTTTTACTGCGGATAATTGTGGTTTGTTTTACAAAGCATTGTCTGATCAGTGTTTGGTAATGAAAGGGGCTACATGTAAAGCTGGAAGAGCATTTAACGAGCGTCTGATAGAGTTGCTTGTCACTAGGGCAAATAGTGAAAATCTTCAGCCACTTGTGATAGGTAAATACAAACATCATTGGTCTTCTTTCCGAACCAGCTTAGGGTTTACGGAGAGCCCATAAGAAAGCATGGATGACTTCTGAATTGTTTATTGAGTACAAAAACTGAAAAGGAAAAACACTAAAGGAACATACTGATGGCGGTTGACATACGTCCTTTCCATCTGTGGATTGAAAAATCTCTGGAACGTAACTTCAAACACTTAACCCCTAAACAGTGTGTCAGTTCTTCAACCTTCAGATTAAGGTGTCATATGGAATTTCAAATCTTATTATCAATGATTACTTCTCTCAGATGCTGTATTCAATTGTGAGGTGAGTTTGGTGCTATCTGTTTGTGATGTTTTAGGAGAAGTGTCTGTAACTCTTTTATGGATTTCGGATGCATGGAAAATTATAAGAGAACACTATACTTAAGTGTTTTCAAAAAGCCAGGTTTATAGTAAGTAATGTTTCTGATACTAGTGATTTTTTAGACTAAGTTCCATTGCCATGGATAATGCTTGTGATATGGATATTGTTGTTGGGTGTGATGAAGATAAAGAAGTTTTTCAGTCCTTTAATTCAGATCAGGTTTTCATCATGGTACTTGAAGGTGTAGCAGTGATTTGAATATTTGAGACATAATGCCAAATAATGAGGAAAAAAGGACTTGCAGAGGTGTAGGAAATGCTTAATGACATAGTAACCAAACTTGCTGCTGAATAACTTCCTGAACTGTTAGAGGTAATCTGTATCATAATTTTCAGGGCTGTTGGGAATTACTAGAGTACGTAGATCAATTTTAAATGTTCATTTTTGAGATTAAAGATGAGTCAGATGAGGTTAGGAGAAGAATGGCAATAGTAAACAACCTTTTCTGGAACCAACAGAAAAAGCCTGGACAAAATACCCCACTTACTTTCATTGCCATTCAGTCTATCTTGATAGCCCACTTCATGAAAATCTAATACTCATAGATAACTAATTGATGGCTTGTTGAATAAAAGTGGACGAATTGCAAAAGTGAAACGTGAAAGCAAGCAACTACGAGAAACAAGGCTCATAAAGTGAATGGATAAAAGAGTTTCATAACAAAAAAGAAACGGATGAGTAAAAAGTTTCCCTCAGCCAAAACAAAGCAGCAAAATCACTAAAAAATTATGTAAAATGGAATTACAGCATTTAATCATTCCATAGTGCATTATGAATATCATTATGATTAAATTGCGTTAAAAAGACATGCAAAAAATATGGCTGTGGGATTATCAATTAGAATGAGCAAAATCTGACATACCTAAGCATAGTAAAAATATATCTGGGACTTGCAGCATCCTTGCCTCCTTGCAAACGTGTTCCAAATTGACCAATTGGCTGCAAGAGGTTGATGTTATTGCTTCCCACAAAGTTTTGAGCTAAATTTATAATTGTGGACATTAATGATATTTCTCCGTGATGATAGGCTGAATGCTCAGCGACTGAGCCTGCTAGCTGCGCAACCTTTATTTCTCGTTTGTCGTTTCTTTTAAGACAAGTGTAAAGAACCTGAAAAAGACAAGAAACAATGAGAAATTATACAACATTTCTTTGGACTAATCATAATCTAGGAAAGATTCAAGATAAAACAATTAAATCCTGCTATCAAAGCCATTGAAATCACCAATTATTCCAGGGAAATGTCATTCCTCTTTTCCAGGGTTTTCTACAACCAGAAATATGAACATTTTTTCCACATTTTAGTTCTATGTTAACAATTAAAAGGTACAAAAATTGCTAGAATAAGTGTATAGATCCATCACGATTTAGCGGGAGGCCTCACAGCCAACCCAAGATACAGGCAAATTGGGCTGTCCCGCAGATGATAACAAGGATAGTGAGTTAACAAACGCAGTGCCCGAGCTACACTAACAATTTTCTCATAATTGATAACTCACAGCTTTGGATTATGAGAGCATTTTCGTAAACATGAGCATGTATGTAAGAGTCGAGTTTTATTTATGCAGGCAATCTTCATTATTTGCAGCTTTTTCGTAAGTGTATTGTGAGACAATATTCTGCAAAGTATTTTCCAGAACCCCATAACAAGCACACAAAATTATTTCCAAGAAATTAAAGTGCAGGGGTAAAAAAAATAAATAAAATAGTATCTCTGCATAATTAAAAACACATTTCAGATGAAATTTCCAAAAAAGACCAGGAAGAGGCTGAGAGTGTAATCCCGACAAAAACATCAAAGACATCTTAGAAGATTATCCTTGGTTTGACACTAGGTAAGGGCAAACATTCTATGCAAGGAATGCACGCAAAGTTTGTTTTTACCATTTGCAGGCTCCATTTCATTAGCTGAATTTGAATTGGAAATGATGGCCCCACAAAGTCAAGTACCAAAAGAAATGAAATAGAACGAAGTTTCTTATTTTGGTCGTGACATAGGGCAATTACTAGTGATTTATGAGGACTAGAAATAACAAGAAAAAATAAGTCTTTATGCCCAGAAGGTAAGGAAAAGTTTGTTAGAAAATAAAACAGCAAACTTTAATGAAAATTTCCATGGATTTTCAAGGATATGCCTTATTGATATATGGTGTTTAGACATACTGGATTATAGACAGGTGTGATAATACCCTGTTTCCTGATTGTTGGCGGATGAGGCAGAATTCTCCTTGCGTGCCTTTCCCTTTTCTAGCTAATCACAGAGGTATGTGAGGGTGGGGGGGAGGACTCTCCGAGCAGTTCACGTTGCTCTTCAGCTTAAGTTACTCACTTACTTAGTTACTTTCTTAAGTTTAGCTTAATGTGAAGTTGTATTTTGAGAGAAAAGATGAATAAAAGACAGCAAAAATTATTGCATTCTATGCTAGAGTAGCAGAAAGTCGTTGCCTCGCCCCTCAAGTGCATTTATTTACAAGTACTGGCAACAGTGGTCGACCGCATGAAGGGGAAAGTTGAGGTGGCCTCTTACTGGCTACTCCCTCTCCCCTGTCCAGCCATTGGGAAAAAGGGTACAAGTGAACTTAACTTGCAGTAAAGTTAAGAACCATTCCGATAACCTTGTTAAAAATGCTAACATTTCTCAAAGTATAAACATTTTACCATCATCAATTTGACTCCTAGAGCCAACTAGTTAGTAGGATCAATTAAACATGAGGAAAATTTCTAAAGGAAAAATAATTCATATCAGAGGAAAATAACAAAGAAGGGCTGAAGAAACAAGAGAAAACTAATGAGACTATCAACAAATAAAATGTACAGCTCACCTTTCTTTGACCAGGTTTTAATCCGTCTACAAGGTTGGGAATGGATCGTTCATTGTCTAGGTTACTGAACAGAACCAGTTCCTTGTTGACAAAGTCTGTGTAGGAAACCACTTTTGTGTTCTTTTGATAGAGAAAGGTTGCTGAGAGACCCAATTCACGTCTTCTCTTAGTATCTTCCATCCAAGAGGTCAGCCACTCTTTTCGCTGATCAACGCACTTCTTTGCAAAAGCCTTTGTAAAATATTGAAAAGGATACCATTGAAAGAGATACCATAAATGAATTCAGCTTAATAAAAAGGTCTCATTTAAAACATAGCACTTAGCGGTGAACTTACCATCATGATGGAGTGGTCATCTTGTGTTCCATCATACCTGAAAAGAACACGATGTCTGGCCATATCCGCAAAGTATTCTTTAGCCTCCTTTGATGTGGAGGTACCCAAACCTAGCAATGAAGATAGCACAGAGCCGAATAAATAAAACCACCAAATAAAAGAGTAAAAAGATAACATACACTACAAACTAAGGAAATTTATCATCATGTTAGTTGTCATTAATTGATCATAACATCAATATGAAAATAAATAAATATATTGGTTCTTAGAATGATCTGTTGAAAAATTTAGCCGAAAATACCTGGATTTCCATACCAATTATAGCTTATGTAAGACCATTATTACATTATTTACTCAAAAATAATGCACGCTCTTTTAGAGTATTTCTTTCCTGGCTCAAAAATCTGGGTGCAAGTGGGAATTTATGGTGCACTAGAAAATTGCATTTCAGCAAATCCTTCAAGGGAAAAAAGCAGTATGAGATGTGGCTATCTAACATGACCAGACCAAGAAAAAAAACTGATATCCTCATAAAATCAAATGTGCTTCATAAGTTTCAAATCTTCATGTCGTGGATCACTGGGTTTCCAATGGCTGGAAAGTCATCCCATCATCAATAGTTGCAAAAGCATAAAATAAGACATTATTTCATTCACACTTCAGTATGGAAACTGCCTCTGACAGCGACAATGTTGACGACAAGAGTAGCAAATTGACTATGGTGATTAGAGTGTTTCTTCCTTTTGTTAGAGTGTGAAAATAAAGATTAAGAATCTTTCTATATCACACAAATTTTATCTAGTCTTTTCTATAAATTCCCCATACAAAAAGGTTTCTTCCAACCAGGTTAATTCAGGAGAGATTGGTGTCACCAACGTTCCAATGACAAACTCTGTCATCTTCCTCAGCTATGAGGTGCCTCAGAGCAGCCCTAGAAACCTTTTTGTAAGCCATCCACCAGGAAGGGCTGGAATTATTCTTCCTCATACATTCGGAATGGATGAGTTAGTGTTTCATAACACTTATAAGATGCTGCAAATTGTGTGATCGCATGCCTTAACGTTACAAGTGCATTAGATACACTGGGATATCATTTTTCTACTTTTGCCTCTCTAATTTTGGGAAGACAATTAAATTAGATGGTGCATGATTTTTGAGTAAATAAAGTATTTCTATATTGATAAATATGAACCAGTTTTAGTACATAAGTAACTGGTATGAGCAATAATTACATTCTCTGAAAAAGGCTAAAAATCACACCTTTGTAGTACTTTATCTTGTATGTGTACCAGTTGGCATTGTCCTTTTTCCAATCCTCAAACTCTGGGAGTGAGTAGAATGAAATTTCTTCTGATCCTTTGGTTGCTTTCACAATAGGAGTAATGAATTCCTCTAAGAAATTCTGGCGAAGTAATGCAGGCCACTTGTGATGGATAAAGTTGATGAGAAGTCCCTTAATGTGAGACCCATCCTAGTGAACAAAAGTGAAATGAAAAAGTGAATAGATTTGAACCCACGAATATTAGGAAAATGAAAAGTAGCCAATTTGGTGGGATAATGATCATTAATTTTGCATGTACAAATTTTGAAAGTTTTGTAACTCATGGTTATTGAGTTTTAGGGGAACTTACAAATTCCATAAGTACACACTACTGTCTCAGTCATCCTAAAGTTTGTATAATAAATTTTTTCACAAATTTTTCCAATTTGATGAAAATTGAATTACAAGATTAAAGATTAAACTGAAGTTTAAATATAAAATAAAATGGAATTTCAAAATTTCCTATGCTCAAAATACCTCAATAAGTTACGGTACCAAATGCATGATTTAACACACTCAGTCAAAAGAGTTCATTGAATCGATAGTTATATAAAAATATCGGATAGCATTAATTTATACATGTGATTTCTATATTCGTTTGAAAACTCTGAATAGGCTGTAGCTGAACTAATTCAAACCAGCTGAAAATGGGTAACCCAAAAGGTTTATCAAAATGAATAGTTTTGACTTTAACTGGGTGAAAATACATATAAACAATTGCAATAATATGCAACAAAGCATGACAAGTTTAATAACCTAAACATCAGAAAGTAAATACAATTGGGGTTTTAATAAAAAACAATCATTACCTGATCCTGATCAGTCATTATCATCATTTTTCCATATCTCAGTGTCTTCAGTTCATCTTCTGACTCATATTTCTTTTTAAAGTCAAGATTCATAATTTTCATGACACTTGTTATTTCAGGATTTTCCACAACCTTAAAAAAAACAGGTTATTAGTACAGACAACTGCAATGTATTTATAGATGAAATGTACACATCCAGTGGAAAAACATTAATACCTGCTTATAAGTAGCTTCCCGTACATTGAGCAGTTTACCCCTCAATGGAAAAACACCGTACTTATCTCTTCCAATAACTCCCAGCCCAGATACAGCCAACGATTTGGCTGAATCTCCTTCTGTCAAGATTAACGTGCAGTCAAGAGATTTTGATGAGCCTGCGTCATTTGCATCTTCAAGTTTTGGGATACCTATTTAGAAAGAATCAAAAGAGGAAATGTCAAATAATCAGTAGTTATATGAATGTTAAATGCTTGCAGAACTGCATTCCATCCTACTAGGGCCAAGGATTTGCATATACCATAGATCAAATTACCTTGAACTCATTCAAGCTACATTTATTATTAACATCAACATTTAAGCACACATGAGTCCTAAGTACATGAAAATATGATAAATAATAAAAAACAAAATGAGATATGCTTATCTGCTGGAATACAGTAACTCTTTGACTTAATTTTAAGGAGCATCTTCTAGACTAACATTCTCAGTTTACTAATCTCCACTTAGAAGACAAATGTCATAAATCTTCGGATGAAGAAACCCAATTACATCATAACTAACAGCATCAGAATGAGCTACTTTGGTCATACTATGCTAAACCAAGTACGTTGGATAGAAAGATTTACAAACAATATGATAATTTTCAATTTTCCTGATACAAACCAATCATAAAAGGGCTAGAAATCTTAACAGATTTCTTCCGAGTGCTATCAAACAAAAGGTTATTAATATGCCTAAATTTTTTATGTTCAAATAGTTTTGATGTCTTATAGTGCAGGTTGACTTACTTGATACTAATTGGATTTAGCTTAAGCATGATGTCTCTAAATGTACACCGAATTCTTAACTTATAATTCAGTCTCTCTCTATGTTTAATGTGATTAAGCAGAAGAGTGGTTAAAAGGTATCATCTTGTTACAACAGAACTACTGACGTAATATACTACTGAGTTTTCGAGAAACAAATCTTAGAGTAGTAAATGTGTATTACAAAGAAATAATCACAATGAATATCATATTAATTTAAAAACGTTTACACAATTGATCATACCATTAATTTTATTCTGTCTTCTTCCACCAAATTTGCTCTTGAGCTGTTGCTGAGCTTTGGATCTAGCCTCTGATAGAAGGCAATCTATGATTCCAGATTTCAGCACCTGTAACAATTACAACAGCAAAGAACCTTATAAATGAAGCATTCATTTTTAAATGGTAGTCAATTCAATCACTTTCTTCAACACTGTAACTTAGAAATGTGTAAAATTTTCAGATACAATTTACTACCAATTAAAAGCTTAATTGTAGATTGTTTTCTAATTCGTAGCAAATAATGATGATATTAAAGAATTTTTTTTCATGCTTAGCTATACTTTGAAAAGACACTGATTTCCTTTGAAGTTAACGATGCATGAATTCTGGAGCACCATGACATAAAATGAAAATTATACTCTATCAATGCTACCTAGTAAAATTAGTTTCTTAAAGAGAAATGAAAACTCTTGGCATTACTATTAGCGACGCAACTATACATTCTTATCTATCAGAAAATGTCATTTACTGAATTATATGAACAGAGATGTATATTTAAAACCTAAAGCATAAAATGTTAAACTACAATGAAAGAACAGATTAAGCTGAAATTTAACATTCTGAAGGTCAAACATATATTGGCCTAATTTCTATCAAAACCATTTATCATACTTATGAAAGACCTAAAAATATCATATTGGCTAAAGCTGAGCAAATTTAAGGAATATTTACTTTCTTCAACAGATTACCTTTAGAGCCAATAACAATAGCCTCCATAAGCATCAAATGGTGTAATGAAACAAACAGTAAAGATAACATGGAAAATGGGATAATACTTACATTGGTTAAAAACTTTTCAGACAGCTTGCATGTTGATCCAAAATTCTTAGCTTGTAATGTCATGTTTTCTTTAGTCTGAGAGTCAAAATTTGGGTTCACTATAAGACAGTTAATGAAGACGAATAAAAATTGCTTGATCTGAGCGGGCTTTAGTTCAATACCGCCTTTGTTCTTCTTTTTCAGAAGTTCTTTGATCTGCTTCACTACAATATCCGTCACATAGTCAACGTGACGCCCTCCCTGCAAACATCACACAATCAAAATAGGCAATAGTAGCAAAACATTCCAACAACCTCATTTCAACGACTACAGATTTATTTCAAACCCATTTCCATATCAGTTACCTTTGTTGTTGCAATGCTGTTAACAAATGAAACTTGCTGGAATCCTCCTTCAGTTGAGCAGGCAACAGCTACCTCCCACCTCTCATTCACGACTTCATGGATTGCTTTGATTGGGTTCCCTAAGACATCCTCCTTGTCCCTTATGTAGAGATCAATGTAGTCCTTAAAATTCTTAACCTGAAATTAAAAAGATGCTGTGATAATATTTGCACTAAGCCTAAGTGAGTATGAAACTATTTATAAATCAGAGTTTAATACAGTTATATTGATAATTTTCATGAATGTTCGCATCCTTGGAAAGTCTCTGATTACCTATTGGTAGTTAGCAAACAAAGATGTACAATGATTTCTTTTCCCATAAAATAGGATAAATTAGCACAAAACCCAAGTTTCCACATTTTGAAATCAAATATTTCAGTTCTATATAGATCAATAATTATTCTAAATAATTTTAGCATACTAACTTATTGTACGCAAATTTCGATTTACCCTTAACGGAAAATTCATTCCATGTTTTTTCACGTCAGAAATTACGTAAGCCTTATTTCCACCTTAAGTATGAATTCACAGAAAGTGCGTCTGAATAAAGACGCCTAACCAGATCTAATGGAAACTTGGAAGATGAACTGCTACGGAGTAAGAAGAGAATTTTGAAACACAGCTGTTAATGAATTAAGAGGATTAAAACCTCCAATCTTTGTCAGTGCTCCCCATCTGCTTGCCACCAGTATCCAGAAAAAATCAGAAAGGCCTTCTAAGAAACAGCTAATGTAAGGATAATAGGATTTGAAATGTCCCTTGGGCGCTCCTTTCTAAGTCTGTACCGACAGAGAGCCCTTTAAGCAATAAAGGCCATAGAACAGGCAAGAGAAAACAAAAAAAGCAAACAATGTAATTGCAATGCAATGTCTATGTAACCACAGAAATAATTACAACGGTACTTCAGAAGTTTGAAGTAAAACCTTCATTTAACCCATTCAGCTCGGCTCAAAATGTCTGTACTTTGGTTAGTAAGTGAATTTAATTTCTTTGAGGAATGGAGCATGCTGATGATTTACATGAGGAGAGTATATATGAAAGATGGAGAAGGGGCGTTAAGAAAGGGTACCAGGAAGGTTACTTAGTATGCTTGTGAGTGGTGGGGGTATCTTGCAAATACCAATTTCCTTCCTCGCCTCACTTCTCATGTACCCTTTGCTCTCCTCACATCTGAAGATGATACTTGAATGTCGAAACTGGTCATGTCTTTGACAAATTATTTGTGGAGTAAACAAATAGTGTTTGAATCTTGCGTGTTATTTTTAAAGCTAAAAATAAAAATTGTTCCTTAACTCACCGGAAGTTTCCTTCCATTGAGGTAGACATTGACCCCTCGGGTGGATGCTGCCACATCATGAGCTCGACGGCTCATCAAGCTCACTATGTCTGCATCCAAACATTGCATATTAAATTTTTGCAAATCAGGAGAAAAAGTAACTTTTGTGAAATCTTCTTTAGAACAGTCGACTAACTTGATTTCAGATGCTTTCCCCATGTTCCCTGACCAGGTCTTCAAAGAAAGAATTAACATAAATAAATTTGCTAATCAATTAAACCAATCAACAAAAGTGTATAGTTAAATCCTTATTTGGCATTCTCACATTCAATGATTTTACATAATTAGTGAATAATCATACTGGTTCCAGGCAAAACTACTAATATTTATTGTTAATAATAATTATTATATTCCCGTAACAAATTAACCAGCGATATTTTCCAAAAATAAATGAATCTTGATTATTAGTGAATAATTCTTATTCGATGTAAAGATAACGTTTCATGTTACAGTGAATAGAATTTTAGATTTCTAGGGCAATACCTGTTTGAAGTATTTTTTGAACTCCTTGGATGCAGTTTCAACCGTAAACTTTGTGCTGAAGATATTACAAAGTTTAGCACCAAAACCATTTCTACCTCCAGTGACTTTCTCTTCTTCGTCATTATAATTTGAGGAAGTTAATAGATGACCAAATATCATGGTTGGCACATACATATTCTCCTCCTTATGCTCCACCACTGGAATTCCTTTACCATTGTTCCATATTGATATCATATTCTTTTCCCTAAAGAAAAATTCACAATGTAGTTCATATTTAGCAAACAATGAATACAGTAAACCTTTTCCTAGCTAGATAAGGACTCACATGCTAATATCCACTCTTATGCAGTCCATCTTTGGATCTCGCTGTTTATTGTCAGCTGCATTCACAAGAATTTCATCAAATATCTTATAAAGACCAGGAACATAAGTAATTTCTCGAATAACCATAACATTTTTTTCGTCATCAAACACCCACATCTTTTCTGTTACAGGTTCCACAGAACCTGAAAAATAAAACAAAAGAACCTGAGCTTCCAGAAATCATACAAAATGGCAATGAAATGATCATAATACAAATATAATTTAAAAACTGGCATTCAATATTTAAAGGATGAATTTACACTTATTTAACAACATGAACAAACTGATGATATTGGCAAGTTTTTGGAATATTTTACACTAGCAGATTAAACTAGTCAACCTTGATGACAAAAATCTTATTGTCAAATTTTTATCAAAGGCTTCAATAACCTTACTAATTCCAAATAGCCGCTGTAAAAGTGAAACTGTGTAAGATTATTACTCCCATATCTCATGAAAGATAAATAATGCAGATCAATAATAGTACTAATGTTGATTTGAAAACGTGCCCATGTATAATAAGAACTTGCCAGAGAACTTTCAACAATCATTGTCTTCCAAATTCTAATCTGAATATCTTTCATTTCTGCAGGTGTAAGAGGCCAACATTATACTGAACATTAGTCTTTTCGATCAGTAAATACGAGTTTTAAACCAACATAAACATAAAAGCATTACTGTGGTGGAATATTATTTTCCGAATGATAAATCTAAGAACACCAAAATACATCCAGATAGAAAATTTGTGGATAATATCATCACAGTCAAAACCATAGCATACTTGAGGGATTTCTTATCAGCAAAAATAGAAATAATTGGATTCAGAAAATAGAAATCTTTACTTTATCATAGCAACTACTCAAATAGGCGCCTACTGCCTTTTGCGTTTCTTACTAGGAAATTGCCAAAGAGATAATCATTATTAAACGACACTTTATACAGATAGGAGTCCAAGTATGTACTACGCAAGATTTTGTTTGTGTTTTGAGATCACAAACCTACTTCAGGGAGGCTAACAATTCTCGGAAACGATCAATTTAAAAACTATCGCATGGATACATGGGGAGGAGATATTTGTTTCCAATTCTGTTTACAAGGATGCACAATAGATAAAAGAATATAAGACGCGCAATAATCATTAAGATACATAATATGAGACCGAATAAAGATGAAGAAAATATAATACAGCATGAAAATGAATTACAGCAGTGTTGAAGGAAATGTTTACCAAATTCAAAGCAAATGAGAGAAAGATGGAAAAGCAATTTTGAAGAGAGCTTACCTATGTAAGTATCAGGTCTAATGAGTATGTGTTCAAGTTGAGTCTTTTTCTGATAAATTTTTTCAACCGCCAGTTTCTTCGTCGGAGGCGGCTTTTTAGTAGTCGGTTCCTCTGCATGCCCTCCATTTACAACTGGTTCGGCAGACATGACCTCCATTTTTCACTGTGAGACAAATATTTAGCCAACAGTCCACTTTAAAAGGCGCAAAGTACCTTAAGCAAACTTTAAAATCAGGTTTTTTTCAAAACATCATGTGTACTATCAACCGACAGATACGTCTACCAAGTTGGCGCGAACCACTATAGTAGAGACTTGTCACAACACTGATTTTAATGGAAAGTAAACAATACAGGTTAAAAATAAAACCTTCACAACCTTCTCAGATTCCCAAGGGATCCAATTGTTATTATTAATACAGTAGACAAGATGAACTACATTAACGAAATGGCACCACAAACACAACTTGAAAGGGATTGAAGCGCTGAGATGTTCCACCAATGACGAAACAAGTATGGCCGGATTGTCCTCTTATTGGTTCTTAAAATTTAAATTTGACAATTACAATTTATCGATCTATTGTTATTATTGCTTTTATCTCACACGAAATACAATAATATGAACAAAAGCTCCTGTGTCATCATTCCACGGTTTATTAATTGAATTAGTTTTACATTTTTTTAAACTAGGGTTTTTAAGTAATTAGCATACTGTGCGATATTTCATAAGTAATTATTATCTCACCTATACCGATGAGTCATATCATGTATTTTATAATGATATTTGGTAAATTTCTAGTTTCAATCTTGTGGGTAAAAAAAATAAACGCAAACTGTGTGAATCTAGAAATTTACCAAACTTACTCGTTTTAAAACCGTTATTGAATTTAAAACTGCCGGGAAAATACAGCCTCAACTTTAGTAAACCGTTCCTTAATTTGTATTAGGTTAAGTACCTATATTTAACAAATTAAAAATTCACTGATAATTGCAATTTCAATAATTACAGAGCCAGCCTATATTATCTTTACGGGAAGCAGAGAGCTACAGGTATCTGTCACTGCGTTTACCAAGCGATCTCAGACCGGTGCTGCCAAGTCAGTTCGAGTTGGTAACAGAAACGCGCTGAGCAGCGCGGGCTAGAATCAGCTAGAATGGTCTAAAAGTGAGCTGAACTCAACCCGCCAAAAAAAGTGGCCCAAGGTTCAGCACGACATCGGTCGCCTCGGTGTTCTTGCGGACTCCGCTTCTCTTTTGTCAGCGGACGAAAACAAATATAATCGCAATAACTCCTGGCGCTTCCCGTAAATGCACATATTTAGTCATAACTGAAATTGTAATTGGCGAGAGCAGTGGTAGCAGAGAAGAAAATATCTTGGAAATGTCCAGCGACAAGAAGAGAAATATTAATCTTATATCTATTATATATAGATGCTTCTCCGGATTCATTCATATCTATTATATATAGATGCTTCTCCGGATTCATTCATCTATTATATATAGATGCTTCTCCGGATTCATTCATATATCATATATATATATATATATAGAGAGAGGATACAAAGTCACAGGCTAAACCACTAGCGTCAATGGCTTGAAATTTTTACGACATATTGGCCATAACGTATAACCTCCAGAAAAATTGTGATTTTTAACCTCAGTGTCATGGGTTCGATTCCAGAGGGCCCCAAAATCTCGATTTTTCCCGTTTAAATGCATTGCTTCGATTTTCGGGAATTAAAAAAAAATACTTTCCGGACAGGTAGAGAATTAAAACTCAAGGAGCCTATATATATGAGCATGATCTATCGAAAACATAAATGAGTTTTACGAAAATTATCCTGGGTTCGATGCTAGGTCGGGGCGAAAATCGGCCGTTTAAAAAGCATTGTGGCGATTTTTAAGATTTGTTTTGGACCTTTTTCCGAATGCATGGAAACTTGAAATTTTGCATGGGGTTAGAAATCATAAATATGTTTCATAATCAATTTTTTTTTATTCGCTTATGGTCCTTGGTTCGATCCCAGAGGGCCATTTGTACTCCACAATGCATTTCTTATGGAGATTACGGAAACATATTTTAGGTACTTCTCGGCATGATATTGACTTCAAAATTTGCATAAAACAAGATCAAGTTCATAAAAATCTAACTGTGCATTCACAACTACCAGCGTGTCCTGGGTTCGACACCAGGCGTCTCTACAATCAGTAACTGAACCGATTTTCAATAATTATTTTGAACCCTTTCCCAGTAATATAGAAACTTGAAATTCGGCATGTAGTTAAATATCATAGATAAATTTCAAAATCATGCTTTAGATTTCCAAGATCGTCCTTGGTTCGAATCCAGTGAGGCATTTACATTCGTGAAAATAAGAACGTCTTTTGAGGCAGTTGTAACCAATATTTCTGCTTGAATTTTAACACATAGTTAGAGATGTTGATCTTCTATTGTGCTGCATAGTAATTTCACCAGTAGGACCCGGGTTCGATGCCAGACGATGAAATTTCAGCGAATTTTAAGAATTTATTCAATTCTTTTTTTTCTTTTGTGGACCGTCCCGATATAATGCCGATTTTAAATTAATGTTGTCAATCTGCTTGCAGTATGCAAGCTACATTTTACTCGTATATATATATAGATAGGTATATAGATAGGATACTAATTCACAGCCTAAACCACAAGCGTCATCGGCTTGAAATTTTTACGACGTATTGGCCATATCGTGTAACCACCAGAAAAATTGTGATTTTGAACCTCAGTGTCATGGGTTCGATTCCAGAGGGCCCCAAAGTCCCGATTTTTCCCTTTTAAATGCATTGCGTTGATTTTCGGGAATTTTTAAAAAATACTTGCCGGATAGGTAGGGATTTAAAACTCGAGGAGCCGATATATATGGTCATGATCTATCGAAAACATAAATGAGTTTTACGGAAAATATCCTGAGTTCGATGCTAGGTCAAGGCAAAAATTGGCCGTTTAAAATATATTGTGGCGATTTTTAAGATTTTTTTTGGACAATTTCCCGATGACATGGAAACTTGAAATTCGGCATGAAGTTGGAGATCATAAATATATTTCATAATCAAATTTTAAATATTCCCTGATGGTCCTTGGTTCGATCCCAGAGAGCCATTTACATTCCTCAATGCATTTCTTATGGAGATAAAGGAAACAAATTTTAGGTACTTCCCGGGACGACATCGACTTCAAACTTTGCATATAGAAAGATCAAGTCCATACAAATCAAACAGTGCTTTCACAGCTATCAATGTGTCCTGGGTTCGACACCAGGTGTCTCTGCAATCAGAAGTTGATCCGATTTTTAGGAATTATTTTGAAACCTTTACCAATAATATAGAAACTTCAAATTCGGCATATAGATAGAGATCATAAATAACTTTCAGAAACATTTTTTAGATTTCCAAGATCGTCCTTGGTTCCAATCCATAGAGCCATTTAAATTCGTGAAAATTAGAACGTCTTTTGAGGCAGTTGTAGCCCAGATTTCTGCTTGAATTTTCACACATCGTTAGAGATGGTGATGTTCTATTGTGCTGCATAGTAAGTTCTCAGTAAAGACCCGGGTTCGATGCCAGACGATGGAATTTCAGCGAATTTTGAGAAAAATTTCAATCCATTTTTTTCTTTTGATGGCCGTCCCGATATGATGCCCACATGGTAATAGTGTTGTCGATCTGCTTGCAGTATGCAAGCTACATTTTACTCGTATCATATATTCATATATATATATATATATAGAGAGAGGATACAAAGTCACAGGCCAAACCACTAGCGTCAATGGCTTGAAATTTTTACCACGTATTGGCCATAACGTATAACCTCCAGAAAAATTGCGTTTTTGAACCTCAGTGTCATGGGTTCGATTCCAGAGGGCCCCAAAGTCGCGATTTTCCCCATAAGATTACATGGCGGGGATTTTCGAAAATTTTTTTGAGGCACTTCCCGGAAAAGCAGAGAGTTGAAACTCTAGGGACCGCTAAATGCCGTGCATAGCCAACGAAAATCGGAAAGACATCTTCGAATATTGTCCTTGGTTCGATGCTAGGCCGGGGCAAAAATCGGCCGTTTAAAATGCATTGCGGCGATTTTTAA
The DNA here is from genome assembly GCA_947579665.1 of Sympetrum striolatum. Classification (NCBI taxonomy): domain Eukaryota; kingdom Metazoa; phylum Arthropoda; class Insecta; order Odonata; family Libellulidae; genus Sympetrum; species Sympetrum striolatum. The sequence continues at coordinate 761,625 of OX388344.1, forward strand.
GATTTTTTTTGGATCCTTTCCCGATAACATGGATTATTGAAACTCGGCAAGTCGATAGATATCATGAATTTTTTTCATAATCGAATTTTACATATTAGCTTATGGTCCTTGGTTCGATCCCAGAGGACCATTTGCACTTCCCAATGCTTTTCTTACGGAGATAACGGAAACAAATTTTAGGTACTTCCCGGCGCGATATCAACTTCAAACTTTGCATGTACAAAGATGAAGTCCATACAAATCAAACAGTGCATTCACAGCTATCAAAGAGTCCTGGGTTCGACACCAGGTGTCTCTGCAATCAGAAGTTAATCCGATTTTTAGGAATTATTTTGAAACCTTTTCCAATAATATAGAAACTTTAAATTCGGCATATAGATAGAGATCATAAATAACTTTCAGAAACATTTTTTAGATTTCCAAGATCGTCCTTGGTTCGAATCCAGAGAGCCATTTAAATTCGTAAAAATTAGAACGTCTTTTGAGGCAGTTGTAGCCCATATTTCTGCTTGAATTTTCACACATCGTTAGAGATGGTGATGGTCTATTGTGCTGCATAGTAAGTTCACAGTAAAGACCCGGGTTCGATGCCGGACGATGGAATTTAGGCAAATTTTAAGAAAAATTTCAATCTTTTTTTTTCTTTTGATGGCCGTCCGGATATGATGCCGACATGAAAATAGTGTTGTCGATCTGCTTGCAGTATGCAAGCAACATTTTACTCGTATATTTATATAAATGGCGCTATGTGTGTATGTATGTTCCAGATAATCTCGAAAACTAGACGTCGCATGATGTTCTAACTTTTAACATCATTAAATGTCTTCCCGGGGATGATCAAGTGGTACTTTAAATTTGCCTGAAGGCCACGGTTCGAACCTAGACGAGTAAAACAGGTTTTTCATAAGAAATAAACGCAAAGTTTGCTTTTTTCGTTATAGGGTTCGTTTATTCTGTTCCAAAACTAAATTAGAAAGATCAGTCGTAGGAAGTCGAAACTATCAACAAAAGAAGGGAAATTAAATGAAGATTCTGATTTTGGTCGTTGAATATCGCTTGCGATTCGAAATTGCGAGAATATTGATAAAATACACGAAAATAAAGTCTAAATTACCATGTGTAAACAAACTCATTCCCTTGCAAAAATTGATTTATTCGTTCTTTTTAAGTGCTTCCACTCCATATTCATTTACTATTGGTGTTGAATCTTTGTTTCTATTTTGATTGCTTTTGTGGTTCGTGTTTATGTTACACATTTTAAGATTGAAATACGAATCAGCTCCAAAATACATTTACTTTCCGTATAGATCATTCATCTTTGTTTGAGTGAAATGTAATTTATTTCTGTCATTTACGTTTAATGCTTGATTCATTTGTCCTCTTGTACCTGTATGGAGATGTAACTTTAAACGTGGTCCAACTTATCCTAATGTGATCTTAGAATACGAATTTATATCGTCTCAATTGAAGATATTTTTCATTCAGAGTATATGAGATTGAATATTGAGTTGGTGCGGCTTTGTAGACTTCATTGTAACTTATATTTCTTGGTAAATTGAATAGGAATGTCTGGTATTTCCTATCTATCAACAATTATGAAGTATTTCTTACGATCAAGGTTGTTACACTGGTATTTATGAAATTTAATATCCCAGTTGAGAATCAACGGACACTTCTGCTTATTAAATAAATAACACCACGAAGAAGCAGGGTTGCCAGATGCAGATCCGAAAATACCGCCTCCATCGCGCTGAGATAGCCCAAATGGCCCAAATCCGCCCAATGTTCACTTTCAAACGGTATATAAAATTCATATAAAGAAATAACAAATAAACATCTAAAGACCTTTATTTAGCAAGTGAATATGTGAAGCATATTAATTTTAGTACACTAAGAATATGAATAATTAAATTAGTTTTTAAAATTATTAATTTAAACTTATTTTATTAACCATGTGTCATTAGGATATAAAGACCTATTGCACATTTAACTGACATATATTCTTAACTAAATAATTACAAAATATAAATGAACAATAAAACTTTTTACAGACGTTTCCGATATATTCTTTTCATGGATCAGTTCTTTCCTCGTCAAACATTATCAGCCCTTCATATATATTGTCTCGGTTCTCTCTCGCTCATGTGCGCCTGCAAGCAATGTAGGCGCACTAGCCGAAGAAGGATACAATGTCCGAATGTAAGAACAACTACGCTAGAAAAAAGAACATCGTTAGAAATTCCAAATCATGGTCACATAATCCACAATCAGCCCTTTCAGCTGTAAACACCACATTAATCGCGCTAGCGGCTATTTTCCATGAAGCAATATACTTATTTGCTTATCAGGGGGAGGAACGGAAGAACTGTGAGACAATATTTGCGCTCGAAACAGAGAACTTTGTCGCAGTTTTCGAAGGTAGCCCAAATCGCGGTCATCGAATAAGCAGCCCGCCCATTGGGCGGAATACCGCGATTGGGACCTCCAAATCCGCCCCCATCGAGCAGAGATCGCTTGGTAAACGCAGTGTGTGTCTCGTTTCACTTTTCTTGCTGAAAACAATTTCTTGAATATGAACGCTTTCTGAATGGAGAAACAAAAAAGTGAAAGAAATTTTCAAAATATACCATTTACGTTGATGATGAGAATGAATAACCATGGATGCCCTTGATTATTATACTATATTTTAGAGGGGGGGGATCAGGATTGATCGAAGAAAACTACGGTCCTCGTTGGCGGGAGTTTGAACCGGTATTAATATTAAGAAAGCTATATAATTCCATCGTAACGCTAAAAAAAACTTATAGTTTCCTATGTAAAAGTGAAGATGAGAAACGGATTGGATTTTATGACAGTAAAGCAACTTTCTCGAAGGAGTATAGAAATCTAGAACATGTTTCTGAAAGTTATTTATGATCTCTATCGATCTTCTGAATTTAAAGTTTCTATATTATTGGGAAAGGTTTCAAAATAATTCCTAAAAATCGGATCAACTTCTGATTACAGAGACGCCTGGTGTCGAACCCAGGAAATATTGGTAGCTACGAATGCAGAGTATGATTTTAAAGGACTTGGTCTTATTTTGTGCAAAGTTTGAAGTCAATATCATACCGGGAAGTACCTTAAATTTGTTTCCGTTATCCCCATAAGAAATGCATTGTGGAGTGCAAATGGCCCTCTGGGATCGAACCAAGGACCATAAGCGGATACAAAAAATTTGATTATGAAATATATTTATGATTTCTAACCCCGTGCCAAATTTCAGGTTTCCGTGCATTCGGGAAAAGGTGCAAAAAAAATCTTAAAAATCGCCACAATGCATTTTAAACGGCCGATTTTTGCCCCGACCTAGCATCGAACCAAGGATAATATTCGTAGATGTCTTTATGGTTTCCTTTAGATATGCACAGCATCTAGCGGTCCCTTGAATTTAAAATCTCTCCTTTTGTGGGAAGTTCCTCAAAAAAATCTTCGAAAATCCCCGCCATGTATTCTTATGGACAAAATCGCAACTTTGGGGCCTTCTGGAATCGAACCCTTGACACCGAGGTTCAATGTCGGTGTCAATTCATATATATATATATATGTACGAGTAAAATGTAGCTTGCATACTGCAAGCAAATCGACAACACTAATTTCTTGTCGGCATCATATCGGGACGGCCCTCAATAGAAAATAAAAAGGGATTGAAAAAGTTCTTAAAATTCGCTGCAATTTAATCGTCTGGCATCGAACCTAGGCCTTCCTGTTAAACGTAATATGCGGCACAACAGAAAACCGCCATCTCTTACTATGTGTGAAAATTCAAGCAGAAATATTGGCTCCAACTGCCTCAAAAGACGTCCTACTTTTCAATAATGTAAATGGCTCTCTGGATTCGAACCAAGTACGATCTAGGAAATCTAAAATATGTTTTTGAAATGTATCCATGTTCTCTATCTATATACCTAATTTCATGTTTGAATATTATTGGGAAGGGGTTCAAAAAAATTCCTAAAATTCGGATAATTTACTGATTGTAGAGACGCCTGGTGTCGAACCCAGGAAATATTGTTAGCTGGGAATGCACATTATGACTTATAAGTACTTCATCTTATATTACGCAAAGTTTGAAGTCGATATCATGCCGGGAAGTACCTAAAACCTTTTTCTGTTATCTCTATAAGAAATACATTGAGGAATATAAATGGCTCTCTGGGATCGAACCAAGGACCATCAGCGAATATGTAAAATTTGATTACGAAATATATTTATAATCTCCAACTCCATGCCGAATTTCAAGTTTCCATGCCATCGGGAAAGCGTCGAAAAAAAATCTTAAAAATCGCCACAATGCATTTTAAACGGCCGATTTTTGCCTTGACCTAGCATCAAACCCAGGTTATTTTCTGTAAAACCCATTTATGTTTTCAATAGATCATGACCATATATATAGGCTCCTTGATTTTGGATTCTCTACCTATCCGGAAAGTATTTTTTTTTAATTCCCGAAAATCAAAGCAATGCATTTAAATGGGAAAAATCGGGACTTTGAGGCCCTCTGGAATCGAACCCATGACACTGAGGTTCAAAATCGCAATTTTTCTGGAAGTTACACGTTATGGCTAATATGTCGTAAAAATTTCGAGTCAATGACGCCAGTAGTTTAGCCTGTGAATTAGTATCCTATCTGGGTATTTGGGTATCTGGGTATCTGGGTACATGAATGAATCCGGAGAAGCATCTATCTATTATACGAGTAAAATGTAGCTTGCATACTGCAAGTAGATCGACAACAATAATTTCATGTCGGCATCATATCGGGACGGCCCCCAAAAGAAAAAAAAAGGTATTGAAAATATTCTTAAAATTCGCTGCAGTTTAATCGTCTGGCATCGAACCAGGGTCTTCCTGGTGTTACTTACTATCAAGCACAATAGAAGATCACCATCTCTAACTATATGTGAAAATTCAAGCAGAAATATTGGCTACAACTGCCTCAAACGACGTTGTACTTTTCAGGAATGTAAATGGCGCTCTGGATTCGAACCAAGGACGATCTTGGAAATCTAAAACATGTTCATGAAAGTTATTTATGATCTCTATCTATTTGCCGAATTTCAAGTTTCTATATTATTGGGAAAGGGCTCAAAATAATTATTAAAAATCGTATCAACTACTGATATAAGACACGCCTGGTGTCGAACCCAGGAAATATATTTACGCTGTGAATGCACAGTATGATTTTAAAGGACTTGATCTTATTTTGTGCAAAGTTTGAAATCGATATCATGCCGGGAAGTACCTAAAATTTGTCTCCGTTATCTCCATAAGAAATGCATTGAGGAATGTAAATGGCCCTCTGGGATCGAACCAAGGACCATCAGCGAATACAAAAAATTTGATTAAGAAATAAATTTATGATCTCCAACCTCATGCCGAATTTCAAGTATCCATGCCATCGGGAAAGGGTCCAAAAAAAATCATAAAAATCGCCACAATGCATTTTAAAAGGCCGATTTTTGCCTCGACCTAGCATCGAAACCAGGATATTTTCCGTAAAACTCATTTATGATTTCGATAGATCATTACCATATATATAGGCTCATTGAGTTTTATTTCTCTACCTATCCGGAAAGTATTTGTTTTAAATTCCCGAAAATCAAAGCAATGCATTTAAATGGGAAAAATCGGGACTTTGAGGCCCTCTGGAATCGAACCCATGACACTGAGGTTCAAAATCACATTTTTTCTGGCGGTTGTTCGTTATGGCCAATACGTGGTAAAAATTTCGAGTCAATGACGCCAGTAGTTTTGCCTGTGAATTAGTATCCTATCTGGGTATCTGGGTATATCATGAATGAATCTGGAGAAGCATCTATATATAATAGATTATTATATATAGACGCTTCTCCGGATATCTATTATATATAGACGCTTCTCCGGATATACCTATATGTATATAGACGCTTCTCCGGATATACTTATATATATACGAGTAAAATGTTGCTTGCATACTGCAAGCAGATGGACAACACTAATTTCATAACGGCATTATATCGGGACGGTCCCGGAAAGGAAAAAAAGGATTGAAAATATTCTTAAAATTAGCTTCGATTTAATCGTCTGGCATCGAACCCGGGTCTTCCTGGTGATACTTACTATGCAGCACATCTGAAGATCATCTTCTCTAAATATGTGTGAAAATTCAAGCAGAAATATTGGCTGCAACTGCCTCAAACGAAGACCTACTTTTCACGAATGTTAATAGCTCTCTGGATTCGAACCAAGGACGATCTAGGAAAAATAAAATATGTTTTCGAAATGTATCTATAAGTTCTATATATATGCCGAATTTCAAGTTTTAATATAATTGGGAAGGGGTTCAAAATAATTCTTAAAAATCGGATCAGTGACTGATTGTAGAGACGCCTGGTGTCGAAACTTGGACGTATTGGAAGCTGTAAATGCACAAAATGACTTGCTAGGACTTGATCTAATTTCATACAAAGTTTGAAGTTGATATCATACCGGGAAGTACCTAAAATGTGTTTCCGTTATCCCAATAAGAAATGCATTGTGGAGTGCAAATGGCCCACTGGGATCGAACCAAGGACCAGAAGCGTATACAAAAAAATTGATTATGAAATATTTTTATGATTTCTAACTCCATGCCAAATTTCAAGTTTCCATGCATTCGGAAAGAGGTCCAAAAAAAATCTTTAAAATCGCCACAATGCATTTTAAACGGCCGATTTTTGCCCCGACCTAGCATCGAACCCAGGATATTTTCCGTAAAACTCATTTATGTTTTCGATAGAATATGGTCATATATATAGGCTCCTTGAGTTTTGATTCTCTACCTACCCGGAAAGTATTTTTTAAAAATTCCCGAAAATCTAAGCAATGCATTTAAACGGGAAAAATCGGGACTTTGGGGCCCTCTGGAGTCGAACCCATGACACTGAGGTTCAAAATCGCAATTTTTCTGGAGGTTATACGTTATGGCCAATATGTGGTAAAAATTTCAAGCCATTGACGCTAGTGGTTTAGCCTGTGACTTTGTATCCTCTCTATATATCTATTACATATAGATGCTTCTCCGGATTCATTCATGTATCCATATCTATTACGAGTAAAATGTTGCTTGCATACTGCAAGCAGATCGACAACACTATTTTCATGTCGGCATCATATCGGGACGGTCCTCATAAGAAAAAAATAAAGGATTGAAATTTTTCTTAAAATTCACTGAAATTCCATCGTCTGGCATCGAAGCCGAGTCTTTACTGTTGAACTTACTATGCAACACAATAGAACATCGCCATCTCTAACTATGTGTGAAAATTCAAGCAGAAATATGGGCTACAACTGCCTCAAAAGACGTTCTCATTATCAAGAATGTAAATGGCTCTCTTGATTCGAACCAAGGACAATCTTGGAAATCTAAAAAATGTTTCTGAAATTTATTTATGATCTCTATCTACATGCCGAATTTCAAGTTTCTATATTGTTGGGAAAGGGTTCAAAATAATTATTGAAAATCGGATCAGTTACTGATATTAGAGACGCCTGGTGTCGAACCCAGGACACATTGACAGCTGGGAATGCACAGTTTGATTTGTATACACATAATTTTTCTTAGTCCAAAGTTTGAAGTCTTTATCGTGCCGGGAAGTTCCTATAATTTGTTTCCGTTATCTCCGTAAGAAATGCATTGAGGAATTTAAATGGCCCTCTGGGATCGAACCAAGGACCATCAGCGAATATGTAAAATTCGATCCTGAAATTTATTATTGATCTCCAAAAATTCTAACCATGTTCCAGAAGTAACACTGACTTGAAAGTTTTACGACGTATTGGCCGTAACGAGTAACCTCCAGAATAAATCCGACTTTGAACCTCGGTGTCATGGGTTCGATTCCAGAAGGCCCCAAAGTCGTGATTTTGTCCATAAGAATACATGGCGGGGATTTTCAAAAATTTTTTGGAGCACTTCCCGGAAAAGTAGAGAGTTGAAATTCGAGGGATCGTTAGATGTCGTGCATATCTAAAGGAAACCATAAAGACATCTTCTATTGTGCTGCATAAAAAGTTCACCAGTAAGACCCGGGTTTGATGCCAGATGATGAAATTTAAGCGAATTTTAAGAAAAATTTCAATCCTTTTTATTTCTATGGAGGACCGCCCCAATATGATGCCGACATGAAATTAGTGTTGTCAATTTGCTTGCAGTATGCAAGCTACATTTTACTCGTATAGGTATATCCGGAGAAACGTCTATATATAATAGATACATTCATAGGGGATAAAAATTCTAACCATGTTCCACAAGTGCCAATGCCTTGAAATTTTTACGACATATTGGCCATAACGTGTAACCTCCAGGAAAAAGCCGAACATGAACCTCGGTGTCATAGGTTCGATTCCAGAAGGCCCCTAAGTCGCGATTTTCCCCATAAGATTACATGGCGGGGATTTTCGAAAATTTATTTAAGGCACTTTCCGGAAAAGGAGAGAGTTGAAACTCGAGGGATAGCTAGATGCCGCGCATATCATAAGGAAACCATAAAGACATCTACGAATATTATCCTTGGTTCGATGCTAGGTCGGGGCAAATATCGGCCGTTTAAAATGCATTGCGGCGATTTTTAAGATTTTTTTAAACCATTTTCCGATGGCATAGAAACTTGAAATTCGGCATGGCGTTAGATATCATAATTATATTTCATAATCAAATTTTACATATTCCCTTATGGTCCTTGGTTCGATCCCAGAGAGCCATTTACAATCCTCAATGCATTTCTTATGGAGATTACGGAAACACATTTTAGGTGCTTCCCGATATTATATCTACTTGAAACTTTGCATAAGATAAGATCAAGTCTTTACTAATCAAACTGTGAATTAACAGCTACTAGTGTTTGCTGGTTTCACCACCAGGCGTCTCTACAATCAGTAAATGACCCGATTTTTAAGAATTTTTTCCCAATTATATTAACTACCAATATGTCCAAGGTTCGACACCAGGCGTCTCTACATTCAGTAACTGATCCGATTTTCAATAATAATTTTGAACCCTTTCCCAACAATATAGAAACTTGAAATTCGGCATGTAGTTAGATATCATAGATACATTTCAAAATCATGTTTTAGATTTCCAAGATCGTCCTTGGTTCGAATCCAGGGAGGCATTTACATTCGTGAAAATTATAACGTCTTTTGAGGCAGTTGTATCCAATATTTCTGCTTGAATTTTCACACATAGTTAGAGATGGTGATCTTCTATTGTGCTGCTTAGTGAGTATCACCAGAAAGATCCGGGTTCGATGCCAGACGATGGAATTTCAGGGAATTTTAAGAAAAATTTCAATCCATTTTTTTCTTTTGATGGCCGTCCCGATATGATGCCGACATGAAAATAGTGTTGTCGATCTGCTTGCAGTATGCAAGCAACATTTTCTCGTACCTATATACACATTCATTCATTCATAGGGGATCAAAATTCTAACCATGTTCCACAAGTGCCACTGACTTGAAATTTTTACGACATATTGGCCATAACGTGTAACTTCCAGGAAAAAGCCGACTTTGAACCTCGGTGTCATGGGTTCGATTCCAGAAGGCCCCAAAGTCGCGATTTTCCCGATAAGATTACATGGCGGGGATTTTCGAAAATTTATTTGAGGCACTTCCTGGAAAAGGAGAGAGTTGAAACTCGAGGTATCGCTAGATGCCGCGCATATCAAAAGGAAGCCATAAAGACATCTACGAATATTATCCTTAGTTCGATGCTAGGTCGGGGCAAATATCGGCCGTTTAAAATGCATTGCGGCGATTTTTAAGATTTTTTTTGAACCCTTTTCCGATGGCATAAAAATTTGAAATTCGGCATGGCGTTAGATATTATAATTATATTTCATAATCAAATTTTACATATTAGCTTATGGTCCTTGGTTACAATTGAACTTGTTTACAATCGCTACAATTGAAGCGAATTTTAAGAATTTTTTCATTCCTTTTTTTTTCTTTTGAGAACCGTCTCGATATGATGCCGAAATAAAATAATATTGCCGATCTGCTTGCAGTATGCAAGCTACATTGCACTCGTATACCTATATAGATAGATAGATAGATAGGATACTAATTCACAGCCTAAACTACAAGCGTCATTGATCTGAAATTTTTATGACATATTGGCCATAACGTGAAACCCCCAGGAAAAAAGCGACTTTGATCCCAGAGGCAGATGATCATTTACGTTATCGATAGATCCTGACTATATCCATCGGCTCCTTGAGTTTAAAGTCCCTACCTATCCGAGAAGTATTTTTTAAAAATTCCCGAAAATCAACGCAATGCATTTAAATGGGAAAAATCGAGATTTTGGGGCCCTCTGGAATCGAACCCATGACACTGAGGTTCAAAATCACAATTTTTCTGGTGGTTACACGTTATGGCCAATTTGTCGTAAAAATTTCAAGTCAATGACGCTTGTGGTTTAGGCTGTGAATTAGTATCCTATCTATATACCTATCTATATATATATACGAGTTAAATGTTGCTTGCATACTGCAAGCAGATCGACAACACTTTTATCATGTCGGCATCATATCGGGACGGCCATCAAAAGAAAAAAATGGATTGAAATTTTTCTTAAAATTCCCTGAAATTCCATCGTCTGGCATCGAACCCGGGTCTATCTGGTGATACTCACTAAGCAGTACAATAGAAGATCACCATCTCTAACTATGTGTGAAAATTCAAGCAGAAATATTGGCTATAACTGCCTCAAAAAACGTTCTAATTTTCACGAATGTTAATGCCTTTCGGGACTCGAACCAAGGACGATCGTGGAAATCTAAAACATGTTTCTGAAAGTTATTTATGATCTCTATCTTTATGCCGAATTTCAAGTTTCTATTTTATTGTGAAAGGTTTCAAAATAATTCCTAAAAATCGGATCAACTTCTGATTTCAGAGACACCTGGTGTCGAACCCAGGACGTATTGCAAACTGTGAATGCACAGTTTGATTTGTAAAGACTTGTTATTGTATCATGCAAAGTTTGAAGTTGATAGCATGCCGGAAAGTACCTAAATTTTGTTTCCGTTATCTCCGTAAGAAATGCATTGAGAAGTGCAAATGGCCCTCTGGGATCGAACCAAGGACAATCAGCGAACATGTAAAATTTGATTATGAAGTATATTGATGATATCTATCTATCTATCTCCGGGAAGTACCTCAAAAAATTTTTCGAAAATCCCCGCCATGTATTCTTATGGAGAAAATCGTGACTTTGGGGCCCTCTGGAATCGAACCCATGACACTGAGGATCAAAATCGCAATTTTTCTGGCAGTTACACGTTATGGTCAATACGTCGTAAAAATTTCAAGTCAATGACGCTTGTGGTTTAGGCTGTGAATTAGTATCCTATCTATCTATCTATCTATCTATATAGGTATATCCATGAATGAATCCGGAGAAGCATCTATATATAATAGATGAATGAATCCGGAGAAGCATCTATATATCTATTACGAGTAAAATGTTGCTTGCATACTGCAAGCAGATCGACAACACTAATTTCATAACGGCATTATATCCGGACGGTTCTCAAAAGAAAAAGTAAAAGGATTGAAAATATTCCTAGAATCCGCTGAAATTTCATCGCCTGGCATCAAACCCGGGTCTTACTGGTGAACATACTATGCAGCACAATAGAAGATCACCATCTCTAACTATGTGCGTAAATTTAAGCAGAAATATTGGCAGCAACTGCCTCAAACGACGACTTACTTTTCCCTTATATTCCTTATGAATGAAATTTTAATGTGCTCTGGCATCGAACCCAGGAACAGCATTGTTGTATCTAATTTTTTTTCTTAAGCCGAGTCTTAATATACATCTTCTAGCAAAGCAAGAAATTCCAATTATTTCGATAAGTACAAAAAAATAAATAATGAAAACTAACTCAATATATTATAAATGGGGGATATATATACCGTCTGGCTTCGAACCCGGGTCTTTCTGGTAATAATTTCTATGCAGCATTAAAGAGGATCACCACCTTTAAACATGTGTGAAAATAAATGCAAAAATATTGGGTACAACTGCTTCAAAGGACGTCCTACCTTTCCCTTATATTCCTTATGAGAGGAATTTTAATGTGCTCCGGCATTGAACCCAGGAACAGTACGGTCTTACCTAAATTTTTATCTAAAACCGTTTCATACCATACATCTTCTAGCCAAGCACAAACTTCCTATGATTTCGATAAATACATCAAAAAAAATAGTGAAAAACTGCCTCAATGTGTTTTAAACGGCCGATTTTTGCATCGTCCTAGCATCGAACTCAGGACTTTTTCCGAGATGATCATTTACGTTATCGATAGATCCTGACTATATCCATCAGCTCCTTGAGTTTAAAGTCCCTAACTATCCGGGAAGTATTTTTTAAAAATTCCCGAAAATCAACGCAATGCATTTAAATGGGAAAAATCGGGTTTTTGGGGCCCTCTGGAATCGAACCCATGACACTGAGGTTCAAAATCACAATTTTTCTGGTGGTTACACGTTATGGCCAATTTGTCGTAAAAATTTCAAGTCAATGACGCTTGTGGTTTAGGCTGTGAATTAGTATCCTATCTATATACCTATCTATCTATTATACGAGTAAAATGTAGCTTGCATACTGCAAGCAGATCGACAACAATAATTTCATGTCGGCATCATATCGGGACGGCCCACAAAAGAAAAAAAAAGGTATTGAAAATATTCTTAAAATTCGCTGCAATTTAATCGTCTGGCATCGAACCCGGGTCTTCCTGGTAAGCTTAATAATTTTTACAACATTTTACTCGTATATATATACGAGTAAAATGGTGCTTGCATACTGCAAGCAGATCGACAACACTATTTTCATGTCGGCATCATATAGGGACGGCCATCAAAAGAAAAAAGTGGATTGAAATTTTTCTTAAATTCACTGAAATTCCATCGTCTGGCATCGAACCCGGGTCTTTACTGTTGAACTTACTATGCAGCACAATAGAACATCGCCATCTTTGACTATGTGTGAAAATTCAAGCAGAAATATTGGCTACAACTGCCTCAAAAGACGTTCTCATTTTCACGAATTTAAATGGCTCTCTGGATTCGAACCAAGGACGATCTTGGAAATCAAAAAAATGTTTCTGAAAGTTATTTATGATGTCTATCTACATGCCGAATTTCAAGTTTCTATATTGTTGGGAAAGGGTTCAAAATAATTTTTTTAAAATCGGATCAGTTACTGATATTAGAGACGCCTGGTGTCGAACCCAGGACACATTGACAGCTGGGAATGCACAGTTTGATTTGTATACACTTATTCTTTCTTAGTGCAAAGTTTGAAGTCATTATCGTGCCGGGAAGTACCTATAATTTGTTTCCGTTATCTCCGTAAGAAATGCATTGAGGAATTTAAATGGCCCTCTGGGATCGAACCAAGGACCATCAGCGAATATGTAAAATTTGATCCTGAAATTTATTATTGATCTCCAACTCCATGCCGAATTTCAAGTTTCCATGCCATCGGGAAAGGGTCCAAAAAGTATCTTAAAAATCGCCACAATGCCATTTAAACGGCCGATTTTTGCCCCGACCTAGCATCGAACCCAGGATATTTTCCGTAAAACTCATTTATGTTTTCGATAGATCATGACCATATATATAGGCTCCTTGAGTTTTGATTCGCTACCTATCCGGAAAGTATTTTTTTTTAATTCCCGAAAATCAAAGCAATGCATTTAAACGGGAAAAATCGGGACTTTGGGGCCCTCTGGAATCGAACCCATGACATCGAGGTTCAAAATCGCAATTTTTCTGGAGGTTATACGTTATGGCCAATATGTCGTAAAAATTTCAAGCCATTGACGCTAGTGGTTTAGCCTGTGACTTCGTATCCTCTCTATATATATTTATGTATCTATTATATATAGATGCTTCTCCGGATTCATTCATATATCATATATATATATATTCATATATATATATATATACAAGTAATATGTAGCTTGCATACTGCAAGCAGATCGACAACACTAATTTCATGTCGGCATCATATCGGGAAGGCCGTCAAAAGAAAAATAAATGGATTGAAAATATTCTGATTATTCGCTGCAATTTATTCATCTGGCATCGAACCCGGGTCTTCCTGGTGATACTTACTATGCAGCACAATATAAGTTCACCATCTCTAACTATCTGTGAAAATTCAAGCAGAAATATCAACTGCAACTGCCTCAAACGACGTCCTACTTTTCCTTTATATTTCTTATGAGAGAAATATTAATTTGCTCTGGCATCGAACCAAGGAATAGTTCGGTCTTCTGAAAACTGTTTTCTTAAACCAGTTTTAACCATACATCTTCTAGCCAAGCACGAACTTCCTATCATTTCGATGAGTGCATCAAAAAAATAATGAAATACTAACCATATGTATTTTAAACGGGAGCCATATTTACCGCCCGGCATCGAACCCGGGTCTTTCTGGTAAAACTTCCTATGCAACATAATAGAAAATAATAATCTTTAACTATGTGCGAAAATTCAAGCAGAAATATTGGCTGCAACTGCCTCAATCGAAGTCTTACTTTTCCATTTTATTCCTTATGTGAGAAATTTATGAAAGAAATTCATGTTATCTAACCTCATGCCGAATTTCAAGTTTCCATGCTATCGGCAAATGGTCCAAATAAAATCTTCAAAATCGCCGCAATGCATTTTAAACGGCCGATATTTGCCTTAACCTAGCATCGAACCATGGACAATATTCGAAGATGTCTTTTTGATTTTCGTTACATATCCACAGCATCTAGCGATCCCTCGAATTTGAACTCTCTACCTTTCCGGGAAGTGCCTCAAAAAAATTTTCGAAAATCTTCACCATATATCCTTATGGAGAAAATCGGGACTTTGGGGCCCTCTGGAATCGAACCCATGACACTGAGGTCCAAAATCGCAATTTTTCTGCTGGTTATACGTTATGGCCAATATATCGTAAAAATTTCAAGCCATTGGCGCTAGTGGTTTAGCCTGTGACTTTGTATCCTATCTATATACCTATCTATCTATATATATATACGAGTAAAATGTAGCTTGCATACTGCAAGCAGATCGGCAATACTAATTTCATATCGGCATTATATTGGGACGGTCCTCAAAAGAAAAAAAAAAGATTGAAAATATTCTTAAAATTCGCTGCAATTTAATCGTCTGGCATCGAACCTAGGCCTTCCTTGTGAACGTACTATGCAGCACAACAGAAAATCACCATCTCTTACTATGTGTGAAAATTCAACCAGAAATATTGGCTCCAACTGCCTCAAACGACGTCCTATTTTTCAATAATGTAAATGGCTCTCTGGATTCGAACCAAGGACGATCTTGGAAATCTAAAACATGTTTTTGAAATGTATCTATGTTCTCTATCTATATGCCTAATTTCTGGTTTTAATATTATTGGCAACGTGTTCAAAATAATTCATAAAAATCGGATAATTTACTGAATGTAGAGACGCCTGGTGTCGAACCCAGGAAATATTGGTAGCTGTGAATGCACAGTATGACTTATCAAAACTTCATCTTATTTCATACAAAGTTTGAAGTCGATATCATGCCGGGAAGTAACTAAAACCTTTTACAGTTATCTCCATAAGAAATGCATTGAGAAATGTAAATGGCGCCCTGGGATCGAACCAAGGACCATCAGCGAATATGTAAAATTCGATTATGAAATATATTTATAATCTCCAACTTCATGCCGACTTTCAAGATTCCATGCCATCGGGAAGGGGTCCAAAAAAAATCTTAAAAATCGCCACAATACATTTTAAACGGCCGATTTTTGCCTCGACCTAGCATCGAAACCAGGATATTTTCCGTAAACCTCATTTATGTTTTCGATAGATCATGACCATATATAAAGGCTCCTTGAGTTTTGATTCTCTACCTATCCGGGAAGTATTTTTTTTTAATTCCCGAAAATCAAAGCAATGCATTTAAACGGGAAAAATCGGGACTTTGGAGCCCCCTGGCATCGAACCCATGACACTGAGGATCAAAATCGCAATTATTCTGGTGGTTACACGTTATGGCCAATACGCCGTAAAAATTTCAGCTCAATCACTCTTGTGGTTTAGGCTGTGAGTTTGTATCCTCTCTATATATCTATTATATATAGATGCTTCTCCGGATTCATTCATGTATCCATATATATACGAGTAAAATGTAGCTTGCATACTGCAAGCAGATCGAAAAAAATAATTTAAAATCGGCATTATATCGGGACGGCCATCCAAAGAAAAAGAATAGGATTGAAAATATTCTTCAAATTCGCTGCAATTTCATCGTCTGGCATCGAACCCGGGCCTTCCTGGTGAACTTACTATGCACTACAATAGAAGATCTCCATGTCTAACTATGTGTGAAAATTCAAGCAGAAATATTGGCTGCAACTGCCTGAAACAACGTCCTACCTTTCACGAAAGTAAATGGCTCTCTGGATTCGAACCAAGGATATCTAGGAATTCTAAAATATTTTCTTGAAATGTATCTATGATTTCCATCAATATGCGGAATTTCAAGTTTCTATTTTATTGGCAAAGGTTTCAAAATAATTCCTAAAAATCGGATCAACTTCTGATTGCAGAGACACCTGGTGTCGAACCCAGGACATATTGTAAGCGGTGAATGCACAGATGGATTTGTAAAGACTTGCTCTTATATCATGCAAAGTTTGAAGTCGATAGCATGCCGGGAAGTACCTAAATTTTTTTTCCGTTATCTCCGTAAGAAATGCATTGAGAAGTGCGAATGGTCGTCTGGGATCGAACCAAGGACCATTTGCGAACATGTAAAATTTGATTATAAAATATATTTATAATATCTATCGACGTGCCGAGTTTCAAGAATCCATGTTATCGGGAAAGGATCCAAAAAAAATCTTCAATATCGCCGCAATGCATTTTAAACGGCCGACTTTTGCCCCGACCTAGCATCGAACCAAGGACCATATTCGAAGATGTCTTTCTGATTTACGTTGGAGCTGCTCAGCTTCTAGCTATCCCTATAATTTCAACGCTCTAGTTTTCCGGGAAGTGCACCAAAAAAAATTTTGAAAATCCCCGCCATGTATCCTTATGGAGAAAATCGCGACTTTGGGGACCTCTGGAATCGAACCCATGACACTGAGGATCAAAGTCGCTTTTTTCCTGGGGGTTTCACGTTTCACTGGGGAGCGAATTTTAAGATTATTTTCAATTTTGTTTTTTCTTTTTAGGACCGTCCCGAAAGGATGCCGACATGAAATTGGTGTTAAAATGAAATCAGTGTTGACGATCTGCTTGCAGTATGCAAGCAACATTTTACTCGTATGATATACGAGTAAAATGTTGCTTGCATACTGCAAGCAGATCGACAACACTATTTTCAAGTCGGCATCATATCCGGACGGCCATCAAAAGAAAAAAAAAGATTGAAATTTTTCTTAAAATTTGCCTAAATTCCATCGTCCGGCATCGAACCCGGGTCTTTACTGTGAACTTACTATGCAGCACAATAGAACATCACCATCTCTAACGATGTGTGAAAATTCAAGCAGAAATATGGGCTACAACTGCCTCAAAAGACGTTCTAATATTTACGAATTTAAATGGCTCTCTGGATTCGAACCAAGGACGATCTTGGAAATCTAAAAAATGTTTCTGAAAGTTATTTATGATCTCTATCTATATGCCGAATTTGAAGTTTCTATATTATTGGCAAAGGTTTCAAAATAATTCCTAAAAATCGGATTAACTTCTGATTGCAGAGACACCTGAGTCGAACCCAGGACTCTTTGATAGCTGTGAATGCACTGTTTGATTTGTATGGACTTGATCTTTGTACATGCAAAGTTTGAAGTTGATATCGTGCCGGGAAGTACCTAAAATTTGTTTCCGTTATCTCCGTAAGAAAAGCATTGGGAAGGGCAAATGGTCCTCTGGGATCGAACCAAGGACCATAAGCTAATATGTAAAATTGGATTATGAAATAAATTCATGATATCTATCGACGTGCCGAGTTTCAATAATCCATGTTATCGGAAAAGGATCCAAAAAAAATCTTAAAAATCGCCACAATGCATTTTAAACGGCCGATTTTTGCCCCGGCCTAGCATCGAACCAAGGACAATATTTGAAGATGTCTTTCCGATTTTCGTTGGCTATGCACGGCATTTAGCGGTCCCTCGAGTTTCAACTCTCTGCTTTTCCGGGAAGTGCCTCAAAAAAATTTTCGAAAATCACCGCCATGTAATCTTATGGGGAAAATCGCGACTTTGGGGCCCTCTGGAATCGAACCCATGACACTGAGGTTCAAAATCGCAATTTTTCTGGAGGTTATACGATATGGCCAATATGTCGTAAAAATTTCAAGCCATTGACGCTAGTGGTTTAGCCTGTGACTTTGTATCCTCTCTATATATCTATTATATATAGATGCTTCTCCGGATTCATTCATGTATGTACCTAGATAGATAGATAGGATACTAATTCACAGCCTAAACTACAAGCGTGATTGACTTGAAATTTTTACGACGTTATGGCCATGACAGGTAACCTCCAGAAAAAATCCGACATTGAACCTCGGTGCCATGGGTTCGATTCCAGAAGGCCCCAAAGTCGCGATTTTCCCCATAAGAATACATGGCGGGGATTTTCCAAAATTTTTTTGAGGCCCTTTCCGGAAAAGGAGAGAATTTAAATTCGAGGGACCGCTAGAAGCCGTGCATATCCAACGAAAATCAAAAAGACATCTTCGAATTTTGTCCATGGTTCGATGCTAGGTCGGTGCAAAAATCGGCCGTTTAAAATGCATTGCGGCGATTTTTAAGATTTTTTTTGGATCCTTTCCCGATAACATGGATACTTGAAACTCGGCACGTCGATAGATATCATGAATATATATCATAATCAAATTTTAGATGTTCGCTGATGGTCCTTGGTTCGATCCCAGAGGGCCATTTGCACTTCTCAATGCATTTCTTACGGAGATAACGGAAACAAAATTAAGGTACTTCCCGGCATGCTATCGACATCAAACTTTGCATGATAGAAAAGCCAGTCCTTACAAATCAAACTTTGCATTCACAGCTTACAGTATTTCCTGGCTTCGACACCAGGTGTCTCTGCATTCAGAAATTGATCCGATTTTTAGGAATTTATTTCAAACCTTTCCCAACAATATAGAAACTTGAAATTTGGCATATAGATAGAGATCATAAATAACTTTTAGAAACATGTTTTAGATTTCCAAGATCGTCCTTGGTTCGAATCCAGAGAGCCATTTACATTCGTGAAAATTAAAACGTCTTTTGAGGCAGTTGTAGCCAATTATTCTGCTTGAATTTTCACACATAGTTAGAATCGGTGATCTTCTATTGTGCTGCATAGTAAGTTCACCAGAGAGACCCGTGTTCATTGCCAGACGATGAAATTTCAGCGAATTTGAAGAAATATTTCAATCCTTTTTTTTTCTATTAAGGACCGACCCGATATGATGCCAATATAAAATTAGTGTTGTCGATCTGCTTGCAGTATGCAAGCTACATTTTACTCGTATATATATATGAATATATGATGAATGAATCCGGAGAAGCATCTATATATAATAGATATATATAGGGGATCAAAATTCTAACCATGTTCCACAAGTGCCACTGTTTTGAAATTTTTACCACGTTATGGCCATGACGTGTAACCTCCAGGAAATAGCCGACTTTGAACCTCGGTGTCATGGGTTCGATTCCAGAAGGCCTCAAAGTCGCGATTTTCCCCATAAGATTACATGGCGGGGATTTTCGAAAATTTTTTTGAGGCACTTCCCGGAAAAGGAGAGATTTGAAATTCAAGAGATCGCTAGATGCCGTGCATATCTAAAGTAAACCATAAAGATATCTACGAATATTATCCTTGGTTCGATGCTAGGTCGGGGCAAAAATCGGCCGTTTAAAATGCATTGTGGCGATTTTTAAGATTTTTTTTGGACCCTTTTCCGATGGCATAGAAACTTGAAATTCAGTATGAGGTTAGATACCATAAAAATATATCATAATCGAATTTTACATATTCGCTGATGGTGCTTGGTTCGATCCCAGAGGGCCATTTGTACTTCTCAATGCATTTCTTACGGAGATAACGGAAACAAAATTTAGGTACTTTCCGGCATGCCATCGACTTCAAACTTTGCATTATAGAAGAGCAAGTCTTTACAAATCAAACTGTGCATACAAAACTTACAATATTTCCTGGGTTCGACACCAGGTGTCTCTGCAATCAGAAGTTGATCCGATTTTTAGGAATTATTTTGAAACCATTCCCAATAATATAGAAACTTGAAATTCGGCATGTAGATAAGGATCGAAAATAACTTATAGAAACATCTTTTACATTTCCAAGATCGTCCTTGGTTCGAATCCAGAGAGCAATTTACATTCGTGAAAATTAGAACGTCATTTGAGGCAGTTGTAGCCAATATTTCTGCTTGAATTTTCACACATAGTTAGAGATGGTAATCTTCTATTGTGCTGCATAGTGAGTCCACAGTAAAGACCCGGGTTCGATGCCAGACGATGAAATGTCAGCGAATTTTAAGAGAAATTAAATCCTTTGATTTTTTCTTTTGAGGACCGTCCCGATATAATGCCGATATGAAATTAGTGTTGTCGATCTGCTTGCAGTATGTAAGCAACATTTTACTCGTATACCTATATAGATAGATAGATAGATAGGATACTAATTCACCGTCTAAACCACAAGCGTGATTGACTTGAAATTTTTACGATGTATTGGCCATAACGTGTTACCACCAGAAAAAATGTGATTTTGAACCTCAGTGTCATAGGTTCGATTCCAGAGGGCCCCAAAGTCCCGATTTTTCCCGTTTAAATGCATTGCTTTGATTTTCAGGAATTAAAATGAAATACTTTCCGGATAGATAATGAATCGAAACTCAAGGAGCCTATATATATGGTCGTGATCTATCGAAAACATAAATGACTTTTACGGAAAATATCCTGGGTTCGATGCTAGGTCGATGCAAAAATCGGCCATTTGAAATACATTGAGGTAGATTTTCATTATTTTTTTCATGCCCTTATCGAAATGATAGGAAATTCTCGCTTATAAGGAAGATGTATATTAAGCATAGTTTTTTGAAAAAAATGTTGATAAGACCTTACTGTTCCTGGGTTCGATGCCAGATCACATAAACGTTTCTCTCATAAGGAATATAAGGGAAAAGTAGGACGTCATTCGAGGCAGTTGCACTTAATATTTCTACTTGAATTTTCACACATGGTTAAGGGATATGATCTTCTTTAGTGCTGCATAGAGAGTATTACCAGAAAGACCGGGGTTCGATGCCAGATGGTAAATATATCCCCCATTTAAAATGCATTGAGTTAGTTTTCATTCTTTATTTTGATGTATTAATCGAAATAATAGGAAAATCGTGCTTTGCTAGAAGATGTATATTAAGACTCTGTTTAAGAAAAAATTAGATATGACCATGCTGTACCAGGGTTCGATGCCAGAGCACAATATAATTTCTATCATAAGGAATTTATGGGAAAAGTAGGACGTCCTTTGGGGCAGTAAAAGCAAACATTTCTGCTTGAATTTTCATACATAGTTAGAGGTGGTGATTTTCTGTTGTACTGCATAGGACGTATTACCAGAAAGACCCGGGTTCGATGCCAGACAATTAATTTGCAGCGAATTTTAAGAATTTTTCAATCTTTTTTTTCTTTTTAAGACCGTCCCGATATGATGCCCATATGAAATAAGTGTTGTCGATCTGCTTGCAGTATGCAAGCTACATTTTCCTCGTAATAGATAATAGATACCCAGATACCCAGATAGGATACAAGTTCACAGGCTAAACCAAAAGCGTCATTGACTTGAAATTTTTACGACGTATTGGCCATAACGTGTAACCTCCAGGAAAAAGCCGACTTTGAACATCGGTGTCATAGGTTCGATTCCAGAAGACCCCAAAGTTGCGATTTAGTCCATAAGAATACATGGTGGGAATTTTCGAAAATTTTTTTTAGGCACTTCCCGGAAAATTAGAGAGTTGAAATTCGAGGGATCTCTAGGAGCCGTGGATATCCAACGAAAATCAGAAAGACATCCTCAAATATTGTCCATGGTTTGATGCTACGTCGGGGCAAAAATCGGCCGTTTAAAATGCACTGTGGAGATTTTTAAGATTTTTTTTGGACCATTTCCCGATGGCATTGAAACTTGAAATTCGGCATGGGGTTGGATTACATGAATATATTTCATAATCAAAGTTTATATATTCGCTGATGGTCCTTGGTTCGATCCCAGAGGGCCATTTTCATTCCTCAATCCATTTCTTATGGAGATAACGGAAAAAAGTTTTAGGTACTTCCTGGCATGATATCGACTCCAAAATTTGCATAAAATAACATCAAGTCGATTAAAATTGATCTGTGCATTCACAGCTACCAATGTGTCCTGGGTTCGACACCAGGTGTCTCCACAATCAGTAACTTATCCGATTTTTAAGAATTATTTTGAACCCTTTTCCAATAATATAGACAATTGAAATTCGGCATATGGATAGAGATCTTAGATGCATTTCAAAAACATATTTTATATTTCCTAGATCGTCCTTGGTTCGAATCCAGGGAGCCATTTACTTTCGTGAAAGGCAGAACATCGTTTGAGGGAGTTGCAGTCAATATTTCTGCTTGAATCTTCACACGTAGTTAGAAATGGTGATCTTCTATTGTGCTGCATAGTAAGTTCACCAGGAAGACCCGGGTTCGATGCCAGATGGAATTGAATTTTAAGAAAAATTTCAATCTGTTTTTTTCTTTTGATGTCCGTCCCGATATGATGCCGACGTGAAAATAGTGTTGTCGATCTGCTTGCAGTATGCAGGCTAAATTTTACTCGTAATAGATATAGATGCTTCTTCGGATTCATTACTATATATAAAGCTGCAAATCCGACTCATTGACGCAAATTCCTGGGCATTTTTAAACGAGCTAGAAGGCTGAAATTTTCAGGAGGGATTTATAATTGACAGTCGAGTTGGGAAAAAATCAAAAATTCCTAGATTTTGACCTAGGTTTGAGCCCAGAGACGATTATATTTTTCAATGTAATTAAACGGGAAAAACCAAACATGGCCATGCAGAGAAAATTTCTTTCGTTAATTAAAATGTGAAAAAGTAATCGTAAAGCAGTAGGACTTGGTCTGTATTACGTCTGAAAGATTAAAGTTTACTTTTCTTGCGACCGATTTAAATATTCCTGCACAAAATTTGCAAAATTTTAGTTTGAACGCCAATTTTTTACGTTTTTTTCTCCTCATTTTGAAAATTAAATCTATGGCAACAACCATTGTTTGAATCGAAAACAAGTTTGTTTACGATCCTATTTTCATACGCCATGATAAAGGTTTGATGCATTTTTAATTATTTTAAATGTTTCTTTCGATATATGTTATTAATGAATGCTGAAAAATGTAAATTTCATCAAAATAGACCGTGGATATCTGCACGGTCAATGAATCAATCGTGAATGCATGCTGTGAAAACATAAGTTCATGTAGAGAATACGAGACCATTAATAACCAAGATAATCGTAAAAGTCATGTAAGTAGTGAGATTATTCTAGAATGAAGTACATAGATATTAATTTAAATTAATATATAGGGATATTTTTGTAAATTTAAAGGTTTAACAACAGTCTTTAGAAATAACATAACTACAAGCAATAAAAATCATTAGTTTAACGAACACTATAGTTTAGTAATATATTTTATTTCATAGCTCACTTAACCAAATATATTTATCGTATGCTGAACTCGGACTAAAAAGTTCCATGTATGCTTCACTTTCGTACTATATACATTGTGATATATTGTCACCGAAAAGGTCATACCGGAAACCAAACCCATTGCTGCCCACCTTTCTTGAAGGACCATGTTATCATTGAATATCAAGAAATTGTAACTTTCAACTAAGTGAACAACAAATATCTACTCAGGAATTACATGGTATCATTGAACGGTGTTAGGATATCGTTGTTCTACGTATATGGTAGATTTCTTTTCGTGTGTGACTTTCTGTGCTTTTTATTATATGCCTATTATGTTTCTTCTTTTCTATTTTAATTAAATATAATTATTCTGTCATCCTCTCCAAAGATAATTGAAAATTAAGTTCCTTTTTCTACATTTTTTAATTAATACGTAGTACGCAATTAGTACGTAGTATATTACGTAATTCAACTTTCATCAAAATAAAAAACAAAAATCTACACATAAGGTACACTGATTTCCTTCAACGACCTTCTGATTGCGTTGTTCTACACTGGATAATTCTTCGTAAGTAAAAACAATTTTTGCATGTATCATTGTATGAATATTATTTTCCCATCTTCTCCAAACGCGCTTTAGAATAAAGTTCTTTTTCTACGTTCATTAAAACTGTTTACATAATTACGTTGCCTATTGTCTATTGGTTTGTTTAATTAGAAACGGAGCTCATTGTCGTGGTAGACGCCATTTAATGAATATAAGATTATAATGCAATATGTCTTGCACTGAACCTATTACTACATAGGTAATCGTAAATTTATTTTACGCATTTTTATCATATGTAGATTTTTATTCTAACTTAACATTCTTAAGCTTATTTCTTTAATTTAATTTTACGAATGCACATTAAATCGTCGTCGTCGCCGCTGCTACATTCATCGCGGTGGAATCCCGAAAGAGATACCACGGAATCAGCCGTTCCCCGCGGAAACCTACGACCTTATATATTCATTGAGGGCTGAAATCCAAAACTAAGTAAGGTAGGAATTGATTTGAGAAGCAAAGGTTTTCACATTGCCAGCTGTATGTAGCGCTAGGAAGAGTACGTTCCTCAGAAAATATCAGGGTGTTAGTTTCACCGGAAAGGATATTTGATAATATTCAGCACGCCGTCAATATTGTCCTCATCATCATATGGTGATCTGCCCTGAAGGAGGCGCCGCGGCCATAGGATTTAATTGGAATATGTCTTGCACTAAACCGAGTTCATACCACAGGTAATCAATCGTCTATCGATTTCTCGAATCTTAATTTTATGCAGATTTTTATTCTAACTTTACTTTGGCGTATTTCATTCATTTAACTTTTCGAATGTGTAATCATGAAGAACTCAACTCCAAAACTCCCGTATCAAATGAACGTGAAAGGCCATCGAAGTAATTATTCTATTATTATATTTTTTGATGATTCTCGATCTTAGATTTGAAAATTGTGTAACTAAAGACAATGGCATAATTAAAAAGGAACAAAAACATCGCATATAGACCCATAACTCGGGGTAGTATACCTTGATAATTTTCTTTGCTTGCAGTTTGCAAGCACTCATTTACTAGTTACTATATATAAAGCTGCAAACCCGACTCATTGACACAAATTCCTGGGCATTTCTAATCAAGCTAGAAGGCTGAAATTTTAAGGAGAGATTCATAATTCACAGTCGAGTTGGGAAAAAATCGAAAATTCTCAGATTTTAACCTAGGATTGAGCCCAGACACGATTATATTTTTCAATGTATTTAAACGGGGAAAACGAAAAATGGCCATGCAGAGAAAATTTCTTTCGTGAATTAAATTATGAAAACGTAATCATAAAGCAGTGGGACTTGGTCTGTATTACGTCTAAAAGATTAAAGTTTACTTTTCTTGCGACCGATTTTAACATTCTGGCACTAAATTTTCAAAATTTTAATTTGAACTCCAATTTATTACGTTTTTTTCTCCTCCTTTCGAAAATTAAATCTATGACAACGACCATTGTTAAAATCGAAAACAAAGTTGTTTACAATACTGAATTCATACGCCATGATGAAGGTTTGATGCATTTTGAATATTTTATAATGTTTCTTTCGATATATGTTATTACTGAATGTTTAAAAATGTAACTTTCATCGAAATGAACAGCGAATATCTGCACGGGAATGGATTTCATCGTGAATACATACTGTGATAACATAAGTTTATGTAGAAAATACGGGACCATTTATCAACGAGGATAATCGGAAAAGTCATGTAAGTAGTGAGATCATTCGAGGATTAAATTGAAAAGTCTACACTGAATCTATATAAGAGGGATAGGAAAGCAATTTGGATGAAAAATACTTTATAATTACTGATGAAGGACGTATTATACCGGACCAAGTCTACCTATGCCTAAGTAAAAGTAAGTACAACTAAAATTTACATGATCGTAAAATATCACCATCAGAATATTAATGCAAATTAATAGTTTTAACGGCAATCTTTAGAAATAATAGAAATAATACGTTCTTTTTCTACGTTTCTTTAATTAATACGTAGTATATTAGGTAATTCAACTTTCATCGAAATGAAAAACAAAAATCTGCACATGAAATAAACTGATTTTCTTGAACGACCTTCTGATTACGTTGTTCTACGCTGGATAATTCTTCGTTAGTATAAACAATTTTTGCATGTATCATTGTATGAATATTATTTTCCCATCTTCTCCAAACGGACTTTAGAACAAAGTTCTTTTTCTACGTTCTTTAAAACTATTTACATAATTACGTTGCCTATGGTCTGTTTGTTTACTTAATTAGAAACGGAGCTCATTGTCGTGGTAGAAGCCATTTAATGAATATAAGATTATAATGCAATATGTCTTGCACTAAACCGAATACTACATAGGTAATCGTCAATTTATTTTCCGCCTTTTTATCTTATGTAGATTTTTATTCTAACTTAACATTCTTAAGCATATTTCTTTAATTTAATTTTACGAATGCACATTTAATCGTCGTCGTCGCCGCTGCAACATTCATCGCGGTGGGATCCCGAAAGAGATACCACGGAATCAGCCGATCGCCGCGGAAACCTTTTAACGTACATGTTCATTGAGGTCTGAAATCCAAAACTAAGAAAGGTAGGAATTGCTTTGAGAAGCGACGTGTTTTCACATTGCAAGCTGTATGTGGCGCTAGGAAGAGTATGTTCCTCAGAAAATAGCAGGGTGTTAGTTTCACCGGAAAGGATATTTGACAATAATCCGCACGCCGTCAATATTGTCCTCATCATCATATGGTGATCTACCCGGAAGCAGGCGCCGCGGACATAGGATACAATTGGAGTATGTCTTGCACTAAACCGAGTACATACCACAGGTAACCAATCGTCCATCGATTTCTCGCATTTTTATTTTATGCAGATTTTTATTCTAACTTTACTTTGGCGTAATACCTTAATTTAACTTTGCGAATGTGTATTCATGAAGAACTCAACTCCAAAACTCCCGTATCAAATGAACGTGAAAGGCCTTCGAAGCACTTACTCTATTATTATATTATTTAATGAATCTCGATCTTAGATTTAAAACCATGTATGCTAAAGAGAATGGCATAATTAAAAAGAAACGTAAATATAACATAAAGACCGATAACACAGGGTAGTATCCCTTGATAATTTTCTTTGCTTGCATTATGCAAGCACCCATTTACTAGTTATTACTATATATAAAGCTGCAAATCCGACTCATTCATACAAATTCCTGGGCATTTCTAATCGAGCTAGAAGGCTGAAATTTTCAGGAGGGATTTATAATTGACAGTCGAGTTGGGAAAAAATCGAAAATCTACAGATTTTGACCTAGAATGGAGCCAAGAGACGATTATATTTTTCAATGTATTTAAACGGGAATAACGAAAAATGGCCATGCAGAGCAAATTTCTTTCATTTATTAAAATGTGAAAAAGTAATCGTAAAGCTGTGGAACTTGGTCTATATTACGTCTAAAAGATCAAAATTTACTTTTCTTGCGACTGATTTTAACATTCCGGCACAAAATTTGCAAAATTTTAGTTTGAACGCCAATTATTTACGTTTTTTTCTCCTCATTTTGAAAATTAAATCTATGGCAACAACCATTGTTTGAATCGAAAACAAGTTTGTTTACGATCCTAATTTCATACGCCATGATAAAGGTTTGATGCATTTTTAATTATTTGAAATGTTTCCTTCGATATATGTTATTACTGAATGCTGACAAATGTAAATTTCATCAAAATAGACAGTAGATATCTGCACGGTCAATGAATCAATCGTGAATGCATGCTGTGATAAGATAAGTTTATGTAGAGAATGCGAGACTATTTATCAACGAAAATAATCGGAAAAGTCATGTAAGTAGTGAGATTATTCGAGGATTAAATTGAAAAGTCTTCACTGAATCTATATAAGAGGGATAGGAAAGCAATTATGATGAAAAATACTCATTAATTACTGATGAAGGACGTATTATACCGGATCAAGTCTACCTATGCCTGAGTAATAGTAAGTACAACTGAAATTTACATAATCCTAAAATATTACTTTCAGAATATTAATGCAAATTAATAGTTTTAACGGCAATCTTTAGAAATAATAGAAATAATAAGTTCTTTTTCTACGTTTCTATAATTAATACGTAGTATATTACGTAATTCAACTTTCATCGAAATGAAAAACAAAAATCTACACATAAAATAAACTGATTTCCTTGAACGACCTTCTGATTACGTTGTTCTACGCTGGATAATTCTTCGTTAGTATAAAGAATTTTTGCATGTATCATTGTATGAATATTATTTTCCCATCTTCTTCAAACGGGCTTTAGAATAAAGTTCTTTTTCTACGTTCTTTAAAACTATTTACATAATTACGTTGCATATTGTCTGTTTGTTTACTTAATAAAAAACGGATCTCATTGTCGTGGTAGACGCCATTTAATGAATATAAGATTACAATGCAATATGTCTTGCACTAAACCGAATACTACACAGGTAATCGTCTATTTATTTTCCGCTTTTTTTATCCTTTGTAGATTTATATTCGAATTTAACATTCTTAAGCATATTTCTTTAATTTAATTTTACGAATGCACATTAAATCGTCATCGTCGCCGCTGCAACATTCATAGCGGTGGAATCCCGAAAGAGATACCACGGAATCAGCCGATCGCCGCGGAAACCTTTTACCGTACATGTTCATTGAGGTCTGAAATCTAAAACTAAGAAAGGTAGTAATTGATTTGAGAAGCGACGTGTTTTCACATTGCCAGCTGTATGTCGCGCTAGGAAGAGTACGTTCCTCAGAAAATATCAGGGTGTTAGTTTCACTGGAAAGGATATTTGATAATATTCCGCACGCCGTCAATATTGTCCTCATCATCATATGGTGATCTGCCAGGAAGCAGGCGCCGCGGCCATAGGATTCAATTGGAGTATGTCTTGCACTAAACCGAGTACATACCACAGGTAACCAATCGTCTATCGATTTCTCGCATTTTTATTTTAAACAAATTTTTATTCTAACTTTACTTTGGCGTAATACCTTAATTTAAATTTACGAATGTGTATTCATGAAGAACTCAACTCCAAAACTCCCGTATCAAATGAACGTGAAGCACTTATTCTATTATTATATTATTTAATGAATCTCGATCTTCGATTTAAAGCCATATATGCTAAAGAGAATGGCATAATTAAAAAGAAACGTAAATATAACATTAAGACCGATAACACAGGGTAGTATCCCTTGAAAAGTTTCTTTGCTTGCATTATGCAAGCACCCATTTACTAGTTACTATATATAAAGCTGCAAATCCGACTCATTGACACAAATTCCTGGGCATTTTTAATCGAGATAGAAGGATGAAATTTTCAGGAGGGATTTATAATTGACAGTCAAGTCAGGAAAAAATCGAAAATTTCCAGATTTTGTCCTAGGTTTGAGCCCAAAGACGATTATATTTTTCAAGGTATTTAAACGGGGAAAACGAAAAATGGCCATTCCGAGCAAATTTCTTTCGTTAATTAAAATGTGAAAAGGTAATCGTAAAGCAGTGGGACTTGGTCTGTATTACGTCTAAAAGATCAAAGTTTACTTTTCTTGCGACCGATTTTAACATTCCGACACGGCATTTGCAAAATCTTAGTTTGAACGCCAATTTTTTACGTGTTTTTCTCCTCATTTTGAAAATTAAATCTATGGCAACAACCATTGTTTGAATCGAAAACAAGTTTGTTTACGATCCTATTTTCATACGCCATGATAAAGGTTTGATGCATTTTTAATTATTTTAAATGTTTCTTTCGATATATGTTATTAATGAATGCTGAAAAATGTAAATTTCATCAAAATAGACAGTGGATATCTGCACGGTCAATGAATCAATCGTGAATGCATGCTGTGATAAGATAAGTTTTTGTAGAGAATACGAGAACATTAACAACGAAGATAATCGTAAAAGTCATGTAAGTAGTGAGATTATTCTAGAATGAAGTACATAGATACGAATATAAATTAATAAATAGGGATATTAATGTAAATTAAAAGGTTTAACGACAATCTTTAGAAATAATATATCTGTAAGCATTACGAATCATTAGTTTCGCGAACACTATAATTTATTAATATATTATATTTGATAGCTCACTTAACCAAATACATTTATCATATACTGAACTCTCATCTAAATGAACAACAAATATCTAATCAGGAAATACATGGTATTATTGAACTATGTTAGGATATCGTTGGTTTACGCATATGGTGGATTGATTTTCGTGTGTGAGAGTTTCTGTTCTTTTAATTTTATGCATATTATGTTTATTCTTTTCTATTTTAATTACACATAATTATTCTGTCATCCTTTCCAAAGAGAATTTAAAATTAAGTTCTTTTTCTACGTTTCTTTAATTAATACGTAGTACACAATTAGTTCGTAATATATTACGTAACTCAACATTCATCAAAATAAAAAAAACAGAAATCTACTCATAAAATACACTGATTTCCTTCAACGACCTTCTGATTTCGTTGTTCTACGCTGGATAATTCTTGGTTAGTAAAAACAATTTTTGCATGTATTATTGTATGAATATTATTTTCCCATCTTCTCCAAACGGACTTTAGAATAAAGTTCTTTTCTACGTTCTTTAAAACTATTTACATAATTATGTTGCCTATTGTCTATTTGTTTATTTAATTAGAAACGGAGCTCATTGTCGTAGTAGACACCATTTAATAAATATAGGATTCAATTGCAGTATGTATTGCAATGAACCGAATACTACACAGGTAATCGTCTATTTATTTTCCGCATTTTTATCTTATGCAGATTTTAATTCTGACTTTACTTTGTTTGGCGTATTTCTTTAATATAATTTTACGAATGCGTATTCATTAAAGACTCCCGTATCACGTAAACGTGAAAGGCTTTAGAAATAATTATTTTACTATCATATTATTTGGCGAATCTCGATCTCACTCATTTGAAAATTATGCATACAATAGACAGTGGTATAATAAAAAAAATATCTTTCCATGTATATATTATGACTGAAGATTGAAAAATATATCTTTCATCAAAATGGACAGCGAATATCTGCACGGTCAATGAATTATTCGGGAATACATACTGTGATAACACAAGTTTATGTAGACAATACGAGACCATTTATAAACGAAGATAATCGGAAAAGTCATGTAAGTAGTGAGATTATTTGAGGATTAAATTGAAAAGTCTACACTGAATCTATATAAGGGGGATAAGAAAGCAATTTCGATGAAATATACTCATTAATTACTGATGAAGTACGTATTATACCGGACCAAGTCTACCTATGCCTGAGTAAAAGTAAGTACAACTGAAATTTACATCATCCTAAGATATTACTATCAGAATATTATTGTAAATTAATAGTTTTAACGATATTATTTATAAATAATATAACTGCAAAAAATACGAATCATTAGCATAAAAATCGCTATAGTTTAGTATAGTAGTATTTCACTTCATTCTCACTTAACCCAATGCATTTATCGTACATTAAATAATGTCTAAATATTTCCTTTGCGATAGCCGTTTCCGATTCCTACTTTATGGCGTTATAATTAATAACAATATTCATAACTTCTCTAATGAAAGCAGGAAGATCCCAATTACCACCATTTCAATAACTAATACTATTAACAAAGACACTCAACCATTCTATAGCCAGAAAAATCTTGCTAGCCGGAATTCGTACCTTGGTGTTGAAGTCCTAGCACAGTGACCACTTTCTCACCGCACCCGGTGTGTTTGGTATTTTGCCCTTAGTTTCTCTTAAGATCGACAGATAAGCTCCTGCGTCCTGTCTCACGTGCCACCTCATAGTGTGGCTTCTTTAGATGATGTTCCTTTTAGGAGGGGAAGCTTTAAGTAACGTATGCCTAAATTTCATACTACATATATTGTGATACATTGTAACCGAAAAGCTCATACGGGCAGCCAAACCCGTTGCTGCCCGCCTTTATTGAAGGACAATATTATAATTGAATATCAAGAAAGTGTAACTTTCATTTAAATGAACAACAAATATCTACACAGGAAATAAAATTATATCCTTGAACGATGTTAGGATTATACGTATATGTTGGATTGCCTTTCGTGTGTGAAAATTGTGCTTTTTATTGTATGCCTATTATGTATCGTCTTTTCTATTTTAATAACATATATTTATTCTGTCATCTTATCCATACAGAATTTAAAATTAAGTTAAATTTTCGTTTGTTTTAATTAATACGTAGTACCTTGCGTAATGATATGGGATACTGCTGGGGAAACGATAAATGTCCATGAAGAACCAAATGTTTTCATTCACATAAGCATGAAAAATGTACGTACAGTGGAGAGTATTTAACTAAATTATACCTCAAAGAGGAATTTTTATTTTTCCTGCACCCAATTTCGCCATGTCGGCAACATCTTAAATTAAATACAAATTAATACTGTTTTTATTTGCACCCTTCCCAAGATCAAAACTTTGGCTACGACCATTATTTACGTGGAATAAAAATTTGTTTGAAGTTCAAATAACATACGCCGTGATGAAAGTATGAAGTTTTTGAAATATTTTTCAATATTCTTTTGTTTTTAATATTAATATACATCAAGAACATTTAACTTTCATCAAAATAAACAACAAAAATCTACTCATAGAATACGCTAATTTCCTTGAACGAACTTTGGATTACGTTTTTCTACGTATTACCTGGATGATACTTCGTAAGTAAAACAATTTCTGCGATTAAAAATGTAGGCTTACTATGTGTACTCTTTTCTATTGTATTCACCTCAAATTATTTTTTCATATTCTGCAAACGGGCTTTAGAATTAAGTTCTTTTTCTACGTTTTTCTAAATTATTTACATAGATACGTTACCTGTAGCATATTTGTTTGTTTATACAATTAGAAACGGAGCTCATTGTCGTGGTAGACGCCATTTAATGAGCATAGGATTCAATTTCATTATGTCTTGCACTGAACCGAATACTTCACAGGTAATGGTCTATTTATTTTCCGCATTTTTAACTTATGCAGATTTTTATTCTAACTTTGCTTTGGTTGCCGTATTTTCTTAAATTACTTTTACGAATGCACATTCATTAGGAATCAACTCCAAATATCCCGTATCAAATAAGCGTAGAAGGCCTTTGAAATCCAAAGGGGGACGTCCTAAAACCTTGAACGAGCTTCGGATTATGTTGTTCTACGTGTTTGCTGGCTAATTTTTGTAAGTAAAAACAATTTCTGCGTTTATCATCGTATGCAAAATATTTTCCCAACATCTCCATACGGGCTTTAAATTCAACTTCTTTTTCTACATTCTTCAAAATTATTCAACTACGTTGCCTAATTTCTATTTGTTTATTTAATTAGAAACGGAGCTCATTGTGCCGCTTTAGACGCCATTTAATGTACATAGGATTCAATTGAAGTATGCCTTGCACTGAACCGAGTACTACAGGTAACGAATCATCTATCGATTTATCGCCTTTTTATCTTACGAAGATTTTTATTATTACCTAAATTTGTTTGACGCATTCCTTTAATTTAATTTTACGTATGCGTATTCTTTAAGGTCTCAACTGCAAAACTCCCGTCTCAATTAAACGTGAAAGGCTTTCGAAATAATTATTATATTATTAGATGAAACTCGATCTCATATTTGAAAATTAGGTATACGATAGACAGTAGTATAATTAAAAAGACACATATCCCTTCATAATTTTCTTTGCTTGCAGTTTGCAAGCACCAATTTACTAGTTCATATATATAGATAGATAGGATACAAATTCACAGCCTAAACCACAAGCGTGATTCAGTTGAAATTTTTACGACGTATTGGCCATAACGTGTAACCCCCAGGAAAAAAGCGACTTTGATCCTTAATGATATGGGTTCGATTCCAGAAGGCCCCAAAGTCGCGATTTTCTCCATAAGGATACATGGTGGTGATTTTCATAAATTTTTAAATAATACTTCCCGGATAGGTAGACAATCAAAATTCAAGGAGCTTATAGATATAGTCGAGAACTATTGAAAACGTTAATAACTACTAATAAGAACGCCCTGGGTTCGATGCTAGGACGATGCAAAAATCCCGCATTTAAAATGCATGGGGGTAGTTTTTCATTAATTTTTTTGATGCACTTATCGGAATTTAAGGATTTTCTCACTTAGCTAGAAGATATATATTAAGAATTTGTTTAACCCTTAAACTGCGGGAAACGTTTTAAAACGTTTTCCTGTCAGAATGCGAGAACTGCGGGAAAAACGTTTTAAAACGTTTGACCTGCTCTTCCTTGCCCATGCTTGGCCTTCCTCAATTTTATGGTGGTGCCTGTGAATGAGACGCACCCTCACAAAATCGTTTGCATTGTCCTAAATGTGGAAAACCCTTCGCCGGGGTTTTCCGGCCTCTGCGTAATTCCAAGATTTGTAGTGCACTCGTAATTTCATATTTCCTCACTCGTTAAAAATCAATGTATCTACTAACTGTTTGGTATCAAATTAATCAGCTAAAAGCAAGGGAAAAAAATAAGACGGAAAAATAAGAATTAAATCATTGGCAATTGCTTCCACGTTAGAGGAAAAACCAAAAGTCTTGTACTATAACCGCTGACCACGGGCATCGGAAAAAGGTCTACCCGGATTATGGGGGTTTTCTACCTGCTGCAACTAGTCTGACCCACCAGGAGAAGGGACCGTTTCTCTAACTTGTCTCCCGCACACGACTGTCGCAAAAGAAAAATACACCCGCATCTTAAGGGTTAAGAAAAAAAATTTCATAAGACCGTACTATCCCTGGGTTCGATGCCAGAGAACATTAAGTTTTCTCTCATTAGGAATATAAGGGAAAAGTAAGACTTCGTTTGAGGCAGTTGCAGCCAATATTGTAGACAATTGAAATTCGGCATATGGATAGAGATCTTAGGTGCATTTCAAAAACATATTTTATATTTCCTAGATCGTCCTTGGTTCGAATCCAGGGAGCCATTTACTTTCGTGAAAGGTAGAATATCGTTTGAGGCAGTTGGAGCCAATATTTCTGGTTGAATTTTCACACATAGTAAGAGATGGTGATCTTCTGTTGTGCTGCATAGTACGTTCACCAGGAAGGCCTAGGTTCGATGCCAGACGATTAAATTGCAGCGAATTTTAAGAATATTTTCAATCCTTTTTTTTTGTTTTGAGGACCGTCCCAATATAATGTCGATATGAAATTAGTATTGCCGATCTGCTTGCAGTATGCAAGCTACATTTTACTCGTAATAGATATAGATAGATAGATAGATAGGATTCTAATTCACAGCCAAAACCACAAGCGTGAATGACTTGAAATTTTTACGGCGTATTGGCCATAACGTGTAACTACCAGAAAAAATGCGATTTTAAATCTCAGTGTCATAGGTTCAATTCCAGGGGGCCCCTAAGTCCCGATTTTTCCCGTTTAAATACATTGCTTTGATTTTCGGGAATTAAACAAAAATACTTTCCGGGTAGGCAGAGAATCAAAACTCAAGGAGCCTATATATATGGTCATGATCTATTGAAAACATAAATTGCTTTTACGAAAAATATCCTGGGTTCGATGCTAGGACGATGCAAAAATCGGCCATTTGAAATACATTGAGGTAGATTTTCATTATTTTTTTTCATGCACTTATCGAAATGATAGGAAGTTCTCGCTTATATGGAAGATGTATATTAAGCATGGGTTTTTGAGAAAAATGTAGATAAGACCTTACTGTTCCTGGGTTTGATGCCAGAGCACAGAAACGTTTCTCTCATAAGGAATATAAGGGAAAAGTAGGACGTGATTTGAGGCAGTTGCACCTAATATTTCTGCTTGAATTTTCACACATGGTTAAAGGATGTGATCTTCTTTAGTGCTGCATAGAAAGTATTACCAGAAAGACCCGGGTTCGAAGCCAGACGGTATATATATCCTCCATTTCTAATATATTGAGTTAGTTTTTATTATTTATTTTGTTGTACTTATCGAAATAATAGGAATTTCTTGCTTTGCTAGAAGATGTATATTAAGACTCGGCTTAAGAAAAAAAATAGATACGACAATGCTGTTCCTGGGTTTGATTCCAGAGCACAATAACTTTTCTGTCATAAGGAATATAAGGGAAAAGTAAGTCGTCGTTTTAGGCAGTTGCAGCCAATATTTCTAATTGAATTTCCACACATAGTTAGAGTTGGTGATCTTCTGTTTTGCTGCATAGTAAGTTAACCAGGAAGATTTAGGGCCGTCCCGATATGATGCGGTCATGAAATTAGTGTTGTCGATCTGCTTGCAGTATGCAAGCTAAATTTTACTCGTTTTAGTTACTAATAACAAGCATTGTTAACTTGGAACTGAGAGAATAAAGACGATCTTAAAATTCGTATTTTGATAGTCTTCAAATCTGTTACACGAAGTCGACTTCGTGTAACAGATTTGAAGTCTTCTCACACAAAAGTTTCAGAAATTTATATTTGATTGCGACAGTTTTTTTGTTATATGTCTAAGTCGTCGACTACATTAATCGTCGGCTAGATTGGTGACCCCTGACAAAGGACAAATTCGCTAACTTTCTTCACCGGCTTCCTGGCCTCTACGGACATCATCAGGAACCTCGCTACACGGGCTTCTTTACGCACCTCGCACAGCATTCCTCAGACCACTTTGTCGAAGTAGCTGTGTCTAAAGCAACCATGGGAGACACAGAGCAACTCGCCAAACTTCAGACGCAACTTGCGGAACTACAACAGCAGCTCTTTGCCCAGCAAGAGCAACATGCCCAACAACTAGCAGCCATCCAGCAACAACACCAACAGGCTCCGCAACTACAACAAGAACAGCAAGTAGCGCTACCTCCGCAACCTTCGCAGAAGGAATCTCCGCTCTCCGATTCCGCCAGCATTAGCCCTGCTGCCATCTATCGCGTCACGCCTAAACTTCCCCCTTTCTGGCCAGCTCAACCTGCAGTATGGTTCGCCCAGGTCGAAGCACAATTTTCCTTGGCCAACATCACCTCGGACCTAACTATGTACAATTACGTCGTAGGAAGCCTTGACCATCGCTTCGCCAGTGAAATAAGTGACCTCATAATAAACCCTCCAACCGCGAATCGTTACCTGACACTTAAATCTCAGTTGATACAGCGCGTCCCTCTCTCTCTGAGGAGCAGCGGGTTCGGAAACTTCTCACAGCAGAAGAACTGGGTGATCACAAGCCTTCACAACTCCTGCGACACATGCGTTCTCTCATAGACGCAACACAAGTGCAGGACTCTTTCCTGCGTACCCTTTGGCTACAGCGTCTCCTGCTCAGCGCGCAGGCCATTCTCCAAGCGCAGGCTACTACACTTCCTCTCGATCAGCTTGCAGATGTGGCCGACCGCATCGTCGCTGTCGTTCCGCTTCCGATTGCCCCAACCGTCCATGCTGTACGCTCTACGCCTGACCACTCAGCATTGGCTCAACGGGTGGAGGAACTCGCCAAGCAGCTCCAAGATCTACAAACTCGTCTCAGTAATTCCCCACACCCACGGTCTTGGACCCGGGACAGATCTCAACCTCGTCCCACTGGCTCCACATACACTACACAGCGACCCGCCCAACCAGAGATGTGCTACTACCATCGCAGATTTGGTGTCGAAGCCAGACGTTGCACCCAGCCATGCTCTGCCAACTTAGTGAAGAATTTGGTTAACTCCAACGACGACTCGTAACGGTGGCCACAAGTCGTCCTGCAACAGGGTGCCGCCTCTTCGTCACCGACCGCCACTCCCAACGGCGTTTTCTCATAGACACGGGATCAGACCTCTCTATCTACCCGGTCAAATATTGCACCGACCACCGGATCTGCACTGACTATGAGCTCTCCGCCGCCAACGACAGCCGGATCCGAACGTACGGTACATTACCTCTACGCCTTCAGTTCGGCCTCCCTCGCGACTTCCTTTGGCGATTCGTCGTTGCTGATGTCACTGAGCCAATCATCGGAGCAGATTTTTTAACTCACTTTCACCTCGTCCCTAATATGGCCACCGCTCAGCTCGTCGACACAATCTCTGGCCATTCTGCATCGGTTCATCGCGATCGATCTTCTCAGGACAGCGTGCGCGCTCTGTCGGGATCTTCACCCTACCACGACCTCCTGGCTGAGTTTCCTAACATCACCCGGCCCCCAGGCACTCCTCGGGAAGTCCATCATCACACAAAGCATCTCATACGCCTCCAACTCGGACCGCCGATCTACTACCGCGCACGCCGACTAGCTCCGGATCGACTTCGGGATGCACAGGCGGAATTCGAGCTACTAGTACGCGAAGGCACTGTTCGTCGCTCATACAGCCCTTACGCCTCACCACTTCACATGGTTCGCATGAAGGATAGTAGCTGGCGACCTTGTGGTGACTACAGGGCCCTCAACGCCCGCACAATCCCGGACCGCTACTCCATCCGCCATCTGCAAGATTTATCCCATGCTCTACAAGGTTCCACCATCTTCAGCGCCATCGACTGCGCCAAGGCCTTCACTCAAATCCCGATGGCTCCCGAAGATATCGAAAAGACAGCCATAATTACACCTTTCGGCCTCTTCGAGTTCTTATTTATGCCGTATGGACTTCGTAACGCTGCTCAGACCTGGCAGCGTTTCATCGACGAAGCTCTCGAAGGCCTCACTTTCTGCTTTCCTTATCTGGATGACATCTTGGTATTTTCCCGCTCGAAAGAAGAGCATCTTCAGCATCTCCGCATCCTATTCCAACGCCTTTCCGACTACGGTGTTGTCATCAACTCAGCTAAGTGCGTCTTCGGATCTCCCGAGGTCACATTTCTGGGCTTTCATGTCAGCGTCGACGGCTGCTCGCCCTTACCTGACAAAGTAGCTACTATCAACAACTTCCCTCCGCCCAAGACCATTCGTGACCTGCGACGATTCCTCGGAATGCTGAACTTCTACCGCCAACACATCCCGCACGCTGCATCTGCTCAAGCTCCACTCAACGCACTCCTTCAAGGCCCCAAAGTCAAGAGCTCCACTGTAATTTCGTGGACACCAGAACTTCGACAAAGTTTCGAAGACTGCAAAGCTGGACTCGCCCGGGCCGCAACCCTTTCGCATCCAATCAGCTCAGCATTCCTAGCTCTCGTCGTAGATGCAAGCCAAACTGCCATCGGCGCCGCCCTACAGCAACTTTCTGGGAATTCCTGGCAACCACTTGGTTTCTTTTCACGCAAGCTGATGCCTTCACAGCAGAATTGGAGTGCCTATGACCGCGAACTCTACGCCGCCTACCAAGCGGTGAAACACTTTCGGCCGATAGTAGAAGCTCGCGACTTTGCCATCTTCACCGACCACAAACCCCTGACCTACGCCTTTGGCCCGCGCAGCAAGAATACTGACACCTGCTCACTACGGCAATTTAATCTTGAGTTTATCTCGCAATTCACCACGGACGTGAGACACATCTCAGGACTAGACAACGTCGTCGCGGACTGCCTCTCCAGGGTAGAATCCATAACCACCCCTGCCCCGCCTGACTACTCCGCTCTATCTCGTTCACAAGACGATGACGAGGAACTACGCAGACTCCTCCATAACGGCACAGGTCTTCAACTTTCCCGGATGCCTGTACCCGGAACAGACGTTTTGCTGTGGTGCGACACTTCGATGCCAACACCACGCCCCTACGTTACTCCTCCATATCGTCGGCATATCTTCAATAATATACACTCCCTTAATCATCCTGGAGCCAACTCCACCATCAAACTCATCTCCCGTCGGTACGTCTGGCCATCCATGCGTAAGGACTGCCGTTCATGGGCTCGCAGCTGCCTCGCCTGCCAGCGTTGCAAGGTGTCTCGTCACATCACAACGCCACTCGGAGACTTCGTCCTGCCAACCAAGCGTTTCGACCACGTTCACATTGATATCGTGGGACCTCTCCCGCCAAACGCCGGCTACCGCTATCTCCTCACCATGATCGACCGGTTCTCTCGTTGGCCTGTTGCAGAACCCCTTGTTGACATCACTGCAGACAGCGTCTGCCGCACCTTTCTCCTAAGATGGGTGTCTCAATACGGTTGTCCCAAACACATCACCTGCTACCGCGGCCGTCAGTTCGTGTCATCACTTTTCCAGCGTCTTTGCGCCTCTCTGGGAACAACATTACACCACACCACGAGCTACCATCCCCAGGCAAACGGACTCGTGGAACGACTACACCGTGTCCTCAAAGCAGCTCTTGTGTGCCATTCGTCCGACTCGTGGATAGACGTCCTACCTACAGTTCTCCTCGGCCTCCGCACTACCTGGAGAGCCGACCTGCAGACAACTCCTGCCGAACTTCTCTTCGGGGAACAACTACGTCTTCCTGGGGACTTTTTCGTCAACAACACTCAACAATCGGACTCGACGGATCTCGTCTCGCAGTTGCGTGACTACATGGCTCAGCTACGTCCTACCCCTGCGTCGCGTCACACAACCCATCGGCAAATCTTTGTTCACAGAGATTTGGCCACATCCTCCCACGTCTTCGTTCGCCAAGACGCTGTGCGATCAGCCCTACAACCACCTTACATGGGACCATATCCTGTTATCAGCCGTGATCAGAAGACTTATTCACTGAATATCAATGGCAAGCCTTCCACTGTCTCCATCGACCGTCTCAAGCCAGCACATCTTCTTCTGGACGACTCTCCACCTGCAGCCTCTACGCCTGCACCATCTTCTACTTCCTCGGCGCCCTCACCATCTGTTCGACCTACAATTTCTACTCGTTCCGGCCGCTCCATCCGTTCTCCTGGCCGTTTCAGGGCTGAAACTTACTACGGGGGGGGAGTAGTGTAGCGATACTCCGCGTATCGCCACCGCGTTATCTCTGTATTGTTGGTTGTTATTTTAGTTACAAATAACAAGCATTGTTAACTTGGAACTGAGAGAATAAAGACGATCTTAAAACTCGTATTTTGATAGTCTTCAAATCTGTTACACGAAGTCGAGGTCTTCTCGCACGAAAGTTTCAGAAATTCATATTTGATTGCGACAGTTGTTTTGTTATATGTCTAAGTCGTCGACTACATTAATCGTCGGCTACAGGTATATTCAATTAAGAGAAATACCATTTGGAATATTTGTGTATAAATAAAGAATCTTCCATCCATCCATCTTTCTACGTGTTACACTCAGGGACGGATCCAGGGGGGTGGTCCTGGGGGTCCGGACCCCCCCCCCCCCGAAATTTCACTTGTGCCTATTTTTCGAAAATGAAATTCGAATAATGCAAATAAAACACAATTTAATAAGCAATCACTAGCGAAAAAATTCGAGTTTGTCTAACACAATTATTTATAAAACTTCTCGTTATGTGAACGCCGAAATATCTTCTATTTCTAAATTTTTCGATCGGACCCCCCCCAAAAATTTTTTCTAGATCCGTACCTGGTTACACTTAAACTAAGAGCAATGAAAATAGATTCAACTATATCCAAGTTACCCTTATTCTGCTGATTTAGGAATAATTTAATTGATGTATAATTTGAAAGTTAAAAATCTGATGTGGCCAGCACATGACTTTCTCCATGTATAAGATGTAAATATTTATCTACGACAGTATTTTCGAACTCTATATTCAATCTAAACTTGGAAGATAAGTGATTAATTTCTTTCATATTATCTTTTACGTCAAAAACATTATAAATAATGTTTTTCGGGAATGTTCCATGAAAAACGATGAAATAGCCTTTCGCCCCAGCGACCAGAGCGCCCACAACGTACATAATCAGCAACTTCCGGTTTATCAGTATTTCACAAATAACTCCTACACAATCAGTGATACAAAAATATGTTTCATACAAAAGTTATAGTAAATTACATTTTCTAAAACGGTTGTAGAAATAGTTTTTACCTAAATATCATATTTATGGAGATATTTTGAAAACCGGAAATGAGCTTTGAAGAATGAAGCTCAACTTCCGGTTAACCGATTTACTCCAAAAACTAATCAACTCTAACAACACCAACCAAAACACTACATATGAAATTTGGTGTTGATCCGACAAATAGTTTTCATGTTAGAGCGCCCACAAAGTACATAATCAGCTACTTCCGGTTTATCAGTATTTCACAAATAACTCCTAATCAATCGGTGATACAAAAATATGTTAAATACAAAAGATATAGAAAATCTTATTATCTAAAACTTTTATAAGTAATACAATATACCTATATATCATATTTATGGAGATATTTTGAAAACCGGAAATGAGCTTTGATGAATGAAGCTCGACTTCCGGTAAACCGATTTACTCCAAAAACTAATCAACTCTGACAGCACACACCACAATACTATATATAAATTTTGGTATTGATACGACCAATAGTTTTCACGTTAGAGCGCCCACTATCACACACACACATACACACACGCACACACATACACACAGACATCATTCCGAAAATAGTCAAAACATGTTCTAGGGACCCCGAAACATGTATTTCCGTTGAAATCTCGAAGTCGAATTTTTTCATGAAAACAATACTTTCTCTATACTTCGTATATGGAGAAAGTAAAAATTCACACCCTCTTTTACTTTTGCAATATTATATATATTGGACATCTAAAGTTTTGACATAATTTGCAAACTTATCTATTTTAAAAGAAAATACAACCCAATATTTAATTAGTAAACATAGTTTGAAGCTGAATCCTCAGATTTGTCATCATAATATTATTATACATTTTTT
The DNA here is from genome assembly GCA_947579665.1 of Sympetrum striolatum. NCBI lineage: Eukaryota > Metazoa > Arthropoda > Insecta > Odonata > Libellulidae > Sympetrum > Sympetrum striolatum. Next base: position 804,835 of record OX388344.1, read on the forward strand.
AATGAAGTTTAAAGGACTTATATAATTTCCTTCTACAATAATTTAATACCTACTAAGTTAGTACTAAAACTGCAGATACAAGAAAAACAGACTGAAATCCACAAACATAAGCCGTACATAAGTAATTATAGAGGCTGAATATGCTGCTGTCCTAATATTCCTACAAATACTCTTGGACATGAGCAGTTATAATAATGTTGCAGTTTAAAACTTCCCTTACAAAAATTATTCCGTAAAATATCTTTCATTTTGCAATGTGAATTATTTTCCAAGAATGCCAACACACAGCTGAACAATGTGTCTTCCCAGACAGCACAGCGTCGAATGTTTCTTTAATTCCTATGTTGTGGATACATAAACACACATATCCACAATGTATACCATATCCTTTGTGGATACATATCCACATCAGATCCACAACGGATTAATGTCTGCTACACAAAGTATACAGTATCTTATGTGTATATGGATACACATCATATATGCCATACCTTGTGTATCTACAGTGGCTATCTTTTTATTTCTATAAACGTACTTTTGCTATCATTCAATATGCTGTATGTGTTACTTGAATAACAAAATTGAAAGGAATCAAAAAGCATAATTGTTAATTTATTTAGGATATTCATAAGGGATTAATCATATAAGAGGATTTGGAACAGATCGAACAGGATATGTTAAGTGTCTCCTAAATATTTGGTGTTGGTGACGTTCAATAAATTGATTTATTATGCAGAGATTGTCCTCACCTGAAAATTACCTTCTTAGAAATTTTCACATTTCAAGTACTTATCTCTAAGGGTAAATTCTCTTAAGCATTGCAGCTTTAATGGTATGGCATTTCATCGTGCTACTGATACTGCAAGTAAAAAAGCAAATTCCCGACAATTTTTCCTTAATCTAACAAATTAGATCAAAATTAATATGCCTCAGGGTTATTTTGCAGAGAGCCATCATGTCACAGAAGAGAAAGATAACTTCAAAAACTGAAAAAATTAAGAAGTTTACTTTCCTTTGTGATAAATTACATCATTTAATGAAACCTTAAAATGAGAAAATTGAAAATGCTATTTGTAAGGACTGGATATTTTGCTGGTGAAAGCAATGCAACATCAAGGTTGAATTTTAATTGAAGACTAAATGATCCCAAACTTCAGAACCTAATTTGCTATTTGCAGAGGTACATTAATGTTTATTGGTGGTAGCAAAGCTAAGATGCAACAGACTGGTTTCAATAGTAAGTTTTTCCCCCGGCTCCAGCTGTTCCCCATGTGTATTTGGTAACAGTAGCTCAGGATATAATAAATAACTTGAAATTAAAATTACCAATAAAGGAAATTGCTGATTGAAATGAAACGGTTAGTTTCACATCTAAAAAATGTATTTCATTCATTTATTTAGTTAATGGCAGCACTACTGCCCCCTTTCTTCTCTCCTCTTGTCTCTTCTTCTCTTTATGTAGGCCTCCATGTTCCTACCTTTCGCCTGCCTCAGCCACTCTCCCACATCATGGCTGCTTTGCTCCATCAAAATATCTGGGCAATTTGTTACGTTGAGCTTTTCTTTTATTGCCCCTATAGAAATGAACAAAGTTGATTAGGTATCTGAATAAATATACAGAAGTAAACATCACAATTTGTACACCTCCTTGCTCTTCCTGAGCATTCAAATGAAGTACTAGTACAAAAGAGCTACATTTGAAATATGACTATATAAAATTGCACAAACCCAATTGAAGTATTACGGTATTTGAATACACTAAAGTATAGACACATATGATGTACTTTATATAAACTGCAATCACTAACAAACATTAAAAATATCTTTACCATTTCTTTAACAAAAATTTATTTTCCCAATTTTACTAATCGATACAACTTCTGAGCCAGAAGACCCAGCGCTGCAATACGTCCCTGGTTCCACTTCCGGCACAGCAACGTCATGAACTTCTGCCTGAAGTTGATTAAAAGCATAATCTGAAAATCATTCCTTCAGATATTTAAACTTTCATTGCATATTTAAACTGATTCAAAGTAAATATTTCACTTTTATGTAATATCAGATGGTCAAACAAAGCAATAATTACAACATCAGTGTGTAACTTTTTGGGCCAAATTATCATTACCTGAAGATTTGCTTCCTCCCAATACCGAAGCATCTTTCAAATCCTTAGGAGGAGATGGGAGTGACCTTTGTTCACTTCCTATATACTTAGAATTAAGGTTGAGAAGGAAGTTCGAAAAGGTGACAGTCTATCTCTAATCTTATTCCCAGCAGTTTTGGAAGAAGTTTTTATACCCATTAATTAATGGATGCTGGAACTCATTAAAAAATACATTTTTTATGGTACCCCTATAGGGGTATACTTAAATACCGTATACTTAAATACCATATACTTAAATACCGACTCGTATATATGCGTGCAAGTAGCAACGTTATGACAACAAGCAGGCAATGTTGTGACAACTTTGTGACAACTTTGTGACAACGTTGTGACAACTTTGTGACTACGTTATGACAACTTTGTGACAACGAGCAAGCAACATTTTCCTTTTGGACTTTCATTACAGCGACTATGTTATAAAAATGTCAGTTAAAACTTCATGTACCATCATTGAATAAAATATTTCTGCAACATGAAAAATTAATGTTACAGTATAACGTTGATGCAATGTTGTCACAACGTTGATGTTGCAATGTACCATTTAAATTGATGCAACAACGTTGATACAACGTTGTGACAACGTTCTCTGCTACTGGGGAAAGCGGTTCGTTTTGTTAAGAAATGCTACGATAAAAAAGCAAGCGTTACAAAAATGCTCTCAGATATAGGTTGGGAATCCTTGAAAGAAAGGAGATTGGAAGCTAGGCTACGATTGCTTAATAAATTCAGGGAAACTACATTCTCGGAAGATACAATCGGTATCATGCAAACCCCCTGTTACCTCGGTCGATCCGATAATGACCGTAAGTTAAGAGAAATAGATGCTAGGACGAATCGATTTAGAGATTCATTCTTTCCGCGAACAATACATGACAATAACCGAATAAGGAAGTAGTATAGATTCAACTGGTGTTTACACCCCCTGCCACACGCCGAAAGGCAGCTTGCAGGGTATTAATGTAGATGTAGATGTAGAATAGCAATTAATGGAGATGCTCCATTTTGTAGGTTATGATGCACATCAATTCTATTGATAAAATCCTCATGAGTTCTTGGTGGAGATTCAAACTCATCAAAGACTATCCCCCATGGGACGAATGGATGCCTTTAACTTTACACTTCCTACAACAGAAATAGCCTGTGTGCCCTTTAATCTGGGCCAAAAATGCACCAGCTGGAGCATCACAAATGTAGGCAGTTACACATATTTCATAATTCCTCCCCATGTACTGAACACCATCTTCTATTAATTTGGTTATTTCATTTACATAATCTGCCATGTACATCTTGACACATTCTGGTTTCCCACTACCATGAAAAATTCCTGCCACAAAAGGTGATATGAAATCATAATCTTTCAAAGCAACTAATATTGGCCAAAGGCTACTGCGAGAGCTTTTAGATAACGGTAAACCATGTACATTTACTTACAGTTTGACTGTCAGACTTCCACGTACTAGAGGATATAAATCCATTATTTGCAATATCTTTTCTTGAATTCCAAAATGGCAGTATTTCCCTCCCCCAACATTCTTAACTGTTGTTGATCTTGGGGTCATTAAAAGAGTCCTGGAGTCAGATGGAAGAGATGAAAAGCAAGAATGGCTTTTCGAAATTTTCAAAAGTGAATTAACTTTGGTCATAGAGACTCCATCCACAGCCCAATCAATAAGTTCCTGTCTAAACTTGCCAAAACAGAAATCCTGCTCACCATCGTCCGACTCCTCACTTTCTGATTCAGGAATAGATTCCTCCAAGAGTGTGCTTACATCCATGAGCTCTGGATAACAATCATCAAAAATGTTGCCCTCGGCTACATTGGAAACATCTGGACAAAGTTATGATTACCCTCATTACAGTTTGCATTTTCCTGATTAATCTCATGCGCAGCGGTGGATGGTTGCTGGTTTACTACAGATACATTGGGATTATGAATACTTGATTGGCCTGTTATGTCATTTATGAGCAAGGTGTCTCTGTTAAGGGAATTATCAGAAGAAGATGTGGCTAACAATCTGCGACGATGATGTGCTGATACAGCCTTAACAGACTTGTACCTATACTTTGGCATAATCTGAAGTGTATGTTCAACGGAGGTACTACCTGGAATAGTATTTTGATATGCATGAGTAACGATAGTGTTCCTTTATGATTAGGTGTTCCAGTAAACAAAGATTGAAAACAATGAAATAAGAATTGAACATTGAAGTAATAGAAAAATTTCTATGAATACATTAAAACTCCAACCGTTTTCCTAAAAATCATAGCAATTATTTCTGGAAATTGATATAGTGAAGCAATTGAAGGTTTGCCACAATTTATAAAAAAGTTTCATACTAATTCAACTATCTCTTAACATCGCTTACTTGCACCCCAAAGACTATCCTTTCTACATTTTTCAGTGGAACTGTATTCAAAAGCAAGATCATACCCCTACAATCATTTTCTAAATCTGAACTACTTTATACAATTCCATTATTTTGTCAGTAAAATAAAAACTTATTTCCCTTTCCTTGATTAATGTGATATGATTTGCACCATGGAATACGAATACAATAGTTTCTAACAGAGAATATTTCAATGCAATAAACAGCTGAAAGAAGCAAGTAGAAATGTATGAATATCAGATTTTAGTTAGTTGTTTTTAACTCTGAAGTGAATCACTACGTAGCAACCCTCACTTAAACGCAAACTAATCTATGAATGCAGCCGGTGGTTGTTACAACAATTAAAGCTATGTGATTGAGTTATAACCTATTAGTGGATCATTCTGCAAGGAATCTTACCTTCAAATAGAGGAGAAGGTCCAGATGATACAAGGCAAAGAATGCATTGCACAAGGCTACCAGAAGGTGAACTTCAATAAGAAAGAGAAATGCTTTTGTAACGAAAAATCTAACGAGTGAAAGACTAAGCTTAAACACGAGCATTGGTAAAATGAATGTAAATTGCCATAGTCACAACAAGTTCCATGCAGTAAATATTCTGATTAGAAAATCATTGAAAGCAAGGGAAGAAAATACTGCCACTCTGAATCTGAATCCTCAACTAATTTACACAGGAAACACAAATTACAACATCGCTAACATGGCAATGTTTAGTATCTGAAAAATTACAGAGGTACCCGACCATGTGGAAGTATAGAACAGAAAGTTTGGAAAGGAATACCCGCAATAAATATCAGAGAGGAATATCAACCAGGTTAACTTACAGGGTAAGTTAGGGAAGCCACGGTTACAAATATTAAGGAATCATTCTGCAAGGAATGTTACCTTCAAATAGAAGAGAAGGTGCAGATGACGCAAGGCAAAGAATGCATTGCACAAGGCTCCCAGAAAGTGAACTTCACACTGAAAGAGAAATGATTTTTGTGAATTCACAATTGTTTTTAGATTTGGAATGCAGGCCATTATGGAAAGGATAAGGAAAAATGATTGCCATTAACTGATGCATTCGTTTGAGATTACCAAAGTAAATAAGAAAACTTGTAGGTCTAATTCGTTCATAAATTAAACTTAAACCCTTTTTTATTATGCAATTGCATTACTATTAAGCTACAAATGACGAAATACAGTTGAAAGTAAAGTAAATGGCTTAGACTCATCACGTTTAAAAACAAAGGTTCTTAATGAAGTAACTAACCTAAATAGACAAGTCACATTTTCTAATAAAAATAAAATCATGATGGGAAAAGGTTTTCTCTAGTTATTTCATACAGTTATAAAACCATGCATAATTGCAAAAAGGACCTACAAAATTTCTTGGATCATAATGCACACGGGAGGACCAAGTAAAAGTAAGCTTCTCTGAGCAACAGAAAATCGGATAGCCAATTATTTAACATTTGGTTATGCTTTTCATTAATGATTGAAATAATTGTCATGTCAAGGCATTTTATCTCGGAAATATTATTTTAATACAAATTCTTTAAAATTCCTCCATCATCCACTTACCTTCCAGTTATTTGTGATCGGCAAATTGTTGGCCTTCAAGATAAGAAGTTATCATCCAAGAAAGATAGGCATTTGCCTTATATACGATGAATTGCCAATAAGATAGAGTAAGTATCCACACTGTTTATTGTCTTCCAGTAATAAATATGGCCGCCATCATGCAATATCTTTTGCATATTGCAGTAGATGTGTGATAATACTGTGTATTGATGATCAGCTAATCTCAAAATTAAGCTTAAACAAAGAAAGCTTGGCAAAAATATTTTCAAAGACAAATTGATCCATGACAATAATCTCACAAACAGCATCATTTGACTTAATTACTAGAATCATCGCTTTGCACATTATTGCTCATCACAAAGTATCTTTCGTATCTTTTTAGGGCCATAATAGTATTAAACAGTATTAAAAGCCCCTTGACCCTAAATTTTCAGAGCTAGATTTTTTAAACCAGAAATTGTTAAAACAAGAAATTCACTGTGGCATGATTCATAGAAATCATGCTTTAAAAGAGAATATATGTTTATGGATGCTGTCACATATGTATTAATGAGGGGAATTAATCTCTTCCAATGCTCAATCAAGTACTAATTGTATTTAACATCAACCAAATAACTGCCAACTGAGAAAGGAGAGTAATTCCACCAAAAACCATTTTCAAGAATTAGTCATGACCCATCAGACATGACATCTAAAAAAAGATGCAAAAACTTTTTCCCTGCATTAACACCTCCTCATATTGATATACTACAGAGCTACACATGTCATACATTAGGAAGTAAGTCCAAATTTCCCATAGAACTTATAGAGCCAAAAATCATGAAAATCAGAATTAATTTAAGGTTTTCATAATATATTTTGTAATCTGAAACTAGTTTTGTCTCTTGCCAAAGAAGAATAGTGCCCCCATCTTTTTTTAAACTCATCTTTTTTTATAACTCATCTTTCTAAACAACACTAGGAAAACTCTAAAACAAAAAATATAAGTTATTATAAAAATTTATTTACAAAATCATTTCAAATAAAAAATCAGATGAACAATTTATAACTAAAAATGGGATGTTAATCTGTCAATGTCTGCCAGATCCTCAATCATTTCATCCACTTTAGTGCCTATCTTTCTGGCCACTTCTTGCTTCTCTGCATAGGGAAGTCCCAGAAAAAGCCATGCTAACTCTCCATCAATGACACCCCTTGCTGGATTGCTTAATAGCTTTGTTGAACTTTTGAAGGTCCTGTCGTAAGAAATAAAAAAGTGTTAATTAAATACGAGAATATCTATTTAATGAAACCATTTCTTGAACTATTACGAAATATATATTTATATAGGAAATAGACCATTTAAAGGACAAAAAATAAAAGAAATATACTATATATTAATAGGCATAACATATTCTGAAAGGATAAATAATTTTAATCATATTTATTGTACCCTTAAGTTGATTATTTTTGTCCTAAAATATCAAAGTATATTCATTCAAAACTTTAACATTTTATTTGCCTCATAAAATCACCTTTTCCTACATGCTATCTCAACCTTAAACTAATTTAAAATCACAATTTATAATTTTTCAGAAAATTGATATAACAAATGTTTAATCAAATTGAAGTATAAATGAACAGATTCATCCCTTCTCTCAGATCTGCACTGCAGAAACTCAAAGATAAAGAGCTCAGAGAGCTTTCAAAATAGGATTAATATTTCTAAGGAACAATAAAAATCATAAACACCAAATAAAAAAGTATATCCTTACGAGGTTTTAGCTCTGCTGTGCTATAATCTGAAGGTAGAGTATACTCCAGTATAAGGTGTATAAAGCAAAACTTAACTCCAGCAATTTACTATCTTTTGTAATTATTATGCTTATTTCACCTTATCACATGCAGATGATATACCAATGTGCATTACATTGCATAAAAACTCACTATATGATAAAAAATCTCCAGCATAACAGCCAATTATGGTAATTCCAAGTGACATTTTAGGCAGTGACACACGGTAAGCATATTGATTACTGTGTTACCCTCTAAGGCTTACCTGAGCCAACATATTCTATATTCATTTATAAAATATAACCCAATGACAACATTTATCAATGCAGAAAAATAATAGTAACATATAATACCAAATAAGGATGTGTACTATGATATATACAAAAGTTTCTCTCCTAACTGTTGTTTTGAACATAGTAGTGGAGGATTAGGGTAGATCTAGAGGAAAACCTTTAATTTTCAAGATAAATATTTTTAAAATTTTTAAGGACTTGAAGAAGACATTGATTTTCAAGATAGCTGTTAATAATTTACATTTCTTATTAAAGTAGGACTTATCAGACTCTTCAACAGATTTTCAATAGTAGCAGCTTTTTATGTCATTTATCTATCAAAATCAACAATGTTCAGATGTCTTGTGTGTCGCTTTTCTCATGATTCTACTTTTCACCACACAAAAGGACGTAACAGCCATTACAGTTTTTACCCCAAAATACTCATTACTCTCGAACTAGAGAGTAGAAAATCTAAATAAAAGAGATCAATGACTGATGATTAGTTGAAAAAATACTATTTAAAAACATGAAAACAATGATTTTAAAGACAAAAAGAAAGATCTTACCTGAATGCTTTAGGATTAAGTCCGGCAGTATGGGCAACATGATTAATGAGTACGTTTTGGAGCATAAGGAGTCGCCGGTAAGTTTTCTCAGGTACAGGCATGATGTAGCCAATACCTCCATCTAATGTGGCTGTAAATAAAGTTTGGACTTAAATCATTCAATAGACGGCAAGTATTGCGCTAAAATGTCATATTTCAACTGAATTACCAGGGTACAAGAATTTAGATTGATAAATAATATGACCATCTAATATAATGAAAATATGAATCTCTTGTTGATTTCAGTTCTTTAACTTATTTTATGTCTCTACTTCTTTGTGATGGTACACTGAAGAATAAATAATTTTAACAGAGATAATGCTTGCAAGAAATAAAAGGGAAATTTTAGCACAATCCCTATGAATACCACTCAAAATTATGAAGATTCAAATCCAGCACAATTAGCTGTCGAAACTTTAAAGCATTTTTAATTTTTACTAAGATAAAAATGCAAAATTCAAATGAAATCAGTGAATGGTTTTACAGTTACAGTCTATAATATACAATAGTGGACAGAGACATATTTATATCAACTATACAGCAAAGAAAAATACCGACTAGATTTACAAATCGCTCAGAAGTTGTGGAGTTTTATAAGGTAATTATTTCCAGCAGATATTTACCAACCACTTATGGAGGCAATAAGAAGTTTGTTAAACAAAATTTATCTTAACAAGGATTCATCACTTAAGGCAAAAGACATCACATTTTTCGAAATTTACATCTGCGTATCATCATAGCTAGTAAATTTGTTAGCATGTAGTTTCTGTTTTCATAAATAAAATAGTGAAACAGTTTTGATAAGGAAAAAGGGAAAATGAATTTTCAAACTAGAACTAGAACCTTACAATTTGATAGTTTATGATCAGCCAACATAGCAGAGTAATTTATTTAAAGTAAAACTGTTTCTTAGCGATAGTTGTGAGATTAAAACAGAAAGATTATTTCAGAGCTGTAGGAATATAAATTGAAATGAAACAAGATGCTGTAATGCCCTCTTCAGGAATGATTCAGCTCATGAAGGTTTCATTTGCCACTAAAAAAATCATTTCCAATTAAGTTATTATTAGATATTATTAAGTTTCTTGGTCTTTGGAAATGAGCTTTTTGGCTTATTTGATGAGAGAATTGGGTCTATAATATGGGGTGTTATCTGGGAATCTGCAAATTACCAGTACCATACTATACTATTCCGGAGACAATACCATTTTGTAAAGTGGAATAACTTGCATAATTTACCTAAGTACATACATATTAATGAGCAAAATTAACTATCCATTAAAATAAGGTATATACAGATTGAAAACAATGCTCAATGCATTTACATCTTAAAAATAACAAGGCTAGAAATAACAAACAAGAAAAATTGAATGTATGAGGATCTTTAATCATTAGGTCAATAAAACAAAATGACTGCATTATGATCAATACTGCTAATTTAACTAGCTAGAAAGATAGGCAATCCATACTGGAGGAGAGGAGATAGGGTCATGCAAGAACGTAAACATCATTGTAATAAATGGGTGGAAATAACTGTGCAAAATTCCACTTTAAAAGTTTTTAATACCGCGACCAGTTTCGGACGTTAGTCCATTATCAAGCGATGAGTAGTACAGTACACATATATATAACGTCCGAAACCGGTTGCGGTTTTAAAAACTTTTAAAGTGGAATTTTGCACAGTTATTTCCACCCATTTATTAGGACGGAGTTCCACAAAGTTAAAGCTTCCTTGATTGATATCATTCATAAAAATCATTGTATTAAAAAACAGGATAAGTCCCCTTCCTAAATTGAATCAATTATTTGATTAAAACTCTCATAACAAATGTCTACACTAGAAGATTTGTTTCCACCATCTGGTGGTGCAAACAGATAAGTTCAATTAAGAGAATAATTCTGATAGTTAGCTATGATTATATCAGCTGAATAATTCACTCTTTTTTTATTAACTAGCTGGCATTTTGTAGAAGGAAATTTTCCTAGAAAAGGTTATTTACACATGCATAATTCTTGATGGTTAGGGGTTAGATGGAAGAGGAGACTTTAGGTATCAATCTTGCCTGAATAAAGATGTTATATAATTATTATAATTCTAAATATGAACTAAAATGGGCGGTTTTCATAGAGCAGGGATTTTTCATGAGGTAATTCTAGCTACGTTTACTCTTCTGTAGAGGTTTGCTCATCTCATTTATATTATTGTAATTTCATGCTATATACTATTCTTGTATATTATTACTTGACTTGGATTTTATTTATCCTGGGGGAGATGAAGCCAAACCGCTCCCTCTTCCACTCTTCTTTCTTTAATTATGATGCATTCATTTTTATTCCCAAGATTTCAATTAATGTCATGATATGACATCTAAAAATGGGAAACTATTTGATATGTAGAATATCCATTTTAGTTTGGAAAATGTAATACAATGGAGCAGGATTCTATACTCTGACCACCTGTCGCCATGTTGGCCTTAGCTTAACTAGGCCTTTATAATCTAGAGGCTGTCTCACCTCAGATTTAATTTTAAAACTTATTCTTTAATTTCAAGGAAAAGAATATTATGGAATCCTATAGCCTGTTTTCATCATTGAAAAGTTTCCCTTAATGCATCTAGGAATATATCTTGCTCAACTCCAAAGGGTTCATAAGAAACTTGAGGAATTAAACTTCAGCATTTATAGTAGAAATGGCATTATGATGGGAGTAAAAATTTACTATTTGATAAATAAATACAGCCAATATTAAAAATATACTCCTGGTGTTCTGGCCTAATATTGTGGAATGCATCCAAAATAATTCAAATTCGTACTTCGTTTTTTCCACAAATTCATTTTAAATAGGACCAGTTTTGACCATGACGGCCATCCTCCAATATCCTAAATTTAGGTTAACAATTTATCCCTCCTCCAAAAGTGAATATGGAATAAGTTAAAAAGCTCCTAGCAGATTATGAAGTGGCCCTCAGTGGAGAGCATAATGGTCTTAAAGGAAATTTCGCAGTTAAAATTTCGAACTGGCATTCTTCTTAAAAGATAAGAGGGATCCCTTAGATCAGCCAGGGGTCTTAGATTGCCCTTCCTGCTACTTTGGCCAATCTGGGAGGTCGTTAAGAAAGAGGGTGGCAGAACACAAGAGTTGCTTCCACCTGGGAAATACCAACTCGGCCTAAGCGAACCATTTATTGGAGATGGGGCATTCCAGCTCCTTCACAGCGAGACTTCTCCACTACCAAGTCAAAAGAAAGAAGGCTGACGCATTGGAAAAATTAGCCTTATCTTTAACCCCTAATCTGACCAAAAAGTTAACCTACCATGAATCCTCTCCTCTCCTTCCCTTCAAAACAGCTCAGCACTTAATTCTCTCATTTTAAGATATATTGTACCTGAGGATGACCGTATGGTTGAAATTGGTTGTATTTAAAATCAATTTGAGGAAAATACAAAGTATGAATTGTTTCAATGTAAACAAGTTATTTTCCCATTTACTTAACAAATACAAAACCATGTATCAACAAGAATATTGATAAAACCTTTCCTTCTACCTATTCCTTTCATGTAAAATAGTGCTACTAAAGTTCAACATTGAACATCATTAGTTCCCATTCTTTTATGTGCTGAGCTAAATGGACTTTCTCTAGCAAACAGATGATCCTCTAGGACAATAAAAGATTGATATCAAATCATTAAAACTAAACTTTGACCAGGTTCTTTCATAAGAATAATCAGTTAACCTTTAAATGCAGTGCATTAAGTAAAGCAAATTAAAAATAATGCTCTAATACTGTAAGCATTCCACGAGAGGTAGGCAGAAAGTAAGCTTCCCTGAGCTGCAGAAAATTATAAAAATTCTATCTCATTATCTAAACTCGCTTCTTGATTTTGAGCATATGATCCCAGAAAAAATACAACAAATGTCTTAAAAACAAGGGAATTATATCTATCAATAAAGCAAATGTATAAATAGCTTTTCGATTTCATATTGCACATAGATACTTTCTCTTTAAACTCCTCACATGATATAAAGAGAGAATACCTCCTCAGAAAATTGATGATGAGAGTAGTCTTACCAAACATGGTGATGTGCCTTCTTTCAGTCGACAGAGTTAGGGGTCTTTCAGGACAAGCTTCCACCTGTTTACATCTGACACGGAAAAAGGTATTTACGTGCTGACCAAGATGGAAGTCAGCCCTCCTGAGAAGTCGCTGCCCTACAGAGTTCAAACAGATAAATATATAGATCTCACAATTATTTTAAGAAGAATGAAAAGAGTCAAATGACAAGAAATAATGAAGCTTATAAATAAAATTTAATAAAAGGGTATGGGGTAAAATAGATTACTTTTGATAACCTAGATTATTCACGAGGATGAAATAAATTGAATTTGTCATAGAAATCAATGTTTCTAACATGAAGTCTTTGAAATATGAGTAACAAGAATAAAAATAGAGAAACTGGATTATTAAAATATGTAGACTTTCAGTCATAGCCCAATTTAGGTGTTGCATGTGAAATGTTTCAATTTTGAAAAGTCAAACAGAATAAAATATTTATTGGTAACAATATAACAGACAAAAGACATGAAATAGCACTAACCTCCATAACTCTCTCTGCTTTCTGGCTGATACATATAAAGTACGAGATTTTTTTCCCCATCTGAGACAAGAAATCCCATTTGTGTGTTGTCTAACAAAAATTCTATAGTATACACCTCAGTAGGACGATAATCCTGCAAAAACAGATCAATTGCATTACACGAATTTGTCGATGATTAAAGCTAGTCCTCAAAATTATTAATCGTGAAAGGAAATATTTAACTCACCCTGCTGACAAGAGAAAGTGTTCTATACTCTTCTTGAAATCTTAACAAAGATATTGATTTGTAGACATCAGCAATGAGAATTAGACACTTGATACTAAGCATTTGGTGAATGTACACTTGTGTGTCAATGAATGCTATTCCCACTAGGTCATTGTCCTTTAATTGCCAGATATAAATCTACAGAGTAATGATTACATAAATAATTAATATAGATTTAAGAAAAAGTTTTCATACTTGTAAGACAGCACAGCCTAATTATCTTATTTTAAAATGATAAACTAGGATTGTAATTTTCCAAACAAATCTAATGATAAATGAGTTATTTTGAAACCAAATGTTTTCTACTTCAAGTTTTCAGAGGCAACTCGAGTAATAGTCTACACCTTTTGTCCAACAGCAGAAACAAGGAAGCCAACAACATGTGTTATAGCAGTGACTGGCCCTTTCTGTTCCTTAGAGTACACCATCTTGAATCGGTTCTTGGTGAGAGGCTGACCAGGTTCAGGGACCACTTCTATTATGTCAAATATGAGAATCTGAGGAAACAAATCCAATTAGTGAGTTCGTGTCAATCAAATGGAACATATGTCATTAATCTATCAAATAGCAATGCAGACCGAGTATTCACAAGAAGAGCATATATTAATGTGAGAAATTTAAGGATAATTGTTAAAATAATTTGCTGGGAAAGAAATTCAAACAGTAACATAGAATAATACAAAAAACTAAAACGATAAATACAAAGAGAATTAACAAAGTTGAGGCTTTGGGATTAAAAATGAAGTGAAACTTCATACTTTATTATAATTATAAGTAAATAAGTCAGTAATTGATCAAGAAACTATAACTCAGATGAAAGGTATGATATGTGCAAGGATAAACCGTAAGTTATGGCAACCTAGTTAATAAACTTACCCTTCCTCTGCTGGTGACGTCTTCTCCATAATTATAATTTGTGCCAAGTGCTATATAACCTTTAAGTCCAGAACGAGTGCCCTCATATGCAAGACTCACATTTTTTAAGCAAGTAACATGTTCCCATTCATCCAATTCCATCTTAGTATTTGGAATAACCTAGGAAATACAAATATAAAGACACGAGTGTATTAATTTAAAATTTCTTTTGAGTATACAATAAATAGTTACTTTTCCATCTAGTTTTGTTGCATACTTATTTATTTCTAAAGTGAAAACAATCACAGGCTTAATGTATTATACCAGAAACTTGTTTTCCCCACAAACTCCAAAGGAAACAAGAATCCAAAAAATCTCAGTAATAATAATGGAAAGGAAATCCACATAAGATAATTCTCTTGCTGAGAATGATGTCTCAGAGCTCAATCGTAAGAATCAATCCTATTTTTCAAAAGAAATAACTTAATAATAGCAAATAAATTAGAAACAGAGCTGGAGCACAGCCTAAATTGACAATGTTATGTTACACTCTCTTTTGATGGAAGGAGGATCTTAAGTTAAACTAAATGATATATAAAAATTATGACATGCAAAAGTATATATTTTGGCATCTAGTTTTACTAAAGAAATAATATACAACCCCTAAAGAAGCATTGCAGGGTGTAATAAATAATAATAATAAGACGGCTTGCGTATGCAATAGAGTAAAAATTAAAATAAAGAGAATCCTTTCTGACCATTGAAAATGTTTCAATTTATCACAGTTCAACAGGATACCACATCCAATAAGCAGTTAAAAACATAATAACAAATTCTAAAATTAAGATGGTAAATATAAATGATCAAATAATGTATTAAAAACAAACCTCCCATGAGACAGGTGAAAAGAGCAATACACTGAAGCGTTCTTGGAGTGGGTATGGAAATCTGTCCCCCCTTTCTTCAACAGACAGCTCCTGCAGATAGACAAATCAGCAAGTTTTTTATTTAGAATCAATATCCAGTGCAGTAAAACAATGGGCCAGATGGAGACATGTGGTTACACAACATTCAACAACTAGCTCAAATAACATTATATAGTTCATTACAAAGTATTGGTTCATAAACAATCCTGCCATCTAAATTCAATAATACACTAAATGCAATAACTAATAATTAAATTGGCTAAAATCTTCTGCTATTAGGAACACATTATGGCTGACATTAGAATTTTGATTTAGGCACTTCTTAAAGGGATAAAAAATTGTAACCCGGTAACCCAGAGATGATTAAATGATAATTTCTTCTGTAAATATATTGGACTCGTTCAAAAGCAGCCCTGGGTTTGATTCTGTCACTATTTCAGTAATATCTTAAGATATCATGGGAAATTGTTCATCAGGACTGAAAGGCATAACAAACACTTGTTATTTTGAAAGTTTTTTTCATATGCTTGCAGTATGCGAGAAACATCTTACTCGTATATATGTGTATAAGAGTAAAATGTAGCTAACCAACTGCAAGCTTCGTAGGAATAAGTTTCAGGTAATTACTCCTATGCAAATTATATTTAAATGTGTTCTGAGTTTATAAATCACGCCTAATTTTCAGTGAAGTGATACTTACTACTCTTTCAAACTCTGATGGCAAAATGGGCAAGACCCTGACTGAATTTACATACTAGCCACATATCAAAAGGTAAACATGAAAATATGATATATTAATGATAATCAAATATAGTCATCTATCAAGTGAAAAGTCCAGTAAATGTTCTCTTGCTGATTAAAGTAATTATACAGGGCTTAAAATGAAAAAAAATAAAGAACTAGTAGCAAGGTTTCAGAACCTAACTTCTCTTCACCTACAATTCTAAGGTATGGTGAGCATTCACTAAATTTAAGAGTCTATAATTATAATGTAATTGAATGTAAGATCAAATCTAACATTAATCCATGAACAAAATCATTGACCTGAAGGATATAAACATGCTTACCTTATCTTCACCATTAAACTTGTACACCTTGTTGGATGGCTCTGCAAGAGAAGTCACAACGCAGTACGTCTTACTTTCAAGGTGATAGGTAACAAAGTGAGGGGTGCAACGCAAGGGAACCTTGCGCACTGGCCACGGAGCATCATATGAGAGATGAGTGGGAAGAACACAGATACGGAGCTCTGCCTGTGGAACATAATGCACATTAAACTACAATGTTGTTTGATACACAACAAGTTATGGGAATGCAACCAACAAATTTGACAAAAGGAACAACTGAATTTGGTGTATAAAAGAAGATGAAGATGACCCAAGTATGAATCTAGTTACCAGCTGATCAAAGCTTTAAGTTTATCCATAATTATCCCTGATACATTTATATTAAGGTTGCAGAAGTTGAAAGGTTAAGTAGCGTATTTTCCCTGAGAACTGTAGACTTACTTTTTGATTGAAATAAAGGAAGCCTTGAGGGCAGTTCACATTGTGGAATGGCGCAAAGCAGGTTATGGGCCCATCTATACTCATTGGATGGGCTCTCAGCTCTCCTCTTGAGGTTAGAAATAGCCAATGAGGATGTGGACCACACACAAACACCTATAAAAATCCAATACATTAACATTTTTAACATACTCTTATTTGGGATGTATGCATGAAATAAAAAGTAATCATGTTCCTATAGTCCATTCAAATAGAGGCGAAGGTACTCGCCTCTATTTCGCAATTGGCCTATACATATTCCTTGTTTACTAAGCAATTTTTTTCAGAATTGAATACCCAGTAATACAAGATAATCTATGAAAGGGTTGAACATTGTAAAGCATTTATTAGTAACAGTACTGATAAATGCAGGCACTCAACACTGAATACACAAGTTCACCTTGAAAGTTAACTCATAAGTAAAAGCAAGGAACCTTAAAGACAATAACTGTTCTGAATGAGGATCAAATGCTGAAAAATGTCAATGAGCTTTTGGTTTGAACCCACCAGTTATGGGATTTTGTGTTCAAACCATAACCAGAATATATAGCAATTTTATCACATTCAGCCAAAGGTATTAAATTGTACAATCACATTATTTATTTAAAAAATTAGCCTATGTTCATAGACATACTCACCCCATTATATCCTGCAATGTTGCTGAAGTATCTAAGCTGGCAAGCCTTCGTCTCTCCCTCACTCGCCTCTTCTTTCCTCTTTCTCTTTGAATGACTAGTTTTTGATGATCCAACTTCCCTAAAAAACAGAACAGAAAATCATGAATAATTAGCTCCCGTTAATATTGGCAACTCATCAAACAATAATTTTGTTCAATTGAGTTTTGGAGGACAATCTTTCCTTAAATATTTTTCAACTTGATAGAGAGCCACTTAATTATTTGTTTAGAATGTGTTTTCTAATGAATTACTCATTGGATTAAAATTGAAATTCAAGGGGAAACAATTTATAAAAGTCGTGTCCATGTGAGGGATATAAATTGAATACATACATTTATGCTTTGCTACCTTTATTTGGCTGGGGGCATAAGATGCAAACACTGTTCTTCCAATTATTTTATTTGATTACTAATGCATATCTTATTAAAAATAATGCATAATCTAAAGTACTAGTAAAGTTGAGGTATCTATTTCCCAAATTTTACTTGTTATAGTTGATCACTTTGTGCAGCTAAGTACTGTATTTTTCGCCGTATAAGAAGCTCCGGAATATAAGACGCACCCAATTTTAAAGGAGGAAAATCTAGAAAAAAAGATTCTGAACCAAATACTGTAGTAAAATATTTTATATCAACTGTATAAAGTTAACAGTAATTTAAGAACAATTTTGTCAACCATGTAACATATTAAGTAACATGTAACATACCTTTACTCTCATCAATTTACTCTTGCTCTGTTTCCGGTCGATCCGTTCGGATCGCTGAGGCAAACTGTTTATTCATCGTATAAGACGCACCAACTTTCTCCCCCCCAGTTTTGAGGAAGACAAGTGCATATTATATGGTGAAAAATACGGTAGATCAGATAAATGATGTCTGAGAAATTGTACACATAAGTAGGAAAAGAATGGCCATTACATAAATTGCTCTTCCAAGATACTACATCACTTAGTATGATGCTTGTGATTTACTCATTGAGATGAATTTTGATTTCTCAGCAACTGCATAGTGAGGCAACTTATCTGAGATGGGCGGATAAATACTGAATCATGGGTCCAGAGAATAGCAAGAACATTATGGATACCGGTTTGAAAGAGACTGGCCATTCCCCCACAGAAAAATAGGGAAATAAGAACTATAAACATTCTACAGTCTACAGGCTTACAGTGAACTTTGAATACAACAAAATCGATCAGTTTTTAAATTATGCAAATGAAAAAATTTTTACAATATTTAGATATATCAGCACTGACTGGCTATTTTTAGTTGAAAGGCAAAATGAACTATGCCACACCATTCAATGTACGCAATATGTTAAATTTAACTGTGAAAACTATCTAATGAATTCCAAATGTTTTAATATGCAGAGGGTTTCCAATTGAATGCAACCCAGACGCCTAGCACAAAGGGACATAGGAGAGGCTTTATTTGTATCAGCTTTTCACAGTCCAAAAGATTCCTTGATGATCAGTGCTGACTGTATGCAGTATGCATTTTGTTGATGTGGTTGACAACTTCATCTGAATTAACTTCCACCAGTAAGACAGTTCCATGAAATTCTTTAAATAGCTCTTACAGACTTCACGCATAGAACGCAATATGGACACTCAAAGAGGATATTCAATGAACAAAGAACTTACCTGGTTAATAGGCCATGATGAATACGACGAAAGCGAAGACAAAGGCTTCCTCTGGGATACGGATATGCTTCATAGAGAAGTAGGTCATCAGTTTCTAGGCGTACTAAAAGAATGGGACGTCCTCCATGGTGTCCAAGAGCAACCATAAGCAATTCTCGAACCTTAGATATCGAATGCATTCAATCATTAGTTAATATGCTGCATAAAAATAATTAGATGAGCACACAAAATGGACATGGGAATTGACAATGACGACTACATTTATAGTACAGCATGCACCATATTTGATTAAAATAATACAGGAAAATTGATAGAGTAGATTTGCACATAAGGGTGTGAACCCTGGAAAAATCCCAAGGAGAAACAGACATGAAAAAATTCTGATAGGACTGGGAATCGATTTAATAATCTTCCTTTATATAGAAGACAGTTTTAACCATCTAAGCTACCTGGCCAGAAAGCTCTCTCCAGCTATGTTTGGGAGCTTTGTAGGCAAGGGAGAGTGTGATTTTATCTGATTGAGGGCCATCAAGTTCAGTCATGACCTCATGGAGAACCAGCCATACAAAGTGGTGTTAGGGATATAATCCCCTTTATAGTAACATGATAAAATTATACAATCAAAACGTTAATAACACAGAAAAATATGATGAAAAACTTATACCCCAGGTTTTCTAAATGGCTTAATATTGAATTGAAATGATGGGATGATCACTATTACAATCATGAAATGGAAAAGGTGGTGAGATAATGCAAGAAATAACAGCTTCAAAATTAGATTGAAATTCTAACACTGAACATTAACATACATATTTTGTGTTATTAATTATTCTTGTATTATTCATCGATCAGATTTGTAGGAGTTGTATAAGATATGAGTAGGAAGGGTCTAAAAACCTAGATATAGTACACTGAGAGAGTGAAGTGTAGAGGATAATTTTTTGGTGGAGCAAATGAAGTGTAGAAAAAGAGAATTGGTAGTGAACTTCAGAATCCAAGAATAGAATACTAAAGTAAAGGCATATTAGAATGTGGAATATAATATAGAACACGCGGAATATATGTTTCAGGTATCAAAGAGATCAATAGCTTATATTAAATACTAAACACAATCATACTGGTATACGTTTCTAGAATCTAAATTGTGTGTCAAGTAATAACAGAAGACATACCTACACTAGTGCAGAGTGAGGTAATAGAAATAAATGGTAGGGATGTCTTACAATCAAAAGAGAAAAAGACACAGAGTTATACAAAGAGAATTAGATCCGTAACAGCTGAAAAAATCAAAATGAAAATTGACATTGACAAAAATTACAATGAGCCTAACTACTTATATAATTCACAAAGAGATTCCCAAGGATAAACGGACTTGAAAAACGTCTGACAGGGCCGGGAAGTCTAGGAAGAGTTTTCAAGTTCGTTTTTCCTTGGGAATTTACCTGGGTGCACACCCTTATGTGCAAAGTCAACTCAACCCTTTCCTTATATCACAAAGAGATATTATTTTCTGCTGGAACATATAAAATTTAAATGATATTTCTAATCAACTGATATTAACTAAATACAGGGTGGCCTCAGAATAAGATGTTAAAAAATCAAGGTCATTTCAAGGTTTTTCCAGTTCAGGTCCAGGATTTTTCAAGGTCAAAAAAGGTACAACAGAATACACTATTTTTCTATAATAAAATATCAAGAGACAGTAACATTTGCGTTCATTACATGGACTACTCTACACTTGTGTAATATTAGCTTATACAAATTATTGTTTTATTTTCTTCTCAATTTCTTCAGTCAGTCTGGCTAATTATGAAATATGTTCAGTCTTTTTCTCTTCTAACTCTCTAATTTCCAGTTTCTTGTATTTTTTTACATTTTCTTCACCTTTGTGTTTCTTATTTTCTTCCCTTGCCCTCTTAAGAGATTCCCCATAAAAACTGCTTGCATTTTTATATGCATGAATGAGTCCACAAGTTATTTCCAATTTTCTGACCCCACCCACATGCTCTCATATATGCCCCTTTGAGCAACCAAGCTTTGCTCATGTTGGTTCTCCACTAGACATTGGGCGTTTTTTCGAGAAACCCACGCTGGATGGTAGCATTTCCATGACTTAAAATTAATATCATTTTTACATATCCTAAGAAATTATCATAAGATAAATCATATTTATCATTAATAGTGGTCAATCAAAACGTGTCCAATCGAGTCTCATCGCGTTTAAACATTTTCAATTAGTTTTGGACACGAGAATCCACATATAAATCTGTGAATTCATGTTTTGCGATGACTGTAACTATACATAAGCGTACTTCAGTTTTGAATTTAATTATTTGTTCCTCAGTAAGTGACTTAGAGACTTCTTTGAACGCATCTTTAGTTGTAAAGTCTAGCACAAACATTTTAGTTTTGAGAATATTGTCAGTCATTGTCTTAAGTTATCTTTTTGGTTTCTGAAAGTTTTATCTTTGCCAAAGAAGAGGCATTACATAAAATATCTAGTTTTACGACTCGGCCTATCAAAGAATGCATTAGTTTATACAATTCCTCGTATAAAAATGGTGTCATAGGTGCATCAGTCTGAAATCTCATCAAAAAGGGTTCTAAATCTGACACAAGCGAATAGAAAAACGCTAATTTTGCTGGAAAAAGTTTGTCATTCACCGCGTCCTTAACAACCTCGAAGCTATTTGAATGAGGTGCGGTTTTGTTTTTGAATGGCGATGGTTGTTTATGTATGAGGTTACAGAGTTTTTGCGTAGGGGGCACTGGCGCGGAGCTTGGTGCCAGAATTTGAATGAGTGGTTTACATCGGATTAAACCAGGGTAACCAATAGGATCAGGATTTTTCAAGGTTTTACAAAAAAATCAAGGCCTTATCAAGGTTTTTCAAGGTCAGCAAAAAGGTTCTCAAAGTTTGAAGGTCCTGTGGCCACCCTTTAAACAACTGCAATAAAATGATGATTCAATTATACTCAAAATCTAAATAAAACAAAAGGAATCTAATCAACTACAATCTATGAGTAGGACTAACCACCAATACAGGAACTTTGCACAATTCAGTCATTTGGGCTATTATGACAAATAAAAATTACCTGCAGAGATTGGTTATCCATTGCTGCTTCTGAGCGAGGACCTGAATTAGCTCCACCACCTGCATCCTCATCCTCAGATGACATTGGTCCCACTGTTGTGGGAGAAGCACCTAGGGTATCAATCAGAACCCTGGGACCAGGAGCTAAGCCTCTTGCAAGGAAGAAGAGCCGGAAATCAGCCAGAGAGTAGATCTCCAGATTACCATTCTCTCTAGCCAATAGAAGCCAGTATGTTGGCTTGATTTCTCGGAAATGATGTTGCCACCTGCAAATATATTTTTCAAGATGGATGTATTTTCAACTATATAGCACCCTAATAGCACCAAATTAATGAAAAATCTTGATCAATGCTATTATAAGAGAAATCTCTATGCTTAAGAATAGGGCATCTGCTTATTTGTCACTTTCATATTAATTTGAAGATTGAAATAACATTAAAGATATATTACTAACAGCATTAAATTATTATCTAATGCTCCAATGGCTATGATAGAAGCATTCACCTAACCTTTGGTTTAACGCTATAAAAAGTCCATATTGGATGTGCTTCTCATTAAGTATTAAGGAGCTAAACATTTAATTAAACAAGTTCTAAGAAGCTATATCATAACAGAAAAATTCCATAAAACTGAATAGCCACAACTTGTTTCTCATAATTTTCTGTAAGACAGCAGAAGAAACAGATGTAAGCCATTATCTCAAAAAATCTGTCATATGTGATGTCTCTGGAGGATCTATATTATAGATTTACAGTCACGTACAGGCTTTACTGCATTGGCTTGGCCTTTATATGCAATGAAGGCCCTAAGGGGAGACCATCAAATAATGAGAAATAGATGTTAGCTATCATAGTTTCAGTCCCAGAAAATCACAAATTCCTGATTTCCCCCCTTTGAATATGTCATCCTGATTTTTAGAATTTTTATGTATTTCCCAAAATTATAGAAAGTTGAATAATCAGGACCTCCCCAAGTCCAACCCCTACGTCCTCGTCGTGGGAGGTGGTAACTAGAAAAGCAGCAGAGTGCTTGCCAGGGTGATGTACAGTGGGAACATAGAGTCCCAAGACTGCTACGGTAGCTGAGGTAGGTAAGAACTGTGAAAGGCTAACAGGGGCACTGGTGAAGTCATCGCTGGGCTGATCACCCGCATGATGGTTTAAGCTGATTCTAAGGAGTAAAGGTAGCCTCGGACAGGATTGGACAACAAGAAGACGACTGGCGAGTAAGCAGACTATGAGAATTGGAACATGGAATGGAAAGACGATGAACGGTAAGGAAGTGGAAGTTATAGAAGAAATGGAAAAATATAGGCTGGAAATACTGGGATTAAGCGAAGTTAAAAAGAAAGGTAATGGAAAATTTCAGTTGGAGAAGGGATACGTACTATTGTATGCAGGAGTCTCCCCCGGAAAAAGAGCTAAAGAAGGAATTGGAGTTATTTTAAGTGAAGGAATGGAAAAAAAGGGTGAATACATGGGAACCACTAAATTCCAGAATAATTCCAATGTTATACTAGAACTAGAAAGTAAGATTACTTTAATACAAGTATATTCTCCAACTGATGATAGCGAGATCCTTGAAGAAGAGGAATTCTATCCACAATTACAAAGAACAGTCGATACAGAGAATGAAGGGAATAGACAAGTAATATTGATGGGCGACTTTAATGGCTGCACCAGAAATAATATGTCAAGAGCACATGGATGTATGGGACCTTATGGAGGAGAGAAAACAATAAATGAAAACGGACAGAGACTAATAGAATTTTGTGTAGAAAATCAACTTCTGCAAGGAAACTCACTATTCCCACATAAAAGAATACACAAAATAACTTTTGAAGCTGAAAGAAGAGATGCTAAAAGCATAATCGATTATATAATATATTCACACACACTCCAAAATGCCATTATGGACGTAAAAGTGATTAGAGGTGAAGAACTGGGAACTGACGTCTAATTGCCAAGACAAGGATTAGGAAAGAAAACGTAGAGAAACATAAGAAGATTGAGACAATTAAAGTGAAGCAGACCCTGGAATTAAAAAGAAATATAAAGAGATCATTGAACACAAATTAGAGGATTTCGAAACAAATGAAACCACTGAACTAAATAATATGTGGAAAAATCTTAAGAATATAATAATAGAGACAGCAAGTGAAGTGTGTGGGAAAGTAAAGATCAATACAAAATGGAAGAGAACAAACTGGTGGACAGAGGAAGTGAAGGCGAAAGGTAAGCAGAAAAAAGATGCCTGGAAACAATATTTGAGAACAAGTCAGAAGAAGATAGACTTGATTATGTACAGAAACGGAATGATTGTAAGCTGGCCGTTAAGCAAGCAAAGCAAAAGTCATGGGAAAACTTTGGAAATGAAATTGAACACAATTTTGTAGAATGGAGGAAACAATTCTCGAATACAATTAAAGCATTGAAAGGAAAGCATTGGAAGCCAGCTAAAAATGTAAAAAATGAAGAGAATGTACTAGTGTCAGACAGGAAAGGTATCCTGGAAGAATGGAGAAAAGATTATGAGAAAACTTTCCGGGAAGAAAATTGTGTAGATGTAACGAATATGATACAAGAACAGGAAGGAGGAAACGATGAGATTACAATAACTCAAGGAGAGGTGCAGGAAGCAATGAAAAAAATCCGAACCTGCAAAGCTGCAGGGTTCGATGATATAGCCCCGGAATTCATTAACTTTGGTGGGAAAAATATGATACGGGTAATCACAAAAATCTTTCAGAGGGCATGTAGAACAATAAATATCCCAGAGGAGTGGAAAAACAATATTATAGTACCAGTTTTTAAAAAAGGTAATAACAAAGAATGCAAAAACTATCGGCCAATATGCCTTTCTTCGGTTATTTACAAATTATATACTAGAATACTGGAGAAAAAATTTAGAAAAATCGTAGAAAGTAAACTTGAAGAGGAACAAGCAGGTTTTAGACCTGGAAGACAAACTCAATACCACATTTTTACCTTAAGAATGCTAATAGGAAAAACAACTGAGAAAAACAAAAAGCTTTACCTAGCATTTCTAGATTTGAAAGCAGCATTTGATACAGTACCGCGAAACTACCTTTGGGAAGCCCTGCATAAGAAAAAGTTACCCGATAAATTTATCAAAGTATTCCAAAGTCTATATACTGGAGCAAAGGGAATACAGTGGTACCTTGGTTAACAATGGCCTTAGTTAATGAAGGACTTGGTTAACGACGAGTTGCTGTAACCAAAAAATATCTTGGGTAACGATGTAGGATTTGGCTTACGACGCCTCGTCGATTGGTCTTTCCGGAGTTTCACGTGTTTCAGCACATCTATTTATAATCACTCTATTATAAACTAATATTTGGTGTACGTTACAATGTAAACATCATAAAAAACATACTGAATAGCAGCTAGCAGAGAGTATTAAAAATAGTTCAATACCAAATTGTAGCTAATTCACATAGGCACATGTTGTCTCACCGGAGTTAAATCGGTAAATATTATAAGTTTTGCTTCCAATAACTGGTGTGCGTCCTCGACGCCGGGAAATACGGTAATGCATTACCGTTATTATACCTGTGGAAAATCGCGCCTTGGATAACGACGGTTTTGGTTAACGACGATTATCCTGGAACGGATTAGCGTCGTTAACCAAGGTACCACTGTAGTTAGAATTGAGGGAAATGTTTCTGGGGAATTCTGGATGGAGAAAGATATAAAACAAGGAGATAGCTTAAGTCCACTCCTATTTATAAATTTTATGGATGAAATAATAAAGACGTGCAAAGAAAAAACAATAAAAACTAAAATTGGATTTTGGAAATTAAAACTGATATATATACAGGTATTAATGTACGCCGACGATATAGGATTAACCTCAGATAGCGAGGAAAACTTGCAAAACAGCGTAACAGAATGGGGAGATGAACTGGCTAGGAAGAAAATGGAGATAAGCGAAAGAAAGGTTATGTGTATTTCAAAAGATGGAAATCAGAATTTATCTATTAAGTATAAAAATGATACATTAGAACAAGTAGAGACATTTGAATATCTAGGAACAATTTTCTCGTGTGATGGAAGATATGATGATGAGATTTTACACAGAAGACGAAAGGCAAATGCCATATACTACCAATTTAATAAAACTATATTAGGAAAGAAAGAGATATCCAATAAAACGAAAATGCAACTGTATCAGTCGATATTAGTCCCCACCCTATTATATGGAATAGAAAGTGTGCCCTGGCAGGAGAAGCACACAAAAAGGATCCAGACTTGCGAGATGAAATTTCTGAGGAAAACTATAAACAAAACCAGAAGAGATAAAATTCAAAATGAAAGAATAAGAGAAGAAGTGGAACAAAGGCCCCTTGGAAAAGTATTTGAAGAAAAGCAACTAAAATGGTATGGACATGCTTTCAGAATGGATGAAAACAAGAAAGTGAAACTAGTGCTGGAAGTCAAAGTTCAGGGAAAAAGGGGAAGGGGTGGACCGAGAATAACCTGGGAAGATGGAATTGAGAGGATGGGAAACCAGAGGGGCAAAACACCGAATGAGATGAGGAGAATGATGAGAAATCGGACGGAATGGAGGGAGAAGAAGAGATGATGGGCTGAGGCAGCCTCCCCGACAGTGAAAGGTGAAGAAGAAGAAGAATAATCAGGATATTTTTATGACAAGAATGCTTCCAGTAAATACACTGAAGCTTTGAAAAAAACTACCTCTATTAAATTCGAAAACATAAGAGAGTTGGTTTTGAAACCTTTCAGGTTTTCTTAATTTTCATTCCCATACGCTGAAATTTTATACCCTGTGTAATTCTTGAAGGGGGCTTGAAGCACAATCATTTTTTTTATTTATTTTTTTTATCGATCTGACTTGCACATATGAAAACATTTATCAGCAGAGAAGGATGTGTAGCTCTGGCTGGAACCTCAAAATTTCAAAAAGGTATAAATATATGTTAAAAGAAAAAAAATTAGATTGAGAGTTCAACTAAATTAAAAAAATTTTCAGAGTAAGCAAGAAGGAAGTTCTCACCAAGGTGGTGCTGCACCAGAGAAGGTTTGCTCACTGCCTTCTTTCTTCCCTTCCACTACTGGAGGCGGTGCCATCTGTTGGTCAAATATCGAAAGGTCTGATTCCCCATAGAGCATCTCATCTTCATCATCAACCTCCCTGTGGATATAGAAAAAAAACAATTGAAGCGCTTTCTATACATATGAAGCCTCAAACCTGATTTACAGAATATATCAATAATAATAAGATTGGAATGACATGGTAGATCAGCAGTTAGAAATCCTGCCCAGAAAGCGGAAGACCTAGGTTTTTGTCTCAGTCATGTAGCTATTTTGATTTCTCGTTTAACTTTGGGTTTATGACGCAAGTTTCCTCATTCAAAGAAAATTTTAATTTTGAGCATCTTTGTTATGTCAATAATGTCCAAACAATCAATGAAGAGGCAATTGATAAATGGAAGGTTTTCGGAGGAGTCTTTTGGAAAATGATAGGCTTAAAATCATTTTCATGTTCCCCTTAAACGTTGCCACCTGGCCAGAACGTGAACTTAAATAAATATGAAGGCCAATCAAAGAGTACAGCATGACTCAATCAAGTTTTAGTTGATACAATGCAACAAAATATTTAGATACTTAAAAATATATCTACAGTATCATTCTTAATAATATTTGTTTTCAAAATTCAAATGCTTAGCACAGTGTTTATGAATTGCTGTATGCCATCTTTATACCTAGTTGTACAGGACTGTCAAACACTTCTGATTGTAAATGGCTTTTGTTCTACCGTTAGTGCTTTGAGTCTTCCCAAGTGTATTGTGATACAAACGTAAATGCCTGATAATGCACTGAGTGACATGAAAATGATTTACTGTTTAAAATTTTACACTTATGCCAAAATATTCATCACAAAAAGTGAGAATTTTTTCCAAACAAGGAGATAGTGCTTATTTTGAAAAAAGAAAAATTGTTACATTTGGAAAAGGACATTCCATAAACATAGATAGAATAAGATAATGGTAAAATATACAAACCTGGAATCTCAAATCAGCTTAGATTCAGGGATATTTTATCAAAGTTAACTCGATTTAAAGTCTTGAACAACCTTCCATGATAATAAGAACTGATTTTTAATTTATTTTTAATTTATTTATCAATCCCTCACATAAAGCAATACGCCAATTTACAGCGAAGTTATAACCAGAATTTAATTAAGGACCTCTTAAAAGATTAAGAAAATAACCATGGATGATTTGAAAGATGAAATATAACTCAATATCTGAATTAATAATTAGTACTGTGCAACACTTCAAAGTAGGGACACCATAAAAATAGAATAACAAACCTTTTGATAAAACCGGAAGATGACTTTTGTGACTGATGGCTGCCTTTGTTAGGAGTGCCTGCTTTTTGGTGAGAAGAGTGATGATCACCTTCTGGTCCACTCATAGAAAACAAGCCAGAAACATCTCGGTATGCACAAAGAGTGACTATTCTTGACCCCTAAGAAAATTAAGTTCATAAAAATAACATCTCACCTTTCCATTGCATCATTTTGAAAACAAGGCTCATTTCGTGAATTTTGAGCTTCACAGGATAAAAGGTGGTAATTAGCAGTGCATCAAAAGAATCCCTTTCCTAAGCCTCAGCTCAATTATGAACAAGAATCAAACTTTGCGGCTCAATAAAACATATGTATACAGGGGTTAATTTAAACTTGAAATGAAAAAGAAATTAGATGTAAAATAAGAAAAGAAATATATAAAATATTGTTGTGAATTATTACTGAAAGTGATACAATTCATACATTTGAATTATTATTACAAAAACATAAACTTCATAATATACAGAAAATATGAGAGAAATTAAAAATTAACTTCTAAATTTTAAAGTTGATTTAAATTAAATCATAAACTTCAGATTAAACTAAAAATCAAACAAAAAACTACAAAATTATGTAAATATAATATTAAAATTAAAATTCGAAGCAAGAAATGAATAACAAAAGTATACAACCAAGGTTTTAAACAAAAAATTTAATTAAAAAATTAAAGAAAAATCTATGTTGCTATTTAGAAATAAAATTGGCATGCACAGGAAAAAAGTGTGGTTTATGCATTTGTTGAAGTTGACACTGAAATATTGGTTGTAATTAATAATAAGTACGTAAAATATTTTCCTTTGATCATTCTCAATAAGCCAGTCACCAAAAACCTTGTGATACTGTAAGTTCAAGAAATTTCCTTTCAGAGAGCAACACAGAACTCTCATGATTTATACCAAAATTACAAACTCATCATTTTATTTGATGCTCAGACAGCAGTTTATTCAATGGCATTCAAAAGGGACATTTCTCAATGCCAGGTTTACATTTTTGCTAAGCTTTAAATGATAAACAACATATTCTAGTTCTTCGTTGATCGTTTTGATGCAGGCCACATGGCAAAGGTCATAAATGCACACTCAATTCTGAATGTTGCCTCTGGTGATGGGGTCCATTCATTTAAATTGCACCAACTACCTGACATTCTCCTAACTTAAGATTTCTGTTGGACACCCTATCTCACATTTTTCATGGGACTGTAACATCAGTTTGAAAACTGCAAATTGTTTGCAAATTGCAGTGAAAGAGTTAATCAAAACAATAATTTTCTTTGGATGGTATCCTGAGCTTCATTTCCAGAAAATATCAATCAAAATATTTTAATGTCAGTATCAATTTTCTTTCTTTTTTAATTCAAGACAGGCTTTCTTTTAAATAAACTCTTCACATCCCCTCTCAAGACCTCTTTTGAATACAACACCCAGCTCAGAGAAAATCCAACTAATAAAGGGTTATCTTACCGCCTCTACGTGTGGAGGAGGTCGAGTAACAGTTAGCTTGGCTGGTTGCTGTTGTCCTCCAGCTGTGGGACGAGATTCACGCAAGGTGAGTAAGATGACCTGCCCATCACGTCCCAAAATGGCAACGTAGGGATCTGCAGAAGAGGCATGAACCACTGGTGAACCTACATCAAGCAGCATGTGCTGTATCTGTTCTACACCTTGCAGCAACCTCACCCCCATTTGTGATACCTTTCAAATCAAATCAATTAATAAACATCACCATGGTACTCAAGATACAGATAGTTTACTAAGTGCATAATTCATTAATATACCATTTAAAATATAAAAATAAACCTATTTTAGTAATCTCCAGTATCTTAATCATTGGCTGCAAATAAGAAACATTACTTGGTCAAAAGTAATAATAGTATTCAATTTTGGTCTATTAGAAAATTTAAATGCTTATAATTGGAAGCACATTAACAGGAATAGAAATTGTGAAATATTGGCATATTTTCACACACACACACTTTTTGAATAAGTCAACATTATTAAACTTTCACTTTAAGTTTGTAAGGATTCTTGGTAAGGAACTCCGACCTTCGAATCCATAAAAACAAGTAAAACAGATAATACTGATTGATTTAAAGTATTCTTTGAGCATGTGAGAACTTATCCATTAGCTAAATGGCTCCCAGTCGTGAAATTGAAAGTTCCTAGAAATTTGGCATAATGTTAAGAAAAGCTATTTAAAAGAATCTTTACTTCTAAAGTTGAAGTCAGGGATTCTTAGTTGACCACACTTAAAGATTATTGAGGAAGAGACCATGGTTTAGACTTTGGAATTTCCCTCTTGTCAGCCAAAAAGAAGATATTCAAATATTCTAATGTGTAGTCCATTCCTAATCTTAAGGCTGACACTCCATAGATGAATAGCCACATAACTGAATAATATAATAGAAAATAGGAGAGGCAGTGCTTACTGAGGAGGGAGCCACACACAAACAGCTTTCCTGCAGTGGAATTATTGAGATGTCATGGTACTTAAGATCATAAATGGAACATATATAGGGGGAAAATTTTCAATCTTCATAGAAAATTCAAAAGAAATAGTTCTGTAAATAATGCAATGGATGAAACTATTTCTAAACTGGAAATTTTCTTTCATAAAAGAATAAGTAAAGAATAGTAACTTAAATAATGGACTACTGAAAGCAGAGCAGATTAATCAGAGTAGTAAAAAAAGAAATTTGAATCATCTTTATTAAGCCATATCTCTAGTCAATAGTCCAACACACAAAAATAGGTGAATAATTAGGATAATTCTTAGAGAAAACTGGGAAGAATGCCTGCTCATTGAGTGACTGCATGTATTTACTAAAGCTTAATAAGGAAGTCTTCAGCCAGAAAGCATAAATCTTCGCTCAAAATATGTTTCTTATGTATCTTTTTAATATGCTTCTTTCAATAAAAATTACCCTTATCTAAATGGGTAATAAATGAACAACATTGAAATCAGAATAAACCTTGAAAAATTAGGATTATAAGTGACTAACCTGGATTATATATCGATTTGAACCAAGGTTGCTGGCAAACACAGTGGGGCCCTGAGTGCTGAATCCAGAATTGTCAACTTCATTTATCTCCTGTCCTGTTTGCAGAATCTATAAAAATAAATGATACCCAAGGAATAAACAAATAGAACTTTTAGTTGCATCTCTAAATCCTTTTGCATTTGACTGATGATTTCCATGACTCTGCCTACCATCGTTGAGTCTGGTCGGCTGAGAATCATGAAGGCATGCATGTGCTCTTCTCCAGCAACGGCTCCTTCATCTCCTGCCTTGGAGCTGCCTATTACAGTCCACATGTCATTGCATCCAGGCAACTCGAATGTCGTCACAACCTGTGAGGAAGAGAGAGCAAATCATTTCCACAGAATAAGTATACGCATAAACCAAAGCACCTCCTGCATTAATATGGAAGATAGAAGAATAGCTTGAATGAAGGATTGAATCTCAACATCTATTGGCTTTAGACAACAAGTACATACATAATCACAAAAGATGAGAATACCTAAATTTTCTAATTATGTATACTCTAATGTGAATGCATACACAAAATATGTGATTTAAGAATAATTAACGTACAATATATTTTTCTGGCATCAAGAACATAGTTTAAGATTGAGCTCTAATATTTCCATATCATCTCCAAAACCTTAAGTAATTAACTTAAATTAATTAATTCCTCAGGAGCATCAAGAGAATGATGCTTTAAAAAATTCGAGTATCACTGGGTTCCTCCTCCGAATCCCCTTCTCTGACTTTCCAAGTTTGCATACCATATTTACCCAAAATTCGAGAGTCAGAAATTGAACAATCATTTGCCCGTGAATCTAAAGTGCACCTTAAGGCCATGCCATTCGCAGCACTGAATACGTGTTTACAGTACAGGTATACAAAAATACACTGTATATGAAATGCTGGCAGTCGTCATCCCCGAAAGTTCTTCATAAGTATGCACGTTAACCAATTTAAAAACAGTCATTTAAAAAGTTTGATGGGCGAGCCAAGTCCCTTGCAATTAAAAACCAATGGCCAACAGTTTAGTCTGTAATCTTCAGGGGCTTTTACTGTGAAAACCTCGATAGCACATTGGTAAAATGCTTGGGTAAAAACCAGGCTGAGCCGAGGATGTGACTGCCCCTACACTACGGGACATGTGCACATGTAGTATTGAGCCCAAATCTTGTACGCTGTCGATTCTAACACCCCAATTCTTGAGCCGAGAAAAGACGCAAAATGGTACAGGTTATTTTCAAGTAGATATGGTATTTGAGTATGGTTGATGCTTTCATTTACTGTTCGACCTGAAGATGGTGATGTTTCAACAAAACCAGTAGTCATATTATAGAACATTTTGTGAAAAGTACTATGTATCTGTCTGCATTGTTTTATGATGGATTTCCACAACAACTCAGCCGCTTCTGTTGACACCAGGATATAAGATTGAAATGAGCATTTTTTATAATTTCCAAAGTATTTTATATCTTTGTTCCTTGGATGAAACTTTTGTGTTTCAATATATCTGTTACGATTTATTTAGAAATTACGATCAATTAAGAAATTAAAAACTGAGCAAATACACCTGAGCACCACTTAATGCGACCATTTTTACTTTCTCCATATGCGAAGTATACAGAAAGTATTGTTTTCATGAAAAAATTCGACTTCGAGATTTTAACGGAAATACATGTTTTGGGGTCCCTAGAACACGTTTTGACCATTTTCGGAATGATGTCTGTGTAAATGCGTGTGTGTGTGTATGTGTGTGTGTGTGTCTGTATGTGTGCGTGTGTTTGTGGGCGCTCTAACGTGAAAACTATTTGTCGTATCAATACCAAACTTCGTATATAGTACTGTGGTGTGTGCTGTCAGAGTTGATTAGTTTTTCAAGTAAATCGGTAAACCGGAAGTCGAGCTTCATTCATTAAAGCTCATTTCCTGTTTTCAAAATATCTCCATAAATATGATATATACGTGTATTGTATTACTTATAAAAGTTTTAGATAATATAATTTACTATAACTTTTGTATTTAACATATTTTTATATCACTGGTTGATTAGGAGTTATTCGTGAAATACTGATAAACCGTAAGTAGCTGTTATGTACTTTGTGGGCGCTCTAACTTAAAAACTATTCATTATATCAACACCAAATTTCATATATAGTACTTTGATTAATTTTTTTAGAGTTGATTAGTTTTTGGAGTAAATCGGTTAACCGGAAGTTGAGCTTCAATCTTCGAAGCTCATTTCCGGTTTTCAAAATATCTCCATAAATATCATATTAAGGTATATACTATTATTTATAAAAGTTTTAGAAAATAAAGTTTACTATAACTTTTGGTTCAAACATATTTTTGTATCACTGATTGTGTAGGAGTTATTCATGAAATACTGATAACCGGAAGTTGCTGATTATGTACTTTGTGGGCGCTCTGGGCTCTATGGGCGTTTCATCGTTTTTCATCGATCACGTCCCGTAAAACATTATTTATCATGTTTTTGGCGTCAAAGATAATATATAATATTAATCACTCATATTCCAAGTTTAGATGGAATATAGAGTTCGAAATTACTGCGGTAGATAAATATTTACATCTTATATATATGGAGAAAGTCATGTGCTGGCCACATCAGATTTTTTAAAATTAATATCAAGAAGGATGCAGAGCATCTGGTGATAGGAATCATTCCAACTTGTCAGCAATTAGCTGACCATCTAAAGAGGCATTTATACCATTTCTTACAAGTGATAGGAGCCACAATGAAACAAATGCATACATTAAGGGGGGGTGGGTGACAACTTAAGCTGAAGCATTTTAACTGGATTAATCATCAACTTGATTGATTTAGAAAGATTTCCACAGCTTTTATTCCATGAACTTAGAAGAAAAGAAACACCGTAAACTTCGTCTAAGTTCAGAATGTCCTTCCACAAAGTAGGGAAGCCTAGTATGATCGTGTTTATTTTATTCCATGAATCAGTTCACCTGTAACAACCTCTTCACATAATTATTCCATTGAATCATTTAAATCAAGTATGTAAAATATATTTTGGGGAATGGATCTAAATATGCAGACTAACTACACCTTCAGAGCACAGTATTATAACTGGACTTAAAAATGAACATTAATTTTAAATTACTGATGGCTATGGAGAAAAGATAACCGTACATGGATTGAATAAACAAAGGTTGTTGATTCTGTTCAACTCAGTAACTGATAAATTATACCATAGCCATAAACATTGTTCCGAATCAAGATTATCTCACCTGAGGTCTGATGGATTGCTGTAATACACATAAGGCACCATTCTTTCCATAACCTGATGTTGTCACGAGTTCCATATCAGGGTCTTGAACATTTGAGAATTCTTCAGACAGGAAAGCTGGCTCACCCATCGAGATACCTCCGCATGGACCAATGTTCAACAGACTGTCACATACCTTTATTCAATTGAGAAATCTATGTTAATTAGTATAAAAGCCAAGACTAGTTAGTTATAGTAGCCTCAAAAAAATCGTGAGGTCATAAAGGTACTTTGATTGTCATAGAGTTCATTCTATGATTTACCTCAAACACATAGGAAGTAATCAAAACTGAAGTATGGTCTTCGCTGCCGTACACCTCCAATTCATCCAAATCTTTGATGTCCGATACGTCCGAAGCCATCCAATCACCTGATATTAAAAATAATAAAAACATAAAAGGTCAATATATTGCTAAAAAAAGAATAAAGAACAGTAAAACAGGAGGCTACCAGATAATTGATAAGTAGGATAACAGCCTCAAAGTAAGATAATTGATAAGTAGGAAACAGCCTCCCTCCCTGCATCAATGATGATGCAGGGAGGGAGGCTGTTTCTGAAGTACAACAAGTATCACATTTCAATATTTGTCAGCTAATCTTTCATTGTAAACTGATGTGCGAGACAAAGTCAAACGGTAATCTGAAGTGCGTAATCTCTTTAAAGAGCAGAAGATAGTTAAACGCAAAGTCACCCAATTGATGCATTTGCTTCCCACAACTTGCCTCACCCTTTTTTACGAAATCGACAACGGAAGTATCAGAAATATTCTACAACTTTTCAGTCAAAAATGAGTATACAAATATGGTATTGAAATCTTGTTATAATTGGAATGTTACTATTTCAGAAATGAAATTTCACAATGAGCACAAAATACAGTAACTTTCATCATTTTAACTTACAATAAAATACAAACAATATATAAACAACAATTTTAAATTGTATGACTAAACGTAGGATGAAACATGTTAAAATTTAGCATAAATCTTTCTACTGTGGGATACCCCACTCAATTTTTGTTCCACTCAAAACTCGAGTATCAATAGGTTTTAATCGGCCAGTAAAAAGAGGGATGTATAACTATTTTAACTGACATAAAATAATGTTCTACATTTCAGAAACACGTACTTTGTTTGAAATATTTAGTTAATTCCTTCAGAGTTTTGAAATTTTTAATGACTAGGTGATAATGGTTCGATTACTATCTCAATGTATCCCTGGAATAAATAAAGACTAAGCCATGAATAGAGAGGGTAGTCTCCGTAAAGGAAAACTGAACACTTACATGTTTAATGAGGACAACGCCTGACATCCTCTCAGAAATTCCAACTACTAACTGTGCTGCTAACTAATGATCGATACACCCTAAGTCTAAAGCAAATCATTATCATGCTCTATTCTCTGTTTTTCATGCCTAAATAGAAATAGGCTACTCCAGGAAACTACGATTCTGTAAGGTTTCATTCTGCTTATTTGCAGTAATGTCAAAATATTAAACTAGTAGGTGGAAAGAAAGAACGTTTACATATTGAAGGCTTTAAATTAGTCATGACTACACTCACAGAAATGTTTCTTCCTCTCAAGGGACTTTTTACTGAACACAGGGTGAAAAACAAGCATTGGAAAGGTCTTTAGTAAGGAGAGTAAAATATCTATTTTTCCAGGCTACCTGCCAAATTCCCTGAGTATCCAGAAGAACAAGAATTTTCCAGGTTGACAGACACCCTGAGCTAACAACGAAGATGATTAATTTTTGCATTAAAAAAATAGATTTTTTTGTTAAAAAATTAAGCAAATTTCAATAATAAATAATAAAAGAAAAATTAAAGATATAATAAATTTTTAGTAAAAAGTAATAGGAAGTTTTCTTATAAAAAGGAATAATTATGGATAAAAATAATTAATTTCTGCTTTGAGAAATTGAGATTTTTGGTTAAAACTGAAGAATATTTGGTAAAAAATTAAATCAATCGATTGATACAATCAATTAAAATCTAAAAAGAAAATTTCTATCGATTTTTAAGTATGAATCGTAGAATTTTTTATTTTAAAAGGAATTATAATTGACGAAAATAGTTCATTCTTACATTACAAATTGACGAAAATAACTCATTTTAGCATTACAAATTGAGATTATTTATTGAAAATTAAGCAAATTATGAATGACATAATAAGTTACTCGACAGAAGACGTAGCCTTACTGTTTAAAAGGAATTATTATTGCCAAAAACATTTTACTTTCAGGTTAGGGGCTATACACAAATTACGTAATGCAATTAGGGAGGAGGGGGGTATCGGCCAGGCGTTACAGCCTGGTGCGTGAGGGAAGGGGGTCACGTTTGCGTTACATCATGGTTTTGAAACTGCAAAATTTCTGCATGTTTAAAGTCTGGCTTTAAAACTCACATGCAATTTACCAGGGAAAATTGGCAGCTCTGATCCGAGCAAGCACGAGTGTCAAACGGAAGTAGTCAGAGTGCGAATGAAGTGTGCACTCCCATTTCTGTGTTTTGTGCGATGCTATTTATCATCGAATCTAGGTGAACTGTATGAATGGCATTTAAAATTGAAATTGTTCATTAAAAAGTTAATTGAGGCTCCCGGATAGTCATGTGGACAGCGTGTTTGCCTTTGGTGAAAGCGGTCCCAGGTTCGAATCCCGGTGGGTGCCTATGTGCGAAATGACCTAAGCTGTCGAAGCACTTCTAACAGTACTACTACTACAAAAAGTTAATTATTATTGAGAACTAAAAAATTTTCCTTCTTGAATATGAGCCCAAAAATTTTCGCAAAGCACTCGCTACCAAACGGAATGGGGGGAGGTGTCCTGCCTGGTGTTAAGGTCCTGCAACATGAGGGGGTCCAAAATTTTGCATTACGTAATTTGTGTACGACCCCTTCGGATATTAAGGTTTTTGGTTAAAAATGAAACAAGTTTTCATTAATATACTAAATGTTAAGGTATTAATTGCAGGATTTTTTTCATTAAAAAGGAATAAATATCAGTAATAGTACTCAATTTTTGTGCTAAGAAATTGAGATTTTTTGTTAAAAATGAAGGATGCAATAGATATAATCAATTTTTAAATAAGAATTTATTTTTTACTAAAAGGCATTATAATCAACTTAAATAATTAATTTTCACATAAGGAATTGAGGTTTGTAGTTAAGAATGAAGAAAATTTCTATTGAAAAATCAATTATGAAGGATTAATCATAGATTATTTTAATCTAACATAAATAATTATCGAAGAAAATAGTTGATTTTCACGTTAAGAAAAATTAAATTTTTGGTTATGCATGGAGCGAATTTCAATTGAAATAATAAATTTTAGGTATTACTTGCTGGTATTATATTTATAAAGGATTAATAATTCACTTAATTATTTATTTTTTACATTAACAAATGGATATTTTTGCTAAAAATTATGTGAATTTCGAACGTTATAATCAATTTTTAGGTAAGAATGATAGAACTTTTTTCTTTTCAAAGGAATACATATTTTTTATTATTAATTTTCTCGTTTAAGTTAAAAAGGAAGAAAATTTCAATTGGCAAAAATTTTATGCAAGAAATGTAGATTTTTTTCATTTTAAAGAAATGATTATATCTGATAAAATAGTTAATTTTTGGCATTAAGATATGGAGATTTTTGGTTAAAAATAAAGTAATTTTCCATCAATACAATTGATTTAAAGTATGAATCGTGGAATTTTTTCATTAAATAGGAATATTTATCAAGAAAAATAATTAATTTTTTGAGTTATGAAATTGTGATTTTTGGTTTAAAGGTGTAGCAAATTTCGATCAACACCATCGATTTTTAAGTATGAATTCTAAATTTTTCTTTTAAAAGGAGTCATTATCAAAGATGATAGTTAATTTTTCGCATTAAGAAATTGAGATTTTTGGCTATAAATGAGGCAAATTGCAACTAATGTAATGAATGTTTAGGTATTACTTGCTGGGTTATTCTTTGAAAAGGATTTTTGATTCACTTGAATAATTATATTTGTTTTAAGAAATTGAGGTTTTTGCTTCAAATGAAGAAAATTTCAATTGAAAAAATCATTTATTAAGGATGAATCGTGGAATATTTTCTTCTAATAGAAATAATTATCAAAGAAAATAGTAAAGTTTCCTCTTAACCCTTAAACTGCGGGGAACGTATATGAACGTTTTCCTGCCGAAGTGCGAGAACTGCGGGAAAAACGTTCTCATACCTGCTCCTGCTACCTTCTTAGACCTGCTCTTCCATGCCCTTGCTTGGCCTTCCCCAATTTTATGGCGGTCCTGTGAATGAGATGCACGCTCACAAAATCTTTTGCATTGTCCTAAATGTGGGAAACCCTTCCCAGGAGATTTCCGGTCTCGGCGTAATTCCTAGATTTGCAGTTCATACGTACTTTCATATTTCCTCACTTGTTAAAAATCAATGTATCTA
Source organism: Sympetrum striolatum (assembly GCA_947579665.1). NCBI lineage: Eukaryota > Metazoa > Arthropoda > Insecta > Odonata > Libellulidae > Sympetrum > Sympetrum striolatum. Next base: position 844,362 of record OX388344.1, read on the forward strand.
CTAACTGTTTGGTATCAAATTAATCAGCTAACAGCAAGGGAAAGAAATAAGACAATTAAATAATTCGCAATTGCTTCCATGTTAGAGGAGCAACGAAAACTCTTGAACAAAAGCCGCTGACTGCAGACATCGGAAAAAGGTCTACCCGGATTGTGGGGGTTTTCTACCTGCTGTGCAAGTCTGACCCACCAGGAGAAGGGACCGTTTCTCTAAATTTCCTCCCGCACACGACTGTCGCGAAAGAAAAATACTCCCGCATCTTAGGGGTTAAGAAATGGAGATATTAACAGATATATGGTTATAATGAAGCAAATCTTGATAGATGTAATAAATTTTAGGTATTACTTGTTGGTTTTATCTTTCAAAAGGACTTATAATTCACTTCAATAATAATATTATGAGTTAAGAAATTGATATTTTTGGTTAAAATAAGGGAATTTCAATCTATAGAATCAAATTTCCAGTAAATATATCTAAGAATTTTTTCTTTTAAAAGGTATTAAGATGAATGAAGTTTCACATGATACCCATGTTTATTGTAAATGCGCAATGGAAGCGAAGGAGAAAAAGCCTGCGGTAGCCGGGGATCGAACCTAAGTCTCCCAATTAGTTGGTCGCTCTAACCACTAAGCTACCATGGCAGCACAATCTCCCCTTCACTTCCAAAGGGGGCTATGATGGAGGAGGAGGGTCCATCAAAGACAATGGCATTGCCCTCCGACCACGAGCGGACATATAAGATGTACCAGCCATCATAGCAACTCCGGAAAAAGGCATAGGTGATTAAGATGAATGAAGTTTCACATAATTCACATGTTTCTTGTAAATGCGCGATGGAAGCGAAGGAGAAAAGGTCTGCCGTAGCCGGGGATCGAACCCGGGTCTCCCAATTGCCGGTCCTCCCATGGACTCCACTCCTCCTCCATCATGGGAGGTGAAGGGGAGATAGTGCTGCCATGGTAGCTTAGTGGTTACAGCAACCGACTGGCAATTGGGAGACCCGGGTTCGATCCCCGGCTAAGGCAGGCTTTTTCTCCTTCGCTTTCATTGTGCATTTAAAAGGTATAGCTATCAATGAAAATAATCAATTTTCTTGTTGAGAATTGGAGATTTTTGGTTATAAATGAAGCAAATTTCAAGCGATATAACGAATTTTTAGGTATTACTCTCTGGTTTTTTCTCTAAAAAGGATTTATAATCAACTTCAATAATAAATTTTTGCCTTAAGAAAGTGCAATTTTTGGGTAACAATTAAACAAATTTCAATTGTTACAATCAACTTTTACCAATGAATCGTAAAAATTATTATTCTAAAATGAATAATTACTGTTGAATATGGTTAAATTTCACATAAGAGAAATTGTGGCTTTAATTAAAAATTAACTGAATTTTGAATGATATAATCAATTTTTAGATAAGTATCATAGAATTTTTTCTTTTAAAAGGATTAATTGTTGATGAAAACAGTAAATTTTTGCATTAAGAAAGTGCGATTTTTGGTTAAAAATGAAGAAAACTTCCACTGATACTAAAAAGTTTTAGGTATGAATTGTAGATTTTTCTTTACTTATCGACAAAAATAGTAAATTTTCGTTTGAAAAAATCAAGATTTTTTATTATAAATGAAGCAAATTTTGATTGCTATTATCAATACTCAAGTAAGTAATGTAGGATTGTTTCTTAACTAATAATGAAGAATATTTTGATCAATATAAGCAAGGCTGCCAACTGACTTCTGTAAAACTGTAGCAATAATAATAACTTTCCACATTTCATATTGGAGGACAGTTATGGTTTATGATAAAACGATAAAATATTTTTGACACAAACATAATTTTTCTGAAGCATTTGCATAATGATTAAAATCCCTACAGTTCCATACCGCCACACTCGCTTCCCTTGGAAGGACATATGGTATTGGAAATCGGCTTCAATGAGAATGATTTATAATGAATACTTTTCCAAATCTTGTAAGCTCTCATTTTAATGGACTTCTACAGTACACACTTTCATTTAATTTTATGAATATAAAGAGATTTTGATAATCCACCTTCAAGGTATCTAAAAGTACCTAATTTAAATTTTACACATTAATATCAGATTTAATACAGAAAATATGCCTCAATGAGTAGGAAATTCACTTGGGTTTCCAGCTGGACACTGCTATGAAAGGTTACTGCTTCAAAGTCAATTTGTAAAGTTTATCAGTTCATCCTTAATAGAATGTACCAAAACATTAATAGACTTTTAAGCAGTAAACCTGCTGATAACTTGAGAGGACTTCTTGCATCATAAATGGCAGGGAAACCTTTCTGTGCCTCAATATGTGACTCTCAGGTCTACCAAAAGATAATAATAGGAATATTTAAAAAATATTCACCTAAAGTGTCGAGCCTCTTTTTCTTTCCTGCTGGTTCAGTGTTGAGACGATTTGCATCGCCTTCCTCGTCTGTTTCTCCAATACCACCCGAGAGCTCCTTTTCTGTGAAGCGAAGGAGCAAGGAATTGCCAAGACGTGATCCCAAAAATAGGTACCCCTCTTCGCAAAGACACATCTGTAAATGAAAATCAAACTTGATTAACATTTAGTGAAACACATCAAAAAAATTTTAACAACAAAAAACTTAATTTATTTATATCAAATCAATTCATTTAAATAATATTGATAAAACAAATTAGAAGAAGATATATCGAAATTTTGTGAATTTGAGCCATCCATTGAGGTAAATAAAATTGAAATTTTATGCGTGGAAATAATTTACAGGGATACAGACCAAAAGAGCAAGTGGATGTTTATGAATGTGCATGTCTATTACATTTGGCAAAAATAAAATGGTAGTTCCATTTTGTTTGTATGTAAATCAGTGTAGAAAGTTAACTGAATACTGAGTGTTTAAGTGATTGTTTTAGAATTCTAAGCAAATGGGACATTATTGGGCTTACAAAAGCTTAAGGCAAATAGATGCAGTTCTGGAATGAATTACTTTCATTAACAAGGAATCGCTGCATAACTAATCTGAGACAAATACAGAAGACAAATAACAGGAAGTGCAAAACAAATGAAGAATAAATCAGATAATAATGGGAATGAAAAGTGACATAAATATCACAAATAAGAATTTTTATAGATATTCAAGATATTTTTTCTGAAAAGCTATAAATGTTGTTAGGTAATTAGCAATTGTTGAAAATCTGAATGTACAATTCTACTATGATATTGCTTCTAACAAGAAAAGAAAAGCCTTGAAAGAGGACTGCAGAAAATATGGAAAATAAATATACTAGAGTTGAAGGAAACTTAATTGGATACAAACAGGGAATTCAGCCAAAGATGTGAAAGATTAAAAAAGTAAAAATGCTTACGCAGGTGGTCAATACACTTGCAGCAGCTTTGTCAAAGTGGAAGCCTCGAACACTGCGCATGCTATCAGCATAAAGTGTGAGTACGTACAGCTCCCCTCCTTTTAGGGAAAGGACCAGTCGTTCGTGTGAGAGAAACGCAGTCTGCGCACCTTCCAGAGTTATCTTAACTCCTTCCTGGATTTCTGCAAAGATAGCCAAATTCACTCATTGCCATATTACTCATAAAATGGGCAAATATGAAACAGTTTGCTCGTTTACCATATCTCAACATGCTCATATCCTTATACAATACTTTTACATAAGATTGCTTCATGAATACACTGTATTTATCACCAATCATTCTTCACATTTCCTATATCTAGTATTCTATAAGTCTCCTTTAATACCATGAATTAATTAATTATCTAGATTCAATGAAAGCTCGCATTAAAATTTCATTATATCAAAATGGAACACTCTCCTAAAGCTAATATTTACATACCACTCCCACAAGGAGTACCATTTTACACTTACCATTCTATTCACTGTGTACTCTTTCTTCCTTCTGATACGTAATCTAATAAAACTCCCTCTATTTTAATATTAATAACTAATTAAGCATTTCACAAATAATAATATAGGGATTTTTCCCAATTTTACATCAAAAAAGAATAAAACTAGTACAACACTTTATGCTCTACTGATTCACAACCCAGAGTGTAAGACAACCAGAGCAAAGACAATCACTGAAATCATCTCTAATAGAAAACTTGATAGAAGATTACAAGCACAACAGAATTCTGTTACTAGATATTTATACGAGTGAATTCAATAGATATTATATATGCAAAAACTGATTGATCATCAGCTGCATTATTCTTTCCTCTGATTAACTGGTAATCAGTAGAAAGGCCAAGCATTAATTTCTTTTAATCATATCACGTATTCATATATATTTAAATCACATAATTCTTACATTTATACCATCTCAGCACGTACATTCATTGTTTCTTTTAAGGTAAGCAAAATGAGAGTTTTACTTTAGTTGCTTTAATCTCGACTTCTGAAGTAAACAACAGATAAAATACACACAAACTCAGAAACAGAGACTTGAATACAAAAAAACGCATCATCAATGAATTTACACAAATATGAAACAATAATTGTAATAAATAGTTTCAATTATAATAATAAAAAAGTAAAATATTTAATTAAATACTGCTGCTTCGATAAAAAATGTTGTTATTTTGTTAAATAAATGGCTTCACTAATGAAAAAGAAAAATAGATACTTTGGAAAATTAGCCATGTACAGTGGAAGTCTGTTATAACGAGTAAGGCATGTAACGAGAGTTGTGTTACAGCGAGTGCTTTTTTGGCCATTGTCCATCTTACTGCAAAAAGGATAGGGAGTTGGGTCCATTATAACGAGTGGTGATTTCTGAAGTATCGTTATAACGAGTGCTACATTTCTATGCTTGTCTTGCAGAAGGCATATCTCGGAATCGTTAATTAATGTGAGAGACAAAGTCCAACAAGCATACGGTAATCTGAGGCATGTTATATCTTCAAATGGCAGGAAAATATAATAAGCAAAAATTATCCTCAGCTAATTCATGCGTTTGTTTTCCATAAGTCCCCCTTCACCCTCCTCGGCAAAGATGCTTCAGTGAGTTTTGATTAGAAACTTAAAAACTCACAAGTTTCAGTCTCTCTTGTATCCCTCCATACATCACCTCGTCTCTATTTTCTTTACGACAATGACCATTCTAGTCAGCACTGGAATTTTTAATTGAGTTCTCATCAAAGACACACCATTTTTTCGACGATTATTGAGCAATAATTTTCCACATTTTATTTTAGAAGACGCAGTTTCGTTATGATGTATGAATCAATAAAATTACGTGTTAACTCGAAAATAACACATCATCGTAAGTATGGGCACCCTGAAATTCAAGGGTCGGATACTGAAAAATAATTTGCCTGCAAATGTAATGGACCCCTTAAGATATGCGGTCACACCAGTCGCTGCACCTTATACGTCTGTATTACACAGGCAAACGCTAATAGTATATACGTATATTTATATAAGTTTACACAGTATACAAAATGTCAGTAGTCATTTATGCCGAAAGTCTTACATAAATGCGAATTCAAATACGTTTATTAAGAAATTTTCAGGGGTAGTGAATTGCCTTTCAATTAATGACTATCAGTCTACAGTTTTGTATATAGTGCAAACATCCATACAAATTACATCGATAACAGATTGGAGGATTGTTTGACAAGTTATATGGAACCAAGTTAGTGGAGGATGCAACCGGTGCTACGGGACATGCCAACGAGTAGCATTGTACCCAAATCTAGTGCGCTGTCGATTCAAATGCACACCCAGATTTATAATTAAAAAAAAAGATCCAAAAGGGTGCATGTTATTTTTGAGTAAATACGGTATTTTTGATGCAAACATACTTTTATTACACAGTCTGAAGCATTAGCGTAGGGATTAAAAACCTTACAGCTTCATTCTGACACACTCACTGCTCTTGGATTCAAGAGGAAGGACGTTTAGCATAAGAAATCGGCTATAACGAGTACTTTTCCAATTTTTGTCAGCTCTCGTTATAATGGACTTCTACTGTATATTCTAACTTATTAGGTGTCAATGAGATTTCCACCTAAAAATAGATACAACTTGAAATAGTTAGCAATAATAATCAAATGAAATTACTCTGAGATTTAATATAAGAACATAAGAATCTTTGCATTTTAAGGAAAAAATATTTCTTGAAGGTATAATAATACATGTGCTAAATATTGTGTCACCAAAAGAAGTTTGGAAATTCCAGTCAAGTGTTCAATATTTTGAAGCTCATAAACTCAATACTGGAAATGTTTCATAGTAATTCAATAATGATTTCGTTGAACTTACTTAGAGGGAAATTGGATGAACTGTCAGCAACAGAGTTGAGGGAAACAGCATAGGGAGGCACACTCTGGTTCAGATAGAGTAATGCATTGGCAGCAAGAACTAGAGTCCCTCCAATTGGTCGACGCACTGGAACGGCACGGAGACAATCAAAGGGCAAACCAGACACAGACCAAATGATTGGATGAACTCGCTGTTGGATGTTTAACGAGATGGCCACTAGAGCACATGTATCTCTCCGTACAGCTATCCGCCTATATTCCAAGGAGATAAAAAAATAGTAGCCCTCAAAGGAAATGTTAGCAGCAGTCAAATTTATCAGCTTTGAATAATTTTCAAAGTATAGACAAAAACATAAAATAAATTCAACTTAACATCTAGATACACTCAATTTTCTATGAATAACTTTCCTTCCCCAATGATTGAAATTCATTTCAGCAAATTCAAATGTTGGCACAATTTCCATTTTACCATCATAATATGGTGCTGCAAATTTATTAGAGGACTCTGGGATTTTGATAAAATTTTAGTATTTATCCCAAAGGAAATAAAATGTAACCCAAAGAAAACCTAGCATCACTTCTATAACTTTCATCAAACTTTAACATAAGCAAAGAAATCTTGAATAAAAGCATATATTCCCACAATTTTAAATAAGAAATTTTAGATCAGGAACTAAAGTTTATGAGCAAATTAAGTGATAAACGTAAGGAGAGTGGAAATCAATCAAAAGACAGTATTTACTTTAAATTTATTGCATGCGTAAGTTAAAGAGAGAATATATGCAAAATTACTATATAAAAATATTTTGGCAAAAATTCAATGAGCATGGGTTGATTTGGGTAAGGTTTTTCTTACTGTATGCCTTAATGAATACAAGCTAAAGATTGCTATTGAAATATTGATAATATCATGTAAGTTACAGTATGAAGAAAATTAAATTAACTTTTAAATCTTCGAAACAGGGAAAAAGTGCTAAGAGATTCATACAATGTCGAAGAATAAAGAACACACTGTTTATAACAAAATCATAGGTAACTTGAGTTTGCAAGTGGAAATTTTGATAAATATATGTGTAAATAAGTTTAGTTAAATTTTAAACTTAAGAAATAAATGAAAATTTGTGGCTAAAAACTGAATATCTACAGGGAATGGATGTGCAAATTAAATTCTTACCCTGGAAATGTCCTTACTGGCTCATAAAGAATTAATAATGTTGGCTCATAATACCCATGAAGAAATTGTACATCAATAACATTATCCATTTTTTCATCAAGATCCTTCAAAACCACTAGATAAGATGATAACACTACGGGTGTTGCCTGCAATGTAAAAGATTCTCCCTTAAACATACATCATTTTATCAAAGGTTACAAAAAGATACAAAACCGTGACATTTCAACAACCTCAAAATCTAGACTCATTTATTCAGAGATATGCAACAGACTAAAATTTTAACATCTTATAAATAATAATATTATTTAACTTGAATATTATCACTATAAATTAATGAGAATGTTTCATCTGAAATGATAATGTAATTTTATCTCAAAATAGCTTTAATTTGTTATAAACTAGTAACAAATATTTAATTTCTTTACTTAACAATGCCATTCACTAACATAATTCTACATAATGTAAGTACCACAGAGAGTAGAAAATATTTTGCCTAAGTCTGGAAGGTAGATATACTGTACAAGATAACATGGATATACCATACAAGAAAGACACAATGCGTGAGCTTCAATGGAAATATTAGAAGATCAAGGGATGTAATGAAAAAAATTAGTTGATTGGCTTAAGTTGAGAAATAAGATCCCACTATAAAGAAAAATAGAAACAACTTAAACGTTGACAGAACTTTCAATGAAAAAAAAAATCCACAGATATGCAAATGGAAAAGCAAAAAAGATAGTTCATACAGTAGCACTAACATGAATAATAGAACAGTGGTACAAAAAGGTACAAATGGATAACTTGAGGATATATTGCTGTTTTCTATCTAGTTTCTTGACAGAAGAAAACTTATGTTAAGTAATCAAAGATCCTTAGTTGACAATCAATCATGAAGTGAAGGATTTTCTGCAGTTTATACTCTACAACTATTTAATGAATATTATATATTGAGTATAAAAACACTGAAAATCAAAAATGGGTTTATCTGCTTTGGAATAAAACCTTTAAAACAAAAGCTGCAATAGTAGATATTTACTAAGAAAAAAGAATAACTACTCACCTTTGCTGAACCTCCAGTTGTTGGGGTTGAGCCAACATTTGAGTTTCCCCCGAAAGGCGAGGAGAGGCCAAGGGAAGGCAAAGTGGATGAATCATTAGCAGATGCACCACTCGGAAGGGTAGGGTCATCTGCAGGCACATCCCTTCTAAAGGGCAGCACTACAAGTTTCCGCCCATAAACAGTCATGACAGCGCACCTTCCCTCTGGATCCACTCGCACCATGGGAATGTGATGGTGATGTGTCCAACCACCCTGTTGAAAACATTTTCAGAGTGCTGACTTACACATTTTTTCACAAAACTGTGCAAAGCAAGTAATAGTAATTTTGTCAGACCATGAAATTGGAATTTATTTCATGATATCAAGAAATATGTTTCCTAAACTAAGCACGGAACATGACAGAATACAATCTGTAATCAAACCCCTTAAAATAATTCTACTTGGCCATATCCAGGATGACAAATTTTTTACTTCGATGTTATTTGCCTAAAATATATTTACTGTGACAGTGAAGTTTACATTGCTGGTAGGTTCATACCCAACAGATAATACTATTCACCCACAAAATTTCACCAATGGTCTTCTTAATCTCCTCAGCAGTTGGATTGGTGGGCTCTTCTTCTAGCAAAAGGTTGCTTCTGTGGTGGCAATTCCTTTACCACTCAACATGGTCATCCATTTCTTAAATCTAATAAAAATTCCCTCCTTTTCCTTTGGGTCCATCTTACATTCTATGAGATTTGGGCATAGGTCTGGATATCAGGTGTCTTACCAGCCTTACTATTGATTTCATTATTTTTAGCTTTTCTTTTACTCTTTCTAACACTAACTCATTGATTAATTTATTATTCCATAGTATTTTTAGCATTCTATTGCAGCACCACTTTTTGAAGGCCTGGATTTTCATCTCATCTCTGCCTAAGAGAGAACAGCTTTCAGATCTGTATAAACATACACCCCAAATTAATGTTTTGATGTATTTCTTTCAGAGGTCTATATTAGTATTTTTATATGCCAGTGAACCTTTTTTCATCAAGAAAGCTCTCTTTGGCTGTACCATCCTGGCTCTGATCTTCTTGCAACTTCTTCCATCAGAAGATAAACTACCAATGTAAAGGAAGCTTTTAACCGGCCAGCCTCTCTCCTTCCAGTTTAATTTCTGCATCCTCCTCTCAAATCTTAGAGCACTTCATTAATCTATTTTTGCCTTATCGACCTTCAGCTTGCTATTCCTGTTCAACAACCCAGACAGTAGCTCCAGAAAAGCATTCATATCATGTTCATTTTCAATCGCCAAAGCAATATCACGTGCAAAGCTTATTGTATTATTAAGTCTTCCATTAATTTCAACTCCATGTTTCCTCTGTAACTGTGTATAGATGCTGAAGAGTAGCGGCAAACAGCCGCATCTCTGTCTCACTCCTTTCAAGAACTTTGCTCGAGTTTCTGCTCCCTATCAATGCCATCTGGTTCTTATACAGCTGGAGTAATAATTCTCTGTAATTCAATTTAAGGTCTTTTAGAGCTCTGAACAAATTTTACAGTCAATGTCATAAAAATTTACCTCCACATGTATAAATGCTATCACAGTAATATGCTTACTTTTAAGGCTTTCTTGATGATTGGCTTAAATCTTATTATGTCTTCTCATCCTCTGTGAAACTCAAACTGGCCTTCTGAAAGATTATGTTCAAATTTCTTCTGCATTTGATAATATACAATCCTTGCCAATATCTTTTAGGTGTGAGTAGCAAGGCTATGTATTATATACTCTTTAAATTTTTGGGCACCTCCTTTCTTTGAAATCAAGGTAGTATACTGAAAATCTTTCGGTGTACTGCAAGTCAAGTAAATTTTTTAATTTGGTGGTAGAGATATATATTACCTTTTTCTCCCACTGCTATCAAGATTTCAGCAGGTATTTGACCCAGTCCAGGTGCTTTTCCAAGTTTTAATTCTTTGAAAGCATGATCAAATTCTGCTTCCATCGTGGATGGGACAATTTCTTCCTCTTCAACTTTTTGTTCGTTCTCTAGAATACCATCTTCTAATTTCCATTTAAATAATTCCTCAGTGTATACTTTCCACTGGACTGCTTTTTCTTCTTGCCCTTTTATCACACCTCTGTTCTTTAGTCTTAATAAGTTCGGAGTTCTTTTCCTAGAACTAAACTGCTTCCTAATTTTGTATAAACTCTTTCAATATTACCCTTCCTCATCCATTCTTCTATCTCTCTGCAGCAATGTTGTCTTAGTTTCCTTGTTTTCCTATTAATTTTATTGTGCTCCCTTCTGGACTGCTCCATATCTCCATTTCATTTTCACTTTTTTTCGTTAAGGTTAACAATTCCTCTGCGAACCAAGGCATACAGTTTTCTTGTAAATGCCTATGCAGTGTTCTGCTATATCTAGATTTTCCGACTTTAGATATTCCAACTTCCATTGTATTATGTTATTTTCCCTTGCTCCAGATTCAAACTTCTCATTCATTATATTTCTAAATGTCTATAGTGCTTCTGAGTCCTCTTTTAATATGCCAATGTTTCATTTGGCTGGGCATACTCTCACTATTCTTTTCCTTAGCTGTAGTCTACTCTTCATCAATACTGGATTGTGATCAGTATCAATATCTGCCCATGGGTAACTTTTTCTCCCTTTCACTTGGTTACAAAACCACTTTCTGAGTATGATATAATCAATTTGTTAAGTATCTTTTCCTTCAGGCATCATCCATGAATGTCCCTTTCTTTTTGATACCTTAAAATGAGAGTTTTCAAGAACAAGGTGATGGCTTTAAGAAAATTCAGTTAGCCTGTTTCCTCTTTTTTAGCTCCTAATCTATATTTTCTTACAATGTTGTCAACTTTTCCTTCCCCTACTACAGCATTCAAATCTCCACTTGTTAAGTTGTTTTCACTGTTACCCTTTTATAAGCACTTCTAATTCTTCCTTGGAGTATCTAGATGTTGGCATATATACTTGTATCAGTGCTATGTTCCCAGGGCTCTTTTCAATCTTAATGATAAGTATTTGTTATATATTAGAAACTATTAATCCTAGTTTCTTCTTTGGCGCTAATCCAACACCTCCATGTCCTATTTGAGATCTAGAATATATTAATCTATTCTCTCCATTCCAAAAATCTCCACTTCATTTTGCCAAGCCCAAATATATCTATGTTCGTCCTTTTTAACCCATCCTCATTTTCCTTCAACCATTGGAAGTTTCATGCTCTGATCTTCAGTGTACATAGTATATTCTCTTGCCATCCCCACTGGAGATCCAAATTGGCAACAAATATAAACTCCAGATGGTTTCACTTGAGAAGAAGACATCATTTCATGATATATCCTTCTGAATCTTCAATAATTCTTCTTGCCTTCTTCATCCTATGCTGATAAACAGTATGGTTTATAGGAGGTGTTGCCTACTTCAACAATGCCTCTCTCACACACCCTTGAAGGAGGCTGTTGGTGCTGCAGAAAGCGCCCCCCTTATTCCATAGTGAAGTCTGTCCCTGGAATCGTTAGCTGTTTGCTAGGTGGATGTTCTACCAAATGAAGCTGAATTTCACAGTTTTCCTTCCCTTCAATGAGTTTAGAGGCATTTTCTATACTCTCAAGCACTTTTTAGAAATAGTGTTGTCAAAGAGCTAAGGACATTTTGCACATATGGGAACCTGTTATAAGTCAGACCTGGGACTGTCTTCACAAAAAGCAAATGTGCTTGGCCATCTGGGAGCCCCAGTGAAATCACTCTTTCATCAATGGCCATAATTATTTTGATCAATTTCCTTAACTAAGCAAATGCTTTTCATCTGAGATTGTTGAGGGAAATGTTGGTTTAAATAACTAGAAAATTTCATAATATCCTCCTAATCACAGAGTTAGATTATTGTTTCAGATTGTTTAAAACTTTTAAGAAGCAACATCTATGAATACATAGCATTACCATGGAAGGCATTGCCATTCTGATTGTAAGCATATAATACCAAAAACTTAATGACTGAATATCGACTATGTGATTACTTCAAGGTATATATTTAATTTGTGAAGCTTTAATTCCATAATTTTCGGTTAAATTTTACTATCAGCTACCATATAGATCAATTTTATTCAATGTGTTACTATTGAATAAACATAGAGGAAAAGAAGTAGAACTGTTGAACATTACATGTTCTCATATTTCATGCTATTGTCTAGGTTAATGAGAGATGCAAACACTGTCAATTTTGACTTTTTCCATTCCTCTCTCCAACAGTTAAAGAGTACACTTAGCTCTAAGGGTAACCAATTTATTTTATGAATTAATATATTTTTCTTCCTAGTTTAAAATGCCCCTAAAATGAGTTTTGATTACTTTTTGTTTGGTCTGACTTGTTTTTTATATTGATTGCATAGAGTCCAGTGGACTTTTTATGCATTCTGTAGCTTTTGTTTTTTTTTTCCAAGGTAGAACTTTGGTCAATAGACCTTGTGATGAGGGCGAAGGGGGTGATTTGATGAAGGTGAATTATAGCGTTTTCGAGTTTTGATTACTATATCTATTTTATCATTTATTGTCTTTTTAATCTTTGAGGTTTATAATTTGTTACTGACTTCTTTATTTTGATATCTTATTTTATTTTTCTATAACTTTATCTGTTCTGCATGAAAATTTCATTATATTTTTATATAGTACATTATTATTAATTTTTTATAAAGTGTATTATTATTTTATTATATTTTATGCATATTGCATTGTATAATTTATCCTTAATTGCTTTTGTATCAGAAAATTGGCTTTTAATTACCAACAATAAACTACTATTATTATTAGTACATGGTTTCGGTTCATATACTATGAATCTACCACATCTAAAATTAGATAAATGATCGAGATATAATATTTAATGCATACAAAAGACAGATAGGAGGAAAAGAATAGTAGAACACTCACTCTCATTTCGTCATCTTCAAAATAATGAAGAGAAAGGGTTCGTAGATCATGAATTTCTGGGTCGTACTCCACAACACTCAATTTAGCATCACGAAAACTGAGCAACAAAGCATCACGAGGGGAAGAGGCAAGTGCCACACTCTGAAGACTCATTACATTTCCAAACAGAGTGAAAGTACACACACATTCAAGTTTCATTTTGGGTGGATGTTTTTCTGGAAAAAAATGGTTCATTATGAAAATATAAATTTGAAATTCATTTAAATTCATCAAATTGTATACAATAATACTAATGCGTGATCAGCAGTTTCAGAAAGCCAAGAATTTCAGTAGCTACTACGTCGGCATCTAATTAAAACAAATACCAACATTACTCTTTATGGCTAAGTTTTCGACGTTAATAATAAATGAAATTAGTTAATAATAGTAATTTTTTATTTTCATGGACACTTTCATTCAGTAATAAATAAAATGTACATGTTACATCTTGTAATGCTCTAAATGCTATTACTTAAATAGAAATTGAGAGAATAGATCGAAAACGACAGGATTTCACTGACAGAATCCTTAACTTAAAAAGAGTTTCCTTATCCAAGGCACATACCTGTGTACTTATCTTTCTTTTTAGGATCTGCATCAGGAATTAGACGAAAAACTCTGATTATATTTGCACCGGCAACGACTAATGACTTTTCACTTCTGTTAAAGAAATGGCAAGAAATTGCATGTTCCACTCCCGTAGGAGGGTGCGTATACTTGCAGATTGAAAACATTTTTCCTTCTGGAACAAAATAAAATTATACGATTACAAAATACGAATATAACAACATCAAGTGATATTATACAAGCATGAGTCTGGCGTGTAAGGACGGATTTTACAGAATTTTAATGTTTCTAAATGAAATGTCCGCGACTCAACCAATCCTAGAGTAAAAATTAATATAGCAGTAATTTTTAAATTATATTAAGTTCTTACTTTAAGAAATTGACGTTCACTGTAGAATCTCACTCATGTTCCCTCACTGTTTTCATATCATCTCGATGAGATGCATCTACTGAAGTTGGCGTACCGATACCCCAGCGATACTTAGCAATCAGCCTTGTGGTGGCAGTAGTGATTCCTTTCCGAGGTTCTTGGCGCCCTTTCTGAGTAATGACACCTAGATCAGTAATTAGTTAGTAATTCTATCCAAGGTCTATGTAATGACATCGATTATTACCTACTTAGCTATCCCACATTTCTGCATAATTTTCAGAGATATCTATCTCATCTCAAGGAATACAATGTCGATTATGCTCACCAGTTAGTAATTATTTAAGACAATTACAAGATTAAAAGCCATCTCCCTGTATGGTTTCACACAACATTGGCACGTAAGTCCATTAAATTCCTATAATATGGCACTCTTGCCTAAAAAGGTTCGCAAACTCTGATGTAGTAGGTACAAGATTCCAGAGGCTTTTTCACTATTAATACATATTTATTCAGAGAGCCAGAAAAATGTATCTATTTTAGCAAATTTTCAAATAAACTCTATCCAGCCTTGTTGTTTTATTCATCTTTTGAATTATTGAACAGTTCTTATAAGAATTTAAAAATATCAAGCTAAATAAAATTGTTATTTAAGTACATCATAACTTTACAACAGAACCATTTCCAAAAAAATATAATCTAATTTGACTTGTCCAAGAAGATTAAATCAATCAACATCTATTATGTCCTATGCACTTATCTGTGAGCTTATTTCATCAATTTATTTTACTAAGAAAAAGAGGTGTTCCCATTTCATGTTCATATTATGGCCCAGTAATCTTAATCATCCTAACATGGATTCTACCTTTTAGGGGCCAAACAATTATAAATAAAAGAAAAAAAAGTGATGCAATTAGGATACATAAGTAATTTACTTAGTCCAAACATCTGAGATTATGTGGTAAAGGTGAGCTTACTCCCAAAGCTCAGTATATATCACCAATATTAGACCAAAGAGTATACATCACCAATATTAGACCAAAGCACAATAATATGAAACCGATTAAATCGAATTGTAAAGGGAATCATACAACACTGATTTAATAAAAAATAAGTTCTACAGTTTTACCATGGAAGAAGGATCTCTTCCTCTCCTCCTTCTTCCATGACATTAACCTTTAGCATGTTCTTTACAGTTGAAACTATTTCAAACATAACAGTTGCAGCCCTGTAATCTCAGGGATAATAAATATCGATATCTCGATTACTATTTCATTCGGTTTGACCCTGCGAGCATGGTGAGCCGGTGAGGGTATTTCACAAGGTTCAATTACTGGAATCCCCTGTGTTTCGGACGAGTGAAAGTTATTGTTAACTGTGGTGTTATTGAGGCTGAAATTATGATTTCACGTGTAGAGCCAAGGTATGGCTCTTACTAACGTGGGAAAAGTTGCCATTGGATGGTAATTATTCAGTCGTTATTTCGTTTAGTCATCATTGTCGTTTGTAAATCTTAGAGACAGTTGCATTTTTCAGGTCACTCATAATTGCAGCTGGAATTGGAAGTTTTGTGCTCTCAAAACAGAGCATCGATAAGAAAAGGCTTGAAAATATGCAAATAAGAGAACGAATGCGGAAGTCCAACACAGGAGAGTATACCCCAAGTTATCGGAAGTTCAGCGATTGAATATAAAAGTGGTCATCTGAGATATTTATTCCTGCAGAAGCAACCTTTGAAAAAAAATATTTGAAATGGCTGCAGCAGGATTGCCTCAATTGGATGCGTCCAAGATGCAACTTGTTCAAGAGTTGGAGATTGAGATGATGTCTGATATGTATAATCGAATGACGTCTTCATGCCACCGTAAATGCATTCCTCCCAAGTACTTAGATGCCGAACTTGGCAAGGGAGAATCTGTATGCCTCGATCGTTGCATTGCCAAGTATTTGGATATTCATGAGCGTATAGGGAAAAAACTAACTCAACTCTCTGTTCAAGATGAAGACTTTGTGAAAAAGCTTCAAGGAGAACAGCCGAAATTGTAGTCAGTTAGTGATATTTTCAAGTAAATAATTCGCTAGTGTGTGCTGGTGTATGCATGGTGCTAACAAGGTGAAAAATTTTGTCGTAGAAAGTTGCTATATAGTCTTATTGTAGTTTTTGTTTGGAAGTGTTCGCATTTGGTGGTATTTTGATTGTAATACCATTTTTTGATGCACAACAATCTATTACTCTATTAAAATTGATTACTATTCAATTTCTACTCCCATTACTTAGTCCTAATACGATTTTCCTTCGTTAACAGACCCAGTTTTCTCGTCGTTTCCTCATTAAGCCATGAAAAGAATTCCTATGTATGAAGTAATTGGTTAAGTGACGAATATAAAAACTCATGTTGAGTAAGTCAACGATAAAATAGGTGCGAGATGCCTTTTTGAATATAAATGTTATGGTGTTTTTTTCGTAGTCATGGGTTGTTTATTGTGGTGGGTTGCTTGTAGTTAAATTTCACGTGCCCGACTATCAGAGTTAAGATGTGTAATGCTTTTGTAGAAGCTTAGTTCTTCAAGGAATTCAAGAAGAAAAGGCACCTTTTAAAATAAAAATTCGGTAATAGTAATTTTCTGAAGGTTTATATCTTTTTTGACAAGGAAAATGATTTATCGTTTTTAGGATATTGAGAAATTAGAATGGGAAGTTTGATTAATATAATCCGAGAGCAACTTGTCATGGTGTTATTGGAAGAGGCCCATAGAAGGAGAACATCTCACCTTAATTTGAGCAATTTCCATATTGGTGTTATACCAAAAAATCTATTTTCATTGAAACATCTAAAGAAGTTAAATATCAATAGTAATGAGATAAATGATTTGTCTGGTATATCGGGGCTTAAGGTATCATTTTTACATCTCATTTAATTGGGAAAATTAACTTATGTGGTAATCCTGAATGTAAAACTTACTTATTATTGTATTGTTATGGTAGAAATTAACTTCACTTGCATTGGACTATAACAAAGTGGAAAAAATTCCTAAGGAAATAAAATACTTAGGTTCTCACCTGACCAGATTGAATATTAGTTACAATCCACTACTTAAAGTTCCTCGAGAAATAGGAAAGCTTCGGTCTTTGACAGTACTCTGGTTGAACCATTGTCAACTTTCGGAACTACCTCCAGAGGTAAGAGAAACACTGTGTTTATGTACATTTACTGTCAAAGCACATGCATTTCATGTAATTGTAAAGTTGGTTTGATTTCTTTTGGAAGATTTCCTCTGTCGATGGAAGTATTGCCTGAAACTGGATGTTTTCACATCATATTTTCTTTAAGAGGGGTAGACTAATAGATCTTCTGAATAGTAATTTTTCTAAGTTTCAGTTGTAATAAAAGTCAAATTTGTTTTGAAACTGTTGCTGGTTGAAATTTGTTTTATTTTGATTTTCCTATGAAAACTCTCAGGGGACATGGTAATGTTTACTAATCTGGGGAGGTAAGTATTGTAGGAAGTGAATATGTGAGGGAAAAGAGCGTTAATAGGGAGTTAATTTATTTTCCGCTATTCTCATTGGACCACTTTGTACTGCATCCAAATCCTTTTATCCCTTTTTTACTTTCTCCGTATACGAAGTATAGAGAAAGTATTGTTTTCATGAAAAAAATCGACTTCGAGATTTCAACGGAAATACATGTTTTGGGGTCCCTAGAACACGTTTTGACCATTTTCAGAATCATGAATGTGTGTGTGATAGTGGGCGCTCTAACGTGAAAACTATTAGTCGTATCAATACCAAAATTCATATATAGTACTGTGGTGTGTGCTGTCAGAGTTGATTAGTTTTTGGAGTAAATCGGTTAACTGGAAGTCGAGCTTCATTCATCAAAGCTCATTTCCGGTTTTCAAAATATCTCCATTAATATGATACACGAGTAAAATGTAGCTTGCATACTGCAAGCAGATCGACAACACTAATTTCAAATCGGCATCATATCGAGAGAATCCTCCAAAGAAAAAAGAGGAGGGAAAACATTCATAAAATTTGCTACAATTTCTCCGTCCGGCATCGAACCCAGTTCTTCCTGGTGATAATTACTTTGCAGCACAACAAAGGATTACCGTCTGTAGCTATGTGTGAAAACTCATGCAGAAGCATTGGCTGCAACTGCCTCAAACTAAGTCCTACTTTTCCCATATATTCCTTAAGTGAGAATTTGTAATGTGCTCTGGCATCGAACCCAGAAACAGCATTGTCTTATCTAATTTTTTTTCATAAAGCAAATCTTAATATACATCTTCTATGTAAGCAAGAACTTCCTATCATATCGATAAATGTATAAAAAAATTGATAAAAATTACCCTAATGTATTATATATGGGGGATATGTTTAGTGCCCGGCATCGAACCCGGGTCTTTCTGGTGATACTTTCTATGCAGCACAACAGAAATTCACCATCTCTAACTACGTATGCAAATTCAAGCAGAAATATTGACTGCAACTGCCTCAAACGACGTACTACTTTTCTCTTATATTCCTTATGACAGAAAAGTTATTGTGCTCTGGCATCGAACCCAGAAATACTACGGTCTTATAAAAATTTTTTTCTTAAACCAATTCTTAATATACATCCTCTATCTTAGCAAGAACTTCCTATTATTTTGATAAGTGCATCAAAATAAATAATGAAAACTAACTCAATGCATTTTAAATGGGGGATATATTTACCACCTGGCTTCAAACCCAGGTCTTTCTGGTAATACTTTCTATGCAACACTAAAGAAGATCACCATTTGTAACTATGTGTGAAAATTCAAGCAGAAATATTAGGTACAACTGCCTCAAATGACGTCCTACTTTTCCCTTATATTCCTTATGAGAGAAATTTTTATGTGCCCCGGCATCAAACCCAGGAACAGTACGATCTTATCCACATTTTTTTCAAAAACCTATGCTTAATATACATAACCATATAAGCAAGAACTTCCTATCATTTCGATAAGTGCATGAAAAAAAATAATGAAAATCTACCTCAATGTATTTTAAACGGCCGATTTTTGCATCGTCCTAGCATCGAACCCAGGACATTTTCTGTAAAATGCATTAATGCTATCGATAGATCCTGACCATATATATAGGCTCCTAGAGTTTCGATTCACTACCTATATGGGAAGTATTTTTTAAACATTCCGGAAAATCAAAGCAATGCATTTAAATGGAAAAAATCAGGACTTTGGGGCCCTCTGGAATCAAACCAATGACACTAAGGTTCAAAATCTCATTTTAACTGGCGGTTACACGTTATGGCCAATATGTCATAAAAATTTCAAGTCACTGACGCTTATGGTTTAGGCTGTGAATTAGTATCCTATCTATCTATCTATTATATATAGATGCTTCTCCGGATTCATTCATGTATATAGATAGATAGAGAGGATACAAATTCACAGGCTAAACCACAAGCGTCATTGATATGAAATTTTTACGACGTATTGGCCATTATGTGTAACCATCAGAAAAAATGAGATTTTGAACCTCAGTGCCATGGGTTCGATTCCAGAGGGCCCCAAAATCCTGATTTTTCCCGTTTAAATACGTTGCTTTGATTTTCGGGAATTAAAAACAAATACTTTCCGGATAGGTACAGAATCAAAACTCTAGGAACCTATATATATAGTCATGATCTATCGAAAACATAAATGACTTCTACGGAAAATATCCTTGGTTCGATGCTTGGACGATGCAAATATCGGCCTTTTGAAATACATTGAGGTAGTTTTTCATTATTTTTTTTCATGCACTTATCGAAATAATGGGAAGTTATTGCTAATATGGAAGATGTATATTAAGCATAGGTATTTGAAAAAATTTTTTATAAGACCATACTATTCCTGGGTTTGATGCCGGAGCACAATAACTTTTCTCTCATAAGGAATATAAGGGAAAAGTAGGATGTCGTTTGAGGCAGTTGCAGCCTATATTTCTGCTTGAATTTTCGCACATAGTTAAAGATGGCAATCTTCTGTTGTGCTGCATAGAGAGTATTACCAGAAAGACCCGGGTTCGATGCCGGGAGGTAAATATATCCCCCATATATAATACATTGGGGTAGCATTCCATTATTTTTTTGATGCTTTTATCAATATGATAGGAAGTTCTTGCTTAAATAGAAGATATGTATATTAAGCATAGGTTTTTGAAAAAAAATTACATAAGACCTTACTGTTCCTGGGTTCGTTGCCAGAGCACAATAACTTTTCTCTCATAAGGAATATAAGGGAAAAGTAGGACGTCGTTTGAGGCAGTTGCAGCCAATATTTCTGCTTGAATTTTCACACATAGTTAGAGATGGTGATCTTTTATTGTGATGCATAGTTAGTTCACCAGGAAGGCTTGGGTTCGATGCCAAACAAATAAATTGCAGCGAATTTTAAGAATATTTTCAATGCTTTTTTTTTCTTTTGAGGACCCTCCCGATATGATGCCGATATGAAGGTGGTGTTGAAAAGAAATTGGTGTTGTTGATCTGCTTGCAGTATGCAAGCTACATTTTACTCGTACATATATATGAATGAATCCGGAGAAGCATCTATATATAATAGATAGGTATATTTTACATCTTATAAAAGTTTCAGATAATGTGATTTACTATAACTTTTGTATTTAACATATTTTTGTATCACCAGTTGATTAGGAGTTATTTGTGAAATACTGATAAACCGGAAGTAGCTGATTATGTACTTCGTGGGCGCTCTAACATGAAAACTATTAGTTGGATCAACGCCAAATTTCATATATATATTATTTTGGTGTAGTAAGAGTTGATTAGTTTTTGGAGTAAATCTGTTTTCCGGAAGTCGAGCTTAATTCTTCAAAGCTCCTTTCCTGTTTTCAAAATATCTCCATAAATATTATATTTAGGTACAAACTATAATTTATAAAAGTTTTAGAAAATGTAATTTACTATAACTTTTGTATGAAACATATTGTATCACTGATTGTGTAGAAGTTATTTGTGAAATACTGATAAACCGGAAGTTGCTGATTATGTACCTTGTGGGCGCTGTGGGCGAAAGGCCATTTCATCGTTTTTCATCGAACATGTCCCGAAAAACATTATTTATAATGTTTGTGACGTAAAAGATAATAATATATAAATTAATCACTCATCTTCCAAGTTTAGATTGAATATAGAGTTCGAAAATACTGCCGTAGATAAATATTTACATCTTATATATGGAGAAAGTCATGTGCTGGCCACATCAGATTTTTATATTTTACTGTCTTCCTTAACTTCACCTGATAATGGTCTAGGTTTGCTAAAACTTGTCTTCAGTAGTGATTTTTTGAAAAACTGATATTTATTTTATTATTTTACATACCTAATATATTATTTTAATTTGTAAAATAAAATATTAGGTATGTGCATTTATAAATATTTAATATATTTTTGTATTGATTACATAATGCAGTCTCAATGGAAACTTTTGCTAACTAAGCCAAAAATTCTATATGAAATAGTTTTGAAAATATTGAAGCATGTCAATATTGATTCTGGCTTAGTGGTAATGTTAAATCTAGGCTTAAATGAATCCATTTCATCTAATAATTCGGCTGATGTGTATAACTTAAGTGATGCACAATAAACATCTTCTTCTTTTTAGTTAGGGAAATTGCATGTGCTTGATACATTTGGTGCAAGAGGTAACTGCATCTCTGTTATTCCAAAAGAATTCTGTAAACTGACATTTCTCAGGTAAGAAAACAATTGCCGAGTGTTTTTTTTCAAAATATAATTAATCAAATGAAGGCCTTTCATACTTTTAAATGTAAATATTTAAGTGAAAACAGATTTATATAATTTCACCACATACATACCTATGCTATCATAGATTTCAGCTTATAATTCTTGAACAGATTTTCTTTTTAAGCTGCAGTATTAGTTTTTAATCAAATGAAAATTGATTTCATTCACGCATTTGTGAGAGGCAAGAGATACAACTAAATTTGACATAGGCTCATGGTTATAGATTGTTGCCACATATGACCATCCAAACTATTTATTGCCTGCAGGTCTTTTCAAGCTGAGAAACTGCTTCTATGCTGGAGCCGAAGCTCATGTTAGGAATAATTTAGCCATTAAATTCAAATTTTAATCGCTTGTATACCAAGTATGAATTTGCAGGTGGCTGACCTTGGAAGACAATTTGATAGAGGAGCTTCCTATGAATTTCAAAGAGCTCGCTGCTTTAAAACATCTCAATCTTGAAAAAAATCATATTAAAGTGATTCCTGAGGCACTCAAACATCTCAGGGTGAATATAAGATAAAGTTCGTTTGCTACTATTTAATTTAAGGGTTTAACCATTGACAATGGCTAAACTCTTTTTTGGCAGTGTAGAGTTGTCCTAAAATAAATGTAGCTATTTGTATATCTGGAGGTATGTGAGAAGAAATTTAGTCATTCTATGTTGACAAGATATTCAATTTGCAATTATAAAAAAAACAATGTAAATGTTTGCAGCAATATTAGCAGTTGTCATTTCAATGCATTGGAAGTAATAACGAGGAATATTTAGAGGAGATGAGGACTTGTGTATGCCGTTCAAGTGAAAAAATTGAATTATCTGAAACATTTCAAGAATGGCTCTTGCTTTTAAAAGAAAATGTATATTCCAGAAAGAATGAAAAATATTTTTGGTGTACCGTAATTATAAAATAATCTAGGAAAATGTAAATCATCGATATATTTTACAATTCATGCAGTTATTTAGATAAAACATAATTTTGTGGGACAGGTTTGAAATAGGAATTGATTGCTTGATAGGAGTTGCTGCTTCAATTCTATTCTATCCTTAGTTAGATTTTTTATCACATATGTCGCAGTCGTAATCTCTTTAACTTAACATTTTTAAGTAAATAAGCAAAACCTTAAATGCAATTTGACATCTTTTTGGGAATGAAAGATATAATATATATAAATAGAGGCTAAAGGAAATTATTTTGCCAGTGGGCCAGATTAAAATGGAGAGACACAGGATGCTATTCCATAAATGAAGCCTCTCTCAACTCCCCCATAGATATAATGAATAGATTATAGGAAGATTTCGTGAACCCCTTTAACTGCTGAATAAATTTTAATTAAAAGTGCTTTATAAATTTAATGTAAACATAAAAATGATCCTATTTTGCTAAATGAAGTTTCCTCGAATGAGAAGTAGTTTTGCAATTTAATGGTAAAATAGCATAAAATATCAAACTCGCTCATACATTACTATGCATGTTCAAAAGCAAGGACCTCAAATCATAATTATGAAATGAATAATAGTTGGAAACTTAAAATTTAGAAAATAATTATTAAAATTTTATATTAGAGTACAGTATCGACTACAAAATGACTATTTTAAAATTAATTTTGCTGTCAATTCTGTGGTAACCAAACTAAATTGTTTTAGGAATAACCCTAATATTTTAGGAAAACGAACAAGTAAGACCATATATTTAGTTAATCTATGTTTGACTATTATTTAGAAATTTGGAGACTGCAAATATTATAGCGCAGAAAGAGTTCCAATACTTTCACAGCTTTGTTTTCAGTTGCCTCCTTTCCTGCTTTTGTCAAACTTATTATAGTAAAAAATTGATGTTTAACCATCCGCTAAAGATAACATTATTCTTAAATGGACTAGATCATTTGAGAACATCCCAGAGATTTTAATAAATATTTCTGATTCCTTTAGTTTCAAGGAAAATTATAGAAAGTTTGCTAGGCTAGAGTGCCATATGACAGTGTATCTAAAAAGGCCAATGGGAATTTCTTAAGTATCATAAACCCTGACTGGAGGCAGCTTAGATTTTGAGACTGGGCTTGTCAAGCCCATAGGTTAAAAGGCATTGACTATGGGTCACCATTGTGCTGTGATCATTACACTTTGATTGGCAGATCATCTCATTAAAATGTGCCCAACTCTTTGGATCACATTTTCAAACTTAAGATCAATGCTATAGTTCTGAATTTGTATTAGAAGTTTAGTTAGATTGATTTATGCCTAAAAGTTTTGGCACTGCAATCCATCAAATATTAGAATGGAATAGGAGCATGCACGTTAACAATCTCTAATAATTTGCATTCTGTATATTGGTCAATATAAGTCTTTTTTGTCTAATTATATTTCAGACCATGGGATCATTATCGATTCAATTAGATGACAAATAGTTCCTTATTCCTCAACAACAAATTCAATTACATTATTTAGCATTCACCTACAATTGCCCTCATCATTACAATTCAGTAGATAATTTCAGTTGTATTAATTTTGTTTCATATACATTTTTAGGATTTAAAGTATTGCTTCTTGGGGAAAAATAAAATCAAAAAGGTATCGAAAGAATTATTGAAAGAGGTGAGACATATATTGAAACTTGATCTCCATGGTAACAAAGATTTGCGTGTTACTGCAGAAATGAAGGTATGTATCTCTTATTAATCTATCTTCGTTTGTTCCTCTTTAATTTTCCTTAGCAAGTTAGAAATTTGCTGATTTGATCTTGGGATGCTTCAACAAAGTCAATAAACAAATATCTGTTGCTGAATATTTTTCGTGCAATACTTTGCAGTATAATTGGTAATGTTTAATTAGCTGGTATTGAAAATTGGGTTACTAATAATTATGATTGGAGTTATTGAATGTTCTTCAACTTTAGAGTTAAATACATTAATATTATAAGTAAATGCTGTTGTACTAAGCAACTCAGAAAATAACTTACTCTTGGTTTCTTTCAAATTAAATCGCCATTAAAAGAGACAATAATGGCACACTTATATATTTGACATAGTAAAATTTAATTAAAACTGTTTTTATGTCTGTAGAATTTCTCTTGTGGATCGTCCATTAATCACGTGAGGCTCGAAAGGGGGGTGGTTTGGAAAACATCACAAGGGGAAGTGGGGTGCATTGAGATATCACGTGTATTTATTTTTTCTTTCTTTTTTATTTATAATTTAATGATCCACATCCTCACACGACCATCGAGAGAGATTCTCTGCGTAGTGCGTGAAAATTATGACGCCGAGTGGCTTGATGAGACCGTCTTTGATCTTCAAGAAAGCACAATACCAACACCTGACTTGCAAGATCCACTTGTTAGTGTTGAAGAAAGTCTCACTAATCCGTGGTCAATTGAATATATTCATTTACCAGTAAAATTATAGGTTTTTCACATTATTGGACCTTTCATTTATTATTTTATGCCAGTCGGAAACAACCTGCAACCTTGTCTGTCTGGACATTTTTATCATGGTGATTAATTTTCCAAAGTTAAATTAGATTATACCTGAATTTAAAGATAATCTTCTGAAAACTTTAAGATACTTTGTACCAAAAAATACACGGGATTTTGGGTTAGGGGGAGGGACAGTCTAAAACCTCACCACGTATCACCAGGGGGGAGGGGGTTAAAAATTTGCAAAACACATCACGTAATTAATGGATGACCCCTTGTTTACTACTATATCTACTTTGCTT
Organism: Sympetrum striolatum; assembly: GCA_947579665.1. NCBI lineage: Eukaryota > Metazoa > Arthropoda > Insecta > Odonata > Libellulidae > Sympetrum > Sympetrum striolatum. The sequence goes on from OX388344.1 coordinate 870,298, forward strand.
TTTTACCTAAATAGTGTAAATTGATTTAATTTTTAAAACATTTATACTAATGCTTCATATTTTTAATATATGTTTTGCTACTGTTATATTTTGAAACCTATGTTTCCTTTCATTTTCTTTTCAAATAATTTACCCAAAATGACTTGATCCTGTATAATACAGTTATTATTATTATAATTGATATTCCAGCCGTTACATAGATCATTAATGGATTTGCTACTGATGGACAAACTTTTTGCTGTTTCTTGGTGTATGCAAAGAGCCTCACCGGGAAATGAACACATGTCCTTTCAATGAAGGCATTACACATGCATGCACATAAATGAATATCCACACCGCTCACAAGGCTATCTAGAAGCCATAATTGGCGTCTTTAAATTTTTTACAGTGGTTATTATAAGTACAAAAATGTACTTAAAAACAAATGGGTGAGAGATGATACAAATAATATTCGAATTGCTTTCTCTTAATTTCTCACCAAGATGGTTGCTACTTGTACAAAACAAGAGAATATCAGTCTGAAAAATATTCTTATAGGTGCATAATGCCGTATATTAACACAATTTAGTCCAAGATTCACAGCAAAGATTTTCAAATGGTGTATATTAGATAATTTGCTTAACAGATGATTCATAATCTGAAGTTTGGCATAGCTGACCCATAAGCTTAAGCCACATACCCTGTGATTGCCGGTAACTTGGAGTGCAGATTATGATAAATATTTCCTCATAAAAAATTAATAATCAACGTTGAATTGTTGTTGAGCTTCCTGTTCAAGTTGAGTATTGACAGAAACCACAAATATATTACCGTCTACTTTACTAAGAATAATCAGACACTTCTGTAGTGACATAAAAAATCGCTTCACTCCTTACCTTTCTCATGTAATATTGGATCATTTTGTAAAACACGAAGGGATTGTTTGAATTTTTGTGAACAAAATATTGTCCTTATTTCAGACATTCAACAAAATATTTCACCAACATTTGGTGAAATATTTTACAGTTTTACTTGAAGTAAGTTCAAGTTACTTGTAGTACTCTAAGTAAGATATTCAGTTAACAGTATTGTTATAATTTCACACTTGTGTACAGAATTGTATTTTTGAATTAGATTTGCAGGAACTTGTGTTTAGGTGAAAATATTTTGGGGTTCCAGTTGCCAAATATAGCTACCGAGATGTTAGGTTCCTCTTCAGAAGTTATACCTGAAGAAGAGTGGGAGGATGTCAGTGAAGGTACAAATGAGTGGGTAAGAGGTGAGGAAGAGAGTGATGATGAGAAAGATTGGGAGGAATCCTTACCTTCAAGTGAACTTGACCTGAGTGAATTGTCTGATCTTGAGGATTTTGAACAGGCTGATATGGACAGGACTATGGATATTCCAGAAACCATTGCAAATGCCATTCCACAAATATCCTTGTATGTTGTTAATGGTTTTTAAAGTGCTATCATAATTCAAGAATGACTGTGCTAAATATCAATCTAACATAATGAGATGTGAATGTTCTTGTATGGCAAATGATAATAAAATGCAAATCTAACAAGGATACTTATCTTTCTATTAATATGACAGGCAGCATCAACATTTTTAAGCCAAGATGTATCTTTCAAGAAAAACTAAGGAAATATAAGTTATAATTGTAATTCAAATGTCACTCATTTTCTTAAATTGTAGTTGTTAAAACATGGATGAATGAAATACAAAATGGAACACAACAGCTGTTGAAATAAGTTATAGATGGTTAATAAAACATCTACTTGAAATTAAACCGGGGCTACTTTCATTTCAATACGCCCTAAAAATAAATCTAGTTGAAAAATAAAATGTTACGTGCACATGAGTGTATTCATGACCAGCTTCTTGGAAGAGATAAAGAATTTGAGGTGAATTGCATGGTAAGACATACACTTAGCAAAATAAAGTGATTAATGTCGGAGAAGATCTTCCACTAGCTACAATACTTGACGGCAAATATAACGCACCCTCATTAAGTTGGCCACTCACTAGGAAAAAAAGTGTAAATAGTCCGTGCGAAAGCGCGGTACCACAATAAATTAAAATGTAGTTTCTTTAAGTCGTCACCTTTCGTAAAAGCCAAATATTAACACCATCATTAAATGCAATTATGAAATAGGTAGTATAGACCATCTGGGCTAAAAATAGCATTCAGTATTGAAAGTTAACCTGTGGAGGTTGAACCTTCACATATAAGACGCAGGGAAATTTTTCGAGACATAATCTAGGAAAAAAGGTGCGTCTTATATGCCGTCAAATACAGTAAATGGAAGTTCTATTACTTAAGAGCTATATAGCATAACATTCATTCCCAGTTTTTAGGAAATACTGTTGGTGCAATCTATGTTGTGCTATGCTCCTTGAAATCCTACCATAGAAATGGCTTAGTGTGTTGCTAATGATATTGTACTAACATCATGAGTATTTTCATTGCAGGAAAATTCAATCATTCTTTATTATTTTATGTCTTCATAATTTTGGCATTCTATCATTTATAGAAAAAAACCCTTGAAAACTGTAATTAAAAAGAATTCACCTGAGAAAATTTGAATCAAGTATTATTAATGTCTTAATTAGGTTACTGACAAAATGTACTTTATTTTCCATTAGTTAGGAATTTATTACAATATTAAAGAATGAAAATTAAGCCTTTCATTGTAATTGAAACGTAACAAGGCTACTTCCACTACTAATGGAAAAAATAACTAATGTATTTGTATTTGCTCTCAAGCCTTGATTTGTGAATATACATTTTAATGAAAAATATTCGTATATTAAATATATAAGTAAATGGGCAATGGTGGCTGTTAATCTGCAATGCAGGACAAACAGATCTTGCATACTTATATTGTGAATGAGACAAGTCTTAACGACAGCAGCAGCCCTCTGGTTTTATTGAATTTACCAGCAATGAATCTTATAAAAGTGAAAGATTTTGTAATTGGTTAAGCAGATTTTTCAGTTAGTCATACTGAAGTTGAGGTTATTTTAGAGAATGACCCTCAGTTACACTACTGATGAAACTATACATAGTTTCATATTTTTATTACTTAGTAGTAGTTTTACTTTCATTTTTGAAATTTACCGAGGAGAATTTATTCGCAATGAGGTTTAGTAGACAATCCACTTTCATAAAATGTCGCAAAACCCGTTGAAGGCAAAAACACGAGAGAGAGAGTAAATATTCCAGCTTAGGCAGGTTGACGCAAAGTACATTTACGAAACACCGATTTGCGATGCCTCGTTTTCACTTGAAAAGAGTATAATTTATGGGAAAATAGAGATAAAATAGGGAAGGACCCTTAGAGCACCTAATAAAAGCACCAAAAATCTACAGTGAGCAGCTAAAGAAAGTTGCACCAGATGACAATTTTCAACTTGAGAGGGCTCATTCCATTGAAACACTGTATTGGGGCAGACTAACAGCAAGTGGGAAACCAGGTTGCTTAATGCTTCTACACTTAGGATATCAACTCAAGACTAGTTTCTCTAAAAATTTTGAGGTTTATTCTTCTGAGTGTTATTTATTTTACAATTAGCTGTTTGTTAAATTCCTTTGAGATGGTAAATGAACTTGGAAGAGAAACAAGGCAATGGTATATGCTTTTGAAAGCAATATTTTTTCTGCCTTTCACAGATTTGAATACAAGTTATTCATATGCGAGGTTGAAATAATATAGATTTCCATCCACGTCCTGGAGGTTCAGATGCCCTTTCTTGTATATGCAGTAGTGTTATTAATTTTTCTGGCTTTTAACAGGTTTCTGCCTCAGACAGGTTTCACCACAGGGAGAGTCTACCGGAAGAAAAGTGAAGCAAAAAATAACGCAACCCGCAGAGCACTGGGTTGCACTTTTCTCCAGCTCCCCTTTAACTACATGTATTTTTGGGGTTTTATTTTCCTCTCATACGGGACTCAGGAGCTTGTCTATCCTATGAAATGGACTCAGATAGTTTAAATGAACCTTTCACTTAACGATCATCTTCGATTTTTTTCTCTAAGTCCTCTTGATTCCTTTTATTATGGAAAATAAAACATGCCTGCAATGTAAACTTCTCGGATTCCGGTGTCGTCTGCTAGAGAAATACAGAGAATGAATCGTCTGCCAATCTCCCGCAAACTCTATTAAAACCTCGTTGATTATTATAATGTTAATTTTATATATATTATAATGCATTAATTCGTCATAGTTTTTAATTGATCAATACCAAGTACGGCATAAAATTCCTTAATAGTCGTTTGCCGCAATGAAATAAAGCTACTCTATAATACATTATAATAGCTTATCAGGGTAATTAGAGATTTTTCCGCTTGTGCAAATTTTTGTACTAATTCATAATTGGGACTTCTGGCAGTAAAAGTTGTCAAAATGACGAATACGAGAACTTGTATACCATGCAAGACCTGCAGGTGCAGCCGAGAGCACAATGAAATGTTCATTAAAATGCCGCGGATTAATACTGACGTTCGTTCTGCTTCATAGATTTCAGATAATGAATGAAATAATAAAATTAAGGAAGATTCATACATTCTAGTTCGGAACATTTTGTGGGAGCAGCTGTTCTGATGCGCAGCAATTGACCATGCTGCAGGCAGAAACAGGCCCCTGCTTATTTACCTATAAAACCTTCATAAACGCGAAAATAACAAAATTGCTTCGTGTTACGCATTGCTCAAACTACATTTCGTGTTCCAAAACGTTCGACTTACTCGATCAAACTGTGGTAACTCTGTATCAAAGCCGCAAAATCACGAAAGAACAATGTATTGGTATAGGGAGATATGAAAAGTGCTACCCAGCAAGGCTAAATGCGCAATCTGCCGCTTTACCCCTGGCTTCACTTTTGGGCAATAGAGGGAGATAGTAATACTATCCCTGTGGGTTTCACTGTATCAAAATAGTTGGATCATGAATGACCATAGGCAGACTTATCAATAATGAATCTTGCTCTTTCGAGAGTCAAATATTTAGGATATTTATATTGTACTTTGCCAAGAGGCTACATAACAATTGTGTCATTAAAATGAAAAGTTAATTTTCAATTGTTTTGGAAAGTTACCAATAATGTACATAAATATAAAAATAATGCTATGCACAGCATTTCTAAAAATAGCAAACAACAGTAATAATAACAGAGTAACAAAACAATTGTGGTGAACTTTTTCTGGCTATTTCCTTACAAATAAAGACTCATTAACAAAATTTCTGCTCTTTCAAAAAGCAGTAATGAAAAATCACTGTATTGACTTTCACACACATAAGAAAGCAATGAAATATACAGTAATGATCGAATCCCATTTTATTACATTTGAGTGAAAAGCTTATCAAAATACTTCCTTCTTTATATCACAGAAGCACCTGTCTTCCATCAACATTTTTAGTTTCATTTTAAAAACAACGAAATCTAAAAAAGAGCAATCCAAAAATTTACTATAATTCAACAATTAGGCGCTTCTTTGAATTAGAAACTCGGAATAAATTAAAAATCATTAAAAACACAATTTTGAGAACTAAAATCATAAGCCTAATAAGAATATAAATAATTAATCTAATTTTACCTAAAGTAAACACACAAAAATCTGATATGGTAATCATTCACATTCACTTTAGCTAACGTCCAAAAAACACAAACAATTTACCACACACTCTTCAACCCACACATCAGCAGGCATTAACACATATTGTAGGCACATTATAAGTTCAGTTCTTCAATGATGGCTTTCCATTTTTGTGTGGCAATTATTTTTATATATACCAAATAAAAATAAAGGAATACAAAAACACCCAAATACACTACAAATTAAAATAAAGTAACACGATGGGGTTTGGCACACTTGGCCATTGCCAGGAGCATGAATAGGAAACATTGAGGGATATTAGAATGAACCTCTCCTTTCAATCCCATCACTCTCCAAAATCAAGGCTGCAAAATGACTTTGTTAGAAACGAGCCATAGGCAACTGGAGCAACTGTCATCAACAAGTATTTGACTTCTTCCTTTCATGGACCCTTCCTCACTTGTACTATGCATTAAAATCTGTACCAAGACCTATTGCTCCCCATAGTTTCTGTTTGTGGAAGTGTGTCTGTTTCAATATATTTTTATTTGATATAAATAAAAATAATTGCCCTACTGTAGGCACAGTTCAGCAAATTTATCATTTTTCAATTCCACTTCTTCTAAGCTTTCATTTTCTAAAGGTTACTCTTTTGAGTTCTTGGCAGCTTCTTTTTTCTCAGCTATAGCTTCTACTTTTGTAGCAAGAATGATAGCATGTTGTCCTCCTCCAGATATACACACAGTTTTCCTTCCCTCCAACTGCTTTGACTTGATCAGCTTGGGCTCAAGCACATCGGAATCATCATCACCAAATCCTAACTGATAATTTGTCCCCATTCCCCATGAAAATACTGAGCCTACGGACAAAACAAGATAAAAAAATGAACAATTTATGACTTCTGATCATGAAAACAGTATGGAGCCACATATCTGGCAAACCTGCAACACATGGGTTACCAGAATAATTGAATACATTATGAGGTGAGATGATCAACTTCAATTAATTGACTTCATCAGAAGAACTACTATTGTCTTTCGGAACACGAAGTAGATTTTAGAAAAATGGAAAATTTGAAGGCTGAGGAAAAAACCTTAAAAGACAACAAACATAAAATTTTTGGACCATTAGGATAGGACAATAAGGTTTAATCATTTAAAAGAGTTCAGACGAGTGGGTGATTGATTCAGTTAGAATTATTACGATAACTAAGCTACAGTGATATGTTGGAGTCTCATCTGAACAAACATAACTACTTTATTCAATCCCAATTCTATTTTAACTTGAACTAGTTCACTGTAAAATTTCTAATAAGGCCACTATTCAGTTAAAACCCTGATCTTAAAGGCTAAATTGAACTCACCATCGTCAGTCACAGCAAACGAGACAGAAGAGCCACATGCAACCCAAATGGTCTTCTTGGAAAGAAGCGATGGGATTCGAGTCGGCTCCACCGCATCATCACTATCAGCCCCAAGACCAAGGCGGCCATACTCCTTGCGTCCCAAGCAATGAGCAACGCCTATAAAAAAAGCAACACAATCTCTTTTCACTTCTTCATATTAGCTTAAGGAAGAGGCAAGAGTTAAAAAAATTGAGATAACTGAGAATTACCAAAGTCCAACTCTATACATTACAGACTTTTTCAGTAGAAATGGTAACACCATTATTTATAAAAAAATAACGGATAAAGGAAAATGAGAAAAGGAATGTGAAGGTTCCGCTTATCAAAAGGGGAAAATATTAGTACTTTGATGGAAGGATAAGAAAGATGAGCTTTCTTCCATACATAGTGCATAAATGGCGAACGTGGAAAAAAGGGGTAAAATGAAAACTAAGCCGAAAATTGTAGTAGATTACAATGACACTATGGGAGGGGTTGATGGAGTCGACCAGCATCTAGCGGACTATCCGATCCCTAGAAAGAGGGGGAAAAATATTACAAAAAATTTTTTTTCATTTGATGGAGCTGTGGAATTCTTTTGTTAGCTACTGTAAGAAAGGAGGAAGAAAAGAGCATCTTGACTACCGGTTGAATCTGATGAGGAAATAATCGACGTGAACTTTCCGAACATTACCTCACCGAAAGTTGGTCGACCACTCGCAACACCACATCCCCGCCGCCTAACATTTTATAGAATGTATATCCTCCTACAGAGAATAGGAAGAATGTAAGCAAGCATTGCTTTATGTGTTCAAGAAAAAGAGACGTTGGTGGAAAAAGAAAGTGAAAGGAAACTACATATTATTGTCCAGATTGTGGTGTCGCACTCTGTATTACACCGAGTTTTCGAGATTACCATACGGATGCAAATGTATAAAAAGATAAAAATGTTAATAAATATTATTTTTCATATCTATATTATGCGTAACTAGTTTTTTTCCTTATAAAACCAATTTATATTCCAGTTTTGGAGTTAAAAAAGAAAGGGAAGTAAAAAATTGCAATTTTTAGAAAGTTTAAATATTTCGAGCAATTATTGTTTAAAATTATAATTTCTTTAATTTAATTACTCAAATTTATATGTAAATTTAAAATAACAAATAAAAAAATGTGTCTTGATTATGAAGATTTACTCGAAAAAATCCGTCAGGGAAGCGGTTAATAATAATCGTAGTATATGAAATATATTCAGCAGAAACGATGCAAAGTGTCAAAGTTCGCACAGACAAAATCCACTTTTGTATTTTGGCCAGCTTCTTTCGATTTTAGTCCACTGTACTAAGTAATGCATATTAGAATAAATGCTAACTAAAATTAGAGAATGCTTGGAAGGTAACAAGATGAAATTTAATTGCAAAAATATAAGTTATCAATGAAGGAAATGGGATAAAATAATTTCCTATAAACTTGAGATCCTGACGAATCCTTGCGATGTACTTTGCTTATGGATAATAAAAAACTAAACTAAACTATATAGGAATGCACGAGTATGGTGTGGTTGCCTAACTCCAACTTTGGTTCCTAATTTTATATAAACAAAAGCCCACTGAGTTAAACAGTCGGATGTGTTTACTATTTTACTGGCCGTGGTGGCGGAGTGGTTAGTGTGCTAGCACGTTGACGCTCCAACCTCATGGTCCCGGGTTCGAATCCCAGCTAATCGTATTTTTTCCGGTTAGGGAATGGTTGGCTGTGTGTGTCTTGAGTTTATCAATAAGGAAAAATACAAAAAAATGATAAAATATAAAGGGGGTTAATTGGTAGAGTAGCCTTCAAAGGCTAAAATTCGCCTACGAAAAAAGACAGCATTATTATAATTATTTTTAAGCAAAGAACGTGCCTTGAAAGATTTCTATGAAACTGTTAATTAATTCCCCATTAACTTACTGTTCCCCTAGTCAGTACAACTTTTCAATTCTTGAAATTGTTTGACATCAAGACGGCACGGGTTACCATAATTCAATCGCAATAACATTAATTATGTAGGTTAATAAGGCCAAATAGAAAATAATTAGGGGGTATACATGTTTGATTTTGCAAAAAATATTTTCCCTTACATCTTGGGACACCCAAGTATACATTTATCAGCGTATAGTGCATGGTGCTGCAAATGGCATGACTGCATGTCTTAAGGTGCACATTAAATTTGTGGGCAGATGATATTGCAATGTGCAACAAATGCATCAACTACCCGCATGCATTTCTACGATAAGATGCTTTTAATCAATATTCTAGAAGGGAACAAATGATATCTTTGTAACCTTCTTATGAGTGAGTGTAACAAATCTCACCACTTCTATCCAGGGCAAGCGTGTGGTGCTGTCCACCAGATATTTGAATCCATTGCCTCCCGCTAAAAGTAGGAGATGCAACTGGATGGAATAAGGGTGAAGTTTCAGGGTGGCCTGTAAAGGATAATACAATTTAGAAAATTGTGCCATTTTAACAATACAGTAGAAGTCCATTATAATGAGAGCCGACATAAAATTGGAAAAATAATTGTTATAGCCGATTTCTAATACTAAATGTCTGTCCTCTTGAATCCAAGGGCAGCAAGCGCGGGACTGAGAATGGAACTGTAGGGTTTTTCATTCTTATGCAAATGTTATAGAACGTGTAAAATAGTACACTCACAACAAAAATATTATTTCAATTATTCATTAACTATAACCTAAGTGCTGTACGGACTCACGTCTAATGATTGACTGATGAAAAAGCTTTGTCCATCAAGTTGAAAAGGTACCCCTAATTCATATCAAACTGCTTTTTTAAGATATTTTTCATTTACATGCTTTATGAGCAATGACTGAGGGAGGGGAAGAGGTTACCATGGGAGTCTGAATCAGCACTGCTTTTATATTCCAGCCCATCTGGCGATTTGGTGCCAAGTTTTGTAAGAAAACAAATTCCACAGGTGGATGCCAACATGATGGAGACTCAATTAAACATTCCGGTTCTGAGTGGAGGGGCCATTGCCAAAAAGAAACAAGAGGTTGAGATGTATGGAGAGACAAAAGGGAGAGTGAAAATTGTGAGAAGCCTCTAACCAAAGCTCCCTGAGGCAATTTTTCAGAGGAAGAGTGACACAAGTTGCGGGAAACAAACACATGAATTAGGTGATGATAATTTTTGCATTTAATATTTTTCAGCTTTTTGAAGAGATAATGTGCATCAGATTACTGTTTGCTCGTCAGAATTAGTCTCTCATATCAATGTACGATTCCCGAGATATACCCCCTGCAAGACAGATACAGAAACGTAACACTCGTTATACCAATACTTCAGAAATAACCACTTGTTATAATGGATGTAACTCACTGTCCTTTTTGCTGTGAGAAGGACAAAAAATCACTCCCTATAATGCAACCATCATCAAATGTCGTACTTGTTGTAACAGACTTCTACAGTATTATAATTTACACCTGCATACTAAATCACAAAGTAATACTGCAGTAGAAAAAGTAAACTCACCAAGTTGATTGTAGTTGTTCAGTCCACAAACATAGATGTCTCCCTTTGACTTATCTCTTGCAAACGTGCAATAAGCACCAGTCCAGATCTCATCAAAGAATACTTTGAGGGAGCGCTTGAGATGTATTGGCATAGGCATCAATAGTGGAGCTGAAGACAAAATGAATCTAATTATATTTCAATGAGTTAGGCCTAAGGTAAGGAAGTATGAGGAATTAAGAGATAGGCTAAGGAGACTACAATGTGGAATAAAACCACCAAAGATGGCATTATAATAATGCCATCGATACCTAAATAGCTTTGAATTAATTTAGAGCTTGATTTATTAAATTTACAATTGGTGTGAACAGGTTTCATGCTATGAGACTACTATCCAAAAACCCATTAGGGATGTTAACTACCAGTAGATAAGTACATCCTGAGGAGTAAAAGGGAAGGACTGAAACAAAGTTATGATTTATCTGCAGCAAAAAAAATTTGCTAAGAAAGTAAGAAGTTATGAGAAAAAGAGACATCAAGATTGTTTACCATATAAAGGGAAACGAAGAAAGATACAGTATTTCACAGAATAGAAGCTCTGTCATTTTTCAGGTTGGAATGTTAAAGAAACTACTGATCAACATATTCTAATTTTAACATTTTATACAATTTAGCTGCAGTTAATCCTACAACATGAATTTAATCTGTTAGAAAGTAATCTATGAGCAAAGATTTACCAAAGAGCATCAATATAGGAAAAAAGACCCTTAACACACCACAATATAGTATACATTAATGATTTATTTACTTTTATATACTAAGTGTGTCTAGAAATGCTGTCAAGAAATATTAGAACTCCTTTGTTTACTACTGGCTCTAAACATTATTATTATATACATATTTAATAAAGGTAACTATCTATTAGCTAAAAAGCAAAACATACTTATTAATTATGTGTACCCGTAAATTGGCTACCAAGTTGTAGGACATGTCTACCCTTTGACACATTCCAATTTCAGAGCACATTTAAAAGTAAAAGAAAGTTCATCTTATGGGCCAGGTAATATATTAATTATATGATTCCATGGTCCATCTTCCGGGATTCCACTGCTATTTACGTAGCAGCAGCGACGACGTTTCGCATACGTTTCAGTAGGCTTCTTCAGGTCGAAGAAATAAAGAAGAAAAAAAAGAAAGAAGAAAAAAAAGAAGCCTACTGAAACGTAGGCAAAACGTCGTCACTGCTGCTATGTAAATCGCGGTGGAATCCCGGAAGATGGACCATGGAATCAACCGATCGCCGCGGAAACCTCCGTTCTTACATATTAATTATATGTACTACTTGGAGTAGTTAAAGATGGACTAACAATGAAAAATATAATGTTCAAGAGAGAGAAATTCTGATGGAAATGAACTAACCCATGCCCTGTCTAGACCCTCTTCCTGCAGATCTTTCTGACACTCTCCCTAGTTGTCCTTGTTCCCCACAGCCACAGGTCAACACTTGTCCATCTTTAGTTAAAATGACTAGATGGTCAGAGCCTGAGGCTAAACGTACAGCTCCTCCTGAAGGGTGGTACTGCAGTATCTCAACTGGCAAGCGCTGCACTTGGTCCTCCTCCATCAAACCCATTGTACCATGAGAGTCCTTACAACATGAATAGAGAAATACAATTAATAAAAACTAATACTGTCCTGGAAGTTTTGCTACATCTTGTAACTTGGTAGCAGAACAACGCTTTTGGCTACAGTCTAATATTAGAGAGATTTTTAAGTAATAGAAATCTCCGATGACATGGAAAATGCTTGGGAGAAAAACAGCAACTTCACCATATCTTAGTAATAATTTTATAGTAGAAATTTTTAAGCAAAAGCTTCTATTGCATCCATTCTATTCCACTGGTCCCAATTATTACATGAAAATAATCATTTTAATCATCAGAAAGTCATTCATATTTCATAGAACATCATCAAAAGCTACATAAACTCAAAAGTAAGAATCAACTTCATGGAAAAGCTTTGGGCTTGATGGCAAGTATCTTAAGCTTGACTTAAAAGTAATAAATAATATAGATTATTCAATTATTTATTATGTAAGCTGGAGGATATAAAGTAGATAAAAATGAGCAATAAAATTAGTTTGACAATAACTAAGTATCTGTTGTATTACTCACTACAAAACACTATACTAACACTAATTAACCTTCAACAGAGTGGAATCATGTTGGAATTGTAGATAAGTGGTCAGAATACTTGCACAGAAAGTGAGAGACCTGGATTTAAGTCTTATTCATGTGGACAGTTTAACTTTGTCTCTCCTTAGGTTTCTAGTGGCGAGGCTATTCATGCAAACTTCAATACCTTCCTTTCATCCTTGTTTTATAAATTCAAAATTCTCAAATGAATCTTAAAACCATAAGTATGATAAGAAGAAAATAACGGAACTGGAGCTCCTCAGATACAGATATACTAGGAAGGCTCAACTGGTTAGTATGGAATTCTAAGCAAAGATAGGAATTCATAGAATGCACCACAGAAAAGGATAGAGTGCCAGAGAAACTTAAGCATCAGAGCAAGGGTTCTCAACCTTTAAGAAACCACTTGAAATTTTGGCATATCATCAGTCCTATATTTTTTTAGAAACATATTTACTGCCGGAAAAGTGCCCAATGCCTTGTTTTATTTTAATTAAATTACTGAGCAAACTTCATATTTAATTATTAATGCACTTGTATTTTGGTTTTTTCAATCCTTTCTCAAGAGAAAAATATATATATGTAGATTTAATTGTACATGATAATGCACACAGAGGACCTTGCTAGCCTATCGCTTGTTTCACCCACGTGTACTTCCTTCAAACCACTGCTTTGGAACCCCTGCATTAGAGGAATTAAATTTCAAATTGCCAAGACAACGTTCAGTAAAAGAAAGGAAACTTTCTATCCAACTTTGAAAATTTATTTTACGCATTATTAGAATCTTAAAAATTATAAAAGATATGATAAAAGAAAACTACAGCTAAAACTGTAGTCAGGATAAAATGGTGAGTCCTAATACCCTTAAGATAATAGCCAATATTTGGCATAAAAAGCCGGTATGGTTTTTAGACAGATTAGAGAACAGAATTTATGCAATGGCCAAATGTTGTACCATCACTGAAAATGACTCTTTATTTCGACTATAACAATATTTTGTTCAAAGTTATGCACTAAAAGACAAAGGTTTTATGAAATCTACTTACCCTAAAAGTGCCCCAGGCAAAGACCCGTCCATCTTCTAAAAGAGCTGCCGAGTGCGAATCTCCTGCAGTAACCTGAGCAACCTTCCCTTCGATAGCCACATCTCCTGGGGACCACTCTGAGCCTTCTTTCGAAGTGTCCCTCCCAAGCGCTCCCTCGTCGTTACATCCAAATGTGACGACCTAAACATGGGAAAGCATATTCTTCAAAATTATCACAAACAATAATTCATCTTTGACTCAATTTTTTAAGAAAAACTTTTAGATACAACTCGAGGGTTAAACCATTACTTTGAAAAGCAGAAATCTCAGCTAAACGTTCTTGCAATGCATTTCCATGTACATCAGTGATACGGTAGCCGATGTGCCTTGAGGTATGCGTGTGCTACAGAATTCCTCGAAGCGTTTATACATTATGTGTAAGTAGATAATCTTATTTTCAAATATATCACTTTCAAACATTAATTCCAATGTGATAGGTATACTCCATACAAAAGAACACAAGATTAATGAATGCATCTACCAAAAAATTAATTAATAAAAACCATCTACCTTTATACATCTAATGTATTCTAACAAATTAGGTGAAAAATGGATATGGAGAAGAAATAAGTGACAACTTAATTACGCAATCTTTTAGAGAGAAGTTATTTGTTTAAAGGTAGAATATGGGCCATTATTCTTTTGGATATAAGTCAATATCGAATGATAATAAGTATCGCAATACAGATTTATTCTATGAAGAGACAAAACATCACCAAATAGCCTTTCAGTGATTTGACATAATTGCAATTATTGCTTCGCTTATAGTAATGTAGATAATATTTTAAGGCCATGGCTGCGTACAAGTAGTAGGTAAGGAACGGTGACACAAAATTCAGCCAAAACAATACCTTTCCATCCTTAGTGAGGCACACAGTATGCATTCCACCAGCACAAACCTCCACCACAGAAGTGAGGGATTGTATTATGGCAGGACGGCCCTTTTCAATGACGTCTGGCCCCAAACCCAACTGACCCACATCCCCTGTGCCCATCGAGAACACATCTCCTGACACCAGATCTCCTCTATTGCGAATTCTCAACACCACCTGAAAAAAGTAACGAGACATGTGAGAAGGCAATCCAAAAAGTCTGTTTTTAAATCATGTGAACCTAGATGAATTCTATAGAACCTGTGAAACGTATTGTTCCCAAAAACACAAATAGGAGCATTTTTCATTGGTCTTATTGAACAGGATTTAGGAAACTGTATTGGTAATTTATTCCTATCTTATCTCGGTTCTTGGCTGTGATTACATGAAAACTACAATTGTATGATGATGTCAAATATTGGCATTCCTTTGTCCACGCTTCACTGAATACTATCAAGTATTTTCTGTGACTGTGCAATACATAGGTGGACTTTTCTCTGTTTTAACATTTTGGCTTGGTGATAAATGCAAGGACAAACTTATCTCGCTCCTTATTTTATACCTCCTCTGAAGCTTTCGATACCCAATGTATGAGGATAAAAAATCTTACAGCTGAAAACTTTGCACAGATTATATACAAAATCTTTTGGAGCTAATAATACGAGACAGAGAAAAATTTAAATCAATTATTGTACATCAAGGGTCTTCCAGAGGTTTTCAGGGGCCAAAAAGCGTAATCATGCTGACATCCCCCTTTATCTTACTGTATATAAACCCGTTTTTCAATGATTTATGCAATTGCTTTGTCTGGTCAAAAGAAAAGCACATTGTATTTGATGTTTGTAATGCCAGAAATAGAAGTGATAATTGGTGTATGACTTTGAGTTTGAAGGATCATGAGTGAATTCACCTATTAACAACTATAGATTCACAACCATTTAATAGAAAGACATGGAAGTTGCTTGAGGAAAAAAATCACCAACTCCTATTGCCTATCACGTGGTGGCAGAGTGATTAATGTGCTAGCACGTTAACGCTCTAACCTCAGGGTCCCGGGTTCGAATCCTGGCTGATCGGATTTTTCTGGCTAGGGAATGGTTGTCTATACATTTTTCGTGTGTAATATCAATAAAAATGCAAAAAAACGAATAAAATTTAAAAAGGGGTTAATTGGAGGAAAAAGGCTAAAATTCGCCCATTTAAAGACGGCATTATTATTATACAATATTTTTCAATATGGTGCGTATTGTAGGAACATGTTTATTCTAAACTGTAGTTCATTTTAGTGAATATATGCAGAGGGTACAAAGTAATTTTGATAGCAAATAAATAATCACCATCATTGGAGTTAGTCCGTGCAGAATTAGAAAGGAGCAGTTCTCTGATATTGGAAAATACCCAAGAATTCAACAATACATTAGAAATAACCACTTTATAGAATCCTGTCAACTAATTTAGAGTAGTGGCATATCTTGATCATAAAATAGGAGTTTATAGCACCTTAACCATGTATTTTAGGCGCATTTCATATCTGAATCAATCTTACTATGGTATTACAGAATTTAGTACATAGAATTGAAGTTAAGGAATTGTTATATCTAGATATAAAACTATAAATTAAATTCCTATTTCGTATATCTTGAAGCTATTCTAATAATTTATGTTTTTAATAGAGCTCATTTCGCTATTTACAGCAGTAAAACATACATTTTTTGCACAATCTAAAACTTTCTTTACATCTAAAATAAAATCTACCAAATTTCAGGAAATCAATAGAGAAAATTTCAATAAAAATATTTCAAAGGTAAGTTGTAGAACAACAAGAAATAGGCAATGATAAACATCTACAATTACTTCAAAATTTAAAATAGTGCTTAATTAGGGTGGATTCCATTTTGAAATGCACAGCAAAATTCAAAACTGACTTAAAAAACCGATAAAACATATTCAACTGGGTTAACTACATGAGCACTAGCTCAAAGAAAGACTATTAAGTCACCCAAGATGGATTTCTTCTCTCAAGAACTTCCACTATCAGATTCTTTGGAGAAGTCACTGGATCTAAGATTTAACTTTGTCTATTTGAAACAAACTGAAAGCTGATTATAGGTTACCACAGTCCTATACACGCACTTATAGTAGTGGTCCACTTGAACTCTTCACACAAAATGCTTCCATCACAATAGTTTATAAAAATTGATTTACCATCCAATAATATGATTAAGAACATAATGCAGCACTTGAAGTTCACTCCCTAAATCGATTGAAGACTTGCTATAGCAATTTCAATCCTTCACTGAATACATTTTATACAATAAACACACACAATAACTATGGATATCACGAATTACCTTTTAATTAGTAATATACCAAACATAAATACAAAAATAAAACCATTACTAACCCCTTCAGCTTTCCTTCTTCTTGTGGGAGTATCTGCGTCTCCAGGAATAGGGGCATGGGAGGACGATCTGCTATTCCGGGATGCTTGACAAAAATCAACAAACGGATTTCTGATATAACACTTCTCATTCATATAATGTTTTACTCATGGCACGCCATGATATCAAAATAAACATATTCGATATCAGCAGATACCTCATTAAGGCCGGATTTACGTATCTTTTATATATAAGTACATCAATAACACTAGTAGCATATATTATTTACACAATGTCTTACAAGGCAGTCAAAAAATTCAAATTAAACCACACAAGTGGTATTTTATTACTAAGCAAAGGACAACTAGTAATTTAAGGACACACAAATCATTTATATTATCAACTTTGAGCATCTCATTAAGACATTCAGTAATCCCAAAAGTAGAAGAGAATAAGTTAAAAGTTAATCAATGGTCAAGATTTGTGGGCTAGACTTATAATCCTAAGATGAATAATTACCGGTGAAAACAGTATCACCTTAATGAGGTTTAATTATCAATAACCCGGTCAAAGATTGATAGAATTCTTCATTTTCTTTCTCAAAGAGAATTCCTATTACTTACTTCTTGATTTTTTAATATCTGATAAGTCCTCCTTTATCTCAGATACGCGCCTTTTGGAGGAATTCTTTTCACTGGGCATCTCGCCGTTCACCTGTGTAGAAATAACCCTTGTTAATGATCAATTTAGCATTGATAAAGCAACAAATAGAGAGGAATATACCACATGAATTATGTTCAAAAATACCTAAACCGTTTTACGAAGGGAAGGAAGAATTATAGGGAAAAAAGCACATTGAAAGAACTCACCACGTGTAACTTGTTTGCAGGAATCAGAAAAATATCTGCCAAGGACAACTTATGCAAATACTTAACTACTCAGAAAATGACTAACAATGAATAGTTACTTCAATACTTCCAGCGAGTAGACCTATTGTGAATCTTGCTTCTTCCAAAATGAAATAGAGGTGAATATCACTTTAAATGAATTACCAGTGTAACCGCCGTTGGAATATAATACATACCGCCAACCGGGAACAACTGAAGATTCTTTAGCGTACCTATGAGGAAACAGTATGAAAATTATAAGAGTACAAATGTATCATTTGAATTCCATCACAGGTGGGAAAAATTCTTTCTGTGATATTCATCCATGTACTGGAGTGTTTGCTGAAATGGGTAAGCAAATCTAATTGGGAGCATCTTTAGATTATCACCATTATTACCTTTGTCAAAGGAAGGTCCAGAAAATGTTACTACGCAAGTAGAGGTAGAAATGACAATTCAGCGATGTTGACGCTAATTTTAACGACTTCAACACTCTTTTAGCAAACTTTATCTATTTCGCGACATACCGCACCTCATCCAGTATTTTCTATTTCATGTAAACTTCTCTACGCTCTGGAAGTATAATATTTTTCATTTCTATATAACTCTGAAAACCATTACGTTTACTTGACAAAAGACGAAGTTTATATTATCTTTTATTGGTATAATATATTTAAAAGTGAATACATCATAATGTAATATTTTAGTTACTTATAGTTTTATAGTAGTTATGAGTTTATTACAGATCTTCATGATATTTTACAAGCTTACCGTCTGGAAGAATGAAGCTCATTAAATGATAAATTTCTCAGCGACCTACGGATCAAAATATTTCTCATTGCTTTCCTCATTTGTATACCGTGGCGGATCCAGGGGGTGGCGGCTATGGGGGCTGTAGCCCCCCCCCCCCCCAGAAGTCGACATGAAGAATAATTACTAAAATGTATCATCGTTCATACTATTGAGATGTGAAGAAAATATTGTTTATCTACAACGATAGATAATAATAAGCATATTTTCAAATATGTAAACTGAGTTTAATTTTATAAAATTTCTTACAAAAATCGATGAATAGATAATGAATCTTTAATCCCAACTCTCAAGCCCCCCCACAGCTCGATCCTAGATCCACCACTGTTTGTATCAGATGTAAAATATTTCTGAATAACTCTCACAATCAGTTGCACATCAACGATCAAGCCTTTTTAAGGTTTGACCAAATCAGTGGTGTAGTGGCAAATTTTCCATTGTGGGAACGCTAAATATATTTGTCAAATTATAAAAAGTCGTATCAACATCAATCGAGTTTACTAATGTTTGTAAAGTATTGTTTTATTATTTACATTAATCATTTTATACAAAATCAATTTTTACCAATAAATTGACTATTTTTTTAGCGTGGAAAACCAGTGTGGGAACTGGTGGGAACGCCGTTTTTTTCTTTTGTAATTTTTTTCATTTAACGGTTGGTAAATTGAAAATATAACTAAGGTCGCTTTCAGACGGGACCATCGATAGCCGATGATTGCAATGGCATCACATCTCTGAATTAATATTGTTTCATCACCGATTTCTATAATAGTTGTTGCAAATCTTAGGTCGCTTTCAGACGGGACGACTTTTCGCCGGCCGCCGTCCACGGCAAGGCCGCTTTCAGACAAGACGACTTTTTGAAAACACGGCGCCGTGCCGTGGACGGGCAACTACATATTATAGAAATCGGTGATGAAACAATCTTAATTCAGAGATTTGATGCCATTGCAATCGTCGGCTATCGATTACCTTAATAAATGTGATCTGACTTTTCGTTGCCCCTGTTCAATTATGAGACAAAAGAGAAAAAAGGATGATAAAAAACTATTAAAAAGTTTTCTAAATTAATAATAATAATAATAATAATAAATCGTCTTTATTTGGGCGAGATTGAGACTTAAAAGTCTCTTCTTCCATCTAACCCATCGTCATTAATTATGAAATTAGAAGAAGAAAAAATTAGAAGAATTGTGGATATAAAAACCTAAGAGATTCTTAGGAAAAAAAATCCACTGCAGGAAAACACCCACGAGGAAGGGGGGTGTGAAAAACCTGCGCAAACCTACCGTTAGTAATAGCTAAAAGATAAGAGAAGAGAAAAACATTCAAAAATAAATAAATACACTACCAATAAGTACTTACTTTAAATTAATGACCATAGATGAGTTGATTCTTTTGAGCCATTATTTTTTCCGTGAGGCCCTAGGCTAGATTAAATATGTTACCCAATAATAAAAATTTTAATGATCACACAGATTAAAACAAATTTAGTTTATGAATAAATATTTCATAATAAATATAAAGATAACTCTATGAATTTTCCTTAGATATTCGTCCCTAAGAACGATTGGTACATATATCACCTTCTCTAACATTAGCTACCAAGAGATAGTAAGGGGGAATGAGGCTTACTATATAAGTAGGATGAGGAGTGAGGTAGTTTGCCATTGATTTCCTCACTGAACCACAATGCTATAAGCAAAACTTGTCCATGCATGATGGCCACAATAACTCTCGAGTAAGTTTTAATAAGGCATCTTATAAGGAGAGACCTTAATTAGTGCCACTATTCAGCATATTCATTTCTCAGTAGAAATCTACTGAGAAATTCCATCATCAAAACTGTGACAAAAGTAAATGACAGATAAATTTCTCTCTATATTTTCTAAATAATTCTGCGAAGTGGGTGACCCTTGAGGATCTATGTCTGCATGACATTTAAAAGGGTCGATTACCGCTCCATTGTTGACTAAGGATCAATAGAAATAAGATGAAAATTACCGGTAAAATTACTATTTCGATATCTTTTAATGTTTCAAAATAAGATGTGACCAATCGGGTCATACTCGAACTATAAAATTCGGCCCGTGCAGACCTCTAGTCTGCCCGACGATCTTAGCATCCATACGTCGTCCAATTCTTTATCAGAAATGATTTTTGCTTAGTATAAAATTAACTCTAAATTCATGACTTCTCTCCTTTCGTTCTTCTTTTTCTTATTACGACTTTCATTTCTATTTGGGCTCATTATTTTGCACTTTCTCAGGTATCATACTTCTTTTGTCTTTCGCCTGATAAAAGTCTCTCCAATAAAATTTACTAAGATAACCTTAAATTGTACCTGTAGCATATTTATGCATCTTGATAAAGGAGGGGGGCGTGCTAAAAATAATTATTTTAAATCTAGGAAGACTTTTAGGGATTCTTGGTAGTAATTTTCATCGTCCGAAAGGTGATGCCTTATTTTTGAAATGTTGGTAGGTACCGATGCTTTCACACAAAGAGCAAGACCTCATCGCCTTTGGAATTAGCCTGGAATAGGACATCAACGACAGCCAGGATATTATGAAATAATTTTCCTGATAACCGTACTACTACCAAAAAGCTACGTTAAGTGAAAGTGAAAAAACCATAACCCATGGGACATCTTTGAGGGCTAGCTGAGAATTCTTGCTAAAGGTAAGTATCTTGAATACTTGTAGAGATGGTGGGTGGATTACCTATACTTACCTCTATGAATGAGTAGATACCAAGGATACTTTGGTTTTATTTATATTTATGCTGAATTCCTCCTTGAAACAGCTTTCTTTTAACTAAAGCAACAAATATATGTCCTCTTCCATTTATGACTTTTGTCCACGAATGAGATGCGGAAAAAGCTTTATGTGACGGGATTTGTCTCCCGGAATATTTCATGGCTTTTTAATTCATCAAGAATTAGGAGGGTAGAATATCAAGAGATGGATATCCGAGTGTCGCTTCCTTATCTTATTTCGTCCGTACAAACATCATTGGAAGCTTTATATTGGGAAACCTGAAGAATAACTGAGTATTTCCTATTTTCACGGAAAAAAGTAATTCATTGTGATGGAGATGGAATCTAAAATACAGCAATATACTCAGCTGTGTTTCGCAATATATTTTACAATACATTCCTACCAAATGTGAGTTTTGGTTAAAATGGCTGCGAGTGCTGTGGAGATTTCTTGACAAGTGTAAGGTTTAGTTGGTCCTCCTCTTGGCTATCCGGTATTGCGCTTGTCGACACTTATGTGCGCTCCTAAGGAAACAACTTTTTCGCAGCAATTCATTCGTTTAGTCATCATTTATATGAGAAAATCGTAAAATTTTGTGGGGTGTGAAACTTTCTTTTTATATATATTAAATTCAATAAATTCTTACTCCAAATTGTTATTTTAATTTGCTAACGATTCCGCCAGATGTCCCTTTTAGGGAAGGTATACATTTTATTTTCTATTCTTATGGCCATTGCTTCCATTTCACGGGTCCATTAATTATGAATTAATTCAGCTAAAGAAATCACATCTGAAAAACCTTAAATCACATCTGAGAAACCTTAAATCACATCTGAAAGCCTTAAATTCTCATGAAAGCCATTCCAAACGCGGGAATATTATTCGTACGGAACTTGAGAAGTATGTTTACATGCGATGAGCACGATGTTCTCACCGAAATGTACTTCTAAGTACTCAAGAATTCAACATGGTACTTCTTTTATTGCGACGATTTTTATTATGATATTTTGAACCTTCATTCTCTTTATTTTCAACGTGAATTAAATATATTATGATTTCATGGTGATTATTTCTCCATCCTTTATCGGAAAAATGTTAGATATGCCAACAGACTTATGGCTCTCTATAATCCACCTAATTCCCTTTTTAGCCAAATTCATTTATTATTTGTTGTTGACTACCCTTTCTTCTTTATTTCAACCATCATATATAGTAACTCTACAGACTTCCTCTCTCGTTATGCTCCTTTCACATTCTCATCATTGATAATTTTCATCAACCCGACCTCTTATTTCATTTCTTGTATCACATCGATGTAACGCATCCCTTTTGTGGCTTTCTTTCACTCCGTATTCATACATAACTCACTCATTACGGACCCTCTCTTGTTTTTTACCACATCTGCGACTCCTCATTCCAGCGCCAATCAATTCACTCGCGTGCTTGCTCTTGGCACGCTTTCTGCAGTCGCATGCTATATGAATAACATTTTCCTCTGACAGTTCTTCCATCTACTGGTGCTCAATCTTGGAACTGCAAGTTTTGTGGCCTATTTAAAAGAAATGCGGAGCATCTGCATTGACGTAGGTTAATTCAGTTCGCGGTGCACGCACTTTTTCAATTATTAAATACGCGATCGATATTAGGATTCGACTAAACGAATCTCATTCTTCATCTTCGTTGTTTGCCGACAGAGGAACGAGTTCTTGTTAAGTCTCGACTAAAAGATACGA
The DNA here is from genome assembly GCA_947579665.1 of Sympetrum striolatum. Lineage (NCBI taxonomy): Eukaryota > Metazoa > Arthropoda > Insecta > Odonata > Libellulidae > Sympetrum > Sympetrum striolatum. Next base: position 893,492 of record OX388344.1, read on the forward strand.
GAATCGGAATCCATGCCCAAATGTGGAGAGGCCAAGGATGGCAGGCGTAGGCAGGGGGAGGGAAGGTCGATGGCGAGTGATTTCGTGTGAGGCGATCACCAGTGCAGCGAAAGAACCTGATTCGAAGAGAAGATTGCTTTTGGAATATGTAACGAGCCAACACTCTCGTTGGACGAGGTGGAAGTATGAGATTTATTTGTATTAGACATACCTCTATGTTTTGAGCTTAAAACGTAGTCTCGGGTCATGCTAAATGAGCGAATTTCGCGGACCAATTGGACAAACGTGTCATATTGTGCCGCGAATCATGTTATAAACAAACATTAGGAGCATTAATGGTAAAGTCCCTCTTACATTTAACCCATTAAAATATTATTTACGAAAAGTGACGTGCACCGTGGCTCTTGATATCGAGGGGGAATAAATAAGATAATATTAAATACAAAAAAGTGTAATTGGAAAAAAGTAATTACTTTGGTGTGTTAAAAAACTTATGATCTGCTAGAGAAGCAATATAGGAAACAAACCGCAAGGAAAATGCGGGTGCAAAAACTTGCAAACATTTATAACTGAAAACAGATTCATATGCGTAGTAAAACCACAAGATTGCCAGGAGGATAAAGGAAAACACGCAGTAAATAACAAATACCTTCAGAGTCGAAACATTGTTTCGTAACAAAACACTATTCGAAAAAAGTAAAACTAAAGGAATATGTATAACAGTGCTACGGATTAATCTGACTTACGATAAATAACTTTGAACAGTCTTGTTTTTGCGGAATGTAGAGATAAGAGAATTCGACGTAGAAAAATACATATGTAAGGTTTAAAGCGAATATGTAAATTATTATATTTTTCTATGGATTTTATTAAAAATTTGGATTCGAAATTGTCATAAACTATTCTCGATTTCCCCATTGTGTTTTACTTTAATTCATTTTCAATGAAAATTTTCGAATAAAATTGTTATTGAATAAACTCTCCTGGAGATAGAAACAATCTGTGATGTGATAAGGTAGCCCTTCAGGGTGTTAAACCTTGCGATCTCTCGTTCGCAGCCCGAATAATGGAGAGTGCTTCTCGATTGGTAAGAGCACTCTCCAGGAGAGTGAAGATTCGTTTCTCATCACATATTTTTCCTTTCCGCTCATCTAAAGCAGTTTTCTCACTTCCAATTGCCAAATTCTCTATTAATCATAGAACTATACCTTATTGTAGGTAAATGAGAGTCAAGGCAGTCTAAAATTTACATATCAAGGATATATTACGGTGTGGAATGTAGTGCATTAAAAGAAAGAAGACCGGTAACTGGATTGCAACCACCAAAGACGTTTATTGTAAAACGCTTCCTCATACGACAGAAGCAGGGAACTTTCGGTTGTTTACATCCCAAATAAAAATTCACATACATATAAATACTCTTTCTTTCCTGTCTTTTCAATTTTTTCAAGTGAAACTGTAGCGGAATGCATTATTTTTATAGTAGCTTAACTTTAGAATTCGTCACTATTCTGTAATTTCGATACCAGAATTTTGATTGTTCTAAATGTGGACTAATATTGTCTTATTTTGTGATTTGAAAATCGGGCCTTCTGATGACAACTCCTGTATTATGGTACCCCAGCGATCATTCACAAAATTCATGAAACTAGATAAATATTTTTCTCAGAACTTCAGAAAATACCAACTTTAGGTGCCTTAAAATGAGAGATGATATTATATACGCACTCTTTACTTTATCCCGGAAAAGGACTAAAAGGGTGCAGAAAAAGGCTCTTTGACGCGGCTCAAATGTACGTGCTTGTAATTCGGTGACAATTTGGTCGTCTGGATATTTGGTCCAAGGTTATTCCTCTCCGCAATATTTAATGGAACAATGCGTAGCTCAGCTGCCATCGAAGTTCGGCTGTCACTTTGAAAATACATCGCTTTTTATCCCGCTTTTATTTTAATTTAATTAGTACGAATCTTTGGTTAATTATTTTCCTTTTAATAAAATTATCCTTTGGAGATTACGCACAACCAAAAATCACGGCTTTAGAGCGTCGAAGGAGTTTTTGAGAGACTCATTTCGACGAATAACAATAAATCCGTCTTTAATGTATTCGAATACCGGTTTGAACTTCGACCATTAGCTTTGGAGATGAGGCGATATCTCAAGGAGGAGAGTGAGTTTGGCGTTACTGCCTTTACTTAGCCAGAATGCTTTAATGGATTAAGTTCGTCAAGATGCAGTGAAATGATTATAATCAAAACTTATTGAATCATTCAACAAAAACCTAGATGAATATAATTCTTCAGCATCTCTCATACCTCAGTAGCTTAATGGCAACTTAAATTTTTCACGTGACATTTTTAGTATGTTTCGTTTTCAAAACAATTTCATTTTTTATTTGAATGTTTTTTTGTTATTTTTTGTGATATTTATTATTTAATCATTGTGTACTATTGCAATTTTTCCCTTCTCGATATCACTTTAATTTTTGTAATTTCGTTATAATACTGCTTTTGTAATTTCCATGTTACTCACTGCTTTCTTTTACATCTTTTAGCTTGAACTATCAGTAGGTTAGGTTTCTCATCTCCCTTCTTTGTGGACGTTTTCCTGCAGTGGATCTATTTTCTTTAAGATATCACCTTAGGTTTTTTTATATCCACTCCTAAAGTTTTCCTCTCCATTTCTATTCACCTACGCAAAACTTTTTACGTTTATGATATCATTGACGAAAGGTTAGATGGAAGAAGAGACTTTTCTGCCTCAATCTCGCCTTAATAAAGACCTTAATAATAATAATAAGTAGCTTTCGCGTTATCGCAGTTCCGAGATAATCTTAAAGCTAATCGCTGCGGGAACAAGGCTGAAACAAAATTTCATGGAAGATAAATTTTTATGTGAGAAGTACCCCTAACATTCACCCTAGGAAAGTAAGGAAATTGTCGCATTATCATTACAATTTACGCCAGTAAGCATTACAGAAAGTTGTAGATTAATGAACTTTAAAATCCTAATCAGTGTTGGCCGTAGAGCTTTTTTCGTTTCTTAATCCAAAGCAGCAGATCCAGAAAAAAAATATTTCTACTGGAAGAACACGTTATTGTGTTCGAGGGCACACTCCGAAGAAGCAAGGGGAGGACGTAATTATGACTGTATTATGCGACCTCTTGCTACTTCGTTCGATAAGCAACGTAAATTAAGAGAAGTAGATTCTGAGACAATTCGATTTAAAAATTCATCTTTCCGCGAACGGATAAAGCTAAGTAAAAAGGTAGTCCGAGCGCCTGATATTTGTACTCCGCACGCCGAAATGCGTCTTGCAGAGTATTGATGTAGTTGAACGGTCACGGTTGGTGCTGAGCGCCCATCTCTCAAATACCTACTTCCCATTCGTAAATGGGAAATTTGTGTGATTTTTATTCAATATCCTTCATATTTCGGCGTGAGGATTAGAAAATGTAAACATAATTACTTACCGCTGATAGTTACCCAATTTTGTTTGGCTCTGCAACAACTTGTCACACGATGAGTACTGTATTCCGATGCTATTCCGGATTCATCAGACATTTCGGTTTCAATCTTGCTGTTTATATAGATTCAGAACATGCGTCCTATTTCTATTCTAAGTTTATAGATTAATATATTTTCTTCGCTCGTAGTTTAAGCCCATTTTTCTACATAAAGAAATACGAAAGAAGCATTTATATCTTAACCACAATATAATATGACGCAATGGGTCGAAATCATGGTCGTGGAATAAATTATATTGTGGTCAAAGTATAAGGCCTTTCTTAGTTATTCTTTGTAATGAAAGACTCGAAGTCGGAGTAGTAGATTCATTTTTCTTGACAGTCAGTATTGCTTTATGTTACTATGTATATTTATCACACTTATTTGGATATTAACTTGACCATACTTATTATTGTATCACATACATGTACTTATTGTTAATGTATTTATATATTACGTCATGCTTCTTCTTATCTTTTAGCTATTACTATCGATAGGTTTGTGCTGGTTTTTCAGATTCTCTTCTTCGCGACTGTTTTCCTGGAGGGGATACATTTTCTTTCTAAGAATCTCTTAGGTTTCTTACATCCACAATTCTTCTCGTTTTCTTTCTTCTTCACGATGGGTTAGATGGAAGAGGAGGCTTTTAGTCTCAATCTCGCCCGAATAAAGACGTATTATCATTACTATTATCGTTGTAAAGGGCTATGTGTGTTATTTTTCGTATTTTTTGTAGCCAATCTCCTTCCTTGATTATGTTTACTTTCAAAGAAGAGATTTGCTTCCTCATCCTCTATAATTCCTGGTCCCTGAGTACGTGTCACTGAAGTGATAACTCGTTAAAATCACGACTTATAGAATATTATTCTTTAAATAAAATCTTGATTAAGTGATTAAGATACGCTAAACAGCTCGTCCACTCATATCAAGAGCTCTAGTAACTTCCACAAGAGATATTTAATGACCGGTTTCGTCATCATGTTCACATAATTTGTCATCAACATGACATATTTTTCCCTCGTATCCATTCCATGAAAATGAATGTGATTATTTTTACAGCATTTTGTCTTTGCAAACTCCTGCAGAGATCTTTGTTCACAAACGTGTTGGTTTGAGAAATCGGAGGTTCGTAGGACAGATTACTTCGGTGAATCTCACTGACTGACTGATTCACAGATAAAAGGAATGCACTAAAAAATGAGGGTAAAGATTTCCTACAACTAGTACTGGACTGTAATCAATTTCTTTTGAAATAACGAAATGCTATCCTGATTGGTATCAGTATCAACATTCTTGTTGATTTTCGAAAATTATTTTCTTATGGACAGAGAAAGCAACTACGAAAAGAGTTTATCCCAAAGAAAGTTTGCTCACTCAGATGATATTTATTTTTATGTTTTCAATTATTATCTTGGCCAATTTTTTCTCTGTTTATCGTTCTATGTGCTAGTTACCATCTTACCCTTACTTAGAGCTTACCCGAACTTTTGTAGGCTTATCACCGAGATTTCCGATCGAAAACTCAATGCTGCTCCATCGACTTCACCCTTCGACATGGAGCGTTGCAAGCGGAAGAGGTATTTTGATGTTCTGTCGAGATGACGATGGCTTTGAAGTTAGGTATGGAGCATCTACTGAAGTGGCAGAATTGATATATATGGCTTAACTATGACTATGACCAATTCCTTCCTCTATTGCGATTGTTTTTGTTAAGGGAGGCAGATTTAGGCGAAAAAAGGTGTTGCGAAAGAAACGGATCTTCGGAAAGTGAGGAGATGTGCAATAAGTGGCACAATTTCATAGTTTTCGCCCCTCAAATTTGTTATCGACGAACGACCTTTGCCATCTGAATCGACCTTGGCTAATGGCAACTGTCCGTGGACCAATATCCAGAGGCTTTCTTCAACAGCCTTGGTCACACTCCCGTCTTTCCTTTTTGAGGTCGCGCAATCATCTGCTATTGACGTGTGGACGCCTTCTGCTTAATAGTTATACGAATATCATTCTCCACAATCGATTTATTCAAAATGCCATAACATTAATCCACCCAAAACGTGAAAAAGAGGGATTCTCCATAAAGGCTGAGGTAGAAAGAGGATTCTTAACGAAACCGTATGGGCGACTGTTACCGAGATCTTGTGGACGTAGTAGTTAAAATATGCTGAGCCTCTTGACCAATAACTTCAAACCTTACTTTCCTCTGGAGTTTACTCTTTCACTTCGCACCGATTCTCGGCCGAAACGAAGGCTTTTCGCGCAGGACAATCGCGAGCTTTGAGAGGGTTCATACCTTGACATTCTTATGGGGATTTTTCTCTTTACCTTAAGGAAGGTAAATAGAAGACAAGGTATGGAAAGATAAAACTAAAACAGTTCAAGATATAAATAGAAGTACTTTTATTTAATTTATGAAGTGGGAAAGTCAAAGAACGAAGTTTGAGCGAATACTAAACTAGGGCCTTATTTTCTAGGGCCCTAAGGATTTACTCACGCGTTTTTCTGAGCTTCAGGAAATTTTTTATCAGCTGAAGCACTTTTCATTTAAATGATATAAATGTGATCGATTATATCTTTTTTGTTGGAAAGAAGTTGACATATTTAAAAATAGTTAGCATAAAGTAATCTTTGTCATCACGTATTCAATGACATCTGTGTTAAATTATTCGGAATTAATGATTGCACGAAATTAAAGTTTCGTCTACGATTTAAAAACCTTCCCTTAAAAATTATTGTTATGAAATTCTGAACGCTATTAAGCAATTAAAATAATTTCAAATTGGAATTGTCGTCCTTTCAGACTTCATACTAAATTGAAATTAATACGAAAAGGCTGGACTTCGTGCAACGCCATGAGAGCAGGTAAAAAAGCCTGTGGAACTTGATAGGTTTAATTTTCTTTCCCAGATTTCATACGGATTTTAAAGTTAATGACTTCTGTACAGCTGGTTGCCTATCTTGCATGTAGTCGCAAGAAATGCTGCATTACTTCTATTCTATTCATCATCGTTTTAGAATCTTCAGATTTTGATTTTTTAAATAGCTTAAAAATAATATTTTAAGGATATAATTATAGAAAAAATTATGTTATATATAATACATCCTAAACTAGATTTCTTGTTGAAACTCATTTGCTTGTTTTTATCTAATGAGAAAAATATAAATCATAATGCCATAGGATTTTGACCCTAAGTAATTCCTTAAGGGCAAAATAGGTTGTGATTCGTATGATTTTGAAGGTGAATGTTTCATAAATGCATTTTTAGTATTCGGTCGTTCCTCATTTAGAACCTCACAGAGTTCGTTCTTTATTATTTTCGTAACCTTTTTCGTAAACCTTTTCTCTTCATAAATTTAAGGAAATTGCAGATAGAAGCAAACCAATGGGAACTGCTATAAGTTATTCTTAACTATTAGTTATTTTAAAATTAGTTAAACTGTAGCAAAATAATTCTCTTTTTCAGTTTTCTTTAGCATTACTCGTAAAAATTAATTCAGTTAACAATTACTAAACCATCTTCGACAATCACAAGTAGCCAAGTTATTGTGCGTACAGCAGTGATCTCTTCAAAAGTTCCGACCTTAATAGGATGAGAAGCTCAATGAGAAATCACCAATCGGCAAATCCTTCACAAACGAATTCTACCTCTTTTTCTTTGTTCGTCTTTTAAAAATCGATCGAACAAATTGTCAGAGATTCCACTATTTAATCAAGACGATCTTTGATGAGTCTTCGGGCTAATACCTGAAGTTTGCAAATGACTTGATAAATGTAACCAAGGTGACGATTGATGTTGTTTAAAATAATACAATCTTTAGCGATCTGCGTAGCAAGTTTCCCTCTCCACTGATTTAGAAGATGGAATTTCAAGGGTTTCCCATATTTAAAAATGTTAATAGGGTGGGAGTGGGATTCTAATTGCTCCATCTTCGCAAAATCTTCGTTCACCAAATATTATACGTATATTACCTCACTTAATACTGTATTTATCGAGTAAGTTTCATACATTTCTGGAGAAATAATTATAAAAGATAAATTATACGTACTTTTTAAATATACTCGTTAAAAATTACTGCATATAAATTTTGATCAATCATCCCATTTTTGTTTCAAGATGCTACACTTAATCCATATCTGGCTAATCTCAATTTATCACCAGTTTAGGCCCTGTTTAAGGATTTATAACATTTGGTTTAGTTGGTTTCAGAGAAAATAATTACAATACCTAAGCAGAAACGATAAAATAACGGCCATTTAAGTACTGGCTAAATGTATTATTTTAAGCCAAAGTATTTATAATAAAATTTTACTTCTTTTTTCGGAAGAATAATTAAACTTTTCGGTCTATGATGCGCTCTAGAGATGCATTAATTTATGGCAGGGGTTCCCTCCCGGGGGTACCCCTATCTGTGTGGTATACCGTATCCCTCAAGGGTACGATAGGCTGATTAAGGGGGTTATGTGATAAGAAAGGAGTTAAATGAGTTGTTTCAGTACTATCTCTCTAATTTTTGATATCGGCACTGTTAAGAATCACATTCCTGCTACTTTACGTTGGCACGGATGATAATTCTAAAATTAATATTAAATGATGACATTTGGTGGTCGTTTACTGGCCAAAGGGGAACCTAGAGGCGTGGGAAGTCCTGGAAATGGCCATGCTGCGTTCGCTGTGGTCATCGACTCCCACTCCGTCAAATTGACATTTCTAGGCTGGCTCCATTCTACTTAATTAAGCTAATGTAAGTGGAGATACGTATAAATCCAAAATTATTTACGTCTAACTCCAAAAACAAATAATTATCCGATGATTGGTTTAATTAAAAATTTTATTCTTTGCCTATACAAACTTTTTCTAAATATTTATCATTGTAACACAACTATAGTAAATGTTTTTTTACGGACGATTACAGTCCATCACTGTGAGAATTATATAAAATCAGTATATATTAACATAGATAAACATTTCATTGCATAATAAATAGAAAACAACATGAAAATAATGGTCAACATTTATATGTAAAAACAAGGACACCATCTAGACACGACAGTTCTAGAAGGATGTTGTGCATAAAAGGCGTTATTTATCTCCGGCTTTTGCAAAGCTGAAGAGAAATTAAAAAAGGGTGTCGACAAATCACTGCACACGAAAATCGATTCTTACGAAAAACATTGGCAAGTGTGGTGCGACGAGAACTTTCAAACCATAGTCATTTAGCGATCAACGTAAATTTGAAAGAACAGTTCCTATTTTCCTAAAAAGCCAAAACGGTTGCTCGAAATCAGTTAGCCAATAAAATTCTCAGTACATAACTACCCTCTCATTACCATTATACAAAATTCGTAATAAAAAGATTCCCTGTTTATAAGTTTATTCCTTACCTTATCAGCTAAGGACATCAGTGCAGCATTGAGTTACGGATGGGCGTTTAATAAGATTGGAAAAATGGATAGATGTAGGGAGGGACGGGTGACATGGTCATCAAAGCCTGGAGGATGGAAGCCGAAGGGTATTTCAAAAGATGAGTCCTTTGCAAGGATATCCAAACAAGCGAATACTCAGCATTGAAAGGGCTTCTTACGGATGCCGGAGGTGAGGAGACTTCAATGCTCACAACGTACAATCAATTTCACACCCACAGAATTACTACTGAAGTTAACCCTGCTAACAACATTTTTCGTGTTCTGGAGGCACTTTGATGTCCATTATATACTTGGAGATCACTGGGATCCACATTTCTTTTACTATTCTACGCGAATTATCAAATCTTTGACATCAACAATCGGTGACATCAAGAGAGAGCGATTCTTGCTTGGTTTCACCCAGTCATCACCAGGGTAGGTATTTCTGAAGACTGAATGTTTTGTACACGATGAGAAGATGACGTTGCTACGGCGAAGTATAAATCTCTAATAAAAATGCATTGGTATAAAATCAGGTATTAAATGGTAGTAATAATACTTTTTGATTTTGGCAAAACGTATAATAACCTGGCCTTTTGTTATCGGGCAAAGCGTAACGGTTAAATAGATTCATATAAATTTTATTACTAGCACCAGTCGACTAATCACAACCAACCATCGCTCCTGTTCGAGGTGCAAAAGCGATCGTTTCCAGGGGCGGAAGTGCATTGTACCCCACTTCACGAGCAAGGTGCCCCGTAGAAGGTGGGAGCCGGAATGCGACTCCCTGGTTTGGAGTCTTTCCTGGGACTGGGGGCGGGCGTACGAGGAGCGCCATCCTGAGCCGTTGCGCTACCTCCACCCTCTGCCAATTTTCCTTCTACGATGGCTGCGTACCGCCTAATTAACTCCCTCATTTGCAGAAGAACCTTCGCATCATCCTCTCCTTCCGCCGTTGTTTCTCTAAGCATTTGCTCCAAAAGAGGAGCAACCTCTGGTGCTCTAGTGGGAGAAGGCTGGAGAGAAGCGGGTAGAGAACCCTTGTGTCGTCTCACGTCTACGTTGTGCGTCCGTGCCGAAGTGCCCTGCGACTGCATTCCTGTGCCAGAGGCCCAGGCCCGCCTTCTGGGCGGTGCAGACTGCGATCCGCACGCTAGAGAAGCAGGGAGACTGCGCCTAGGTGCAGGTGCCGGAGGGGAGCTGGAGCCAGCCGGCCTGCGGAAGGTGTCTGCTGTTAAGGCCGGCCTAGAGCGAGGACCACATCGTCCACTCCATGTGTTCTTCCCTCTAGATATACCGTCGACTTCGTCGTCGATGGGCGATGCCTTCAGACGCACGCTTCGGTTGACCATGACGTGCCTCTCCGCGGCGGCGAGGCCTGCATCCCCGCCTGCAGACCTGCTGCGAGTCATGCGGGAAGTGGTGGACCTAGGGGGAGGAGGAGGGGGTGGAGCTGGAGCGATAATCCGCAAGCGACGAGGTTCTTCCGTGTCCGATGGTTTTCCAATCCGCCTCTCCAAAGCTGGGGAGCGTCTCTCCGGGGCTGGGGAGCGCCTATCAACTGCCGGCGATCGCCTGGCTGCAGAAAGGGCTGTGGCGCGCTGCGCACTCGAGTCCTCGGCGGAGAGTGTGGAGCTGCAGTCAGAAGAGGAGGCCGTGGCGAGGCGGGAATCGGAGCGGCCTTTGGAGAAAATAATTCAAATGCATTAGAGAGATGGTCTTATAGGCCGTATTCAGACTCAGTTTTCCATAAATACTCGGAAGTACATTCCTAAAAACCTCTCATTTACTCCTTTAGGAGGCTTACAATACGCCGTATTTGACTCATAATGTCATAATAATTGACCTCTTCGAGGTCTATGCCATTTTATACGATAATGGCTGAGAGAGTTCTGTAGAAGGAATAAATCTGAAGTCCAATCTAACCGTTGTTTTACTCGTGTTCTTACCAGAGATGTTGACAATAAACTAATTAGTAATGGCTGATATAATGTTTAGTTAACTCCCAAAAACAATTTCTTGTATTAATTTTTAGAAGAACATTTTTCAGAATTTTTAAGTTACTTTGAGAGAAGAAGACTAAGTTTGGTGTCACTCTTCATGTCAATGCCATCTTTGTTGTATTAACGATTACATAGCGAGTTGCGTTTACGTTATAGTCAATTTCAGAAAAATACTCGTTTCGATACGGAGGCTGGTATTTTTCTCCATTTAGCAGTGAGCCTGAAGAATATTTTCTCTAGAAAAAAACTGCAAGATATTCGGCCAAATAAAATAACTGTTTATTTTTTTAGAGTACCAAATGCAGATTAGTCCAGCACAATGGGGTTGAACCTGGCCTCATGACTTAGCACCGCAGTCATAGTTATCACGATCATACACATATATGAATTAGGTTATTGCATAATCAATCATAAACAATGATAACTTTATATCGTTAATACCTCCTAAAGTATTAACGAATCAGAAATGTATTTTTTAGCGCTATAGATTTATACCTTCCTATAATACTGTATTTTTAAATTTCTATTGGGACCTAGTTAAGTTAGGCACCGCCGTCTAATGGCAGACAGGATTTAGAAGGTGCGAGATAACAAGCGACAGCATTTGGCGGGATCCCTCGACTCTTTAATGTGACACTAAAATCATTTTGACTTAATAAAGTATTCTAAATTAAATTCCATCAATCGAATAAATTAATAGTTAAAATTTAAAGAAGAGAGAGTATAGCTGCTAGAAACTGTCCAATGTTTGGATTCGCATTACCTTCAGTCTCATCCGCTGCCCTCGAGCCCTTGCCCTCCCCTTCTTCCTCCTCCTCTTCCTCTCCGCTCCTCCGTGGCCCTTGGAGGCTGCGGTACCCTTCGTCTCCGCTGCTGTCACAAGAAGCAACCGTCACCGCCGTCACAGTCTGCACGTTTCCTGCAGTTAGTCGCAGCGGCTCTGCTTCGGCCGGTTGCGGAGCAATTAGTCTGGCGGGGGATCGCCTGGCTGGAGAGCGGCGGGGGTCAGCGGTTGAGGGCGTCCCGGACAGGTGGTACGGGGATCGACTGCGGCTCCTCTTGGAGCGAGTGTCCCTTCCCTCGTCCCTTCCTCGTTCTGCCTCTGGCCCAGCGAGGCTGCGGCGACCAGGCACGACGCAAGGGGACAGACCTCCGCCACCGACGCTTCCCACACTGGACGTCGAGGAGCGACGGGTCCGCGGCGGTGATGCGGGACTCCTGTGGATACACGATAATTATATCATGTTGTTCTGAACAGATTCCATTTCAACCAAAAGGTATTAATTTCTGAGAAGTATTATTCTGAAAATAGGCCAATCCCTTTGGGGAATTCGATAGAGAGGTAGCGACACAGCTGATGAAGCCGTTTTGTTAGCAGTGGGTAAAGATTTCACAATGCAGGAGGATTTATGTTAGATCCCCGAACAAGGAAGATTTTTCCCTCTCTTCCACGCTTTCCTGATGTGTCTAAATTGTCAGTGTCAGAGCATGATGTTGTCTATATTAAGATGAAACTAGTCGCCTTTTGGAAAAATATATCTGTGGAAGAGTTCGGTTGTTTTATTTAATATGGCTCTCTTCTACAAAGTCGAGCTTGCTCATATTATATTTAAATCTTCTTTTATTATAAAAAAGGTTTTATTGAATTTCATTTTTCTGAAACAAAAAGTAGGTAGCGTTGAGCTCTAAGGTCCATAAATGAACGGAAAGGGGTTCAAACCCCAGTGAGTCAAGTCTTTCCTTTTCTATGGATGAAAATAAATCTTTCTGTTTTTGTTCCGTTTCTGTGCAATGTTATTTGTTCTAATTTGGGTAAGGATAATGATTTTCAGTCTAAACATGGACTAAATGGAGATATTTTTCATAGCATAATTTATGAATATTAGAGCTAATAATAAAGGTACCTCGTAAATTATGCAAATTTCGTTTACCAAAAAAATGGTTTCTGGTTTTCAGCAAGTTATCTTTACTGAGATTGCCTTTTCAATCTTCGATGGGTATTTTCTTTTCAGATAAGAGCAAAATGACACCCTTTCAGAAATTAACGAATTATAATTTTATCTTCATGAGTGAAAAAAAAATTGAATTGAATTAATAAATGCATTCTAAATGAGTATATGTACGCAACAAACGAAACAGATACTGTAATTCTTCTACAGGAAGTACAGTACCTGTTTCATTTGCTGTGAAGATGGACTTCTACATCATCAAGGGCGTATCTATTGAATTTATGAGTTATGTATTTAATAAGGTACAATGACGAAATAATTTAGAATCAGCTAGATTTAAAATCCGCATTTTTGTGCAATTATTCATAGAATATCTTATTCAGTCCACAAAAGCAATGGCGTGTTTTCGTGAGCTGATATTTAACTTCTGGAGTTTAATACAAAGTGGAGGAATACCTGTCGTAGTGGACGACGGCGGACCCCAGTTCTATGGCCGGCGTATTTCTGAGAATCAGCCGCGAAGACAGTGCACTGCGATGGGCTGTAAATGAGAAAATATAATAAAAATTTAATTGAATGGATACACAAAGACTTCTTAAGTGTATACCCGTTTGCAGCCTAGTGCTCGCCTGGGTTATTAAATTCTTTAACTTTTAAAACTCTAATTTGTTTTCCAATTGAAAAAGATACAAAAAATGTTAAAGAAGCAAAGTTATTTTAAGTTAGATATCATTCACAAATTTCAAGGATTTCATATCGCTTGGTGTTTAATATTAATAAAAAATAACACTTTTACTTGAATTTGCGTGACTGATGCACAATTGACTATTTTTTATGAAAATCCTCCCCAGGTGTGCACCATTAGCTAATATCTTAAATTGCTGATTTTTCTTATTAGTTAAGGTTACTGGAGACGTAGGAATATTTCACATACCGGAGAGTAATAATTTAACAATAGTTCGCGATTTTCTAATAATATCGCGGCAAAAAACCCTCTGATAACCAATTTACCTCTGGTAACCAATACGAGAATATTTTCAAGGTAACAGTATTCTGGATACTGTTTACCTTGGCAAAATTTCGTTCGGAAATTAGATCCGACAATAGCAACAATCATTAGCATTTTTAGAAGTAAGAGGAGAGAAAGTAAACTTCTTGAGGTTCCATAATCTGGAAATAAACTAAGGAACACTGATAGTATCATTAAAATATTCCGCCAATTAATCTGTTTATAGAGTCCAGAAATTTTCTCGTGAAGGATTATAACGTGTCTGCTGCAGAAACCTTATGGGATTAAAAAGAAGACGTGCACCATTTCTTTGAAAAGGGAGCACGTGCTCGTATTCCAAATACGCCGCTGGTGACAATAACGCACCTGTTCTGCACCGACAAGGATCATGTTTGTCCAGATAATGGGACAATGTGTCCCAGCCTCCGCCAACTCGGACCATCACGTGTTTCCGCAGAATCTGCAAAAGAAGAAATGCGATGCATGAGAGGAGGGAGGGAATCAGCAGACGAATGTGCGCTCCTAAGAGTTGGTGCTCTACTTAGTCCAATCATTTCAGTGCATTTCTGTGCTACGGCGCTGAGATTTCGAAGCGTGCTGCAGTTGGCGTGATCCGATCCATTGCTATAATTTGAGCATTTTCTCTCGTGATAGAACAAACGTCTTAAGATATGCTCCTCCACATCGCCTTCGATCGTCTGCCATATGCCTGTCTTCTTTCCCATTTGACGCATCCATTCGTCTGTCTTCGAAACATTTTCTGACATCTCTTTGTTGCTACCTCAATCCTGATTATGAATCCTGTCTCCCTCAATCTAAACATTTTTTCCTTCGCAACGTGCGAAGAGAGCTCAACTCGTGAGTTTCTGTCTGTTCAATCCTCTAGTTCATTCGGAACGATCTTCTAAACTGTCCATAATCTATGCGAGCCTCTCCCGATGATTTCTTCCTCTTAAACGGACGATATGCACTCTAGTAATTCTGGATTGCGATTCCCTTAGATCATATTAAAAGGGACCAAACAGGAAACTGTAATCCTTAGGACTAGCTATTGTAATGACCTTTGCCTTGTTTATTTCGTGGAGTCCCTCTGAATCTCATTGCTTGCTTAAAGTCTACTTTTCACAGGTAGCTGTAGAGATTTTTATTAATGAAATTATCACTAAAAAGTTACATGAATAAATTAATAAATTCGCGGTCCAACTTGATAAGTTGGTTCAAGATGAAGCGGAATTCAGAGTGAGTGTCTGATACAGTCAGCATAGTGACCCCCAGCACCGGCGTCTCTGCCTTAAACAATAAGACATATGTCAAACCCATCGCAACCCTATTAGCAATCTACTGACCTGTGACAGGTAGACCATAAGTTAGCTTAGCTCATTTAGGGGTCTTTATTCCTTATTTCCTGGAGTACAGAAGCTGAGAGAAACGAAGGTGAGGTACCTTTTCTTTCTTATCTAACATAGACCTCTTGGCGACACATTAGCTTTGTATTAGCTGTTACTCTCTAACTATAGTCTCCAATATGCGTGTTGCTAATCATTCAGATTTTCCTTTTCTCGAATCCTCAGGAAGCATAACTGGAAATGGAAGCAGGATCTTTTGGCAGACGACGATTGCGAGAAGAGAAGCGTCGTTTGTCCTTTTAGCGTGTGAGGCCATCCTCACCGACTGCGGCCGCGAGTCCTTTTCGGCGGAAGGCCTCTGGTCTTCGGAGGGCGACTGTTGGCGTCCACGTCCCGAGGGAATTTCCTCGCGGATTGGAGTCAAGCCGCCTCCCACTCCGGTGCTCTAGCGTGCGACGGCAGAAGATTGAATGGAATGAACCAACCGCCAGTCGTAAACAGGTCTCCTTGCAATTACTCTTTGCTGTCAAACCTTTGCGTTAAACCGTAAGTAGTGTTGCCGTTTGAAAATCAGAATTAGCGCCGAATGAGCCTGTAGGCTTACGCCAAACTAGGAATTAAATGACGTTAAAATGCCCAAAATGCAGTATTTTTATTGATGCTTTTGCGAATCAAGCGCAAATGAAAAAGAAAAATTCTGAACTCAAGCCATATATTTAGCGGTTATGCATATAGAAATTACGGAATATCAGAAGAAATCGAAATCTTCTTACGAAAAAGAATAAAAAAGTTTTCTTTGCGAGGTCCTGTTATTTCGTTTCATTGGAATATATCTATGTTCACAATATTGGAAATGTGAATGAATGCTTACTTATGTACAGCTTCCTGTCAAAAGAATCACCGCAGTTCATAGGGAGACCCGTTTCTCAGCGAGGATTAACATAGAGTAATAATAGGGTATAAAACGGAAAATTGTGTATTTATCATCGTCACGCATCGAGATTTCGTTGATAAAGAATGCGATTAACAACCTCGGGATGTGCTACAACGGCAACACTGGTTAAAAGGGTCTTTCGAATGAAAAAGAGCCTCCGGAAGTCAAAAATAGCTTAATAATTCGATTAAAACCAAACCCGCATGCATATTAAAGAACATCAACGCTTGAAGAGACTTTTCTGGGAACATTCTGCTTGATGTGAAATCTCAAAATGACTTTGTCGATAGACGAAATCATTCATAAAGGAAGTATAAATAACAATGTAGGAAATATTTAGATATGTAAGGCTCTGTTTCATTTGAATTTGAACCCTTGTATGCTTATTAGTTTAGCAACTGACAACTATATTTTTATCTACGGCAGTATAAGACGTTGCGCAGGATTAAAAGAAACAGAAGAAATATATTTTTACCGGTTAAACTGAGGGGAAATCAATCGATAGAAGAATTTTAAGATCGCAATTACCTATTTCTAAAAGGAAAAGCCGATGCTAATTTAGTAACAAATATCAGAATGTCAAGAATAATTACTAAATAATGAATGAAAGAATGAAAATAATTTTATTGTTTCTCAAAAGATAATTGTGTAGCTGAGTTTCCGGTCTGCCGTGCAACAAGTAGTGCGCAAGCGGTTGAACACAGGTTATGTATACGTCAAGGAGTGTTTTCGGTTGTGAGAAATGGAAGAGAAGTAAGGTGTGGAAAAGTTTGAGCTTGAAAGAGAAAGATAGAAGAGAGAGAAAGATGGATGCCACAGTTATCGACTTAAAGTCGATGAGTTGATTTATCATGAAACGAAAGTACAAATCCGTGAGGAGAAAACAGGCGATTCGGTATCTATTTGAAGAATCGTGGTGAAGATGAGCTTCTTCCAGATCATAATTTACTGGGTAGTGCTTGAGTGTTTTGCTGGGAACATGTCCATATCGTAATAATCATGATATCATCATGGTGCAAGAGGATTAAACCATAAAACTCGACCAGCATTTCCTACAAAGTTGATCGTTACAGAACAGCAAGAGCGAATTATCAAGTGTTCGTACACAGATATAATTCCCAAAAAACTTGAAAGTATTAAAACTTTTAAATTTTAAAACTTTAAATCCATCTATAACTTATGGTCATACGGATGGTTAACGTGCTCGCGCCTAAAATAAATCGAAATTTACATCAAAGTCAACGTTTATATATTTGTTATACATACACATTATACACATATTATGTAAGTGGATACACTCCATTAATATTTAAAATAAAATCGGTCACCTTTAAATTTATGGAAATCTTCATGGAATGAAATATAAAAATAAATATTTGGAGTTGCACCAAATTTCTATAATGCCACATATTCCAGTATATTTGTGCAATAGTTAACTCCTTTTGGCAGTAAGGACGCAATATGATTTTCAGGGTTTCATCATTGTTTCCTTTGTGGCAAAGGTAAATAAGTGGAAAGATTCATAGAATACTTTAATAGACCTCTGATTGTGAAATAATATCTCCGTAATTTGGTTGAATCCCGTAATATTCCTCGCGTTCGCAACTCGCAACACGATTAATTGGTTTTATAAATCGTCTTGGAAAATCAAGCTTTACAGAGAACCTCTTATTAAAGGGTGGCATATTCTCAAAATAAATACAAAGACTTGAAAGCCGGAAAGCATAAGCAAATAATTAAATTTGAAAAGGAACGAGAACTTTCGTTTCCCATCTGAGAAAAAGAGAACTCTTTCTTTCAAGCGGGTTCAATTCTTCTCCATTTAAGGTAATGAATGAAGCGGGAGAAGTTTGATGCTCTTACAAATCAATTACAAAAAATTAATTAACATTCAAAATATTGAATGTTATATCTGTGACAAAAAGAACTTCACATCGAAAACACCGATGTGATAGTCTTTGACGTGAACGTCTAAGAGAAGAGACATCGTAACCTCAGAGATTTAGGAAATACTGTTATTTTCCCACGGACATTAAATTTTATGACGGAATAGATTTTTTTCTTATTGAAGAAATTAAATTAAATTTTAAATTACGGTATGAGTCGAGATATTAAATACATGAACATGACTTCTGAAACACTTATCGGTTACGGTCCTCACTCCGGCTAAAATATAAGGATTATTTATAAGTTTCGGATCTTGTTGAGTTGAGGATCTAATAAAATGATAGATTGAGCTGAGATGTGATAAGTAGATGCGAATGGCTCCAATCGATCAAAGGATTACTTACCCTCACAAAAATGAGGACTTTGGTGTCCCCGATGCGATACTTTCCTTCCGACACCCGCACCATTGGAAACTGCGTTGGGCACGAACATCTTTCCACGAGCTCACGAACCTGAATATTTGAGAAAAGACACGATTAAGACAGGAAAAATCAACCATTCAGTAATTTAGAGTAGACAGGAGGAGAATATTTAACAAATGTTTTCACTGTCTGAAAACTAGGATTTTCAGCAAACATTTAGGTGGCATAAGAGACCCATAAAACCAACAAAACGATGTGCTTATTATAAGTATCATTTACAAAACCACACAGACTATTACTTTGAGAAAGAATTGAAGAAGGTTTGAGTTGGTTGGTAAATTTCCCGATCCAACAAAGATACAAGACAGTTTTTCTTCAAATTTATTTTTATTTGATTGTCAAACAACAACTGCGCGCCCAAAATGGCTGAAATTTTGGCTAGAATATTTCAAAAGGTGCACAAAACGCTTTCAAAAACCAAAACGCGTCGAAACTTTTCAGACTACCCTTGTATGTTCCTCGAAGTTATAAATTCCCTCGCTTCATCAAGAAAGGGAAAGAACGCCTCGACACCTGTGATTTGTCTTTTGATCTCTCCTTGTACGCCTCGAACCACAACGGCTCAAATAATATAATTTTGTCTTTCTTTTGCTGGAACAAAAAATACTCATTGAAGAGAAGGCAGTCGTTTAACCTTGCAAGATCATGCCGTACAGGTATGTCTACGATCGCATCGCTGGGATGGAATCGGTTTTAAGGTTTTTCGAATGAATTAAAACCATTTATACGAACACTTTGCAGAATGGCTTCCAAAACTATTTAAATTTCATCTCTTCGTCACGTTTCCAACCGTCCTCTCCATAGAGCACATGTTCTCGAAAAAAGTAACCCAAATAGTTAATTATCGCTGGCGGCCTCCAAAAGAATGAAATGACCAAGGTGTAGCCCGAGGAATCGCAATTCTTTTCCTATGACGGGGAAACGTTAATCTAAGTTGATAAAAAGTGCTAAATTGGGTTTTGAAACCGCGAAAAAAGAGTGGAGGAACGTCGTTTAAGGAAGGCGAAGGTCATAGAACCAATCCCTTTCAGTGACCCCAATCCTCAAAGGTAGACTTATTTAATAAAACAATTTAGTTCGTAACAATTAGAGTTTTTCATCAGATATTCGCCTCTCATAGAAAATACTTGTTCTATTATTTTTTGTCCGAAAGCAATGCATTGGGTACCAGAATATGTGAAACATTTTACCGTTTGCTGACTTAAAATACTCTGGTCGTATTGTTTTAAGATTTCTGATTGTTTATATGCATTTATTTACTCTTAGAGCTTCGACCGTTCCAAATGATAAATCGAACAAATTTCTTCATCATAAAATTCATTTTAATGCTTCGAGCTACCTTATCATTTTCAGAACCTATAGCTGAATTTATAAGGCTAGAACCTCTTATTCATTTGTCTCATCCGTAATCACGGTAATGGCTTGTACTCAACTTTAGGATAATATCAAACTTACAGCATTAAATATTAGCTTTTAAAGATATTAACGGTTTCTTTCTTTTTTCTTTTGAATCTCTATATCGTGAGCTTTGGCATGATTAATATCTTAAACCTACCAAATTTACTTCGCTGAAAACCTGTTCTGTACTATTGAATCGAAGAAATAAATTAACGACCTTTTTGATGGGCAAACAAATTAAATAGAAATATATCAAACTCATTTAGTTTGTACTTCAATTACTTGACATATCACCAACTTGTGTCTTCGACGATCTGAATTCATATAGCATTCCAAGTGCAAACTAATTGATTACTGTAGTTTATTTATGATGAATTTTTCATATGGCTATGACGCTAAAGAGAATTAACTGAAAACCCATCTACGCCTCTGTCCGTTAGGCAAGGAAGAAAATCGCCTCGCGTCATCATAATTTCGTCATGGCGAGAAAAGTGCAGTTATGAGAAAGAACGGATTCGGAAACAGGGGTAAAGGAGAAGAAGGGAAGTGCGGAGAAAGTTGAGTCACGGGTGCCGGATGTCCTCAGCGGCGACACGAATGGCAAAGTACGCACAACAGGTCGACGACCACTCAACACACAATAATATTCGCCGGACTCTAAACAATCGAAAATACAGAACCTAACTACAATCTACCGCCTCTTGAGAATCTTTCTCTCTACATTGCAAAGAAAGGCATCTGAGATCATTTAGAATACGAACAGTAATATCTCTACTTACAATTGAAAAGTATTGTTAGGTGTTAAAAAGCAGAAAAACTCTTAAGTATCAACACATGTATTCATAATTTGCATGCCACTCATCGGAGTGAATATCGGATAAACAGAAGAACAATTGAAGTCGCATAATACCTAAGGGTTAAGTCGTACAATTTCCTTCATAATGTTAAATTCCATTTCCATCATTTGTCTCATAATAAGCATCATGCCTTTTGCAAACGTACTTATCTTAATTTATTTAATAACCGCAAATTAACTTATAATATTTTTGTACTATCATTCTCAACGTGCGTTTGAGAGCATTTCAGTTACGTTCACGTTTCAAACGTTGCTCCGCGGTATATCTAAATAAAATCATATGGAAACAAAGATAGAAATATGAGAATTTTGCCAGAAAGGAATTATTGATGTTATTTCTCTTTTCTATCTAATTTATAAAGGGTCATATTTAGCTGCTCTTTTTGATGAAGAAAATCATCTAATTACGAATTGCAATAAATTTAATAAGAAAATTAGTTAATGAAATTTATCTCCCAAGGTTGCAGTTGCATTATTCCTGTATTTCTTGTGGTTATGTCGAGTTTTACTATCTTTCACTCTAATGTTACGAGGCTAATAACGGATGTGCTTCAATCGCGTATCGGTGGACCTTCGGTACCAAGGAGCGGTTATTTTCAACCCGTCAACTGACACAAAAAGATCTCTCCTCTTCTCTTTCTAAATCCTCCAACAATCCGCTGGAGAATCATTGAGGGTTGTCAAAGAGATTGAAAATCGCCAAATTTCACTGAGAAGAGTGACTCTCTCACCATTTCGTCGAGGCTCTTGAGGTCATTGGTGACAATCTGCGGCACTGGTCCGCACTGGACCAAGTAGTCTTCTTCTTCATCTTCCTCTTCTTCCTCTTCCTCTTCACAGTCCGCCTCTTCGCCCGAGCCTAGAACCAGGCGTCTTCGGCTCGATCCCCGTCGTTTCAGCAATGTCCTGAAATGTGAAAATGGCCCACTCAAATTTTTGCATAAAAAGTGATACACTCGACTATATACCAGCAGAAATCCTCATTTACATTCTTATGTGGTGTTGATCGCTTAAAATTCCGCTTTCGCGAAATGGCTGCAAATGAATTAGCGAGATAAGACTCAAAAGGTTTTTACTTTTATCATTAACGAACGCTGAAAAGCTTTTCGTCCCCAATGAAATAGATAGTTGCATTTAAAAAACTTTAGGTCAGCTGCTAAATTTTATGTCTCCAGCACCAAGGCTGTCGCTTCACCAAAGCAAATCAATCTTCCTTCTCAAAATAAAATGTATTTACCTTAAATAATAAACTAAGAAGGCAGTTGTTAGCGTATAAAAATTTATTTTGCGGCTTCTTCTGTAGTTAATCTCTAGTAATTTTCTGAACAATCGAAACTCCCAATGGGAAACAGTTTTTATTAGTCTTTCTTTTAGCAACGAAACTATCAATTTGTAAATAGCTGCTAAGAATACAGTCATCAATATATCAGAATCAATAATCATCTCATTTAAGATCAATAAACTAAGTGTGATATTTTTACGATTTCTTAGTGTCATATTAAGGACAATCTCGCTCTGAAGTTTCATTTTCTTATAGTTTACTAACTAAGTTGGTATTGAATCTTTTCTATCCTACCCTTAAGAAATAATAGACATAGTTTAATACTTAAATATCATTTTAGCTGGGTATGACCAATTCACCGATAAAATTTAAAAATGATAATTACGCTTCCTAAATTTCTTTATCTAATTCGTGATCTTTTTATCGCCTGTCTGAGCATTGTGTATTTTGTAGAGGATTGCAGATCGGGAAGAAATGTCCTTAACCAGTAAAGATCATCTTCAGATTTCAAACCATCCACTAAATCTCTCATATCCAGAGATCCTCGAACGTAAAGAGAGGTATAAAAAGCAGAACACAAAAGGGAAATAATCTTAAGGCTTCGTCGTTCGATGAAACCGATAATTTTATAAAATGAATCGCATCTCTTGCAGATGCATCACTGACTAGAGGTGAGGAAAGTTTTGATTCGAGGAAATAGCGAACGTTTTCTTCGTGTTTCGAGGACGTCCTGCAGATGAGCAGTTCATAGTAGTGTTATCTTATCAGCGCACCACTTATAGGTTCAATCGATAACCAGTAAGTTCAAACAAAGCTCAAACATCAATAGAGGTAATGTTTTTACTGGTTATATTTCTAACTATAGACGCAGCAAAGTAATGCAGAAGAAAAAAGATATTCATGTAGAAATGTATACAGCAATGAGGAGTAGAAGTGTAAATCACACATTTTGAGCAACGTTACACGTTTCGGCCTAACATCGTAGGATAAAACAATTCTCATGACTATAAACGTCTCAAATACATTCGTCCACAGTAATGTTTCATTATAATTATAATATATAGTTATACAAAGGAACTCGATACGTTATCTCGTACTCACAAATAAAACGCAAGTTTGAGCGAAAAGAATTGTAATTGCGTAATACATGACATAAGTTACTTAGGCTGACACTCTCATTCTCAATGGTTCAGGATTACATCGGTCATTGCAGTTATTCTCGTCTTGGAAAGGGCTTAACGACGGATCAGTGGCGCATTGAAATGGGCATCAACGTATTTTTACATCTCAAAAGTAATGTTTTTTTAAATTATGGATGTCGGTTGGATATATCGTCGTTTCTGTTCGAGGGATTTCACACCAATATAAGAAAAAATACAGAAAATACATAAGTTTAAGGCGCAGATGTATGTGTATATATATATATATATACGAGTAATATATTGCATTTTCAAGCTTACTAATAAAATTTATAATAAAATTATATGTCAAAATGTTACGCCTCTCAGTTCCGAAGAGGTGTTTCCCATACTTTCTTAAGAATTTTTACTGAAATCGAGACTGAGAATCGAACCCATGGCCGCTTTTGAACGATTTCGATACTTATTTATAAAGGCATTACTATTTGTTCTTTATTTGTTTTTATGTGATATTGTTAGTATGTCTTTTCGTCTTTTAAATCTCATTTTATCTGCTTTCATCACAAAGTATAGTTTTCCTATCCGTAGGTTTCGGTTATTTATCACACCCCCCTTCTTGAGGGCGTTTTCCTGCAGTGGAAACTTTTTCCTAAGTTCTCAGCTTAGCTTTATTCAATCCGCCAAGTAGTCTTCTTCTTTGTACTGTTTTTTTTTTCAATCTATATCGTTTTTTACAGTTATATGACGAAGGGTTAGATCTAAGATGAGACTTTATGGTCTCAATCTCTCCCCCCTTCTCTGTGGGTGTTTTCCGGCAACGTGGGTTTTTCTTTAGCAACCTTCAGTTGCAAAGATTTTTTCCCCACACTCTGCTCTGTCTTTTTGTTTTAATTTAATTTGTAATTATTCATATTCTATCGACATACGAGGTTAGGTGGAAGAGAGGCCCACTTGGGCCTAACCTCGCCAATAAAGGGTCAAATAAATAAATAAATAAAGTCCTTTATTATAATTATTATTATATTTACGGATAACACGACCTTAATAACGGGTGACAATTTTTTTAGGGAGTGCCTAAATTAAAATTTTTAAGTCGACGACCGTATGTTTCCGACGGCAGAAGTTTCATCGACGAGCTCGTCAAGGGACCACTTTCGACATTCGTTCGGATTAAACGCTAAAATTAAACGGTTTAATGATAACACGGGTGAATGGGCCGCGGATATCCGAGTGAAAATGATTTGTACCGAAGACCTCATTTGTGCGTTCAATTTGCCGCAAAATTGTTCATGAGATCCGTGGGCGCGAAAAGGCGAGAAACGAGCGATGGAGCGCCAACCGCACAGAACAAGCCGCAGAGGTAACTCGAGAGCGGGACGCACGTATTGCGGCCGCCTCTGGACAGGGTGAGGTTTTCCCTGCCTCTTCGCCGGAAAATTAGAGTTTTTATAAAGATTTCGAATCTATTAGGATTGCCAAGCTCCCAACGTAAACGAGAAAAAAAAATCCATAAAATATCCGACAAAGACGAAGCTATCAAAGTGCAGAAATTGAAGCAAACTCAAGTGGTATATCTTCATAAAACAACCAGTTAAAATTAGTTCAATTCATGGATCAACCAGATATCGCTAGATTTAATAAATTATATCCAATGTAATAATTAACTTCTGGCCGTGCTTCGTGGAAAGTCATTTAGAGAAATAAAGAAAACTTCGTATATTCCACAAAATATATAATTATATATTTTGTGGAAAAATACGAATTTTTCTTTATTTCTCTAAATTATATCCAGTTTAAATTTTTAAAATCAATTAGTTTCCCATTAATGAAACACAAATGGCGTAAATTGTCCTTGCTGTATGGCAATTGACGATTTGAACACTGCAAAAGGGAATGACCGAAGCGCTCGATCTGAATAAATAAAATTGCCCGATAAATAAATTTTAAAAACATCAGTAGAGCTATTTTAGTATATCGGTGACTATACTCAAACGGGGGACATTCCCTACGCTACGATGGATATTCTCCGGACAATAAATTGATTTACATCACACATGGACGTTTGTCTCGTAAGTATCCTTTGATGTCATGTGCCTTATGCATTGCATTGCATTCCCTTCTTTAAATGCGGGCCATCCGATTTTCCGAGCGCCCACTATACCATGAAAAATCAGAGAATAATCGGCTAAATTTCTCATAATTGCCTTTATTAGACTGCTAAATACAAATGTTGATGTTATCACTTATCTTTTGACTAATTGAATCATAATTGTTTAAACCTTATTAATCCTGCCTGTAAACTAATGCTAATAGTGATTTTCTTGATAATAATTCACCGATAAAAGGCAAACATTGAAGGGAACTAAACTGGAAATCATTTTCACCGCAAGACTTGAATGATCTGGTGGTTCAAATATGTCCAATTAATTCAACTATCAATCAGCTAATCCGTTCGCTTTTGCGGTCCAGCTTGTTTAATATCTGATATTTATAGGCTAAGAGGTCACTGATGGTTATATTAGTAAGTAAAAGTTGAAAACCATCAAAGAATACAACCATTAAGAATAATTCTTTGATGGTTTTTGTTTTAAATTTTTACTTACTCGGATGTTTACATTCTCGTATACGTTCTGAATAAATTAATTACCTGAATCCCTCATTATTTGATCTCCCGAAATATCAAAAAAATAAGTCCATACACTGACTTGGAAACAAAATCAAAAAGGATTTTCGTCTGTTCGCAATTCCGTTCTCACTTTAGTACCGAGTTTACTAATTGGAACCAGGTGCGGAGTTGTTTCGTGCGAGACAATAAATGAAACCAGAAAGGAATGAGTCCGAAACTTCCATTTTCATCTCAACCTGATTTGTGCCTCATGTGACTTCTGCGCCCGAATTTGTTTTAATTTGGCGTCGGTTATTTATTTTCTTGACGACCAAAATAAAGCTCGAATTATTCTTTCCGTACGAGATTTCTAATAGCCAAAAAATGGAACCGCAACGCTAAACTATAACGCAAGCTATGTTTCGTTGTAGTGTTGTTAAAACTGCGTCGACAACTTCGGTCATTTCGCACTTCCTCCGGGAATCGAACCCAGTACCACTTTCACCAAAGAGGAACGATGTCTGTCTGATGAACACTTGGCTGCCCAGAATTCGGCCCCACACTTTGTGTATAAAATCTTTTCATATCATTGCAATATTAGCACCATTGCTTATAAGGTCTGAAGATGCAAAGTATTTAAGGAATCATGGTTTTAAAGCTTATTTGTGCGGGCTTCTAGTTTAAGCGCCTTTTCATTGTGAGAGTTACGCAGCATGATCCCATCTCGAGGCACTGACATTCTCAGCAAATATTGTCCGAGGGTCAGTCCGCTCTCTCGGTCACTCGAGAGAGGGCGTCACATCATATTCTTAAGACGGGACAGATCGAAAAGAAGAAACACATGCTAAGTTATCCAAGTTTCTGGGAAAAAGTGTACCTGAAACACGCATGCTTGTTAGAGGAAGTTATTACGCATACGATAATAGTCTACGTACGAAAAGTAAAACGGCGACTTTAATACTTCACAACTGTTTTCCAGAAGATCATAACTTCGCAAAAGTTTTATCCAATCTCGAGCCGTCATTTCCGGTTAAGGAAAGATTTTAGATGGGATAGTTTAGAAAAAATACCGTTCATAACTATATTCCGGATTGATTATAAAATACAACTGCGTAATATAAATAAAATCGACTTTTACTGCGTAGATGACAATCAGTTATGATAACATCACTCTGAGAAAATGTAAAGCGATGCTAAAATGGTCTCGGAAGCAGGTTGGAATCTTTAGAAGAAAGGAGAGAGGTTGTTAAGTAAATTCGGAGAAAGTGCGTTTGTGGAAGCTGTAATAGTTATTACGAGACTTCCATGCTACTTCTTCCGATCCGACAATGAGAATAATAATAGGACAGGTATACTTACTGGCTGAAGATTAGATACCTTAAATTTTGCTCTTATCATATATCTAATGTGCTAGATATCGTGAGACATTGAATTTTAAGTAAATATAAAGCAATTATCCTTTCAGGACCGCTTAACACACTAACTCCTTTGGTAAGTCATAGGAGTAGCGCATCTTCGCACTAAAGAATTAAAATTAGAGGGAAACGCATTCAAGCAAGATGAGGTAAGAAAGGAAAACTGAAAGAAAATCGCAGAATAGTTTCCTAAAAATCTGTGTAGAAGCGAAAAAATGTCGAGAGATATCGTCAAATTAACAAATAGGTTCAATTTTAAAGTTATTAAAAATTGAGAAGATTAAAGACCTCGGAGAATACGCAAGAGAAATGGAAGCTGTGGAATGAGGATCGTAGTAAAGAAAGCGAAAGCGGACACTGGGAAATGAGGAATCCGATGCGATTATCTGTGACACCAGGGAGAAGGGATATCCAAAGCTGTACTTCGTAGCGCAGAGAGATGCTCTCCGGGAATTCGCTGTTATTGGGAAGCGCTCAAGAGGATCAAGGGGCCGAGGGATATTTGCAGCCAGAAGTAAGAACCATGAATCACTTATAAGACGATCTTCTCAATGGTGTAATTCGTCAAGTTTAGAGGACTGTTTTGTAAAATGAGCGAACATATATTTCGTTCCTGTTTTCATACAACCCCGAGCGAAACTCTAATGAAATTATTATTATCTTAAATATTACCGACTGCTTGCGTAGGGCGGAAGGGGGTTTTGAAATGTGATGCAATTTAAAAAAAATAAATGTCAGTGGAAATTTTCAATATTTGAAATTCGAAAACGCGGATCGTAGCAATTTTTTTTTCTTTATGAATAACCTGCGGTGTTGCTTACCTACGTATTGGCCTTTTTAATTTTTTTAAACTAATCTAGAAAGAAAAAGTTATACTCTTTTAAATTATTTGAACTAATTACTTCTATTCTTTTTTTAAACCTCGTTGGCAATCAACCAGCACTCGTGTGAGCACCAAATGAGTGGAATTAGGAAAACATAACAGGAAACACTCTAGTAGATGACACATATATGTCGAAACTACTTGTGCTCCTTTGGGTTGGATGTGCAGTATGTTAACAAAGTGTATTGAAATAAGATCTAGTTTCCTAGAGTAAAGTGATTCCTATTTTATTTTCCTACTGTAATGAAATTCCACAAAGTACCTCGTTCGTGAGTTCATTTAATGAGTTTGTTTTATTCAATTTACCCAGCCTGTAGTCAATTAACCAATTGCTTTGTCTATGGTTTAATGCCATAAAAGTTGGAGGATTGCGCACTTAGAATACATTTGGAACTACGGGACTTAAACAAAAAACGGGAAACTTCCGTGGGAAGAAGGGTAACAATGGGTGGTTCTATTCAGGTGGAAAGTTCGAGAATAGGAAAGAAACGAGTCGGAGGAGATTTCAGTTAATGGGAAGAGCGCGGCCTTCGCCACCTGCGCCTCTCGTCTGCACGCTTCCACATTATGGAACTTCCGACGCCGTGACATACACGTGTACCGTTATGCACACACTCCTCGGTCGCTCACAAACGCCCATCCATCCCACATCCCATGGTGGGGATTCGTGAAATCCGTTCCATGACATCCAAACATCGTTAACCTTTTCGATTTCGTCCAGCCGAAGGAAATTAATCGATGGAATCAATCGGAACTGCGAGGATCTTAAACGGATATTGTGGAATGCATGAGTCAGCGTTTGTTTTTTTTTGGCTGGGCCATTAGAGCAGCGCAGCGCCTTCCAATCTTCTCTGGCCGGAATTATATCATTTAGTCGCTCGTTTTTCGGATGGAAAGCAAAGTGCACACGTCACATGGTTTAGAAAAGGGGATCATAATGGTATACTTCAGTGTGAAATGAGTCCTTCGCATACTTTTTATTGATTAATTTACGTTATTTGGAATGAATAACCACGAAACCTAATTTGAAATCTAATATTCCATAATTACAAGGCGATTGGAAGAGAATTTAATTTCATGCCCGTCACTCCAACTTTCAGCACGATTTTTTCTACTGTGTGACTCAAATTACTGACGTAATATCTGGAGACTTAACTAACATTGATCGAGCATCATAAAATCCTTCCGAAAAGTAGATAAGGAAATTATCAGGTTGTTGTCGTTCGCTACTGCGTAATAAAGATAACAGGCATTCCACTCGACTATAAAGAGCATGAAGATTTGGAGAAACCGCTGTAATATCGAAGTAAATTAAACTTAATAATTGATAATTGAGGAAAAACAAAAATTTGAGTTTAAAACATCTTCACAACTCATACAGTTCCTCCTTGGAGTTATTCATTTGCACATATTCCTCTTCATAACGAAGAAAACAGTAGCTTCATAAAAACTAGAGATCGTATATGGAGAAGTTGTAAATGATATCTTTATGCAAGAAAAAGCATTGAATCGCGGTTTTCCATCGTGCTAGCCAGCAGAAGAGTTCTAAACTTAAAATTAAATTACATTATTTTGCGATTCTTTTATTATCTTGAAGTAATACAACTTAATTAAGAAGCATTTAACTACTCCAAGCGCCAATCCCTAAAACAGGCCGTAGTACTAACTGCCTTCTATTCGTAAAAGAACAAGCTCATACAATTCTGCATTTTTCCACAGAAAAGAAAAAAAAAATTCCAATAAAGCTGCTTATTTATAATTTCGAGGAATTAATCGAATTTAACTGAATCTGACTTAACCATGTGAGCAAACAAAACTCGCGAGTGAGAGTTTTATAATTGCAGTTAAACTGCATACACCTGAGGATAGCTCGTTCATTTTTCGTTGAAACCAAAATGTATATCACACTTCGTATGGTTCACATTACCAAATCAATTTATCCGGTTGATTATAGTAATATTGAATATGAACTCGATTATTTCTGTATTTAAAAAAAATCGTTTTGTGATTTAAGGAATCGTGCACTCATCGAACACGAGTCTTAAAAAATATTTCCAGTGATAAATGTGTTAGGGGGAAACAAGGTGTTTCACTTAAAACAAGGAATTTAAAAATAATGTATAAACGCATAAAACAACGTATCTCTCGGGCATTCAAATTATTGTTGAAATAATTTACAAGAGAAAGTATCCGCTGTAGTTGAGATTTCTGATGTCTGACATAAATGTGAAAAGTATATTTTTATTTAAATATATTACTAAATGGCTTGCGTTAATTGATTATTTGAATTGAATCTTGAGAAATAGTTTAAAATGCGCATTAAACTAATGGAACCTTAGGTTTGGTAGGTGGCTCGTTTGTCGCCCACCGACCTGAATCAATGAAATAGGCGAACCCATTTCGCAGAGTTAACGGTGATCCGATTCATACCAAACGTATCCACGTGACGCAAATCGCAATCTACCCAATCGATACTTCAACTTAAAAAGGCGATGGCTAAAGTTGTAGGTCAATACCAACCCGCGATCGTCGACGCGTATGATCGAGCTAAGAAGCGAATTCGATATCCATGTTCATTAATCCGCACGTATGAGGTAGTGCTAACCTGGACTCTGCTGCCAATTCCCTCTCAATCTCCCTTTCGAACTGGACGAGCAGTGGTGCGGGCATTCCGAAGCGAGCGCCCCTCCTCGCAACCTCCAGCAGGCACAGCACCACGTGGCGGGTGTTCTTACGGAGGATCAGGTCATCCGTCTCGAAGAGCAAGCATTCGAGGACCCCCAGTTGGTGTCTGCACCACGCGATGAAGTTGGACACGTTGTCCCTGGCGAAGAACGTGCCCGGCTTCACGTCTTCCCTGTAGTTGACTCCCCCTATCCTGCATCCATTGAGGCCTCCGCCGTTGGTGATGGCAGCCGCCGAAGCACCCGACAACTGCAGTCGCCGGGCTTGGCGCCTCGCCACCCATTCCTCTGCAGCCTCTCGGACGTTGTTGGCGTGCTGTAACGACGGTTGAATTTGTTATAAGAATATTGCCCGGATCAGCTGTGTATACCTAAATATGCGAAAACTTTCTGAGGGTAAGATGAATGTAATGCACGAAAATAGATAAGAACGATGACTAACTTTTGAGATGGCTCCGTCAAGTTTTTCATTTACACCATATTAATGATTTTTCACGTAAGAATGTGTAAGTTTTAGGAAAAATATTTCTTATAAATAATGTCACCTTTCTTCGCAATTTTCGACATTTTCTTCGGTTTGGTCAACATTTTCTCAGAATTAATATTTGATGACTTCAACAAAAAGATTATTGGTATACAGAGTTAGATTGCTAGACCCAAATGGATTTCGAGGAAAGTGTTGTTAACAGAAAATAAGGTGCGATAATTTAATAAATGCATTTCGTTTGGTTTGGTGGAATATTACCTACAGTGAAACAAAAATAAATAATGAATAACAAAAATTAACAAATATATGATCAATCTAGAGAATTTCGAAAATGTTTATAATAGAAGATGTTACAGCAGCATTAAAGCAGTCTCTTTTGTATCGATTAATGAATAGGAAATACTGCAAAGGATTTTTAAGAAGGGTATATAGTAATATATAGTATAGTTACTCTATGGTATTATCTCCCAATAACTCTATGGCTCCTCGGCAAACTAAGGCAATTCGTTCTACATTCGTCAACCATTTCCGCATGATGATGAAATATTTCGAGAAGATAGAGAAAAGATAGAATAGGGGATTCAGAAAATCGTAAATAAAGACAATGGAAAAGTTTCTCTCGGCGAGAGTTTCCATTTCATTCACCGAGAGTGGAAAGTTGAATCTGAATTTTGGAAATGCTGTTTAACTGCAATGTGATATCGAATGAACGGAAGAATAAATGTTCTGTGTGCTCCGATCTGGTGAAAATTAGGGCAAAAACGTTTTTTTTAAAGCTTATTGTTATTTGCAGTAATAAAACATATCATTGATAGAAACCACTTTGACTAAGGAAAAGCAGGAATATAAAAAAACTGCACCTAATGACATGACGATAACTCATTTTAATATGTTTGCCGTTATTAGCGTACGCCCTCACCAAGCACCAACACAAGTGCCCCTCCCTTCCCATCTCTTCTTTATGGAATATCGATTCTAATAAAAATGAAGATTAATATTGTGATACAAAAACAATAAACTCCGTATCGCGTCCGCTACCTTTTAGTGTACATAGTAATTAATAATTATTATATAATTATCATATTCATAATATATTATCAATTAATTATAATAATTATCAAATGTATAAAAACATTTCTTGGAATAGTGAATTTTTCATCTCCACATTCACAAATTTCCGTGTGTGATATTTTATATTTTTAATATTATTAAATGATTTTAGAAGTTCAGAAAATATTAATTATTTTCGCCAAATAATTTTAAATCGTTATTTTATCATGATAAATTCTATAGAGATGCTGACGTAATACACTTCGCTACTAGTTTTTAGTATTAACTCCTCAACCTATAAGTAGTAGGCGCTTGTTTTGCGAAGATATGCATTGCGGTTTACGGGCGATTAACCCTGTCATTTCCTCTGGATACAAATTAATTTAAACACTAAATTGATATCCTATTGGACCGACATCGACCGTTTTCCCGGAGGAAACACGCGGACCCCTTCTCATCAGAATCACTGGTCCAGATGAAACTAAAGTCTATAGTTTACACCAACTGAGTGCTAACCTTGCAGAGGACGACCCCGGTGTCCAATTTGTCCATAAATTCCGCAGCAGTGATGTCTAAACCCGGGTACAGGCCGTTGAGCCATTCTGCAAGATCCTCCTTCATCGCCTCCAGGTACTCCTCGCTGGATTTGAACGGCTTCAGAGACCTCTGGTCTATGAGCAGAGGTGTCAGGGCCGAGTTGGAGGACGGAGGAAGGGGTGGTGGTGGAGGAGGAGGGGGTGGAGGTGGTGGAGGGGGAGCCCTCTCTTCAGCGACATCGTCGGTCCTCTGTTCGAGCACCGGCGGGGGCGGAGACTCCTCATCCCGGGGCACCGACGGACAGCGGCCGAACTCAAGTCCTCCGGAGCCGAGGGCCAACTCCACTTCTGCCGCCATCGCCCACGCGGCCTGTCTTTCTCTGTTATCCCCTTCTTTCTTTCAACCTGAAAAGGATTAAAGTCGTCCTTCATTACATGATAACTCCTCTGAGTGGGTTATTTTCACATCTAAAGAAATGTATATGCAATAGCCCTGAGTGAAATGAGGTGTGAATCCCGAGCGGTCTCCTGAGCCGCATATTTACACGCATCTGATTAACACCGCGTGTGAAAAGGCTGCAGGCGTGAAACTATTGGATCATATGCAATGAAATAGAAGTACTACAAATAGTATAAACCTGATGTACTTATAATTAACTATATTTTATATAATTTCCTGTTTATACGTTAATAACATAGTTGATAGAACAAAGGAGGGTAATTGTTTAAGAAAGTAAGCGAAATAATTTTCACAAGATACCCAAATGTCTAAATCTTCGTCTCATTCATTAAGGGACAAGACTTACGAAAACTTAGGATACTGTAACTACATATAAGTTCCGTTATCGCGATTGGGTTGCTATTTTCTAGTACGAGAGAAAACATCCTTCCATAAAACAATTTCCCAAATTAATTAAGGATAATTAAAAACCAATTAAAATTAAAAAAATGAAGCGGCGATCGCAAAAAATCGAAAGTGTTGCTTACATAAGCAATTAGCTCTTTTTTACGTAAATCAGAGTGTTGCAACCACCGTCAAACGAAAACTACACTTTCGTAATAATAATCGTGCTTCGTAAATGAAATCCTATCTTTTTCGTATTTATTCAATTAACAAAAATTCTGAGGAAATCCATTTTAGGAGAACATTAAGTGTTGAACATAGAACAGAGTAATACAGGCTTAGCAAATCATTGCTGAAATAATTCCGATTAACTTAATGGTTAAGAATTCTTAAGAAATATGAACAGTAGAGAAAGTATCTGAAGTTAATGACGTGAATAGGGATCGATCTTAAGTATTTTATGAAACGAAGTCATTGCTCAATATCATCCAGAAATATCACCCGCACTATACATTAGTAAGAGATATTTCTCTAATAATCAACTAAATACAAATTAGAGTACACAATACCTTAAATTAGGGCGTTTTTCTGAAGATTTAGAAATTTCATCGTCGATTCCAATATTTGCAATGGGATATTCGGCGCGCTTCTTGGAGCGAAACGCGGGTTGCATAAGGTGCAGGAAAGAACCGCTTTCCTATTTGCTATCGAATATGAATATTTTGGAGAGATTGCAAATTTATTAGAGAGTATTACAGATATATCGATGTGAGAGATAATCGTATATTCTACTGAGCAGTCCAACCTCATAACTTAATCTTTTTAAGCTTAAAGGAAATAAAACCGAGGGCGGGCGAAGGATTATTAAGTTCAAAACTAATCAATTACTGAAAAAAAATCTGCCGATCCGAGATTAAAAGATAACGAAATGTTTATAAACATTTTGAGGTACAGAATATCATTTGAAGAAGATAACTGGATTTTCTAGATATTTTAATATTTGCCGTACGCCATACTTAAGAATTGCCGCAATATGTGTTAACAAATCCCATTAGCAGCAGAATTGGGATCGTTTCAAAAGAATATTAAAAATTCCTGAACATACTAGAGGAACTGCATTCTGCAGAAGATATAAAGCATCCACGAACTAAATTTGGTATCCGGATACCGCGAGTAATTAAATTATTAAATTTTGTTATTTCAGCTGCTATTACTGGCGTACTCTTGGACTCGAATCCTTGGGAGACATGCGATGATATCCAAGGTTGACTTTTCTTATTCAGAGAAAGTAAGTTTACGATAAACGTTTCATACGACCTTTACTTTGGCTTATCTGACGTTGTGTCTAAAGTAAGAGAGAAAGACGCGCAGATGAATCGTTACATAAACTCATACGCACCGCGGAGGCTATAAGTAAAGGAGACAGGTCGATATTTGGGCGTCAAACTCCGTGCCATTAACGGCTAGCTGTATTTGAATTAGCGCGTAAATGTATTCATCAGTTGCGCTGATTTCCTTAAAATCACTATCTTCTTCGCTTCAAACGGGGAAGCTTACATAACCAACCCCACAATAAAACTGTGATGGAAGTACCGCGGATCCGTCAATCACTTTGCACCGCAATGAGCATCCTTCCGCGCCTTGAGACACATCCAGCGGAAACTGCAGCGCAACTCTCTCCGAAGCAACAGTTCAGTCCTTTAAACGTCCACAACTATGCCCCAGAAAAGTCGCAATATCGATGAACTGAATAAAAACCAAATACCGAATCTGCAGGTCTTCTTTCTTCGCTCGTTGAGGTGCGTCCTCTTCGTCGGAGTGGAGGGAAGTGAGCGGCGAAGAAGCCCTTTCTCCGTTAATTGAGGACGGGATAATGATGGGAAGCACTTGCTCGGGCCACAATGATGGGAGCTTCCCACGTGCTCCGGTTGCGTGTGCCGGAGAGATGCGCCGAAAACTCAGTCGATTTAATCCATTAAAACATCGGAGCACAATTCGACCGATTCTGCCTAAGAAGCCCATTTGACCGAGATTTATTCGCATCGATTATGCCTCGTGTTGAAACACTATGAGCGGAGCGGCGCATGGCTTATTTTCTAAATATTTAATAACCGGTTCGCTCGTCTGTCTCTTTCGCAGAATGGGCGTGGGAAAATGAAAAGGAAGAGGCAATTAATTTCTGTTTGGGGGACATTCAGCACCACCAGAACTCATTTTACGAACGGATATACGTACGTACTCGTATGACTGACAAACGCAAGCATAAATACGCACATTGGGTCCCGATGAGGGAAATTGCAAATTCTTAAAGAGAGCGAAATGGAAGGGTTGATTTAGCGAATTCCTCTCGCTCGATACTTTAGAACCCTAGCAAATTTTGAACTCTAACTTTTAATTTATTAGTTTCGTTGAATAATAAAACTTGTTAACACGTATTATGGTGATGTGGATGGATGAGAGTTAATCTGTTAAAAAGAAAATCGTGGAAACAACCCGGTGAAAAAGTAAAGAAGTAGAGAATTTAAAAAATTTCTTTTGATGTTATCTCCTTTTATGTTCATTCAAAAGCTATTTAAAAATGAAAGCTGATGATGTAATCATTTATATTAGTCGTTAAAAATCCTCTTTCCCTGGGTGACAGTCCGCCCAGGGCGACAGAATCCGCCCAGGGCGACAGAATCCGTCACAAGGGTGCAATTTGGTAATATTTATGCTTCCCAACAGATAACGAAACAATTGTCATACATGTTTCAAAAGAAGGAAGTAATAAATCTTTTCTTGGCTGAGGGGCCATGTAAAATCCCACATCTGCTAATCCTCAGTGTTTCTCGAAAGCTTTCATCATGGTCAGAGTAATGAGATCATCACCATTTCGACCTAATCATATGCATGTTCTCGTACATCGCTGCTGCATGAGGAATTCGTCAAGGTCTCCGTTTTACAATCCTCTCGGAGTTATGCGAGAATTCGTTTGTTTACCATTTGAATCATACCTCTACTACGGCCGCTCCTTCTACACCTTCGCTTTCTCGGAAAAATGTATGCAATTCGCGATTATCGTGGAAAGTTGAATATGTTTGCATTCGTATAAAAGGATCAAAATAATCCCTCCGTCCACAATTGAGGGGAGAGATTTTTAAAATCGCCCGTTTTCATTCCACATCACGCCGAGTCTGGATTTTGAGACCCTAAATGGATGTTTGGGAATGGATGGGGTTTCGTTAAAAGAAATTAAAGATTCATTCTAAAGCTTCCGTAATTCCTTCATAAACAGTCGCGAACAGTACGAGGAATTGGAGATTTTAAGACTAATTTGCGAGGAGCGAAGTGATGGATTATCCACGAATACTTCTCTTAGAGGTAAATAAAATAATTTAAGGCCGGCCAGTTTCTGCATCGGCAGCCATCTTCAGGACAGGAAGACGACAGCAGCCGAAACTTGAGGCTCACAATCAACCCGGTTATCATCCCGACAAATACTCCTTCAACAACATATCCACCTTGCGGAAAGCCTGGAATCTTCTCTAAAATATTTCAACTTCGAGACTTTGCGAAAAATACATTTTCATTCGCCTGAGACTATTAATTCTGCATTTCAGCGATGCCAATGAACATGAATGACACAATAACTCGGAATTCTCACGCGTCATAGATATAATAAGAGAAAGTGAAATGCTCCGGGACTGATTGTAGATCTCTTCATTCATCGCAGTGTACCGGAAACACCTTTCTCCGACGCTTACTTCGATAACGATGTGGCCACACATTTCGGGACTTCTTCTAAAGAACACTTACGTCAGCAGAATCCCCCATTATAGGCAAACGCAAACAGTAAAAATTGGAATTGGTGTACAATTTATTTAGGCGATGCTGTGATAGTTTTCCGGAATGCTGCACTTGAAAACTCTTTTGACTCACGTACTACAGTAACAGTCCCCTGCCTGATTCCTAGAAGGGGTCTGTAAAGTATTCAGCCCGAAGGCCGGTTGGTACCTCACCCCCTTCGGCATAAGCTACTAAGAGCTTACAGAGAGGTTCACTAGGCAGGATGAGGAGTGAGGTAGTTTGCTTTCCTCACTGAGCCAGAATGCTATGAGCGGAACATGCCCACGCAAGTGTAGCACAATGACTCTATGAGTAACACTTTTCTTGGCATTCCGTAAGGAGAGACCTTGATTAGTGCAATTATTCACTCATACCTCGGTAGCTTTCATTTCATCACAGCCATGATCAAGACTGAGACAAAAGAAAATGAAAGATACATTTTTCTCTATCCTGTACCACCTGACAAATGAAAATATTCCATTCATCAGAGTATGATAGCAGGAACCCTAGAAGGAGCAGAATCTACTAATTGGGATCCTTAGAAGGGGCTTTGAGGGCTGGCGAAGGAGTCCGATGTAACAGCAGTAGTAATCCTAAAAGTGTTTCGATAGCTGAGACCGTATCGTTTACATGACCTCCACCAGGAATCGAACCCGGGACCTCTTCCACCAAAGGAGGAAGGTTACTCCAATGTAGGAAGTAATTTATATTAGTGTTTATCTGTGTTTCTATGTTAACTCTAAAACCCGCAAAAAGGCACTACTCATTTTAGTACGATTTGTGTGCTCTCTTGCAGTTGAACTCGATCAAAGATTTTAGGGAAACATATTTAAGTCGCAGGAGTACAAATGTAGAATATAAGATAATATAAGCATATAATTGGAATATAGCTGCATGGCTAATATAAAGGGATTGCTTTATGTCGGTGAGGACGCATAGAGATTGTTGATGGAAGCAGAATGAATAAAGTGTTGTATGATTTCTGATGGGAGACCGACAAAAATGAATGCGGCAAATGAGATGCTGAAGACATGAAATCTACGCACCTTTAAGGATAAACGAGAATGTACGAACAGATGTATGGATGCGTCAGAAGTAAAACGTGTGTGTAAGGACGGAAAACATGGAGAAGTAATGTGAATAGACGAGGTAATTTGCGTGCTTACTCCGAAAGGGATGAGTGATATGAATGTACGAAATTTATACAATAAAATGTGCCTTCAATTATAAGTATCATGTCATGAGTTTCTTCCACGAATAAGATAGGAGGATCTTAATTAGCCGCGTTCTGAAAATAACCAATCATCTTCAGGAGTTTTTCTGACATAAACGGTGCCCTAGAAGCTGACAGTCTGTGGCACCGGCGGGATTCCGCGACACCTTGTATCGCCGCCCACTGAATTCTTCTCGAACGCGCGTGGGCAATTCCAATCAGTGGGAGAGATTCCCTTTTAAGCGGATCCGTGAGGACTAAACGATCCCAGTATTTAACCTTCCAAAAGCAATTATTCCTGCCTAACACGTTGGCAGGAATGCGCACGACTGGATATCTCCTCTTTAAAGTTTCTTTTTTTCACCAAAAGTTTAAACCATTTGTCTTTTACTCGATATTCCGTATCCACTGTTTCAATTGACTCCCTGCAACCATACCTTGACGAATGGAATATATTTTACTAGTCTTTTGATAAAAGATAGAGGGAAATTTACCTTTCTATAATTGTGCTTGAATAAAAGACACTGAT
This sequence comes from Sympetrum striolatum, assembly GCA_947579665.1. Classification (NCBI taxonomy): domain Eukaryota; kingdom Metazoa; phylum Arthropoda; class Insecta; order Odonata; family Libellulidae; genus Sympetrum; species Sympetrum striolatum. The sequence continues at coordinate 932,754 of OX388344.1, forward strand.
GTAACAGGTATTGGAAGCAGTTGCGCTCCTATGATGTTTACTCCTATTGAACCATATCAAAAGAGTTATTCGTAGGGTAAATGTTCGGTGGACTTTTACCGCTTTTGACACTTTGGCTCAGCAACTTTAGCAAGGGAAGAATGCCTTATTCCTTTTTTTAAGTCATTTGGAAGAAATTATAGATTAACCTTGATTATAATTAGTCCAGCGAAACCGATGCTCTTGCTCCACTAATCCGTGATTAGTAAACATTTCCAAGTTTACTAAATACTCGTATCTTTGATAATTTGTTACGAAATTAGTTATTATTATTATATTATATATTATAAAATATTTTGATGTGGATTTGATTATGTACGCCTAATTATTCAAATTCAGGTTTCCAAAACGCAGTCGCATAAGATATGAGAGATTTTCGAGTTCTATATTTTACGCTGCCATTTATTTGTGTCGCAGGAGGTATTGCATCAGAATTCCATTTTTTATTAGCTTTACTGCAATTTTAAGTTTTTCCTGCATATTCAGTTTTGTGTGTCTCTTTTCTTGAGCTACTGGAATTAAAGGGGATTAAATTTATGCATAGAAAGTTAGCCTTACACTATGTAGTAAAATTGTCTCAACGCGAATTACTGCTGAATATTCATTTTTATGGCTCGTTGGTGATCATTATTTTAACCACACTTAATTTGAAAATAATTCTCGTTACTTTTATTATAAAATAGTAAAATGGGAAGATAATGACCACGCATCCTTGGAAAGAACGCAATGACTTCTTTGTTCCAAATAAACCGAATTAAGGTTGTGCGACTCTGAACCTTTCCATTGTCCGAAAAAGTAGGCTAAATGTGGACATTTGTGACGCGGAAAAATCGCTAAAAACTCCTAACCGAATAAGGAAAGCACGCATTTTAACATTAAGATTCGGAATACAAAAGAAGTAAAGCGAAAGTCGCAATTTTCCGTCGGAAGACTGACACAAAAAGATCGCGTTGGGAGCGGACAAGTGGCCCTTTCAAGGGAATCGAAAGCGCGAGGATTGAGTGGGTGAGATGCTGTGGGAAGAGATGATAATGATCTCTGTATTAAAGGTTAAGCGGGAGGAGAAAGTCGTCTTTGAGATGAGCCGATGGATCTCAGGAAATGTATTTTAAGGATTTGAACAATGGATTGGAAACGATTCCAATTACCGGCTCATTTGCGCCGATTTCGGGCGCGGGATGAATGTCGAGATTGTTAAAAAGGAAAGTTACTCACGGATCACTTAATGGCCTTCGTGTAAAATAACATGCATGTTACTGTCAGCTGCCAATTATTGAAATCGAAATCGTGGAAGATTTTCCTGGAAATTCATTATCTGATGCAGCAAATTGTTTGCTGTAACCTCATGCCGCTGAAATAAGATCAGATTCATGAATTTTCGAGTTGTAGTCAATTTTTTCGATGGATTCGATGATTCCACTGTTCCGTGCCCACAATTTTTAATGATAAAATGGATCTATTGAAATACTTATTATTACTAGTTTCTGTTCTATGTAAAACACATGGATATTAGATGTATATAAAATTGCGGCCAATCATAAGTAAATAAATAAATAAAATGAAATATTCTTCGTTATGAAGGGTTGAATTTCATGAGGGTAACTTCTGGCGATACTATTTTTGAAAGGAAAATTGCTGTTTAAACGATATTTGCTGGACCTGGTGTAATTAATTTTTTCCAAAATATCGATCGTTGAAATCGCTAAATTCTTAAATCGTTACTAAGCTGAATTTTATCGGAAAGAAGACAAGTAAAATTTGAGTAGGTTGGATGATAAATAGGAATGCGGGAAATTCACGGCATTTTATGATTAGATATCTCTAAAAATAGAAAGCAAATAAAATTGTACGAACATACAAAACAAATTCAAACGTTAATTTTCCTTGAAAGATAAAAATAAAAAATGCTTCATTCTTATCTAATTCCGGGTGGTACATAGCTGCTAATATTTTCCTCAAATTAAACCGATAGACATCTGTTATTCAAGTGCCAATTTACTCCAACAAAAAACTCAGTTATCAGCGTAGAGAAAGATACTGTACGATATTTGGAATTAGTACAACCGATTGTATCTCTTTAGTTGTGAAATCTTTGATTTATCACTTAAAAACAAGGATAATTAAGCGCACCGTTTCATTCGCTTATCAGTAAGGACAAAACATTTGTCAGTATTAAGATACGAGCGTAGATTTTAAATTTAACCTGCAACACGAAAGTCGGACGATGACTATTGAATCGAAAAAAAGAATGACTGAAAAACTTCTGATAAGGCTCTAACCTAATAAGAACAGTTTCTCATGGAATTCGCGTACTTTTCCTCCATTTATCTAAAAGGAAAAACCTTTCCTCGGAAACTTGAGTCATTCAAGAAGTTACGTCGGCTATTCCAGTGAATAATACGCACTCAAAATTTAGTAAGGTCGAACATAAATATCTCCACGAATCTCATCTCTTCATACTTGTTAGATTTGCAGAATTACCAATTCCTACGTGATGCTATGCCTTCGTCATAAAGTTAAATGAACGTATGTGCATGACTGAGATTTCTTCAGAAACAACTTGACTTGAATGTTACTTTCTGGATGCCTGAGCTGTTTCCCGTTGCACCCGGTTAGAACCTTCTTTTACAATGGATGACTCATGAGAAGTTATGATGGTTTTTTTTTCAAATAAGGACCCAGAAGTGCTTAAAATTGAGACTAAATTTAAGAAAGATTTTAAGAAGGCTGTTGCATTTGAAATATATTATAAGGAACTCTTATTCTTACACTTTTTTTGAAGATATTTTTTTCTGGGGACCAGATATGTTGAAGGAGAGGATTATCAACAGATAAGGTTTTCATTTTGCATTTTTTTGCAATTTTCAGCGAGCGAGCGGACAGAGGAACGAGGCGGTGGGAAGCGGCAAACACTGAACTTATGAACTTATTAAAATACATGTTAAAAATATTTTTTTCTAGAATTCGTGACGTTCAACAAAAACATCTCAACGATTGTTAACCAGTAATAGGAAATATGTATTTAGTTTTAGCAGGGATCGGTAACGAGCAAGTATAACCTCAATTGAATAGCTGATATGAAGCGATTAAGCAATTAGAAAAGGAATTAAAATGATATTCCCAAAAAAGGTAAAGCTTACTCAAATTCATGACCTTACCTTGAATAACCTTTGAGGATAATACATATATAAGCATACAAGCGGGGGTTTGACCAAAATAATACCTAATCTCTTTAAGTTAGGAAAGGATGGCTGCAATGTTACTTTATTTGGTTTCTACCCTGGTTACACATTGATAGAGAAGGCAGAAACTAATTATCTGAATCTCCTCGAAATCAAATATTAATTAAATCATAAACTGACACTTATTACAGTCATACCAGTGTACCAATACCGACAGAAACTCTTTCGTGTTTAAACACGATTTTCGAAAACAAGAAAGTTTTCAGCGAAAGTGTGATTCCATTCCTCAATCCAGACCTTCATTTTCAATCACGACCAAGACTCCTCAACTTTACAGCTTTCCCTACGGTTGTGTATATTACTCAAAAATTTATTTTCAAATTTAGAGAAACTTTCTCTCATAAATAAGCGGCAAATCGTACGCAAAAAGTAGCACGAAAATATTTACGAAATTGATATATTAATATTTTATTCGTGACCATCGATGAAATATTGTTTTTGAAAATATTGGTGTTGCAATTTTATTTCGATACTAAGTTTCGAGGTAATTAATTTGTGATTCCAAGTTGTTTCAATCGGTGTTCACTTTGGAAATGTTTTATAACCTCCATATTAAGTGTTATTGTTTACAGTTAGAAATATTAGACGCAGCAGCGCATACATATGCGATAAATGATAAAATCATAATTCTGTCCTAATTTTTTCTTGCCAAATAGAAGATATTTGTCATTTATAAAAGTAACATACAATAACAAACATCGGCAGATTTCATATGTTGCTCATGGTTGTTGAATGTTGATGTACAAAGTAACTTTTGAGAGCAACGGTAAGCCGCTAAATGTATAGAATATTTGGAGTGCGCGAACTATTAAGAAAACAAAAAACTTTAAGCGATATATCTTCTTTTGATTAAGAGATAATAAGTGCAAAAGAAGTAACGGTATCAGTCTTGCTTATCTTTGGCAGAGGTTTAATATCCTATCCATAATCCTCTTAGGACGATATGAAGATAATACGATTAACGAAGCTCCTTTTCATTTCTGCGAACATTGATGTTTTTTTCCTCTGAATATGCCCATCTAAGAATCGTACCGCCTGTCGCTTGAGCCGGCCCTGGCGCAGAGAGCGTTCCTCATTCGAATCACGGTCACTCTGAATCACTTGACGGCCCAATATGGACTCCCCACTTATGGGATCGCTTCACTTTCCTTCGACGCAAACATTCAAGCGCCGATGACGTGAACTGTAATCACGGACACACTTTCCAGCGTTGACAACGCGCTATTTCATTTTAGCCATCGCTAAGATACGCTTCGTGAAAACGTAACGAAGTATCGGAAAAAAGAAATAACGCTCGCGTTGGTATCGAAAAATGTACTTTTTAAACTCCATCTGTCAATCTATTTCCCAGAATTTTTCCATTTTCTCCCCAAATGGTTCTTTTGATCATCTATTAATGCAAATTATTCATTTATAGTTTTCTTTAATTCATCTGATGCGTTCTCTTTCATTCGAGTTATTTTCATTTGGCACAGTTAATGTGTTTCAGCTACTACGCTCTCCTAGATAGATTTAATTATTTTTTTATTTTCGGATGGATTAAAATTTATTTTCCATTTACTCTCTTGTCTCATTCTTCACTTGGCAACAAACTTAGAGGAAATATAATCGATATGGTTTATTAGCTTATTACTCTTCTAAACGAAACGAAAATAGAAAAGTAGAATCGTAACAAAATAGGGAATGAAAATAATTTCAATAACTTATTATTATTCTATTTTCTTTATCTAAAATAATCATTTCGCCGCAGTTTTTAGAGACATTTTTCTGACAGAATCGGAGGATTAAATACATCCCGTTCCCAGCGAGTATTCTTTTGCGGAACTACTTAATCCGTCGTTAAATGGATAATCTGGATCATGACGATTTTTACAGCGGGTACTTCGCATTAAGCGTCACTTACTGTTTCTCTGAAGTCGAACGTTCATTTCCAAATAGAAACGGTAGTCGCGCTAATAGCCTATCATTCAGAGAGTTAATAGGGTTGAACGCAATCGACCTATCGAACGATAGCCACTGGTCGTTGAGATACCTCGATGATCGATTATATTTAAACATTAATGGGGTATGTATGGAAAAGAGATTCTATTCACAATCGAATCCTGGGGAAGACTAAAGCGAGATAGATATTCGAAAAGATGACTCGGGAGGAACTTTATTTGATAAAGAATAGCAGTGAATGCGGCTGCAGCAACATATTTTAATTAAACTTACAATTTTCAGATATTTCTGTTTAAATTGTGACAACCTGTCAAGAAATGCGTTGAAATTGAGTTTAACGAATGGCTTTGGAGCTGCCACCTTTAAACGCAGCGATTCCGATTGAGAGCGATGTATGTACGCAGGAAACCCAGAATATTGAGAGCCACGCGATATTTTCATGTAACTTTGTTTAGTATTCAGAAAAACCCATTATAAATATTACATGAATGAATTTACTGCTGCTACATGCTCTGTGGCTGAAAATAAAGAAAATATGCGATGTATCATTACTTTATTAAATTATTTATTTGTGGTTTTTATAATAAACTTGATTACTTTTCAGCCGAGTATTTTCCTTTGTTTAGTCAGGATTATAGGTTTCCATGGCAGCACGAAGAGATTAATGACGAGGGAAAAGTAAATATCGTTATTTTAAAAACATCTCTGGGCTTGATTTCAAGCACATTTTTTCATAAATGACGTCAACATTTCACGAAACCGAAACCCAAATCATCATCACACCGATTAGCAACCACTGATCCTAGGGAACTACATCTGATAGAACATCGCGCGAGCTGTCATTTAGCTTCTACTTTAATGAAGATTCTCAGCTCAGTAAAATTGATGGCACGTCTTTATAAAGATATCAAATACGGTGTGTGTTAGTAAATCCTTGTACATTAATAATTACCTGAAAGTTACGCCTGATTCTGTATCATATTAAATGCCTAAATTAGTAATTCATGCAAGAAAATTGTGTAGTATTTCATATATAGTGAGTAATATTACTCTATACACTACTATATAATATCGCATTGAATTACTAACCAAAATAACAAGCGAGCACTTTCATAAAGCAACAATTTAGACTCCGGCGTTAGGCGTTATAAATATTAAATCATCAAAGACGTCCAATTTAAGACTAGATAAAGCAATAAGAGGAAAAACCGCTCTATCGCGATTTCATAGGTAGGTACGAAGGTGATAGATAAACCTTAAAAGCACTAAATCTAGCGCTAAAACGGAATCTCTGTAAATTCGTATGAATAAATTCTATATCTCATGACAAAGTGGAATCCTCGGTAGGCAAAGTGCGTGCGTATGAAATCCCTTTCCGTTTTAATTAGCTAAAAATTTCCAGGGCCGTCCAGAGAAAGCAAAGAACGGGGCAGTAGCCATTCTCACGCTCTTCGGCGGTCGAATGTGCGGGGAAGTCATGGGAATGGAAAGATTTTTGAAAGAGCATTGTGTTCGAGAAATCGGGCGAAATGAGCTACGGGAGTCGTTAGCTTGAAACAAATGACAGCGGTGAGCGGTGTTATTCAAAACGCAAATCACTCGTGAGACGAGAGGCAGTTGCGAACAACCTAATGACGGACGCATTTACGAACGAATTATGAAACGGCTCCGAATTTGCTGAGATTTCCCCCTTTTAATCTGTATTATAATGAGTTTTAAGTGAAGCAAAAAAGGTTGAGATAGGTATGATGGGCGTTTAGGTGGGTTATTATGAAACAAGGTTTTCCCTTGGAGATAAAATCTACTAGATGTTGCAGAAAATTTGCTCGGGTCACTTTGGTCTTCTTAGAACTTTTCCATGGGATAATTTTTTTCATGAATTCTCAACACTCTATCCGCGCAAAATTCCGGAATTCCTTTTTGGAAAAATCGCAAGAATTATTTTTGACTCCTTCTCATAATGGAATTGCCAATCCCCCTAAACTACCCTCAGCAGCGGATGTTAATTAGAGAAGCGAGTTAATCAGGCCATATAGAGTCAACTTTGAGCGTGTATTTTTCAACGCTTGAAAACTAACGTTTGAATGAAATTTTTTCAAGTAATCGGAGAGCAATAGTTTCGGAAGTAATGTTGAACATGTCAGCTCAAGTTTACTGTATTGAATAATGGAGTAACGAATGTCTTTTACCATGTAAACAGCGTTGAAAGTTTGTGTATATTATATGGATGAATAATTCCATATGTTGGTATAATGTTAGTTGTAAAAATACCAGTATACGTATAATTCATTGGATTCTGCTTTTAGCATTTCTGTCAATATTTTATTACTATTTGCTTTCTCAACTTTACTATGTCATCGTAAGTACATACATACCTTTGTTTAGTGATCTTAACTTGGTGCTCTAAGATATAATACTAGGATTCCAAAAATTCGAATGAAGCGTTCTGATTGTCTGGAATGCATACTTTTTATTGGTCTTTTAAATAATCACGTGGAAAAATGGTTTGGAATATAACTCAATTTCTTTGCGTTTTACCTTAGGATTTCTCAGCCATTTCCGTATAAGAGACGAATGGATACAATCTTTACTCCAATATACCACCCGATAGAGTCACGCGAAATATAATTTATATGTCTCTCCTCCCTTTAACATCTAATTTTGACAGTACTCTCTTGAAACTTTTAATCATACGGCGTAAACAAAAACAATTGTTGCGTATTTTAATTCGAAATAAGTCGGATTTTGAGGAGAGGAATTTGATTGCATTAGGAAGGGAGTTGAGAATATCCCTCTATTTATCAGAAGACTTTGTTTCTCATCGTGTTAAATGTTTGACCAGCCTTGTCTCACTATTCAATCGATCGTGTCAATCAACATAAACTGAAGTGCCTAGCAGCGCCGCACACGGCCTAGCACGACACTGCCCTCTCGCCTTTGCCAAGTGTGGGCGGAATAAAACCTGTTCTGGTTGAACGCTACTGCGCCGTTGTTAAATCCTAAACTTTTATTTTCAGAGGTGAAAATAGGTATAGAAAATTCTTTCAATATATAACGTGAAAGAAAAATCCTCCGCGGAGCGAAAAAAGAAATACCTCGAGCTATCGCAAGAAACTTTCGGGCGGTCGGATAAAACCCTGGCATGCAATTTCTTTTCCTGTTTCCATTTCCGTTATCTAAATACTATGTTATATCCCACTGTTATATACCTACTGAAGGGTTTCTTTGCCTCGCTAAGAAAGATGTAGAGATGAGTACAGGATGTAAAGAAATGTAAAGATAAAGTGTTTTGAAAATATCTTAACGCGCTTAAATCACTATCACTTAAAGAATCCTACGGTAGAAAGGATCGCATGTACCCTATACATAGCTAGAACGTTTGATTTGATAGAATTTTTATTTTAAATTGCATTTGTTTATATAATTTTTCATTTTTCTAAGGTACACACATCAATCATTACTGATCTGCCTTCACGTTTTTTAGTCATTCCTTATTTTGCATTGGGAAAATTTCAAATTTTACGTCATTCTGCATGAAAACTATGCGTTGCCAGATCCAGTTTAGCGAGCGAACTACGTAAGACTTCCATTTTAGTCAGAATTAAAACAGGTATCACAAAGAGGAGTGATACAAAAATGTTGTGCTGTTCTCAAGATTTCCTTTGCCACGTGTCCAGAATCGAAGTCAGCTCTTCAAATACTATCCTCGTATGTACAAAGGTGCTGGTGGAAGTCGAACGTCGATACACGGGGAAAAGGCGGACAAAGGACGTACTTTCAACTCTGGCTGCTCGCCAGCGGAGATATTTGCTTTGACAGGCATTACACGTCGATTGAAAAGAAATCATAGATGAGGTGGGAAGGAGTGTATCGCACTCGGACATCACCAGAGAAAAACTTGTGGAGAAACTGGAGCGAAAGAAGAAACTGTGCGAAAGTCGTACAAGAACGAGTGCTAGGGAATGTTAATGACGTCCCACGGGATCTGGCGTGGGATAGAAGCGATTTGGACAGCACTCTCATTAAAATCTTCAAAATTGCCTCCCTTATTACCAACCGACTGGAAACTTGCTTTCGGAACATGTAAAGTTCCTGTAAAGTAAAATCTATTTGAAGAGAAATCTGGAGTTTTTCACAGCAACCTTTCGCCATTCATTGCACACAATTAATCTGTTCAATTCACTGCCACGAAAACTTCCGCAAGGAATATTTATGAGTGGAGAATGACTCTTTACTTTCATATTTATATATTTAGAGGTGCGAGGCAAGAGGATATACAAGGGGCCAACATTTCTATCGGCTCCTCCAACGCTCTGCGAACAATCGACCATAAGTAACAAATCGTCACAGCAATTTCCTCAACGCTTTATTGATATCTGACGGAGTTAGCAGTTCCTGCTCACTGCGATTACGAAGTCACATACTTAATCGATAGGCTCTGTTCTGATTAATTTTTGCTTAAAAAGTCTTTCTTACTATTTCGTGAACTAATATCATTTGGATTCCGTATGTCAATTTCGATTTCGAAGCAGAATAAGTTTTAAATGTGTTATATTTTAGTTTTATAACTGTTAATTTTAATATGTATATAGCTCTATTCATACTCGCTAGATGGAATTTTCAAAATCTCTCTCGAAATTTAGACTACATCGAATCAAGCTGAAAAGTAATTAAATTGAAATAAAACTGGCAGCCGATGTTTAGTTCATGTATGTAAATATTATATTACACGCATTTTAAATTACATCCCCAAGTTCTTCAATTCTTGTTTTAAATTTATCCAAACAATTAAAGTAAACTAGTGTTCGCCCAGCGGGAGAAATTCCACCGTAATTCATTAAATTTTAAGTTTGAACTTTATTGAGGATCTTTAATCTATGATTATACCTCTATGATTATTGCTTATGTTTTTGAAGTTTGTTTTATTACGTCAGCTGCGAGCGTGTCCAAACTCGCAATTAGGGTGTGTTGTTTGCCCTAATTCCCTGCAATACCTATGGAATTTAAAATTAAATGTTAGTAACAATAAAAAAACACAATTACGGCTTGTGGTTTTATTTATTGTTTATTTCAATCCAATGTCACTTTTAATTTTTCATGTTATTATTGAAACAAATTAACGCTAATATAAATGAGACTTGATATTCATAGAGGTAAAAGATATATTGCATTTGGAATTCATTTCATTTTTGTGAAGATACGCGTATTTTCCATTGACACAAATAGTGCTCGTTAACTATTACAATAGAGTATTTGTTTATTTGGTTGTTAGAACGAAATCGCGTTTGTATATATTACTGCCTTTTGATTGATTTTGACCGCCAAATTTCCCTGTCTTTAGGAAAAAAAAACATATATCGTTTGAAGTTTTATCTACAAAGCAGAAAATATTAACCTACATTATAGAAGGTGATATTATTCATAAAAACATATAGCTTCTATCAATTCAATTTCAAAAGTTTACGTATGGTTTTATTGTCATAAAATTTCGGCTCTTCTTCTCAATACATTTCTTATGGGCCTATCTTTCTCATTGATTCGTATGAGAGCTGAGTCCAACAATCACCTTTGTCGTTAGGGAATTGTTTATGCCCACAAAATTACACAAATTATTTGCCATTTTTTTGTCTGAATTCTCTCAATTTCGACTCGAATGCGATATTCTACGACCAAAATAAGAATCTTTATTCAATTTCCTTTCTTTTTGTATTAATCTCGATTTCGGACTATCATTATTTCTAAAGTTATTCTGCAAAAGAAAAAATGTCTGCAATAGATCATAATGAACTTGCGTGCATTTCTTAGGAGAGACGATTATACTGGTCCAGAGACGAACCAAGGATACTTGGACAAAGATTTTTACCTTTCTGCACTCTTTCTCCATATAAACTTTAACTATGCCAAATCTCAAACTCCTCCGTTCGCGCAATATCCTTAAAAAGGGATCCAAAGTTTTCTCTTGACATATTAATATGTAAGGGTGATATTTCAAACGACTCGAAAATTTTTCATGGAATGTGACCATCAACAAACTATTATTCGAAATTTGCTGTTGAAATTCTCGTTTATTATTTACCTTTCCATCTAAAAGAGAAGCACAACGATACCATTTTTCGTAGTTATGCGTCGAAGCATTCCATTACTGCAGCGATACAGAGAAATTTCAAGAGCTGAATAATTCACTTCGACCCATTTAGATAACCAACCCGTACCTTGTCGCTTTTTTAGAATTCATTTACAACACGAATGACAGATATGTTGTCATTCAGGTCACTTGCAAGCGTAGATAAGAGAAGTGGGTTGAGAGGAGTACATGCAAATATAAAACGCCGACATCCACAGCTACCATTTCAATATCAATGCGCATTCTAATATGCACTTTAGACCTAACTTTAAAAATAAACAGATCCGAAACTAAAAATTCTCATACTCCAGTCCTATGCGGGAGACATTTTTCTGCTTTGTCGAATCCATTGCACAACTGTTTGCTCAGCAGCCGGTCACAATGGAACCCGTTATTGAGGATATGTGCAAAGATTAGGAGCAGAATAACTTTTCTGCTTATTTGAAATGTAACTGCGCGACAACAACGGATCATTGTGCTCGCTGCAGATGTCAGCGCCGCGGTCCGTCGACATTCGAAAGAGTCTTTCGTCGGAGACACAGGATGTGAACAACGGAACAAGAGTAAAAAAAGGGTGAAATCGTTGAGCAGATGAGCTCATTTGAACCCGCTAAGCCATTTTCCTTTAACCGGCAAGTTTTTTGCTCGTCCGCTATTTATAAAGCATTTTATTTCACTTTCCCTTTCCGAACGGTATTCACACGCGTCCTGATCTCGTCTTCGCCATAACATTTTAATTTCACGATCATTGCCCTTTATAACGGACGGATTATTTTAACGGTGAGTGGAAGTGAAAAAAAACAGCGCTTTCAAAGTACTTCAGTCTTTGATGGTGTTTAATTGCTACATTTCTCTGATTTCGATCGCATTCTATGACAGAAAACCAACGCGGATTTATAACCGACATAAATTTCCACTAATGTTGCCGTGATGCAGCAGATATGCATGGCCAATAAAACAGAAAGCAGTTCTTTTATTTTCAGAATATTTAACGGCGGCGGTGTTTATGGTCGAGAGTTCTTCTGCCGAATGGCGATGATTGCTCGCTTAATCCAGTTTACGTTTAATATTTTCGATTTGATGGTTAGGAGAAATTTGAAATTGTTTTCAATTTCAAAAATGTAAAATAAACTACTTTTATAGCAACGAATAAATAATTGATTTGTAATATTATTATTTATTAAAGTTTTAATGAACGACTATTGTATTGTTGTAAGACTGGGGGAAACGTCAGGCTAACGCAGTTATCCCTTTTCGTTGTATTAAATGCATATTCCGGAACATAAATATCATTATTTGTTTTATTTATACATTTTAACAACTAAAAAGACGAATTTGCGTAAAAAAGAAAGTAAAAGCCAGATATAAATATTTATATAAAAGATATAACTGATTATAATCTTCTACGACTTAATAATTTTTTTTATGCTCCCTTTTGATGTAAATTTGATTATTTTCATAATCTCTTGTAGGGGCACTCTTACTATCTGATAACGGGGCGCTCCTAGAGACTCTATGTGTATGAATCTTCAAATTCTAGCGTATTTAAAGGTATGACTTCTTTCTTGAGGTAAAAACTTAGTGTATAAGTAACAAATTATAGATAATATCGCGTAAATTAGCAGAAATGAAGATTGCAATTTATTTTATATTTTTAAATTGGCTGATTCTCAGATTTGTGACAAAAAATATGTTTAGGTTCAATTAGTATACACTTTTCGTTTTCGTAGAGTTGTCCGGTTTAAAAGTCTGCCGCTAGCCCGCGTTCATGCTCCATAGAAGCCCTTAAATATGCGTTTGCAGAGATGAGAATCATTTAATTAATGTGTTTTTGCTGGATTTGGTATGAATTCAATATGCCACTGAATAGTGTTACACCTGAAGCATATAGATTCGAAAGTATTTAAATTCAGTACATAGGAAAGCATGTTTGTCTCGAAATTCGGACCGAACATTTGAAAACAACTTTTGAAATCCAACAGTAGATCATTGATTTTAAACGTAACAAAGAAGTGATTCCCGGGTCCATGAAATAAGCAGAATTTTCGTTAGTTATTTGAATGAAATTTTTGTATGAAATTGAATTAGCTAAAAAGGAATATCCTATTTCACGTAGGGCATTTCTTAGCGACCATCGGTAAAACAGGCCTCTACGCTGTGGCGGGCAACTGCAGCTTCAAAAATGGAAGGAGTTGTTGAGCATATTTTCACATCTTTCCGCTGACTTTAAAACCCTCTGAAAACAGAGAAAGGGCAATGATCTCTCTTTTGATAAGGCGCGTTGCGGGGATCTCTTCAGGGAAATACTCTTCCGAGGAAAAGGGCCCCTCGTCTCGAATAGACCGTTGCGATTAATAATCACAGCTCTCCCAGGATTCAACAGCCTCTTATCAGATCGTTAAATGAGTTAACAAAGCAGTCAGCGGAGGAGAGGATTAAATGAGATTTGAGCGACAAACAAGAGCACTCCTCACTGAGGAGCAGTTGCCATCGATCGCGACTTTTTATTGCCATCGCAAACGCAGTCGGACTCACCCTTTCCGAATGCGTGGATTCATCATCACGTCGAAATACTGCGTTTTCAGAATATTTATCCTTTAAACCAAATTTTCCGGTTTAACAGTTGCATTGCATTTTTCCGTTTCATAATTATAGATAGAGGTTTTAATAAAATATTTCTTCATGACCTGAAATCATTTTTATCATTACATTTAAAATAAAAAAGGAAAAATTTCAAAGTAGCCAAAATAAAAGGCGGCAATCGGTACAGATTACAAGGCATAGATGTGTATACAAATTGACTAATAAATGCTTAGAGAAATAAATTAACCACGGATGAGCATCATAAGTTTAAAAACGAAAGCTACAGTGTACGAGGGAAACGATAAAATTGTTAAGTCACGTTCTATAAGTTCGCAGAGTTATCTAAAATCATCATATTGTGTCAATATTAATGATAATTCATTAAGAAATGTTAGATGCATGAGAAACGAGTATCACTTCAGAATTTCTTGATTAACAATTTCTATTTTTTATCGCCCTTCAATATTCCTTTTTTCTCTAAGACTTCATCCAGAGGTGCTCTAGATGACATTTTCCTTACAGCGCATGCCTCTCGCAAATACAAGACAGTATTCCGCAGGAGCATTTGTGGCTTCTTCATACATCACATAGCATCCCTCGAGTCTCTTCCTATGGCTTTCGTCTATTTCCTCCTTCACATAATCTTGTACTTAACGAAGGCCGTTTTAAATCTTTGCAGGTTCGGACCCACTTTCCACTCTGTGTCATCTTCGTTAAGTGCATTTACTAGGGTACAATTTTCACTCTGTTTTACTTCCGTACACAGCCTTCTCTAACTTTCATTTCAGCAATTCCTCATAAATTTGGTCCTGACAGCGAGTGTTTTCATACTGTCTGTTTTACTACATTCTTCTAAAGAATCTCGTGATTTATTTTCAATTAGCGATCTTCAATAAATTGTGGTAGCAACAAAATAAACTGCGGAGTGTTTTGCGATATAATTTTGTCAAAGAAGATCTTTTTAATTCTAAATGAGTTGGCTCATCTTAAGGCATGGGCATTGCCAAAGCGAACTCCTGCGTTTTCACATCCTTTTTGATTGGGGATTATTTTATTCACGTTGTAATGATTGTGGATGGGTTAGGTATATTCCTACTTCTTTATTACTTTACTATTTATCAGACGAGCGGAATTACCGTATATACTCGTGTAAAAGCCGAGTTTTTCAGCACCGTTTCTACGCTGGAAAAAGTCTGCCGTAGCCCGAAATCGGCTGGTAACTTCCTCACTTCCTCAATTGACAATCCCTCGTCAATTTTTTCCTACTAACCTAATGATCCCCCAAACACTGTAATTTTGTTGGTATCAGTTTTTAACCAGTAGCTGCTGCATTCCCATTCTACGCTTATACCCGAGTAATTTAGTTTTCCCAGTATTTTGTGATAAAATTGGGTCCTCGGATTACATTCGGGTCGGCTTATACTCGAGTATAAACGGTATTTTAATTTGATATGTTTTCATGCTGTAATAGCTAAGAAATGAATGCACAGACAGGGAATGAAGTCGCGCAATCAAATTACCACGCTTAGAGGTCCAGGATGCTTTTCAGGTGCCTTAGTATCACAAGGTGTTGGGGTGAAAGAGGTAACCTCACTACCGCCATTTCACAAGTGAAGATAATCTGTAATGGAATCTCATTACGAAGATGAGGAGATTTGCACAATTCGCCGTAACTTCCAAATTCTCCGCCGAACAATGAGAAGAAAGATGGCCCCCAAAACAATCCCAAATGGGTTATTTCCCGATTCCTCTTTTGTCGCTCGGAGGTGGAGGAGGGCAGTCGAGACGTCTGGAAGAAGACGACATGCGCAATGCGCACCATGGATTTTATTGGAAACGTGCCGCAGTAGTTGTGGCAGGGGTTCGCGCGGTCGATGCCTCCTCTACTACGCATCTCTCTACCCCGCATCTACCCCTCATCTACCCCCCGATATGATTGTCATACGACTGCCGAGCTACGACCTGTTCAGGTGGCAGCCTCGTAACTCAAATAATAAAGTCATTTCGTTTGGAAGAAGGTCGATCTGTCATTGGAATGGATGAGATGGGTGGTGTAGGTATTCCATGCGTATGTTTAAAAACCAAAAAGACACGTAGTAAACAACATTACACGAATACGGAAGTGTGAGCCTATATTGTGGTTTGGTAGCCAAAGTTGGGCGTGTCAGAAACATTTGAGCGATATGAATGCGGTCGGCGGAACAGTGATTGTGACCCAATTTGGAGGGACAGAGTCAGTTAGTAATTACAGGAATAAAGAAAGAAGGGTTGCGGGACGTATTTGGAAGGGAATTTGATGTACGCTATGGAACATATGGAAAAGATGGTAGCACAAGGTTACAGATGGTTTAGGATGAGAATGTGAGTGGATTGAAAGGGAGAGGTACACGGAGATAAATGTGGTAGAAATAGATTATAGATTGAATGTTGTATAATAAATAAATGGTGCGAGGGTTATTGTTTGAGAATTTTTTTTAGAACTCTCTGTGGTTTAGGGAATAAAAGGTGAAATGAAAAGATGTTAGGGTCAGCATCGAAAGTTATGATGGGAAAGAATGTGAGGCTATTGGGAATAGAAGAGGCTGGAATGTTTTCTCCGGAATAGAACAGCATGATTGTATGCGAAACTGTGTGTTGTATTTATGAACTAATTAAATCGGGAAGATAATGTCCTCACGATACACACGACTACGAAGTTTATATTCCTTGAGACAGTAGCCAATATACTTCCACTACATTGTAGACGGTAATTCGTTGGTTGGACACAAATCAAGGAGGATTCAGCATTCCCTAAGGGCCTTCCCGCAGACGTGCCAGTGCCATAGGGACCCTCTCCCTACGAAAGCGTTCCTTGCTCTTTCATAGATAACGTTTGCGAACGGAGATAGCACGTATCCGTAAATTCCAACTTTATCCATAACTTCCAACCATCAAACCCAAGAGAATGTGATAATCATAAAAGCGCTTCAGCGCATAAGTTATTCCAATTGTGACTCGATTGTTTAAAAACCAAGAATCCACAGAATTTACCTTTTATAACAGAATAAATTTAAGTTTACGATCTCGACCGTCCAAAGATGTCTCCTCAACGTCTTCTCTCGGGGAATATCATCTTCATGAATAATGCAGCATTTTCCTAAAGTCTCCTAAATTTTATTCCCAGTGCTCTCCAAAGAAGTCACGGAATCCGCGTTAAACGAGATGCCTTTTGTGTGCGCATACCGGAAGTGGTCTTCTTTGGCGCCTTTTCCACGTGATGCCTTTGGGAGGCGATTAGCGGTGCGTGATCGATTCCTCTGCAGTGGGATTCGCCCCTTTCCTCGACGCAACAATCCATATTCATCCTGGGGTTCGCTAATTTTCCTCCCACGAGATTCGACAAAAGAATCGGAGAGCTGCTTTCATTTCGTCGATGAGGCCCGTCCTCCTCATCTCATTGGGCCCTCCGAACAAAGGAAGACCCTTTCGATCCACTTTATCAACAGATGCTCATTCTCCCCTTGCATTTTCAAGGAGTTTAAAAAAATCGGCGAACATATCTTGATCCTTTAAAGGATGAAAATTTTGAAATTTTGAATATAAAGAAAATTACGCCGTTTCTCTTCAATGTCAAGTAGAATTTAACTCGAATAATGTTTCATTTTAAACATTAACGATGAAAGTTGAAATTCTCGAATTAAGATTGTATGAAATCTACAGTGGCGACCGAGATGATGCTGCATGAAGATAGACTTTTCCACGCAAGTTTATTCGGAGACTAGTGTGCGACCTGATGTCATGATCTGCTGAAATCGGCACTTTCCAAATAAACCTGGGTGGAAAAGTATACGAGTATATCTCTCTTAATTCAGTGTTAAGATGATACATTTAAATATATTTATTTGAACTCTGTTGTGAGTTTTCTATCTCTCTTCGTGTGCCTTATCAATGCTATTATATAGTTATCATAAATACTTATCAAAAATAATCTTAGTGGGTTTGAATGGCTTCCCTAAATCATGAAATTATACTGAGTGACCGTAATCGTATTGAGAAACACAAACATCTTGCAGCGTGGTAAATAAAACCATTTGATTATTTTATTAAGGTAAATAAAATTCGAGGCTGTCGGATTTAAATTAACGTAAACAAGCAAACACATCTCACAACAGGGAAACGCCTCAGAGGAAGAGAGAGCATTGAAAAGCTTCCGAAATTCGCAATTATTTTAAATAAATATTGACATACTTTATCTCATTATACCCATTTGAATGCGAAATAAACAACGAATATATGTTGTTGTTGTTATCGGAGATTTCAAATGCCTTGGCGAGACTTTAAAGTTCGGTAACATAATGCTAAAATACAATGCGGTTTTCCAGGAGTTTATCTTACATTGAAATGCCATGAAATCCTACCCTTCATTTGTAGATTATCTTAAATCAGAATCTTCAACCTTTTCATCTTTATGATGGATGGGAATGCATAAAAAATGCAATAAAATCATTTAATTCGTTAAACAATGAATTTAAACGTAATATTTTTAGTAACAGAATTTATTCATACCTCAAATCAAATCTATACTTAATAATGGAAAAGCAATAATTATATCTTGCCCTCTGTCTGTCTCCGTTACGAGTGCTTCCACCTCAAGTTTCAAATTGAAACCATTACGATGTATAATTTAAATATTGTGTTCATAATACAGATAACAGACTTAATATTTCCCACAGAATTATATTTATTAGATAATTATTAAAAATATAAAAGCCTTCGAAATATATTTCCACAAGCCTACGTCTTCGAATATATTTTTTAAAATTTTCTTTCACTAACTATTGCTTTTAAAAAATCTATTTTATATCAAAGGGAGTTCTGAGGAAAATTCATGTTTTACTTACGTCATGGGAATTGGTTGTCGATAAAATAGTGTTCTTTCATTCCACTTCGAAAACCACCCAGACGGGTGTGATCGATATATATTTTTTGAATTGCCTTCATGTCGGTAATTCATTAGAGATTTACATAACATCCTCGCAAAGCAGCGTACCTTTCCTCATAAAAACGAGGTCGTTTATGAATCAATATCTCCCCAGAAATAGTCTCAGTTTCCTCGGCAACTTCTTCGCACGCGATAGATAAACGAGCGATCGAAGGGAGCATCCGAATGCTTCGACAAAATCGCTGCGTCACACAAAACCGGAGGAACACGCGTCGATCGCTTTATGGAGGTTGGCTAACTTTCACCCTCCCAATGGGGCTGCGGAGGACTCCTCATTAACGGCCTCCGACATTACCTCAGGAGTCGGCGCAATTATCGGAGTGTAATAGCTGAAAGTATTTCGGTCGGACGTTCGATTGCATCTAAGTGAATGCAAATGATGAATGCATCGAATTCGATCGAATGCGTTGCTGTCAATCTCCCTTTCTGTACTTCATTACTCAATACAGGAAAAAGTCTTTACATATTTACTAAGGAACTCGGTTTGAGTCTATAAGTAATTAACTGCAAGATGGTTCGTCTGTTTGTTTTATCCAAAGTTTTTATTTCTCCATTAGTGTTACTGTTATTTTTATGAATAAAATTCACAGTCTCCGGCGATGTGGAAATACGTCATGACGAAGAAGAACAATTTGTACTTTTTCCACAGTATTTTATTTAAAACAATAAAAGGAAACAAAACACGACTAGTTTCACTTGATGATGGAGATCAATCTCTGAAACCAGTCGTGTTTTGTTTCATTTTATTGTTTTTAATAAAATACTGTGGAAAAAGTACAAATTGTTCTTCTTCATCATTATTCATATAAACCCTAAATGTTTCAGCTTACAATAGGTGATTTAATAATTAAAAAGGGGGAATATTTATTTGACATGTAGAACAAGTACGCATATATGTGTATTATCACATTCACACATAGGTAGAAATCTCTAAAGGGTAAAGTTACATCAATAATGATCAGATTGACTTCAGAAAATTATGTATTCCTTATCTAATTAATTAGACGTTATTTGAAAGAATGCGAAAAGGGACAGATATAGCAATATTTAAGGCCGTGTTATTAACTTTACAACTTCAATTACTACTTACTAACATTTATTTCTCACTTAACTTGTTATTACTTCTGAGTTGAGAATCGCGAACGTTATCGCAAAAACCAGGGCAGTTTGGCTGCAACGTGTAAGTAGCGCCTGAGAACCAGTTGGAATATTTCGGAGTCACGCTCTCGAGTACCCTGACTGACGCCCTAACTTAATGACATCCTAACTTTATGTTGCCCGTCCGAGGAATTTGTCGTAACGAAATTGCAAAATTGAATTTCATTGAATTGCTGATGAATTTGGTAATAAAAATCACAGAACGATCTTTTTTCAGCCTCCACCCAAAAAACGGGTATTTATAAATTGGAACATGTTCATAAAAACTACATCCGTAAAAGTTGAAAGGTATAATACAGCTAGCGATAATAGGATATCATCGGAAGCAGAGGCGAGAATTCACGAAAGAAAACGAGATTGGAAGTTTCGTTGTGTTTGTTACGTAAATTCCGAGAAAGTGCGTTTACGGAATACGTAATAATAATTGTGTTTTTTTCAAATCTGAATAGCTATGTATACATCTCATCTACCCTTTCTTTCTCTCTCCATTTTCAGGTTCATCTCACCCTCTTTCTGCTGAGATAAATTTGAAAAAGTGGACGGACGCCGCTGGCTGACCTTTATTTATTTATTATTATTTTTCTTTGACGAATACTAATTAGTAGGAAATTTATAATATTTTTATTTTTTTCTTTCTTTTGTAAATTCATTGATTTATGTATATTCTGTATGTAATTTTATTATTGTCTGTATTTAAATGTTATTTTTACTGTGTTTTCGCGGGTTTTTTTCACCCCCCTTCTCTGTGGGTGTTTTCCCGCAACGTGGGTTTTTCTTTAGCAACCTTCAGTTGCAAAGATTTTTTCCCCACACTCTACTCTTTCTTTTTGTTTTAATTTAATTTGTAATTATTCATATTCTATCGACATACGAGGTTAGGTGGAAGAGAGGCCCACTTGGGCCTAACCTCGCCAATAAAGGGTCAAATAAATAAATAAATAAATAATAAGTATTATACTTGCTTATTAGCTCGATCCGACTGTGAAATGGAGAAGATGGACCCGAGGACGAGTCGTTTTAAAGTCTTTCATTTCGTTAGCCAAATGTTATAAACCGCAAAAATAGGTTAAATGATGGGTGTCCGGTCTTTCTTAGATATAAGTACCCTGTTACGCAGTACGAGGAGTATAAGTGTAGATGGTGAGAAAGAGATGGAGATCAATAAAGCGTGGCAATCATGCAGGGGGGGTCTCTTAGAGGACAAACGAAGATTCACTCTTAATAATGTGGCAATCAACTGACTGGCAAACACTGTTTTTTCGCACCTTTGGTAATCAATATCTTCGAGACTTTCATAATATTGCAACAGCATTTCTTTATTTATTTATTATCTCAATAAACAGCACAAGACCAATCTCAGTTGACGATCAATATTAATAATAAAAATGATCAACTAATTAAACAATAATATATTATGTAACAATAATAACAAGAATACGATATTACTGATATCAGAGTTACTGAGTACCAAATCAGTCTCTTGTAATTAATAACCAGTAGAGTACGACGTCATTTTCTGTGATTAATTAGGTATTTATATGTCTCGCTAAAGATATATCTCAACTTGGTGTGAATTGTGTAACTTGAAATAGGGATAGTTCGGTGAGCGCTGCACCTTTGGCAGTTGCTTGGACGCTAAACGTTTGCACTGAGCCAAGTCTCCCTGAATCGAACGCAAACAGCAAAACAATTTAATGGCCACCACAATAATGACCCGCAATAAGGAATTCTGAAAGCTTATTGGCGACAATAGAGGAGACCGCACATAAGATCCATGACCAAGCTCCCGCCTCCCAACTGAATACTTGATCAGCGTAACAAAAAGAGACCCTTTATAACTGTGGATGGAAATGCACCAAAGAGTGTGCAAATTTGACACCCTTATCTGCTTCCCTGCCCATTTGATGAAATTCATTGTTTTCAATAAAGAACGATTTGACGTAAACAATTTTAACTATTCTTGTTTGCCATCTTTTAGGTAGATAAGTTAGCTCAAATGGATGGAGCCCATTAAAAATCCCCAATGATGCCGTGATTATGCATCGCAAACGTCTTTATGTGTTCATGACCTGAACGTTGAACTCGTGCGATTCCTCAATAACAATATCTATGACTGTTGAACTGCAATACGTCATCTTGAGGATATTCAGTGCTGTAGTTAATGCCATTCCTAAAATAATTCCACCAGTATTAATTTCGAACGTATGAATATGAATTTTAACATATAGATACCATGTATATTTGATTAATTATCAAAGTTATCAATTTGAAACTTGGAATGGTGCCCAATTGAAGATTTTGACCGTAACTCGGCTATTAATGCTACAGAACCACAATTATAAAAAAACAGTGGACACTTAATACTGAACTACGGTCAAGTTCTCACGGTTATATACGCCTCTATCGATTACTTTTTATTTATAAAGAGATAAAACTTGAACTTTTTAGTGGCGAATACAACATCAAGCTTATATTTATCAATATATTGTATCAATGCTTCGAACAAAATAAGAAAGCTATAAAAGCAAATTTTCACTTTAAATTTTACATTTTTCTTTCCTTCAAAATTTTCGCAATTAAAAATAAGAGACATTTCTAATATTTACTAAACCGTCATCCACCTGACGTAATTAAAACGGAACGTTTATGTTGGCGTGATTTTATTGCAAATTCAGCGGTCAAAATCTTCGTTAAACGCAATTTCAATATCATGTGTGGACCATAAATATTAATTATCGGAGAAGAGTGAAGGGGGTTGAGTGGGAGAATTTTTAATTAGATTCCGAGAGCTGATTCATTCATTTCAGAGTCATTTCGCACATAAGGACCCCTATCTGGGCGCCTCAACACTGAGATCTGTCGTAATTTGCAGTGATTTAATAATGGTTTAATAACTACGGCTCTGGTATCTCTTTTATCCCGAGAGAATGAGAACTATGACCAAATGAAAATGTTTCCAATATAAGCCATCATTTCCTTTGAGATTCACTTTCATGTTAACTCCTGATATTGGCATTTCCTCCATCCACGAAGATTCCCAATATTGGATGAGAAGGTAATAAATGTCATCTTGAAGTGATTTCGGAGTACGATATGGAAAAATCGATTCCGTCGTTTACCTCCAGATGCTAGACCAGGGAGAAAGTTTTCTTAAAAACGGAAAGACTTAAGCGTTTGGACGCTAAATCACCGGAAAGGTCGATTGCCATAATTTTTTTTATTCTTAAATTTCGTGAAAAAGAACTGTTACGCCAAAATACCTCCAGGCTTACGATAATATACGCGCTTCTAAACTGGAGAAATCTAAAGATCTTCAGCTCCACGATCAGCTTTTCTTCAGCTATAAAACACAGATCCTGGTAATTGGAATTCCTATAACTATACTCAACTGTCAGACGGCTAGTTTGACATATACTGTAGTTTACATAATGATGGATATACGGCAATCTCTCGACTAATTACCTATCTTTTATATAGGTTTATTTATAAGTGTCATTATCAAACAAACATTTAAGCATTAAAACTGGGGTCTTTATTGATATTTCTGGTTATTTAGGAGCATTCACTCAGTTTTGATAGAGCCTTAATTCTGAACAGTCAAACAATACGTATCGTTAAAAAGGGAAACTGTTAAAGGGTTTCCTTTAAAAAGGGAACTTGAAAGGGTCTTAGTTAGCGGATTATCTTCGCTAGCTAACGCTAGTATTTGAGATTGCGATTTCGATGACAATGATCGCGTAATTCTTGCATTAGCTTCGAATATTTCTCAATTGCTTGACACATCTCACCTGTTTACTCGAATGCGTTTTAGCATCGTAACTTGGAGCCTTAATTTATTGCTTCGGTGATTTTCTTAGAGAGGGATAAGAGTGATTCGGATAATAGAAGCAATGCTGAACCCCGAACTCATCGGGAATTAGTTAGAATTCGATAACGTAAAAAAATTTAAAATTTTTTCATCATAAGATCCATCAAGTCGCTCCCAAAAATTAATTGTGGTCCTAGATGCAATTTTAAGAAATGGTTTACGTTTCTAGGATAATAACTTAAGTATGATGTTTATAAAATGGGTGTATTTAATTTCTTGCAATTTTAATAGTGATGAAATTTGAAGGGGTTTGACGTCCGAGGATGTGGTAAAATAATATCTTTTGCGTCGCAATCAATTAACGTCTTTCTGTGGTTCATTAACAATTGCTATTTATTCTCTCTGTAAACAACCCAACAATCTAACGCTCTTATGTAAATAAACATAATGGCCGTTTTGCATTAGACAAGCGGCTGCTACAAAATTCATAGCAAGTATAGGTTATACTAAAGTTATTGTGTTGGCACACGTAATCCAATAACATTTAATAAAATAAATTTTACGACACACAGCCGGATGTTTATTTATATAGACGACCATGGTTTCAATGCGAAGTGTCAGCATTATGTAAAGATAACATGTTACGGGATCATGGTTTCGAACTACCTCTTGTCGTCCTATAAATTTCCTTGCGGTAAAAGTTGCCTTTCCTCTTCATCTTTCACGGAATCCTACAACGAAGTCAAGGTCGAAGTACATGGCCGATTCCATTTATTGCGCATATTTCATCCATCGGTATTAGAAACACGAATGTTTCCGTCATAAATTACTTTGAAATTTCCAGAATTCAGACACCGCAAAGAACGACGACACATCACTCGACCAGACAGCGTCTTAGGATTAAAAAAAAAAGTTTTTTAGCTAATTGAAAATAAATAAGTTATTCAACATTGATTAAAAACCTGGAGATAACTTCATTTTTAGTATTTTTTACCAAGTTCTTTTCCTATATCTCATTCGAATGCTTAGTCCGAACTAAGGATGAAGTCACACATTGCGTGAGTAAAGACAGCATAATGAGATCATACGTTTCTTTTACTATTGTTAAAGGTCACGAAGAGTTGGTTTTCTAGGAAATTGTAGGTCAGAACGTCCATTTCCGGTCTCCAAATGCTCCAAAGTGATAATGCATATCAGATGACCTCGCAAGGGTCACTATCAGAGGCTCAACAATCTTCAATATTATTGGAGTGGATTTTTCTGGATGTATTTTCTTCCGACCCTTGTTCGTCTATCGATCGAGATTTTTTCTCAAAAAAATGAATTCTTTGAAGGATTAAGATGGACTGATTTTGAGAACCGTCCTCGTGCATGGAATCCATTTGCAAGTGGAAGTTTATGCTGTTTCAAAAAGAAGCTATGTCATTGTCGCATCAGAGAAACAATGCTCGAAATTCTTCATTGAATGCCTTTCGGAAAAGTCATCCTTAAGGAAAATTTCTTGTAAAATCAAGATGTTCAGACCGAACGTTTTGGAACGCCAAAGCAAATAAACTTGAAAAAATATTTGAAAATTTCTTGGTTCAAATAGAAGATAGACGTGGTAGTACAATTGTCCTACCCTACCTACTTCTGGATGTCAGTATAGCTTTAATATCTTTTAATATCTTTTAATATCTTTAATAATCTTTATACGGATAGAGACCCTTTTACGAGTGACTTTTTTCGTGTGACGCCTCAACTTTTATTGGATACTCCAAACTGACCGCTAAGGTTGAGTAGTACAGTATTTGTTACATAGGTAGAATCGTTCTCCTCTCCAAAAGTAAGGTATGGAATTCTTCACCGTGACCAAAGAAAGATTGTCTCCTCGAATTTATTCATAATTTTTACAGGAGAAAAAGAGAAAACTCAATTCTGAAATTTCTTATTTATAAAATGTTTCTTCTAAAGAGAGGAACATTTTTTAGCGTTAATTTCAAGTTATTGATTTGATGGATTAAAAAAATGAAATATACAGCAAAATATTTTATTTAAATTTTAACTTCATATTTCAAATACTAAGTAACCTCTTACAGCGAAAACAAATATTTCTAATTTTTATTTTAAATTAATACTCTTTTATAAAAGACAAGCGGTTCTTTTGCCTCTAAACATTAACATTGCGAATGATTTCTATACTTCTTCATAGTTTTCACTACTTACAGGGATTCAAGATTTAATTCGACGAAATATATGAACGGAAATCTGCTTCAGCGAATATGTTGTCTTAAAAATATCAAAATCCTGCGCAGAAGAACAAGTCTTTTTTGTCGGCATCAACTGTTGCACTAACATAACTGTTTGCATCGATACGTATCAGTTGACAACAAAATCAATCCGTCCGAGAGCCAAAAACGGGACATTCGAAATGTAGCGTAATAAAAATGCAAATCAACTTGCTTTGGTAACTGTCATTTCTCCGCCGTTTATCTCCCTCTCTCGTTTAATTATGAATACAGAGGAAATAAATTCAATTTCTCTAAATTCTTTCCTCGATTTATATTTCGCAACATAACTGTATCCGCAGTAACCTTGCAGCTCTCCTTATGGAAGGAATATTTGGGCTTAAGGCCACACGGCGACGCACATTAAGCTAATGCGTTTGATCATGGCCTTAATTGGAAGCCTTACGTAAAAGTCTTCATTGGAGGAATACCAGAAAGACGTCGAAGAATTACTAGTTACCTCATAATCCTTGCTTTCATTTCTAATTCAGCTAGTTCCTGTCGTGTGTAGATGTATTAAACTCTTGCCCATTCAGGTAAACTTGAGTCGTTCATAATAAGTGTTAACAGGTCGTGAGTTATATTCTCAACCAAAGCAATTTGGCGCAACCAAATATTTCGTGGTTGTTACGAATCATAGACATAAAAATTTCAAAAATATTAAAAAATACAAGTTAACATATTGTCTTATCACGGAAACCGATGCCTGGAATATCAGTAAAAGGAATAATGGAATTTCAAGATATTTGTGAATAAATTGATTTTCTGGAAAAATACTTAAAGAATAGACAACAGGATGATGGAAAATTGCAATTTTTTTCTTGGCCTATATTTTTAACGATGGCCGGCTTCCTCTGCAATCATCTACGTTATGGATTATTTATATATTCGGAGGGTTGTAACCAACTAATTATAGATCGGTAATTTACTCTTTTCCCTATTTTATTCTTCTCAAATAAATTTGATTCATTCCAATACTTTCTATTATATTATATTATTGGGGATATTATTTGAATTTTCACTAAATTTCATTGGCTAGGTTTTTCTTATACTTAACTTTTCTAAATTGTTTCAGATTTTTAGGTTTTATCAACATTGAGAACGGTTTAAATTGTTGGTTTGCTAAATTTTTTGTAATGCGATTTTTGTCGTCCGTCAACCCTGTATTGTAGACACGTGGAAGATTCAGAATATGAAGTCATAAATTTTAATAACGCAATAAATATAGCAAATAATGCCAACATTTCTTCAAATGCCCCCACTAATTAGAGACCGCTGATTTTAATCAGAGATACCTCAGCATTTACCTCCAGTTGAACCCATACGTTCATATATAAATTCCGCGAGCTGCAGATACCTCGCTGTTCATCAATAATCATTTTATTGATCATTTATAATTATGAATGAATTGAATTGAATGGTTTACTTTTCATGGTATGTTACAAACAATATTGCCTTTTTTCAATTTAAGTCATAGAGTGTCAGCGTGCAGCATTGTATGAAACCGTCGGGAGAGAACGATGAATGCGTCCCGCTGCATTGGGCGGACCGCGGTTTCGTGTCTCAGATGGAAGACTGTTTAGTCTCGGCCGATTAGAGACCTTTTTGCAGAGTCGTGGATGATTGGCCAAGTGAACAATTGGGACTTTGATGCATCAGAGATATCTAATAACACGCCCCACGTTTCACCTCCTTTAAAAATATCCGAGTTTTCCAACCTTTAATCGACTATGTAAGTCGTCGACGGAGTTCCTTCCTCGAAAAAAATTGAAAAAACATCGACGCATGGGAAAAGCATCCGGAAACAGTCGCCGAACTCGAGTCCCACAAAAAAGTGGTGCAAAAACGATCTCGACATTTCCGGCAATTTCGAAAGAGCTTTTTTCCGATCGCGGGATCACGAATCGACGTCGAATGGGAAAGCGTCTTCGGAGTAAACAATAAGAGTGGCGGAGAGAAAGCAGCCGATGGTCCGACTTTCGATCACCGAAGGTAAAACGGTGAATGGACGCGGCCTAGAGCCATCACGAGGATGGAAGAGTCGGTCGCGGAAAGGGAACACTTGAAAGCGGCGGAAAAGCAGGTCGAGGGACTTATTTGTGGCGCTTAGCAACCTCGTTCGGAGAGGCAGGGTTTGCGGAGAAACACTCTTTCTGCGACTCTCGATATTACGGCAAAAAGAAACGCCTAGCGGAAAACCACTTTGTAACTGAAGTTCTCTCCACGATTAGTTCATTCTGGCGGTTTTTTACGTCTCTCTAACCCTTGCATTTCTGCACCGATCTCTCGCTACCTTCTTTTATTTACGTAGCCATTTTAGCTATTTCTGGAGGTAAATATTATGACTTTTCATGAGTAAAATAAAAACCATTATCCATAGTGGTAGACTTGAGCCGTCTAATAGAGATATAAACAGTAGCTGAAATCCCCGGTGGATAAATATTATAATTATATCAGCTACAATTTTGTTTAAACACTGATTTAGAAAAAAAATCAAGATTTTAATCAAAGAATATAATATATTTCACTCAAACATGTAAATATCATTATAAAAAATCCATGATTCGTTTGTCGATTGATTGTGAGCAAAGATATTTTGTCATATAGTCATTTGCGATCAGAAAAATTAAGAGTGAGATTGCCTCGAGCCTAAATTTGATAACAAAAAAGTCATCCACTTATTGATTTTTCACGGGCCT
This sequence comes from Sympetrum striolatum, assembly GCA_947579665.1. Lineage (NCBI taxonomy): Eukaryota > Metazoa > Arthropoda > Insecta > Odonata > Libellulidae > Sympetrum > Sympetrum striolatum. Next base: position 961,596 of record OX388344.1, read on the forward strand.
TCTTATTCCATGTAATCCCAGAGCCTCGAGAAGGTGAGCATAAATGATGTGACGCACGATTTCAATGATGTCATTGGCGGTGTTGATTGAAATTGACCAATTTAAAAGAATGAAGCAAATGTTGTAAGATTTAACGTAACTTTATGTGGTAAATTGTTTTTGAAGGCATAAATGAGACTGTGATTTACAAATCACGTAATTAATGCTCATCTCCCACAGGTTTTTCACAAACAAAAAATGCGAATCCCCGTTTTTGACAATGGTTTTAGATAGTGTCCTAAAAAATTGTCTGATTACCTAGAGTTCATACAATTTTCAGTAATCGTCTCACTGATTACTGTACACTCAATTTCGTACGACTGAAATTCATAATTTAATTCTGATAAAAAATATCTTTGGGCAATGAAAATAGATTTTTACATAAATTCCCGCGTGGAAAGATCTGGGAGCGAATCTAGACACAGTATTTTGGTATTTTATAATGAACAAAATTTAGTAATATGCGAACACTAGAATTAAAATTTTTGAACTGAACTTAAGATCACACATTTGTAATCATTTGGCAATGTGTTAAATAGTAAATATCACGCGTTTTTCAATAGATATTATTAGACATACTGAAAGGGACTACTGAGATATACTTAAAAGGTTTTCATAAATCCGTGAGTGGTAGTGCCTGTCGTAGGTATATAATCCCTTTCCGGGGATCACTCGCCAGCGTATTGCGTCGAATCGTTTTTAGTTTTTTCTTGCACTACTATTTTCTAGTTCATCTTCGCATCATATTTAGCACGACAGAATCATAATTAGGTAATTTTCCACCGAAGGAAAAGAGTCTGTTAATCTTCCCCGTCTGCTTTTACTTTTCAAGGAATTATTCTCGTTGACTGAGACTTCTCTTTAGTGGATCATTTCAGCTTATGTGCGAGTCGAAATTGCTTCTTTTGAGCCGTTCAATGACTTCATACTTCTGAACTAAAATAATTAAGATTAGTCTAAGACAAATGATTGAGTTCACAAGTATGAAAGTGAATATTATGCTAGGAATAAAGTCGGAGTTGGTGGTAAGGATTTATTGTGGTTTAACGGTTACAGGCTGCACATAAACTGGCAAGAAAATTATCTTTGCTCCATGTGGTAATCCTTGTCGAAGAAAAAGTCAAACATTGGCTAATCTGCTCATAAAAAGTGGCAGCTGTAAACTTCCGGGCGTTGCGAGAAAGAGATTTGTTTTGTTTCACGATCATTCAATAGCTGTTCTCGAGAAAAAATATCCTATCAGGATTCGTTCAGCGAGCACTGGGGAAGGAAATGTAAACATATTATTTACACATAAGTTGGAGAAAGAATAGATAATGTAAGAGCACAGCTTCAGTGTTCCGAGAAAAAGATAACCGATGAAAATTTTAACCTCATAATAGAATAAATTTTCTAATGCGAACGCGTGTCGTCAACCAAAATCCACTCACTATCCTTAATATCTCACACTATTTGATGTATTAATATTAGAAACATTCTATTCTAAATGTCCTTTTCGGTCTATTCTCTGGAAAAATTCTAAAAGCCAATTTTAAGGATTCAATTATCACCACCCAATAAAAGGCCGAGTCTGCTTAACCTATTCTGTGAAATTCGTTTGTAATGTAAGCAATACGTGATGAAGTGAGTGCCCGTAATGGAAAGAATAACGAAATTGGAAGGGTTCCGAAAATTATTAATGTCTTCAAGCTTCGCTCGTGGGGTAGCATCTTCAGGCGACGACATAATTTCGGGTTCAGTTTTTTTTCTCCAAACATACACCCGGTAGCTGAAATATGAGACCTTGGCAAATTTACGGAAAACTTCCTTAAAATTTTTTATTCCGAGCTAAAATGGTGAGAGACGAAAGTTTCCCGAGTACAACGTAGTGGCGCTGTTTTCACGAAAATGCGAGAAAAAAACAGCTCTTCCTGACGTTCCGATTACTAAACTGGAAAATGTTTTTTTGTGTTTTTCTGTGACTAAGAAAATCGTAGTCGTTGGAAGCAACGAAGGCTGGCGAAAGTGGCGCCTCTACAAATCCATGTTACCCATCAGATTGTACAAATACGTATATACTCGTATATAATGCTGCGGGCTCGACGACCTTCTCATATTACAGCAAACCCAGGATACGCAACTGGGAATGGTTGGGCGCAACTCGGTAGGCGATCGAGGGATTAATTAATTAAACGAGCCGAATCATCGTCGCTCCGAAGGAGCACTAATGCGATCCGGTTTTCTCTCTCTGTCTAGGAATGCGTTTCGCAACGGCCGACTCTCGGTTTCCTTGGAACTGGAGCATTGGCAAAATATGCTTTACACGTTTCCGCGCACTTAACTCACGTATCGAGAGTGCATTTTTTTCTCTCAGGAGGCGTCCTAAATCAAAAACGGAGGGAAACATACAGAAAATAGCCGCGGTAATAGCGGTTGAGCAACGAGCCTCACCGGCGTTGTTTTTTGGAATCAAAACGGCAAGAAATGCTTCGAAACTCGGTGTATCGGAATGAAATCGAAGAGAGAATACGCGAATGCTATTTCCCACGCAATTCTGATGGGAAATTACGACCCGCGTCCGTGAGAAACCCTTTGCGTTCTCCATTAACGGAATGTGTAGAAAATTCGTTTGGGTTCGATGTCTTCGGAAACTTTGGCTTCTGATTCGGTTTGATAAGCAGGATCTGGTCAGACTGCGATTGATCTTCAGCTACGAACGTCGAATTCAAAGTTCAATTCATCTTAGGGTGATTGAATTCTCCAACAAGGCGGCAAACGGCTTCCGAAGGCTGATGAAAGAAAACGCACTCACACTGGTTCGTTCTGTGCGCTGATTATCTGTACTGGATGACCAATGAATATCTCCGAGAGTGCAAACGTTTATCAATGAACAGCTATAGAAGATAAAGTAATAAGTAACATTAACGTGCATTAAGAAACTTTCCGAGTTTGGGTGTAGATTACATTTGCTATCAAATGTTGATCATTGCTTAATCTCCCATGGCTATTGAATGAATAAATCTGGAGGAAATCACACGTCGCGTCGTATGATCATCATTTTTCTTATAGGGCATTTTCAGTAAACTCGTTTTTTATTTCATAAGCTAATAATTACAATCTTAATTTCGTAATCTTTATTTTGCATTGAATAGAACTTGAGGTATTTGTTTTCTATAACACCTCCTTGCTATTTCATATGCTGTTCAGCAGCTTTTCCTCCTTGGTACTGGATAACTTTGAAATTTATTTGCTATTACGACAAACAAATGAGATGGGAACCTAAAAGGTTGGAAACGACAGTCCTAGTGCGTTAAATAATAAAAATAATTTATCATATTTTGACAATATTTTATCGGTTTTGTAATTGAAGGATGTTGAGTTACATTAATGCGAATGTAACGATCACGATCAAATTCTACATAAAAATAGCAAATTTTCTTTGATAAAAATATGAGATTTTCTACGTAAAAAACGATTATTTCAATAAAACATATGATTTTATATGAACGTTGATCATGTTTTGATATCATTCATTGCGCCGAGATATGAAAAGGAAGTGTTTGTTTTAGAGTCCGAACGCTAAAGCGTTTATTTATGAATGCACTTGTGTGATGTAAATGTGTTATACTTCCTGTATCATTGGTGGTTATATGCAGATAGGTTAAGACACGCCATTGTAAATCCTTGGATTTAATAATCGCCGAACGGATAAGAAGGCAATTCATCAAAATGTAATTAAGATATTAATTTTGCTTTTGCAGGAAGATAATATCAAATATCACGAGATGAATGAAGGGGATATTGACAGACATAGACGAACAGCGTTCAACAGAAAATTATCTAAAAACAACCTATTCAAGATTAATTTTGTATCGGATATCATCAGAAAAGTCAAGATATCCAATATACCAATCAACTTCTTTGAATCATTAACCTTATGATTAGTTAAATTATGTATGGCGATCAGAAAATTACCGATCGGTAAATACAGTGGAAGTTTTTTTCATTGATTTGTTCACGTAATACTAATAATCGTAGTAAATTTCATAATGGAAGCATGAATGAATGTAAGTCAATGATTATTGAAAATTTCAGTTACACATCATTAGGGCAACTTGTGCTTCTTGCATCACAGCTCAAAGGATTTATGTGCGATCTTTCAAGTGAAAATCGATGGGTGAAGCACGTACGTAGCGGGAAAAATGTAAATGAAAGAAACCATACATAGAAGGGGAATAAGCAGCAGAACGATCGAGTCGTTAAGAGAATTAAGTTTCATCAAATGAGAAGGTGGCATCGGAGGGGGGGTTTCAATCCCAGGATTTACAAGATCGGTCTTGCGATCCTATTCAGATCCGGCTATTTAGAGGAGTGCGGCTGACAAATGAACGCACTTGAGTAACTTTATAAAGGGAGAAAGCGGAGTAGAGTGAGATGTACCGGCGTGTTTTACTCGAACCAGATGAAAACGGAAAGTGAATCTGCACTCGGAATAGCAAACAGTTGAAATGCGGGCGGCGAGAGACAATTCGTGCAAAGGGACCTAATACACAAGATTTGCGACGGCCTTGTCATTAATCGGGGCGAGATATGAGACAAAACGGTTTGCCTAAATTTATCACCGACCTTAAATTCGGTGGCCCAAAAAGCATTTCCCTTTATTGCGCGGAAATGAATTTTTGAATAACTGACATACTGTGAATGCATGTCGCGATAATGAAAATTATTACTCAGTAATTTCCTAGTGATTTTCTACCTCTAATTTCTTACAATATCAATTACTTAAGCGGGCTTGCATCTTACTTACCGCCGCTTTTCCTTTTGCATTATTTAAGTACAGCTGCGACACCGGTTTTATGTAAATAATTCATATAAATTTGAGAAAATTTATTTATTATCTCTGATGGTATCACTATCATCCATTTTCATGGCCGAATTAGGTATTAATTTTTGTAAAGATGGTAATTTGATGCCGAATAAAATTAAGTTTCGACAAAAATATTGAGATAGGCCAGACTGTTTGAACGAATTCCAGTTCCGAGTATGCGATAGAAATAGAATCGAGCGCAATATTGGAAATGATTAGTTCCTCTATTAAGGTCAAGATAAAATGAAGATAATGTTTGAGATACAAACCTCTCTCTTAATATCTGTAACTTTTACTATTTAAACAATAGGATAGGCTTAAACAAACAGATTATCTCGAATTCGAAAGTATTTTATCTACTTCTCGATAACACTTAGTTTACTAACACTCCCCGCCTCTTTCTTTGATGTCTCACGAACTTACCGATAAGTGGCACCTATTCTCCGTCAACCGCTTATTTCATCAAATGTCCGTGTATATCTGCAATTAGACGAAAAGAAAAACTTGGTCAGTGTCAAAAACTTGGTTAACGAATCTTCTCCACCCTTAAATGTCTTTAAAGGAATACAAATAACAAAGCAACGAAAGGATTGAAGTAAACAATCGCCATATCAATTGAAATGAAAATGTTATTCGTAGAATTTCTTCACTCCAGACCGAAGAAAGATTCAGACTAATTTTAGTGAGATATTTATCGGCTTTTTAGTTCAATTTGCGTTATTTTACGTAAAAAAATTGCTTTTGTGGATAATTTTTGATAATGATCAACAACATGAAACACAAGGTTATCATTTCTCCTCAAATCGTTTCGTTATTTCTATAATGGGCGTGATTAAATGCGTGTATAAATTGGGAGTTGGTTTTTATTACCATCCAACGGGGGGCAGACATAACCATTCAGGTTGTGTTGTTTAAATCATAATTCATAATACACTAAAACCTCGATTGTTCAGCTGGGGTTACTTTATTCGTAAAAGAGTGGTTAGCCATGTGCAAACGCTCAACAAAAAGTACGTATTTTTCAAACGCATGCCCTTAATTAAGCTATAAAAATTGAAACTTTATCATCGTACAAAGTAAACACAACCGCAAATACTGTACTAATCTGAAACTGCACTAATGAAACACGGTGCAAATCGAGGACTGGCAGCAAAGTTTTCAGGTTCAGAAAGCTGTAAAAATAATGTGAGGAAGGAGGACCGCGTTTGTGGTAGCTCTCGGAAGTTTATATGCTGCCAGTGAGCATTTAGTATAAATAAAATAAAGGCTGGATTTCCTACACTTGATGGAATAAGATTTATAATGGGAAGGGCTGAGTTGAGTGGAAGGGGAAGAAGCGGAAGACGACGCTGCAGGTTATCGATCCTGGCGTCTTACGATGAGGAGACATAGAAAGAAGGGAAAAGAAACATCTTAAGCGGAAATACCACTGAAAATACGATTCGAAAAGTCGCCGCATTATATCGCCATTCAAACCGGCACAGAAGGAATCAATTCTTCAACAAAACGTTTCCGAGAGACTTGAATATTATTTTCCGATGATCATTTCCGAGATGAAAACGGCAACGGCCGAGATTGCAGTAAAATGAGAAGAGAGACAAAGGCATGCGCTGCCACAGTTTCACTAAAATCCATCACATTTCAGTTTCTTTCGAATCATTCTCAATAAATATCCTTTGACGTGCATCCAAGTATGCATCAAAAATGCTGTATGCACCAGTTTGATAGTTTATAACCGAGGAAGTCTAACTCCTTGTAGTTTTGACTTTGTGGAATAGGTATATGAAAACATTAAGATGCTGTTAAGCTCGGTAATGTTGGCTTCTCTAAGAGGATAAAGATTAGATAAAGTTGAGTTATTATGAAAGCAATAATTGCTCCTAATGGTATTTTTCACTTCTGGTGAGAAGAGACGTATGGATTCTCAAAGCTTCGCAAGAAACTCTCTGAATACGTTGCATATTAGAGCAAATAAACAGAGTTTGTCTGAAAGGAATTCATAAAATTGATTTAAGCACTTGTGATCAAATTGCCTTTTTCAGCTATCCCTTGCTTTGGAAAAGGGTTCAGTAATGAGGCGCTAACAATTTGCAAGTGGATTCCGTTTCAGAACCAATGGTTGGTCAGCACCTGCTGCAGGATTCGAGCTCACGGATTTTAAAAAGGAGGTACAAGGAATTTAAGCTTACCTCTGCATTTTAATGAATCGCGAAAAAAAAACTTTTAACAAATAACGAAAAAGAAATTTGCTAGATTCTCGTATATTTATGTCAATTTGCGACAATTTACTTAGTATGGTAATTCTTTGTATTTCCACGAAGTCACGCCATCACATACAGGTTATAACTCAGAGAACTATTTTTGTGGCAGAGAGATACCGAGGAGAATTGAACAAGATTTTGTAAATTTGAAGGGAATTCATTTCCATAAATTATACAAAAAACATTCAGACTTCATCCTAAGGAGAGCATGGGCAATAGGTTCGAGAAATTATTATTTCAATCTGAAGGAAATGAAAATATATATTTTAGTTTCTAAATCATAATATAGGACATGAGACTTACTTTACTTTAAATGAGCCATTCAATTTCTTCTGTACCGCCATAAACTTGCCATTGAATTATATACAAATTGGGTATAAATGTATAAGAACTTCAACATTACATCTGATCCATCGTTACTTAAGTTCAATTTTTTTTAAATGGAGTTTTGCAAACGGCTTTCATTAGAAGAATAATTGGAAAATCGCTACTAATGCACAATTTTCAATACTTGTTATTAAATTTCTAAGATTATGATATTTGAATGTTATAATTAGATCATTATTATATTACTACAATCACTATTGAGTAAGACCGATTCATATTTGAAAGCATTTGAGATTTTCCTTACGTATACTGGATAGGAATGGCACATGCGGATGGTTTGCTTATGCAGAATGAATTCCGTATCTACAGGAAATAAGCCGAGGAGAAAGAAGAAAAGCCATGTACGAATTGAAATTTATTGTACGAACTTTTGCCTCTCAAAATTATCAGGGAAGGTAAAGTGAAAATATTCAATAGAATTTATTTAAACAATAAGAATCTCGTAATCGATCAGTAGGTTCCAATGTGGATTTTTAATCCTTTGGATAGCGAATGGAGAAATTTAACTCGTCTAAATCCATTTGTTAAGGAAATTGCGGGGGTTAGTTATTTCTGCAACAAAATAATGGGAAACAAAGCTTTACATATTATCTCTTTCGGATGGAATTGTTCTTTAAATGTGATAAAAAAAGTTCGGTACTTATTTATTTTAGGCAAAAATTAGCGTAACCTTACTCATCTGCACAGTGGAACAATGGCAATTATAGTGTGTTTTATATTCAATATATAATGTTAAAAGCGTTTTCGAGAATTAAATGAAAGAAAACTTTTCGGAGGCGTGAATTGGAGATGAACTTAGCTTTTCGAATTAGCGCTGCCTTCCCTAAACTCGTAAGAGGGATTGAAAATGATTTAATAGCACTGTTCTGTGAATTCGCATTTATGTCATTCCGCTCAATCATTAGAATATATGTTCCCCTCCGAAATTGTGTGAATCAGAAATTCCTCGCTCCGAGATTGTGAGCATCCGTTGTTTGCTCACTTCAAGAATGGCCCCTTTTCCGTTATATTGTTGGCTAAACCAATTAGACGAATGAGTCCGGTGTTATCCAGAATATCAAACGAGCGAGAGAAAATGGGAATTTCATGCGTTATGTTTCTCGGAGGATTTTTGCGCGCCCTTAGTATTGATTATCGAGCGGCAGAAAGGACATGCGCAACATTCAGAAATTGCAGCGAAAATGAGTCGTGAATCTGAGAGAGCATTCGAGTGATTCGGAAGGGATTTCCCATGAACACAGACAAAAGAAGATCCGACGCGGTTACAACAGACTTTTTGTCTTTCGTTTGTACCTGCGTCATAATCGCCATAATTCAATATTGCCTTCATGTGTCTTGAGCCGCTTTGAATATCTTCCGAGGAAGAAAAAGATTCCTTGCCTCGAGTAAAGGCTTCAGTTTATGAAAGACTTTTATCAGATTGTAGGGAATGCACTCAGTTGGCTTTGAGAAGATGCCGCACCTCTCGAAGACATTTTTTGTGGATGAGAGACTCCTCATTTTACTCAATCGTACGGTGCTGCGAAGATCAAGGGATCTTTCTCCGAGTAAATACGTTAAATTAACATTTATTCCAATCTTATTTATTTATAAAACGTCTACTAAATTAGTGCTTTCATGGACAATCTTTTTATTTGATTTACAGTATTCATTATTAAACACTAGATTGAAATTATCAGTAAAGCTTATTACACAGTCTGCGCCAATTTCACCTAGATTATCTTCAGCAGGAAATTTAAAGGAAACATTTTGCAAAAGTATGTTTATACGTCATTCGTCCAATGGATATTGGCCAAACGAGAAAGATCATTTCAAGCGATATCTGGTGACTATTCATTTTAAACTTAAATAAAACAAGCAATGAATTATCATGGTACAGTACCAATAATCCGTTTGTTGTTTTAAGATGTAGACTTGAGATTTAAGCTTTTATTGTTAGGTAGAAACAGATTGCAGTACTAATTGTGAAATTGGAGTGCCTTTTAATCAGCGGTAAATAACCTTACCCGAAAATCGATGAACCTTTACTGATCGTCTTGTTAACCAATAGGTCAAAGTATCCTAGAGACAGACAGATCTGCAAAAAAACCATCGGGGAAATACATAGCAAAAGATGGTGCAACGAAGGCTGTCCTCGCCAGGCTTCCTTCGGCTGATTTATGCGAACTAATTCGAAACGATTTCCCCAGAAAGCCGCGGAGAAAACAGGAGATGGTCGGTATTAACTGGGAAATAAATTTTGACTTACAAACAGTCCGCAAGAATAGAAGAAAGACTTTGTTGGTTTGGATATAAACGATATTTTAAAGAAAAGAATGACAGAGAGAGGCCCTGTTGTTGAGTACACATTCCTATGCTATTAATAACGATTTTATTGGTGCTTCGACAGCTACGATCCCACGTAATCATTTCTCACCAATCTTATGCTAATTGCACGGATTTATGGGAAAGGGTGATTTCTTCGGTGAGAATCTTCGCCCGTAACTGAATGAGGGTATGAACGGTCCGAAACAGAGAGGAAGACCGAGGGAAAAAAGGCTGGGATACGGGTAATGAAGAGAAGTGACAATCTCAGAAATAATTAACAATAATTTTAAAAAGATGTATCTGTATCGAAAGAAGTAGGCGAGGATGGGGAGAAGAAATGAATGAAGCAGTAGAGTGAATAAACTGGGTAATTTATTCTAGAAATTGAAAGAAATCCTATCATCTTATATCGAATTTGCAGTAATATAGTTTCCTATAATTGATCATATTTGTTCATGGAAGATAAAGTAATAGACAGGGCCGGATTTTCCAATAGGCTCACTAGGCCTAGGGCCTCAAGATCAAGAGGGGCCTACATTCAAATTGTAAGCAAAATTAAAATTACACTATTGTAAAAACAGTGAACACTAAAACACTGAACCGAAAATAAGGAGACATATTGATATATATCATAGTAATGATGCATTTTATTATCTCTCATGTAATTTACAAACTTAAAAATGGGAGGTGAAAGGGCCTCATAAGTGGAATAGCCTCTTTTCATCTAAATCCGACCCTGGTAATAGGTAAGGTATTTTTATTTGCGGTAACAGTTTGATAAATTTATTTTCTCAATCGTTGTAATTTCTATTTTACCCAAAATCCAATCACGACTGACGATCTATCTGCCGACACACTGGCACTTTGAAATATATGAATGGTAGAAATAAGTTTGATAGCTTGCGGATTCAGAATGGGCGAAGCCGGAATGTTATGCACAGCGGGAACTTCAGAGGGAGTTCCCGAGTGCCAAAATTCCTGCATTGCAAATTATCTGGCAGAGCGAAGCAGCTAGAGAGCCTGGGTAGATACATTCCTAGATACGTTCTCTATGAGATATCTCGATACACTGCAGCTGAGGCGTTGTCCTTTGGCCCTGCACTCGAAATCCAGTCACAATTTGCGCCCCTCGATGAAACACCGATGGAAGGAAGTCAACTCACGCACCGTGCGACACGAAGGCAACATCAATCACGAACGCTTCACGCCGCGTGACCGAAGTGCCACGACCGGCATTAAATTTCCATGCCAACGGGGATATCGTAAATCGGATTCTCTGAATGATTCTGTGGGAATGGTTCCATATCTTTTATGCTCAAAGGTCAACGGACGGATACAATAGAACGGGAAAGTGTGGACCCATCCGATGCTTTTAGAATAAAAAATGATCGATTTCAAATGAATTTCGGATGGAAAACTAATTCAAAAATCGAAAAATATGCTCCGGAAACGTCTCCGGAACTGCAACAGGTTTCCAATACCAATTCTGATTTATGCTGAGAATGTTTGGATGACTCTAAGATAATATTCCAAGAAACGAAGGCCTTTGATATGGATCGTTAAACATCGAGGATCACTGGGATTCAACCCTCGAAACGATTAGTCGCTGCATATAAGTGCAACGGAAATTGCATTGAAATCGTAACTGCAATTTCTTGACGTAGACAGCGAGATAGAGGCTCCGTTATCGTGATTTTCCAAAACAATTTTAAGGGCATGATAGGAGATAAAACTATAATAATAACGAATAGGCACGTAATATGTGATTACTTCTCATCCATCGAATGTATCACGACATAAACAAATATTAGTTGTTTAGAGAGAATTTTAGTATCACTTTAAGACAAGTAAAAAAGAAGACTGAGAAAAATCACCTTCCGTCCCCTCAGAATATTCTAGCTCGGTCCCTGCTGTTGCTGTTTCTTTTAACAAATTCGACTACTATAAATGAAGGAGTGTACCATAAAATATATTTATCCCAGAAGATAGAAGCTTATAGAAAAAAATGAGGCTTCGGCTCAGTTCGGTTGTATACCTTTGCGTATACCGCAGTTTCACTATTCTTCAAAATACGCCTTAAGTATACCCATTTCTATATTAAGGCATTTTAAGTTTAAATTCTTAAAAATTGATAGAGAGTCGGTTGAGATGAAAGGAACCTGATGGTGAGCAAAATGAATGGGAGGCCCATTGTGGTAAATCCTCTGCGGTTAGCCCAATGATCTCACTTCACCTAATAAAACGTCCCCTCCACGAAGTGCGAGGTTTCCTTGTTCCAATTAAGAGAAAGGATTAGGTACGATTGTTTGACTATCTGATACCCTCAGTACTTTTAAACATTTCGCTATGAGCCGTTTGGTGAATACTTAGAACTTTCAAAAATCGTTTAATAGCTGCATTTTCCCTTTGTCGAAGCATAATTAAGAGTTTTTGTTCTCTCATCAAAGTACGAATTTTTGTTAATATATTCTCGCTATGGTAGCCTCCTAAGTCATAACGCATCCAATTAAACTGATCTTTACAGCCTTTAAAAGAAGCTAAGCAGAAGAGTATATTCTTGAATGATCAGCCTTAAAAAATCACAATTTCCTCCTTTCATACGATAAAAGCACTTGTGTAAGGGCACTCAATAGCCATCGAGGACCTCAACTTAGAGCAACGAAGCGCTTCAGAGTTTCCTAAAGTTTAATCCTAAATGAAGGAACCAGAAAAGGCAAGCCATTACTTCTCTAAGCCCATCGTTAAAAGTTTTTGAAAAGTGTTCAAAACGACTAACGTGCTACTTGTCCGAGAGCACTTCGTGTCCGAAAAAATTCTCATATAATCATGCTTTTGCAGGAAATGGTTCGCCTACAGCCGAATATATAAGAAATATGTGCAGAAATATATATTGCCAAACTTAATTAATGTATTCGACTTAAGCGAATTCCAGATTATCTGAATTTGAAAAATATAAATGTAGGATTCTTATGATGATAAATTTAGCTAACAAATTAACTCTCAAACTAATTTCAGAGAACCGTCCAATTTGCAATAGACGTTTGACAAATGAGTCATTTTCTCAGGGAGACATTTTAAGTATCTCTGATACAAAGGATATTCTTCGGAAGTTTGTTTTTCAGCGACCTTTTTTTGGTATATTTATCCTAAAGTTGGCGATATGGTACAATCGATGCAAGGTGTAACTGTCCATTTATTATTATTAAGGTCTTTATTAAAGGCGAGATTGAGACTGAAAAGTCTCTTATTCCATCTAATCTTTCGTCAATGGTATTATGTACATAAAAGCTTGTGTATATGTGAATAGAAATAGAGAGGAAAACTTTAGAAGGAGTGGAAGTAAAAAAAACCTAAGGTGATATATTAGGAAAAAATTTCCACAGCAGGAAAACACCCACAGAGAAGGGTGGTGTGAAAAACCTGCGCAAACCTACTGATAGTACAAGCTAAAAGATGTTAAAGAAAGCCGTGTATAACATGGAGATTACAAAAGCAATAGTACTATAACTAAATTACAAATTAATAATAAAAAAGCCAGAAACAGGAAAAACTGCAATAGTAAACCATGAGGAATCCAATAATAAGACAAACATAAGATAAAACATTCAGACGAAATTACAAAAAATGATAATAGAATGAAATAAAAGAAAATAGAACTTTCAAATAATAAAAATTGTTTCGAAAATGACACTAAAATGACATATAAGAAATTTAACAGTTAATTACAAATGGTAGATTAATAAGTAATGAATAAATTTATGGATTTCATCGTTAACGCAGCCATCTCTTCCTCTTTTCAAAACGTGTGCCCCCAACTGCGTTCGAATGTAGGAGCGACTCCGAGAAACGCATTCATCAGCAGGAAAAAGGGTCGGAGCGAAAAACATCTGCCTGAGGGAAAACACGCCTTGGGACGGATTTTCCACAGCGAGAAAATTGCTATGGAAAAATGTATACACATTTTACGCATCGACACTGAAAACTCAATAAGGAGTTATCGAGCGTTGATCAACTCAAGTCATTTGAACAAAATTTGTATTTTTTGGGATTTATCGAGGCATTCATAAATAGTCCGGGCATTCTCTTCATTAGGAGTACGTTGTTCGACAGCTTATTGCACTCACAACCGTCATTTTGACTGTTTAAATTTACAATCGTTGTTGAGGATACGTATCCCGGTGACATTTTCTTATATGCATTAGATATTTACGTTGCTCAATTCCTACAGTTTCCGAATCTCGTAATCGAAAGACAATGGCATCTAAAATTTGGCTTTAAACTCTGCTTTTCTCGGAAATGGGAATCAATGTCATTATCTTTAGAAATTCAACGAACACCTAAATCAGCCTTAACTTCGTAGAATTCTGTGCGCTAAGAAACGAAAAGGTGTTTATCACCCATATTCTTAAAACCTTTTAGAAATTGGCACTGTTTACTAAACTGGTAAACTCGAAGATCAGGGAAACAGTTCTAGGTATAGTTTCAGCCATCATGGATGGAAACGCTTTTATTGAAAGGCTGCCTCAATACAGTGAAGAATCGATGGATTCTCGAAGTGATTCCCCATCGACATAAATCAGAACTTATTTTAGGAAGGAACGAGGAAATGAAGAGACGGAAGGCCTGATAATTGCGCTCATTAAACGAAGGAAGGGAGCGGAGGGCGTTGGCTAGGAATTCTGTGCAGAACAAACAACGCCTATTGACCTTTTCTCGCGGAGTGATAATGTAAGGGGGCGTGATGCTCGGTGACCACGCCCGGAGCACCACGCGGACGGGATATTAATAACGAGTGGTGCACGGACGCGTCCGCGGAATACTTGTCACTGGTTTGGAATGCTCCTTTGTCGCCAGCTGCGCATTCCACGCAGCCCTGGTCCGTCGCTAGGGATCATCCCCACTTTGTTAGGGGATCTAAATATGGCCAGACACAGGGATCGCGTGAAGGGGGTCTACGGAGACAGCATCCGGATGCATTGAATACTCTTACTGCTGCAGTCTGCCGACTTTCTTCTTCTTCATTCGACATTTTTCATAAGAAGGAAATGAAAATAACTTAGTCAAAAATTGGTTGAAAATGAAGCCTAAAGAATACATATATTAATAACAATTATAAAATTACTTTTTTTAATTTCAGGGAGATTGGACACTTATAAGTTTATCCTTACATTTAACCCCTTTCAAAAATATGATACTCTACAAATTATCTGGAGTTGAGAAAACATCCATTCCTAGAGTGTTCGGAGTCGATTAGATTATTTCTTCGTGACGGATGACACGATGATGATCATATTCGCCTGTTTCTCGTGGACTCGAAATACGTGTTTTTTATACAAACATCCAAAAAAATAAATGGTGAAGAATGATTTTGTCAAGAGGAATTTCTTTTCTCAAGAAAATTGTGAAACGTTGAAAATGTTTCCTAGTTCATCTTCGTTGTTAATTATAAATGACTCGTTGGAAACAAATACGTTGATAGGCTCCGTTTGTAAAGAGACCCTTGTATGAATTCAATTTCCGCATTCAGGATTTCACTATAATGATATTTAATGAAGCAAATATAGACAGTGATATGGATCCTGCTTAATTCGAAAAATGGATTCCGGATAATCAGGAAGAGTATGTTCCGGAAGTAGTGACGAAGACCTTCAATTTGCAAAATCTGAGACGAAGCATTAGCATACATAGGGGCATTTTTATATACTCTATGAGATGAAAAATTTCGCCTTCTTATGATTTCAAGTTGATTAATCTATGTTATCAGAGACGTCCCAAGCCAAGCGCCTCATGGAGAGTCGATTTCTTTTCGCAAGATTTTGTTATTTTATTATATTTTTATCTTTATTCAATTAATTCAGACTAATAATGTTGATCAAAATGAAAAAGGAAAGATAAAATGTAATTTAATCCGGAACTCAAAATTATTTATGCTAAATGATTGAATTGATTAAAACTTCAGCTCTCAGAGCTCCAAAAATAACTACGTATGAGCAGAGCATAATCATAATCATCTTAAACATTTTCCAGCATATTTGAGCTGTTTCCTAAATATATAATTTGGAAATAAGAGTATTTCTGAGTAGTTTATCCTTCGACAATATTAAATTTAGCGAAAAGGAGGCAGGGTGTTGTCATATATCCTTCTTAACCTGAACCAATTTCGCAATTGGGTGCGTTGGATCATTTTTGCCGCGAACGCTTTTATCAAAACTGATAGGAAAAGAAAACATTTTTATTTTTCCCTGTAGAAGTAGAACATTCAACGACACTAGATAAGAAATGACCTTAATTATATTTTCTTCCTTTGAAACGTTTCGAAATTAAGGAAACTTCTATGGCAAATAGCGAAATGTTATCCGGATAACTACTCATCTTGCTGCAACAGTATTATCATAACTTTAGTCGTATATAGCCTTTCAAACGATTTTAATTTTTTTTGAAAACTTTGACTCGGAATTTCAACGATTTTTATTGCTGGACGTGAAATTGCAATTATGACGGGCAATTGCGATCATCCAAGACTTTTATTTTGAAATTCCATCCAGAACAGAGTGCATTATGAAAATGAGATACTCGCCGACAAATTTTGTTGCAAACTATTCACACAAGTTTCTATTGAGATCAATATTCAATATTTGTTTAGGTGAGTTAATATTTGTTAAAATGAATTCGATATTTTAAACGATTCCTTTTGAGGCAAACTCCCAAGCTACTGGAAATGTCTCTATTAGAAGCCGGAATATTGTTTTGACAAATAGTAGAGAAAATGCATATTCCACTCATGGTAATATTATGTGTATACTCACATGGCGACCTGCCTGATTAACGACCGTTCCTGCTTACGAATGGGAAATGCCTTTGCTGCGTTCCTTTCTCCCCTTCGGCTGCTGTTGGAGTGTATCTCCTAGATTCAGCTTTAACTCATCTTTTAGTCGATATGTTGAAACTTGAATCTCTCTATCGATGCTTCACATTTAAATATTTCCTTCGATCATATTTTTTCTTTGATATGGAAAATATACAAGATGAATTACTGTTTATTTGGATTGTATAGTATGACGGAGTTTAAAGTAAATAAAATTGAATTTATTGAGATTATAATCCCTAATGACTTAGTTACGAAATAATAACCTTACTGATCGGAGAGTCTGCTTGATATATTCCTATAAATGGTGAAAATATATTATTCTTATTTGTTTATGGTTTTTAATATACGAGAATAGGTAATTATTGAGATGCTTACTACGAATTTGTTCTTGTTTATTCTTACTCTATTTTCATATTGGGGGAATCGACTTGATTAGGTGTATACTAAATAAATTGTTCAAATTAGAAATTTTCAGTAAACCAATTCTATAGTTGATAGATGTTCCGGTTCAGTGGTTTATTTAAAAAGAGTTTTTGACAGAAGTCATCAACAGAATTTATTTAGGTTATTTAGAGTGAGATTTAAACGGAATCCATATCGATGATTTCAAAGAGATGTCGATTTATTACCACAATTTCAACTGTCGCAGAAAAATCTACAGGAATGCGAAACCGCATTTGCAACTGACTAAGAAACTTCCGCTCAATTAAGTTCATTCAAACCCACTGATATTTCCGTTTGGAGCTAAAAAGCGACTTCTTGGGTAAAAATACCGTGGAAGAATTCATGGAGATAATAAGTTTGGTGCGAAGAGAGGACCCTCCGGAGGGAATGAGGAAAAGCTGGTCCATAATTATCTTATCGTTTTAACGAGGCTGCTAATTGTGTGGCTAGCATCAGCGGACAGCGCGATGAAAAGGGAGAGAAGTGCAAATGATGGCGGAATGGAGTCCGAATTAGCGCAGACGGAGTCGCCTCAGACGCGGTGTCTGCGCCGTGGAGGATTCCAGTTGGACTCTCCATCTCCTTCGGAGAGTTTAACGATCGCCGACGTTGCCTTCGATCGCTCTTTTTATCACGCTTCGAATACGTTCTCTTTCATTTGGTTCCAGCAATATTTTGCTATCACGGTTCAGTGGTATTTGGATACCGTGGAAATAAATACAAGTTCTAAGTTTCGGTTTAGGTTTCACGGTTCATTCGCGGTTAGGATGCCGGCTCAGTTCCGGTTCGTCGCCATTTAAGAGAAAACCCATTTTCGGTTTCGTGAATGGTTATTGGTTCATTTGCGTTTCGAAGATTTCAAAGTCTTTTATATTAATAATAATTCGCCTTTATTGTTGGGCATATTTTAGTCAATGATGACAATTCTTACAATACATTCTTACCTTTACAGTGACCTTTTATGGTCCCAAGTTCCACTTTCCATCAAAACTGCCAACAAAGTCTCGCTAAAGGGCAAAAATTGGTTTTTCTTATCATAGGAAGATAATGTTTACAAATATCAAGTTTGCCGATGAACTTTCAGAGGATTCCTTCTCATTAAACCATTACATTTGGTAAAAAAATTCTACAACGAACAAAATAAAACGACATCAATGTTTTCGAGTCCCGCCTAAAAGGCAAAACGGTCCTACTAATGGTGCACGTCCCACCGATTGGAAAATCGTGCTCTAATATGACGTCAGATCTTAATTGGGTTAACTGTAACACGGAAAAGATTTTTCTTCTTCAAATGGCTAATTATTAGGCTATTTCGCGTGCATTTTCTTCTTATTTCCAGTTAAATAACCTCCGAATTTTGAAATCCAATTGCTCTGATTGCCTGCTAGCTCTGAGAAAGAATTAATTTTTTTCTCGGAGATCACTCGGAAAGAATTTTAGAATCGGAATTTTAGTAGAATTTCATTTTAGTCGTAGCATTATGAATACTGGCTGTTGCACCAAAAGTAAACAAACATCACATAAAAATGTTTGGTGTATCTATCGTAATAAATCGAAGTAGATACAGTGTGATTAGGCATTTCATTTTTCGATAGAGAATCATACCAATACCATTTCCAAGGTGGAGTTTATATCGTATTTCGATTATACGTTCCATAAAACCCATTCATAAATTTCAACTATATTATTGTAACCAAATAGTTTGAAAATTTATACTACTGAGATAATGTCATTTTGCGGGACGTGACTATTGATTTTTCTAAATTTATCTGTTGTGAGATAATTCGATGTACTCAAGAAACAAAACAAACAACAGCAGCCATATGGAACAAAGTATTCGTTTTTATTTTTCTCGTTTTCAACTTCCAACGGTAGAAAAAATAGGTCGTGTTTTTAAGTACCTAAGTGCCGTTATGGTATCAATTTCATCACTAACTTTCTCAATACACACATATCAACGAATGAATTCCGGCCTCCTCAAGTTCTTTTTTGATAAAAAAACGAATGATAGAGCGTATTTCACAATCGGTGGGATTTCAATGGTACGCGGCATTTTAAACACAAAAAACGTAAACTCGGGCGAATTCTTCGGTAATGAAGTCTCCGGTTAGACAATAGGCGCACATGTTCCTCAGCAGGGCTGCGGAGACCAAAAGATACAAAAGATGCTCACTTAAAAACACACCTCGCACGGAGCTTAATTAACGTGTTATTAGCAGAAATGATTAGGTGACAAAGAGCGGCCTCTTAGTATAGGGATATGTACATTATTCTCTGTTGGCTTTATTCATTGATGTTTTCTGGCCTCAAACATATCCCTCAACTTTAGGATTGCAACATGTAGGTACGAAAAAATAGATAGGTCGGGTGTACCCTCATCCTAATCATTGTCTTCCTCTAAAAAATGTCTGTTTGTTGGTTTTTTAAAAGTGACAGTTGAGGTCGCACACATGCGCCACCACCGAGAATCGCCGATTTCATCAAAGGCGAACCCTTTGGACACCACAAATTATCTGAAAGATTTCATTCGTTAGATGATAACTTCTCCAAACATTGGTTGTAAAATATGAGCTTGAAAGTTCCTCAATATCAAATTTATCCCTTTCACCATTCCTTTCAATGCTATAGTAGATAATCTCACCGATTCCCTCGACTCTGCATTGAAGTTTTCCGCACAATTCCTTCATTAAATGGCTTCTCCTATCGATCACTTCACTCTCGTCGTTCTCAAAAGAGAGACTTATATCAGATGAGAGTTGTGCATTGGTTTTTGATCAGCTTCACTCCTACTTGTATTTGTGAAGTCATCAAAGTTCCACGGTGATGGTAACTGAAGAGAGAATTAGGCTTCCGCGGCAAGATGACTAATACTTGGCCTCACTGAGTCAGGAAGCTAAAAAAGGAGCAAGTCATTGCTACTTCACAGCAATAACTCAATGAATAGCTCTTCTCATAGCATTCAATAGGGAGAGATACTAAAGCAAATAAAAGATGCACTTTCCTCTATTGAGGAACGGAAGACGATTCATGTGGCGCTTCAGGGGGTCTGCTTATAGAATCGAAGGAAAAAAGTGAGCGTGAAGAAGCGTCTGTTCCTCGGACAGGTGACTGCTTGCGACCCGCAGAACGTGCTAGCGCCGCATTCACACAAGGGTGAAGACCTTTGGAGAGGAGGACGGGGGGCGGCTGAAGACACTGAAAAGCGGAGTGAGGGGGCGTTTATGGTCGTCCTTGGGCCCTCAGCGGTGCCCTCCACGTCGACAGTGCTCTATTAATCACACGGTGATAACCCCCTCACTCCGCCGAGACCCGTCCTGTTTATGGACATCACCAATATTAGAGCACGAATAAACGCTTTTCGCCTGATAAGGAATCCGACCCAACTCAAGGCTGCGGACGATTGCTCTTCGCGAGACCAACATCTGATAAATGCCGAGCTTTCCCTTCGAGCGTTCGAAATTATAGATAGCTTAAAAAATTGGAATTTATTTTCTAGAATATTCTAATCCCGTGGACAAATATCGCGATTGAAATAAGTAACATCAGAGGAAATATAAAGACATGGCTGCTTTCAAATCTGAAAAAATATTGCGCGTTTTAAGGATTACAATTCTTTGTTAAATTTCTCAAAATTCCGCGTATTACATGTACAAAGTCCATGAAAATTATAAGTATGGTGAGGGGCCGTATTTCGTAAACTTATAATATCATATAATGTGTTCTTTAAAAGGCATAAACGAGATGATAAGGTTTATATTTGGTGAAGTTCAGCGATGAATTTCGGATAGACTGATGATCAGCCTGGTTACGAGACTTTTTTTACTTGTTTGAGTGGAATTGTAAAAATGACGTCAATCATACATTGTGACATATCGTTGCACTATAAATTGAATCGTAAATTGACAGTTGCATATAAATCAACTGGATCCGGAACGATTACGAACCACGTTCTTACAAATGCTCCAACGAATTAGATACCGAATCGTAATAATGTTTCAGGTTTGACAATTAGATTCTATGGATTTTAAGAACAGGAGTTGGAACAGAATGACTGAATATATATATATATATATATATATATATATATATATATATATTGTAACGCTCCTCCCAGATAGCTCACGGTTTTGGAACGCACATAAAATAAATACATAAATAAATGCGAGGATAAAGCTGAATATATTTTGTCAAAACAAGAATAAATTGCCAATAAACAAAATTAACGGCAAAATCTTCGTTGGGTTCGACCACGAGAAAAAGAATATACGTGGTCAAAATAGCAGAAATTAAACAGTAAGAAATTGACACGATGATTGGCGTCCAGTTCCAATCTCTAATTTCCTTGAACACGAGGCCTAGTCGGTGGGTCATGTAGCGACGATCCACTCTCCCAACGAGGATCTCCTCCCGACCGTCTCCTCAATAGTCCACCTTCCGAGTGCCCACAAAATCCTCTTCTTCCTCGCTGTCCTCGTGGATTCTTCCGCCCCTCCTTACCTCGACGCCACGTAATAAGCGTGTCGAAGTATCGTAATAACAGCAGAACAAGAGGCAAACGCATGACGCAATAGGCGCCAAATGCAAAAGTAATAATCATACAAACAAAGAGACATTGCATATTGAACAGAATAAATATAACAATTAAACGACTCGGTACATATGCCCCCCACTGAATGAAGGTTATTCTGAAATAGATAAATATCATAATGAAGCAAAACATTCATTCATAAAGAAATAATAATTACCGAGCGCTTCATACATAATTAAACTTACATCACAAAAAAAATCTCTTTTCCATTTTTTTTTTTTTTTAAACAAATTTCAACCAAAAATGAAACTACTGTTTAACAATATAAGGTTTTAGATGTGCAAAATTAAATATACCAATATCTTTCTTTTCTAAATTAACCAAATTACAGGAATTTTGACCAGATAATTTTGACACACGGTAAGGTCCAGAGTACAATGGAAAGAATTTATGAAACAAGCCAGCTTTGGCATCAGAGGGCTTGGGCGTTCTCAAAAGTACCTGATCACCCACTCTAAATACTCTATGTTTTGCCTTTTGGCGCTCCTTACGGGAGTTCCCAGATTTTTTTAAATTTCTATGAGCGATCACTATTATATCATCATGAGGAGGAATTTCCGCAGGTGGAAATCCGATAAAGTCGTCAAATTCACGGGTAGGTTTCCGGCCAAAATGAAGATAAAAAGGGGAAAAACCAGTACTTTCATGAGTCAAACAGTTAAGCCAATGGTTTACAAAAGGAATTAGTTCGAACCAACTAGTATGTTCACGGTGGCAATAGGTTCGGAACAATCGAGACAGCTCACGCATTATACGCTCACTGGGATTAGTCTGAGGTCTACGGACAGATGAATAGACAGTTCTAACACCCAAATCGGCTAACGTATTCCTCCAAAGAGCCGAGGTGAACTGAGTTCCGTGATCAGTGAGTAACCGCTGAGGTTTCCCACATTTTTGAAAATATTTAGTAATAAGCACTCTGAGACAATTTTTTGCTGAAGTTTTGTTCAAAGGATAAATTTGGACAAATTTTGAAAACACATCGACACAAACCAGAATATATTGATTTTTAAATTTTGCCTTAGGTAATGGACCATATATATCCACGGCACATAACTGACTAGGTTTGGATGGTATTATATTTGCCATAGGGCCTTCAAAATAACGATTAGGAAATTTATTACGCTGACAAGCATCACAAGTGCGTAAAAGCACACGAACAAAACGATTAATACCTTTCCAATAATATTTATCACGAATCCAAAATATTGTTTTGGTAATCCCAGCATGACCATTAACGGTATGAGCAAACCAAACCAAAGAAGAACGCACATCGGCAGGTACACAGACTTTATACACCACACTCTCCCTCCCGACATTAAATAGTAACAAACCATGATACAAAATATACTTATACGCTATCGAAGAAATCTTTACAAAATCGGGGTGGTCATTAGGCAAGAGACCGTTAAGATAAAGACGAATGTTATTTAAATACAAATCTTGACATTGTAAATCAATTAAGTTTTCACAAGATTGAAATGGAGAATCAGAAATATCCAAATCAATAGTAGCAACACAAAATTCAGTCGAAGGTTTAGTAATTTCAGAATTATTAATATAACGACTAAGCCAGTCCGCAACAATATTCTTATGACCAGGAGAATGTTCAACAGAAAAAGTGAAACCTTGAAGTGCCAAAATCCATCTGGATAAGCGACTATGATTTAGCTTACAGGTTTTAAGAAAAGTCAAAGCTTTATGATCGGTAATTATAGTAATATGATGGTCCAAAACGAAATGACGAAGTTTCTGGAGAGCCCAGATGATGGCCAATGCCTCCTTTTCGGTGGTCGTATACGAAATTTCAGCCCCCCGCAAGGTTCTACTTACAAAAGCAAGTACCAGTTGGTCACCCACTTCATCGTGCTGGAACAAAACCGCTCCCAAGCCAAAATCAGAACTATCGGTCTGTAAGTAGATAGGTTTATTAAAGTCCGGATAAGTCAAAACAATTTCGTCCAGAAATGCAGCCTTAATTTTCTCAAAAGCCGTTTGTAACTCCGGAGTCCACTTCCATTTAACTCCTTTCTTAAGTAATTGCAATAAGGGATAAGTTAATTTAGAAAAATTACGACAGAATCGGGAGTAGTAATTACACACCCCCAGAAATCCCCGTAATTGTTTGATATTACTAGGAGCCTTAATTTCTTGGATAGCACATGTACGCGCGGGATCCATCTTCATGCCCTCAGCAGACAGGATGTGCCCAAGGAATTTCACCTGCGCACAACAAAATTCGGATTTAGACAATTTAAGTTTAATATTAGCTTCAATTAATTTACGAAAGACAAGTTGAAGATGGTTTAAATGCTGGTCAAAAGTAACAGAGGTTATCAATAAATCATCAACGTACGCAGTTGCGAAAGAAGAAACTTCAGGACCCAATATCAAATCTAGACATCTTATAAGAGCTGCCCCACTATTTTTTAGTCCATACGGCACTCTATTAAAAACATAGACAATAGAATCGTACAAAAAAGCAGTATATTTCTTATCATCCGGGTGAATAGCCATTTGCCAAAACGCGGAAGACAAGTCGGTAGTAGAGAAATATTTCATACCAGAAAATTTATTCATTAACATGTCAATTTTTGGTGGTTCCTCTCGCTCAGGTATAGTAAAGCTATTTAACTTCCGTGCGTCCAAACAAAGACGAGGTTGACCATCCTTTTTTTTAACAATGACGATAGGGTTTAGATAGGGACTAGTAGCCTTCTCTATTATTCCAGCTTTGATCATGGATTTGATCTGTTCATCAACCTTTGCCTTCCAGGCAAACGGAATAGGATAAGATCGTTGTCGAAATGGGATATGTTCAGACAAATGAATACGAAACTGAAAATTTTGTACAAGTCCGGGCGTATCAGAAAAAACTTGACGATATTCCTTCAAAAGATTAAATAATTTCTCCCTCTCCCTTAATGAAAGAGATACAGAAGGTTCAATTGCCTTCCGCAATTCCTCATCAGACACAAAAAAGGATTTATCGTGATCTCCTTCACTACATGTAATAGAATTCAAAGGATAATTTGATTCACTTACGGTAGAATTAGATGGCGGAATAGACAAACTATAATTTTGAAAATTTAATATGATACCATTATCTGAAAGCCAATTCATTCCGAGAATAAGAGGTTTAAGTAAATTTTTAACAATCAGACAAGGCACATCAAATTCACGATCATCAATCCGAATTGTAAGCAAAGCTTGAGCAGTAATAGGAGTTGACCGGCGTTTATTCGCACAAACAATATATGACTTGCGCATTGGCAAAACAGGAATATTCGAAAAATTTGCGAAAAGTTCTTGAAAAACTTCCTCATCAATAGCAGAAACTTCACTCCCAGAATCAATTAGTGCATTTAGTTTAGAATTACAAATTTGAACAGAAATTTCGGGAACTTTACGTCTCTCTTTCTTGGGAAATGACGTCTCCTTTTCTTCTAACAAGTCAATTAAAGAATAACCATCCACAACATAAGTAGCAATGGTGCTTATGATCCCTTCCTCAGATGTGTCGAAACAAACGGGACCTTTTCGTTTCGACGCATTTAGTTTAAATGCGCGGGTCTTTCTACAACAGACGGATTATCATTTCGAATGGGAATTAAATTAGATTGTTGAGGTGGATTTTGAATAGAAATAGGTTGATTGAAAGAAGCCTGATTACAGTGAGGAGGTGGAGATGAAACAAGGGGAGGTATCGATGATAGCGAAGGCAAAGTAGACGAGGGTATTTGATCGTTAGGTGCGTGAACACGAGAATTATACCAACGCTGACTCCTATTTCTCGTCCCTACAGTTGCGATTTGACCAAGTGAATTTTGCGAAAAATTAACTCCCTGCTTAAGTTCGTCAAATGACTCCAATAATTTCACAAGTATGTCTAAAGATGAAGGGTTGGAACTGATTAACAGTCCTTGGATATTTATAGGCATTTGTCGAATTAAAGTATAAATGAGTTCCTTATCGTCGACTGGTGGAACACAAGTTTTAGCCAACATTATCTTCTCTAGGACATAGACTTGCATTTTATCGTTTACATGGCGGGGATAGGTACCCGTCATAACCTTAACTCGCTGCTCATGTCGAACATTCTCATCCCAGAAATGGTCCGAGAACCTTTTTTTTAAATCAGAAAAATCGTCTGGCAATGGGATTAACGCATCAATCCAAAGTTTGGCATAACCAGAAAGAAAACTCGCAAACGCTCGAGATCGAAAAAAATGCGGAATATTCAAAATTTCAAAATAGTCTTCTACTTCTTTAAGAAATATCACCGGATTTTGATATTGGCTACCTTTAAAACGAGGTTTAGACACTAATTCAGATGGCACATTATAATTATTTACATGAGTAGAATTAACTTTACCTAATGTCTTTATCTTTTCCTCTACCACGCTCAAACGACACGTGACTTGTTCCCTATCTAACGAGGTCCTCAACAATTCGCCTTCCAACTGCCCAATTTGATGTCGAACTTCGGTTACAGTCTCACAAGTTTCTTTCTTTAAATTCCCAAAATCAGTGCGAACCTTTTCATTTACAGATTCTAAATTTTCAATGCGCTGTTGCTGCGCTAAATGCTGAACGTCAAATGATTGACGAAGCATTGCAATTAATCTTTCGTCCCGTTCTAATTCTTTCCTTTCTCTTTCCTCCTTGTCACTAATTATTAATTTCATAAGATCATCTATAGTTACAGGGGATTTAGGACTTTCCGGTTTAGAAGGAGTAAATCCATCGGTTTCCGAACTCGTTTTA
Organism: Sympetrum striolatum; assembly: GCA_947579665.1. Lineage (NCBI taxonomy): Eukaryota > Metazoa > Arthropoda > Insecta > Odonata > Libellulidae > Sympetrum > Sympetrum striolatum. The sequence continues at coordinate 988,103 of OX388344.1, forward strand.
TCTTTTACTTCGGGGTCGATAACTAATGTTTTCTCAAAAAGTGCGGGAATTTTTCTTAAACTATCGTCAATATCGGGAGAATCCTTTGACTCACGATACCCGGTAAACGATTTTGAAGAATAATCCATCGCAAACGAACAAAATAAACTTACAACGGGAATACTAAATCAACGACACTAGCACAATTGAATACCTTGATCACAGGACAGTCAAATTACCCAAAACGGATAAACGTGAAGGAAGGAAGAGAGTCTTTCCATGCGACCATGCGGCACACGGGAATCAAAAGGGATCACCTCTCCGTTTGACGCTAAATACGGGCAAACCACAATCTGGAAGATTTCACTAAAAAAAGCAACAAATTACAAGCAGAAACATTCACATATATCAATTTCCTTTTCTAATTTAGATAAACCAAATCAATTTTTTTTTTTTTTAAACACAGAGTTTAAACGCCGAATTTTAAACAATTCTAATGACCTAACAACAAAGTTTGGAAAGGAAATAGGTTACTACATCTTCTCTTCACTGAGACCCACCAGGAAGATTTAGCTACAGGTACAGGTTGGGTCATGGACAAGGTAAACGAGGGATTGAGATAGCGAAAACAAGATACTACACAATACAGACCTACAACCAACAACTTACGGCATCAGGTCCCTGTTCGGGCGCCAAATATGTAACGCTCCTCCCAGATAGCTCACGGTTTTGGAACGCACATAAAATAAATACATAAATAAATGCGAGGATAAAGCTGAATATATTTTGTCAAAACAAGAATAAATTGCCAATAAACAAAATTAACGGCAAAATCTTCGTTGGGTTCGACCACGAGAAAAAGAATATACGTGGTCAAAATAGCAGAAATTAAACAGTAAGAAATTGACACGATGATTGGCGTCCAGTTCCAATCTCTAATTTCCTTGAACACGAGGCCTAGTCGGTGGGTCATGTAGCGACGATCCACTCTCCCAACGAGGATCTCCTCCCGACCGTCTCCTCAATAGTCCACCTTCCGAGTGCCCACAAAATCCTCTTCTTCCTCGCTGTCCTCGTGGATTCTTCCGCCCCTCCTTACCTCGACGCCACGTAATAAGCGTGTCGAAGTATCGTAATAACAGCAGAACAAGAGGCAAACGCATGACGCAATAGGCGCCAAATGCAAAAGTAATAATCATACAAACAAAGAGACATTGCATATTGAACAGAATAAATATAACAATTAAACGACTCGGTACAATATATATATATATATATATATATATATATATATATATATATATATTATAGCCACGCTTTACTTCCAAAAATCGCATGAATATTCAGTCAATAAATGTTACTGCTCTCGCAATAAATAACAATGGTGTGGCGAGACTATTTTTTTTCAACAACTGCATGACGTAAAATAATATACATTGTAGGTTTCCTGTGTTATGGATTTTATTATTGGATGAAGCCATGGATCAAGGATGGCTTTTGTACGCGTGAAACGTCACTTAATTCTTTAGTTCGTTTAAATAAATACTTTAGCGATAAATTAGATTAATTAAACTTAATTTTTCGTTAATTATATTAAAAAATGCACGCATCTTGTTTCACGTGATTGACAGTACATTGATTAGCAGTACATGTCTCACGCAATTTTACTTTCCTTTATTAAAAATGATAAAGTATCATATTCATTCTATATGATTATACAAAATTATTATATAATTATTTATAAATACAGAAAGTCTGAGAGGATATTTTATCCGAGCTTTTGTAGTCGAGAGCACCTGTTTGTGCTAATTATTAGTTTATCAGACGATATGGGCTAAAGCATAAAAACGGGACTGATTAAAAACGACATTGAAGATTCCTCAATTTAAACGGGAGCAAAATGGAATGGTGATTAAACAAAACGCGAATAAAGGACAGGTTTCGAAAGAGAGCAAACGACACGGAATGACGACCCCGAGAATCTAAGCCAGTTACGTTTTCACTTTCGCTTCGCCCCATTTCCGATCGCACAACGATCCGCCGTTGTTTTCTTTAGCGACGATTAGTGCGGAACGAAATGGAAGCAACCCTTTCTCAGTTGACGTTTCGGATTGCCAATTCCCCTCTCGCAGAACTACTGGTAGCTTGAAACTTTTAACACGAAGTTTCTGGCTCCAACTAGGACAAAAGTTACATAGAAACTATTTGGTCACTCTCCTCCATACTTATAAGTAGTTTCGTGGCAACCATTTTCTCATGTGTTTTGTGGCGTTGAATAAATAAATATACCGCTGTTTCACACTTAATCTCCTGATGAAGCGCTAAAGGCCCCCTCCATTCCGCCTTATCATGCTGACAGCTGAACTAATGCGTTCGTAAAAAATGGTGGCTGATCATGGAATGATCTATTTATTCGAATATATTCTATCCATTTAACAACATATAATTTGACATGGATTTTCTAGTTTTATATTTGAAGACGAAGATGTCAACTCGTTGACGAAACCGGTCGTTTGAAATAAAATTGTGGAAGTTACTAAGTGTTTGATTACGATGGTTTATACTGAATTCCACAAAGTGAGGATAGAACATATTAATTATAGTTTTATATTCTTTACTTTTAAAATATCTTCGCCCGATATTTCAAGTCTGATTTTGGTGCGATTTAAAAGAAAGATACGGGAAATACGATAACTTTTATATTTGTTGGCTATCATTGACTTGATTCAGCGAGGAAATTAAATTTTGCGGCTTCACTCTATCCCGGTTTTTAATATTTAATAAAAATATATATGATGTTTTTAACGCCTAATATGTCCTATTTTTTCTTATTTTGTCTAATACATTGGGTCTGACGATCATAATGGTGACTGAAGTGTAATATTTCATGTCTAGAGGCTATAATAATATTATAAAACGTATTTAGGTCGTAAACACGTTCTTTATGCACTAACTACGAAAATATTTTATTGTAAATAAAGAATCCAACTTCGCGGAAATTCACTCATCGCGGTAGAGTCTGGAATTGATTTACCGCGATAAACGAGGGCCGACTGTATTTCACCTCATCAATACGAAGGGACATGTCCTAAACACGAAGGTTCCCTAACATGTGTTGAGCGCGTATGAATCTGCGATTGCCCATCGTTCTTTTCCGATATCTTCCGACAGACTGTCTCAGTAGTATGGAAATGTCCGAACGGAAACCAGTCGCAGATATTTGGTGGGTTTTCGCGTGGACTGAGGCGTCGCACCACGCGCTCCTAGCGACGGGAAATCCGGTTTGCCGTCGAAAACAAGCAGTGCTGCCAACCCACGGGCTTCCGCCACACGTCGCCGGAGATAAATAAAAGAACGGAAATGGCACGAATCGGAGACCCCGTCAAATTAGCCTTCATGAACAACGGAGCTTTATTACAGCGCACTTCCCCTTTTCTAAGAAATGTACTCGTGTCTATTTTGCTAAAGCTTTAAATGTATCGGACAATGAAGCTATGACTTTGTTCGCATTTCCGATTTATCTTTTACAGTCACAATCATTAATTATCGTGACTAAATTTTCAAAACGAGCCTTTCAACTTGGTCTTGGATTTTTCATTTTTGTTTCTCGAAATTATTCCATGATATTCGCAACTGTTTCAGTTTTTCGCGTCTCTTAATTTGTAACGCAGCAGAAGTTTGGTTTCAATAATCATAAAAAAGCGGTGAAACCCTGGAGCTTTATTGGAAGTATTTAATTAAAAATGCTATTTTATCAGCGAATGCAAATGACGTAAAAACGTTGTACTCGAAACGAATCTTACTGAAGATACTAGTTTTTTTTCATTTTTAACGTAATTGAGAATTTGTTAGGAGAAGAACGTAAAATTACAATTTTAAAGGAAGTTACGTAATTATTTTTTGTTTAGATTATATTTAACGTGAATATTTGTATGCTTACGAGATGATGATCGAAATCTTTTTTGACACAGTACTAAACATCACGAAGACTACATGTTAGATCATGGAACATCGTAAGGGAAAGCATTAATTTAGAAAATATAGCACCGTAGTCACTTACATAGCAATACACATCATAGCTACTTTTTGGTCAAGTTGCTTATTTCAACGGTCTATTCAATATAGTATGTACTAATATTTTCCAGCACGGCCCTTTATTAGGATAAAGTATTTTTTTGGGTTTTATGTTATATTTTCGCGTTGGCATTAAAGCTATTTATGGCTAAACGTGTTGGGTAATTCATTCTTAAGGATTTATAGGCAAATATTTTAAGAGAAATAAAAATTATACTCTTGGCTTTTTATTTTCGAAATAAATTCATAAGCAATGGCACTATTAACCTCAAAGTAATTTAAGATGAATTAATCTTTATGTGAAATCATTTCGCATTCATCTATTCGTCAAAAAATGAGAGTGATGATAAATGGCAACTCCTTTTGTTTAAGTTAGAATTGAAAGGGAAGTCGTAGGTGAATATTATAAAGCGAAAAAGTCGAAAGCGAAAAAGTAAGAGTAAGAAAGCATAAAAGTAGAAGGTGAAGTCTCTAAAGTGTGTTTTTATCTACCATCATCACGGATTTCGATTCGGTGACGTTGCTTTCATGTTAAAATGAGTTTCAAATTTTTAGGTATGCACATTGAAAATTACATGTAAAAATTAGCTGCAAGATCAACGCAACTCCACTGAATTTCTCCAAAGAACTTAACGAAGTATTTTCTCGCTTTTACTGCTATACCTTTAGACGTCATGTCATCGAGAAGTTTGTCTGCTGTTCGTATTAGCTAAATTATCGCGGAAGCAATCTTACATTTATGTTCCGGGATTGTTATTGAATGACAGTGATATACATGCTTTACCTCTAAAGGGATTAAAAAACGAATTTCATGCAAAAAATGTTAATTTTACGAAAATGCCGATAGCATCAATGAACATATCAATTTTTCATGTTATTTTTAAAGGCAAATATCCTTGAATACGCATAAAAAATAGGCCTTACCTACTCGTACAAACAGAAGAAGAGATTATGATACGCATTATCTTCATCTTCTATCAATAAACAATTTGTGCACGTTTTACGTTTTTTGTTTTTTTTTTGGTTTTACGTTTTTATCCATTGTTCACAAAACCGAATTCCGATGATCTCAAATAATGATTGACTCTAAAGACGCCGAAGATATTCGAAGATAAGAAACAGAAAATTTATGATCGGAAAAAAGGAGATTTTTATCAATAAACTATCGCCATTCAACCTAATAATTCAACATCTCCTCCGCAGGAAGAATTCCATCGATAATAACAGAGATCAATTCGTGAATTAATAATAATAACTTTATTACACGGGATCAAGCCCTTTTACAATATATAATTTGAAAAGTACAAAGAAAATGCAAATAAGCATAAGCTGCAAAATTAAAAAAGAAATATTTTTGAATTAAATATAAAATGGCGATTATATACTTAAAAATACCGAAGTTCGACATTTGAAAATGAATTAAACATTTAAAGGCTACATTTGAAAGAAATGTAGCGTGTTGGAAGTGATTAAAATAATCATTTGTAAATTTCACTAAATGTGAGTTTAATTCCACATTCTGAGTAACGTAAAATTATTCTGTTCCGAAATGCGCCAAAAATGCTTAAAAAATGCTTCAAAAAAACTAAGCATTTTGAATGAATCTGTCGCATCGATTGGAATAATATTTTATTAAGTAGCCCGAAATTAATTCTAAATATCCCATAGAAATCTTCAAGAGACACTGTAAATAACCCTTGATTCCATTTTAATAACCTTTTCATTAGTCTGTTCACATCCCGAAAGCACCGTCTCGGAAGATACCTTTCCTTATTTTTCATTTATTTTCAGTACTTAATTTAAAACTTACTACCGAATGACGAAGCTTAGTCAATCATCTTCCTTGTAGACGAAATCATTTCATACCATCAATAAAATTATTTCCCGTACGAGTTGTGGACAGGAAGTAGTTTTTGTGCTCGCGAGAGCCAAGGATGGAGAACCAATCGTCAATAATCCCACGAGAGAAATGTTGCGGTGCATACTTATCGAATCACGCTGATATTTCTGGATCGCGGATGGACGAACACGACCCTGAGTTGGCGTAAAATCGATGTAAAATTTCACAGGTCGGTGTGACACATCGCCAGAGGGCATTGAAATAGCGCACTTCCATTCTATGAGGAAATGAAGAGACTAATGCGGAACGAAATGCAGCGCAGCGAAATTATTATTTCCATGCCTTGGGCGGAAATGAATAATTCCTCGTTTTCTAAGGATAGCTATTCATGCAACCCTATATCTTGACGAATGGATTATTTTTCTTTGTTTTTGGAACAAAGTAGAGGAAAACGTATCTTTCACTTAATTTTGTCTATCCTGTGAGATGATCAGGCGTTACTTTGTGGAAGGCCATTTAGATAATGAAGAAAAACAATGTAAATTTTCCACACTTTTATTTTACTGACGACCGGTTTCGCTACCGCAGTAGCATCTTCTGGTACAGAAAATTTTGGAAGTTTTCATAAAAGTCCTGAAGGGTTGGAGGGGAAAGGGAAGGAGGGGAATATCTTTTTGGGATAAGCGGTGAGGTTATGGGGGAAGGTGTGTTCATTTGTGAGGAAAACCCTTCAGGACATTTAAGAAACCTTCCAAAAATGTCTGTACCAGAAGATGTTACTCCGGTAGCGAAACCGGTCGTCAGTAAATTAAAAAGTGTGGAAAATTTACATTGTTTTTCTTCATTATCTTTGTCTATCCTGTTCATGGTTTTGTAAATATGAAAGCTTCAGATTTATATGACGGTAAACATGGATAACATCGTTGTTGCTCCTTACTTGTTCACTGATAGAATTAGTGAGTGGCGCACTCCTCGTCTTGCCTGCAGATATTGACTCCTTTCCTGTCGATGTCTAATGGCGAAGGGTTCAACCGGCTTTCACGCTCATTATTAAACAAACAGACTATTTTATGATTTTCTCTCTTTCTTTGCCGACTTTAATCCTCGAATTCAAAACTCAGCACACAAATATGCAGGTCGAGGTTCGGCACGGGTTAAAAACTGTTGCGTTTGAGTCATATTTTGTTGTGAACATGGATCGCAAGGAAGACTCGGACCACCAAACGTATTCTCAGGTGTCTTTAACGCGCGTAAATTTATTAAACTGCAGCTGCTTTTGTTTATGTGAACCGGGAATTTCGAGTTTAAATTTGAGTGCACTCTCATCTTTTGCCTTTTTTTTAGGCAAAACGTGGTTTTCCCGTTAAGGTGAAAAGCCGGCCACGTCCCATTCGTTCTTTCAGCGAGAATATTAAACGTGGCACTAACAACTTAAATATATACTCGAAAATATTTGAAATCAAAGCAGAACTGACGAAGCAGCGAGGTTCATGAGAGGTGAATAGTTGAACGTGACGACTGTATTCACACTTGAGCTGCTTGCCCACTATCTAAATATTTCCGTCTACTTCGCGGCGATTCATCCTTGGTATGGCAAAAAAAAACGAAAAACCAGTACAAGTGATTCTTTGTATACGGAAATTTCGTTACGAGTATAGCGACGGAGTTAGGATCCTGCAATTTTTGGTGCGCGAAATTTGTGGCGGAGAAGAAGTACTTCAGATATTCATAACTTACTTGGAAACATCAAATCTGTCTTACGCAAAACTCGCTTCCGTTTCATCTGTTCATTATAAAGGCCGTTTCTGAGATAGAAGGTTCGATTATTTGGCATAAATGAAAATCAATTTCATTTAAATCTGAAAAACAATTATTCGTTAAAATTTATGCAGAAGAATATTACTTGCCTATGTCTACGTAAGAACCCTGCAAGCCGCCTTTCGGCGTGTGGCAGGGGGGATAACTTGTACTTAGAGTACAAGTTTATTCGGAACAGATTGAAGTATTTCAAAATATTACATCATTTCAGATTAAAACTATATGATTTTCCACAGACGGTATTATAAGCATAGGGAATATATTGATTACAGCTGCACGATGTTTTCCGTCTATTGGATCAATATGGACACTAACCCATGGGAAAATGGATGGATACTAATCTAGTTATCGTGTTTTTATAATTGAATGTACCCAAGGAAAAATGGACTTGAAAAAAGTCTGACGTACACTTTTTTCAAGTCCATTTGGGAATTTACCTGGGTGCACGGCCTTATGTGCAAAGTCACCTCAACCCTTTCCTCGAATTGAATGTACGTACCAATGAGAAAGGAATGGGTATGTAGATAACTCGCTATAAATTTCAGTTTTAGCTTATATTCTACGTAGTTCGTTTGTGATTTGAAGTCATCAAGCCCACGACTGTTCGTAGTGTTTATTCACCCAGATATATTTGTAAATTGAGAATTGCACTTTATGGAAGCAAAAGAAACTTCATTGTTTCTGGTTTTCCCTGCTAATCCACCTGAAGAGCACAAAGAGAAGGCGAATTTTGTTTGAACAAACGATTCGGCGCTGGGGATCGATAATTTAGCGAAATGAATTGTTTTGATTGCTGCAACTTAGAAATGCACCGAATTGCATAATTTCGCGGAAGCTTCGACAGCGTCTCGGAAGGTGTAAGCACGAGTGGCGTCCTTTCTGAGGGCTTCCAATTACTCCACGGGAATGATTGCTAATCCCATTGTGAATCCATCATAGGTGACATTACTGAAGGACCTTTACGCAACAATAGGCAACGGAAAAAGTTCGCGATGACATTGTGCATTAATACCCACGAGAGGGTGTTGTAACGCGAAATGCAGAAATCGAGTCCAGCGGGTTGCAGTATTCACAAGGGAATCACTAGCAATTCCCACGAATGGAAATAGTTCGGTTATCACCGATAGGTTATACAGGAGAACAACACTGCCGTCGATTCACGGGTAAGCATCGCAAAGTATCGTATTTTCTAGTGATGAAGGCGAGCTCAATAACTATTGCGTCTTTGATTTGTGTATTGGTATTCAATATCTGCGTTGATGCACCACAAGAAGCTCATTGGCGTACGGAAGGGGACGATGCTCTTAATTTCCATTATTCCCTGTTATCAAATTTCGGTGATAAGCATATTTAACTTTCCTCTGTATTTACGAAACAGAGTCAAATGTCAGTTTCATTTTTTTTTTGTCTCTATATGGTTTATAGATAAATAAATAGATAAAGGACTTTATTAGGCGACATTGAGACTTTCAAGTCCCATCTCACATCTAACTTATACTACTGTTAATAATAAAATTGTTAAAATACAAATCCATACTAGTATTAAGACACAATCATGTACAAATATTAAAGTGAAATTCATGGTGGTGATACTAAGAAAACTACTGCGGTATTGGTGACGATGAATAACGGTATTCTTAATTTTCATTCCTTATCGAGGGCTACGGATAGAGTTACTCATAGGTTCATTGTGCTGCACTTTGACTCTTTTGGCTGATGGTTACCTTAGAGAGGAAAAGAATAGGGAGTTCCCCACTCCTCATATTGCGTAAAAAGCCTCATTTCCTGAACAGGGCTTGAGGTGTTGCTCAAAGTGTTGAGGGTAAACTAACACTCGGATTTATTACGTTTCTAGATCACATTTTTGCTAAAAATTACGTGAATATTTTTACCTACATTACCTATTCGGAATTGCACGAATAACCGTAACGTAAATCCAATGCACTGCTAAAAGAATTCCGAATGTAGAACAAAGAGATGTACGGAAGAAAATACTTGAAAGAGAGAATTAAATCGAACTCACTAATGGACATATGGGAAAGTGAGAACAAATCTAATTCAACCGAGAGAAAGTTTTGTGATTACAAAAGATTGTTAGATAATGAGTCGCAGCAATCAAAGCAAATTATCATAATTATAGAGGATTTGTGCTATACCTAGGAGATTATCTTTAAGTAATATTACACACATTCTGTGGTTTCCAATAAATCGTTCTGAACTTATCACTTCGTGGGATTATAATTCTAAAATCAATTTTTGCGTTTTCTTCTTAAGATAGAAAAGGAGTTGAATGCCGCGAGTGTGCAGAAGTGAAGGAGCGTATTTGCATGAAGTTGCCGTGAATGGCGGAGGTAAATAAAACGATGCAAATTGAGATTCGTGTCGCGGATGTGCACGGGGAATGCGGAGCTTTACAGCGCAGTGAAAGATGAATCTGAACGTAACGTAGCGATGTGCTGACACTCCATTTATCTAACACGTTGCTGTGGCTTAATCAAGTAACATTCAGCCGACGAAAACTGAAGGGTGTTTATAAATCCGTGCTCAATGCGTATTTAACGTGATGAAAATGTTTACCTTCGGTAATCTTTAGTTTATAATCAGGTTAACATCTTGTTCCATCAAATAATAAGCAAAAAGTTTATTTTAGCTATATAATATTGCCCGTTTCCTAAATATTTCGTTTTCGACTGTGTATAATTGATTTTTTTTTCGTAATTCATTTAAAATTTTGATTCTCGAACTAACAATGATAGCAGGTCCCTTCAATAATAGATTAGATTTTAAAGTCTGGTAGGAATATATTATTGGAATTTTTATGATGAATTTATTTAATGAGAAACGAAATAATTCGATTATCATAAAATCCTTAATTATTTACAAATATTCTTCCTCTAATTTGTCCTTATTGTAGATTAAGTCTATCCAAAAATTCCACCCAAAGCTTAGCAAAGCAATGAAAATGGTGCTGATGAAGACTAATCTTTTGGAAACAGCACAAATTTAAATTAATCCTGCAATTTCAATGCTTCGCTCCATGGAACATAAATACAGATGTTTGGACTGCATTACTCAGTCGCATTAGACCCTAAAAAATACATGGTAATCTCAAGGATATGAGGCTAAAAAGCTTCCTGTTTCGAAATGACTCATCTCGATCCAAAAATGCTATGGGGTATGGGAATGAGCGAACGATATATTCGGTAACGTCTCTAAAACTATAGAAGCCATCCTTAACTTAACCAAAAGGAGGGAACGGAAATGAGGAATAACCAAATAGTTTTAGAGGTTTAAAGTCTCCGATAGCCGTTATTGTCGGCGCTCGGCCTCTGGTTGCACCGGTAATCGGAAATGGCAGGAAGGCCCGTACTACCGATCTTCTAAGAAACCAATGTATTACCCAATGAATTGCATTTCAATAGTAATGCTTTCGTCATAAACATAACCACTTAGAAGAAGTCGATGGAAGGAGTGAAAGCGATCCTCATTGGGAAATGTTCGAGGCACTTCCTTGCGTCGGAGAAATAATCCAGGGTCGTTCTCAGGTAATGTTGGAGAGGCGTAACCCGGATCCGATCCAAGGATCGGCGAAGCGCAGTGCCGCGCTCTCCTTTCGTCACGCCCCTCGCCCAACATCATGTCCTTCGAAGACATTTTTCCATTCGGAGGCATTTCCTCTTCTGGCGTTTACCACGGATGTTTCGGTAACGTTCTCCATCGCATAACTCCCACACTTCCCGTGCATTGAATTCATTCCAAGGCTTCTGATAAATCGGTCGGGAAGTTGTTTTGCTATGCCTCCAGCCTATGAAGTTCGAATGTAAAATACACAACTGATTGAAGATGGAAGCACGTCTATTCCGATTCAGTACCGTCAACAGATACTCTTCTTCAGTTAAGAACATCTAATATTTTCCGAAAAATTAACGAGGAGATGAGATTGGATGGCGATAAAAAGGTAGTGAGCCTTAAACGTTTTTGCGGGACAATAATTTCGAGCGTAAAGATATCTATTTATTTTTGGAGGAAACGAAATTTGGAGAAACTAAGGAGACCATAAACTTAGAGTACAGCACTTTCAGAACTTTGTAACTGCTAAAGAATTAGATGGATGCAAAAATACATGTATTTTCATATCCTTTCCGAGTTTGACGGCACGGAGCCGCCGCGAGCTTATACTCAAAAATGTTTTTCTTTCTTAAATGAAATATTACCCTCGCCAAATCTTTTTAAATTGTAGAGAAATGTTGTATGTACAACATATAAAAAATAGAAAAATCGATGGCATAGGTACACCGTCAAAAATGGATTTGAAAATTTTAAATTGTTATAAACTTTATTAAATTGTTTAAATTTTATAAAGACTTCCTATGTTTATCTTTCCTAAAAAAGACCTTTAAATTAAGCCATTCTGTGTATTTGTAGCTTCTATATTACCGGAGATATGGCCTCGAATGCGAAGGCACTTTTGTAAAATTTCAATTTTTAAATATTGCAATATTTCATAAACAATTGCGTTAATTACGAAACGGATCAGGGGTTTTCATTTTGTTATCAAATCAAAGCGATTCGCCAAATTTGGTCAAAATCGGTTGCCTCAAGGGTCAATTTTGCCAATTTCCTTGTCGAATTGGCGTGGAATGACCCACATATATTTTTTATCTTAAAGTTAAATTCCATTTCAAAAGTTGCGTTACTTCCAAAGAAGTGTTACTTTCAAATTAATAGTATTGGTCGTCTAAATAATAAAACATATAATTCTTTATAATCGGATCGGAGCTCAATATTTGTTTTTTAAAGCGCATCGACATCTTAGGTCATTTCGTACATGTGCTCCCACCAGGAATCGAACCCGAGACAGCGTTAACCGGAGCCGAACGTGCAGCACACTTGGCTTTCCGGAAGTCTTCGGATTGGATCTTGATTTATTTCCGTAGCATCGCATTAAACATTTGAATAGTCCGCGCATAAGCGTACATTTGTTTTACCAGACACAAGGTGAAAGATGAAAGAAATTTCAAAAAGCCAGAATCCCAAATTTCCATAGACAATGGACCAAAAGGAAGAGAAAAGGTGGTCCAGTCGATGACTGAGACCTCCGATATTTTCTGCGTATGGTCAAAAACAATATTCAGTGGCCATGGCGATTTAGGTTACACAGATTTCATTCTCACATATATATTTATCCTGCGTTAGGAGAAAGAATCGTATAATAGAAACACCAAATATGGTGATGTAGGCTGAGAGCGGCCTCCTTAGGAACCATTGCCCTTGAAACCTTTAGCACGACCTTGAGGAGGAGGCCACATGAATTGGAGGCCCGCAAAATGGGCCAATGCACTCCCCCATCACGAAGTGGTTTCGATAATTCAGGAAGACTCCGATGAGAAGAAGGCCTCCGTTAGCCCAAAATCGCCGAACATTTTCTTCCAAGTGGAACTCCGAAGTCACGTACAAGGAGATTACACTCACCGGGAAATTTCGCGCGTTATCCACGCGATCGATGGCTTATTAGGGGGTCAGAAGAGGTGTTAACGCCCCTGCTTTCTCACGCCCATTGCGGACAAATTCCCTGGATTGATACTTCGACAGATTACAAATTGGAATTTAATTCGGCAATGAATGTGATTCCATCTGTTTACAAATATACACATTTGCTGCTTTTTTATTTTTCCGTCACAGGCTCGTATCGACGTCTCTGGGATCGACCAAGCTGGTTCGTTATTCTTTTTAAATGGGTCGGCTACATTGTCATAGTTTGCTGTTTTATTGTTAATCATCGAATAACTAAAAGAAATAATAATTTACTTAGTTTAGTAGTTGAAATAAAATGTATAGGTATTGGATCCATATTGAATAACTTACAGTCGGAGTTTTTGATGCTTTAACAACATCTTTGATTTTACCCCAATTGAAAAGTTTATTACTGGAACCCAAGCAGCTTTGTACGTTTTCCTGAATTTAAATCATTTTTAAATATATTAGTTAGATACCAAAGAAGGAAGTACGCGGACGCCCAATAGAATCGCTACCTAACTCCAGTTACGAAATAAAGATGTAAAAGCTGTTGCATCGAAGATGAGCTCAGCCTTAAAAATCCAATGGAGATGTTGGTTTTGAGGTCCCTTGAGTACGTTTAGAATGTTTTCCCAATGACATCTGTCGGCGTGGGTGTTTGTTTTCCAAAGAGAAATGTTTTGGGTGCTCTTAAGCATTCGGAAAATTTCACAACGGACAGTTAATTGAGCAAAGAAAGAGAAGTTTTCAGGATGCGGCAAAAACAAGCATTAGCCTGTTTTGTTTCTATTTTTTGTTTCCTCCGTAACTCGCACTTATTTTTTTCATTCGTGTGAAGGCAGTAAAGCGTTTACGGACTGAATATCGTTCAAGATCTTCTATAAAAAATACAATTATCTTACTAATGAATTTTATCGAGTTTTATTAACACATTTTTGAAGTATGAGTTAATAATAATCTCTTTTCTTTTCATCATTTTTTGTCGTTACGAAGTCTTGTTTCTCGAATTATTTGTGGAATTATCGTCGGCGCATAATCGTCGGAAATATTCTATAATAATTTGAAATAATCTGCATAAATAAGTGCTTCTTAATCTTTTTTAATAGTCGCTTTTCTTTTGAATCTGAAAATAATCTCTCGCACCTCCTTGAAAATGTGTTTCTATATTTTATTAAGGAAAACATAATTTATTTATTTCATTTATTGCAAGATAATTCATTTATTGTATACACAAATGAATACATTTACAATAAATAATTAGCGTATAAAACAACGTATTTAATGGCTACGTTGTATTTAATTTTCATTAAAAATTTAGAAACGTCAATCGTTCCCCTAGTTCCCAGCTGCACCCTCGGTTAAGAGCCTCTGTCATAAATGATTATCTACAATAATTCATAATGGAATTCCTTTATACTAAGGTATTTACTGTTCAATAAAAGGCAGATTTGAAGTCTTTTGCGTTCGAACATAGGATAATATCTATCAAAGAACGTATAATTATAATTTCCATAAGAATTCAAACACCTGCGCATTATTAGATATCGCGAATCGCCAATGGGGAGAAAGTTACGCGCTGGTTTTATTGCTGGTTTGATCCGGTGTAATCGGCGGCTGTTTTCGGAATTCCCTGAGAACTAATCGAGACAAATTTCCGAGAAAGCCGAGAGGCGGATCCGAAAACGACCTTCTCTCACGAAGCAAACGAAGGGTTGCGAATAAATCTTCCAGGATGCATTCACCCGCTATTCCAAAGGTCTTCCCATCATTTCCTGGAATTAAATGAAATCTCATCGCGCTTTAACTACAGCGACATCTCCAACGGAGAGGATGTCCGTTCAGGTTCTCAAAAAATGTCTTCTTTGTAATCAATGATCTCCTCAAAATTCGTCCGCTGAACGGTGGAGAGTTACAAAGAGAAACAAATTAGGTTTTGTCCCCAGAGGAAGCGTTCAAGGGATGTGAAAGGGCCTTGCTTAATTCCTTGATTGTTAAAAGCATAAGTGAATGAATGAGAGAAAATCACATGTTCGATTCCATTTCACGCGATCGGGGAAATTTACCGCTACAGTTTCGTAAAATTGACATAATAATCTTTTACTTTACTTATAAATAGATAGTACTCGCAGTATGACTTTGACATTGGGGGCAGATTTTCCATATCTTCAGGAGATGTCACCTGAAACAAATATCTACAATTATGAAAGGACTTCCTAGATCCAACGGTTGCACAGCGACCTCTTTCTAAAGAATCTCGTCAATCTTCTCATGCTCCTTTCCATCAAAATCCTTCTCTTTCAAGCGATTTGAATCGATAACTTAATTATAAAGAGCTCCGGTCGAGATGTGGCCTGTGTTTTTCCTCTGCCACTTATTGACACTTACATAATATGCAATTTTTCCATATCCTCATTTACTTTTCTTTTTAGCATTCAATGACCACCTCACAATCTCCAACCATGACTGTTGGGCCTTGCTTTCTCCGTATGGGATTCAAATGTATTAATAATATATTTTTATCTCCTGAGAAATTCAGTCTCAGAGATTCCCTTAAATCCCATATTTCTAGGAAAGACTAAAATTAGCTCGAGAATAATCCGTCGCAGCCGAAATCAATTCTGCTGATAAATTGAATTCCGCTTCAGAATTTCTGCTTCCACTATTTCCGCGAAGTTGGGAGCCTGCAAATGTATTACAGTCTGCAGGATAGATAAGGAGATCGATTATTTTAATTCCCTTACAGAATTCCTTCGGCAAATTCCTTTTCGATGCTCACGAAATTTCTGTTGGTAACTTTTCATATAACCTGCATTGGCTGCCAAGACCGTTTCGCATTTCTGGAATACCAGTGATATGATCGAGCATGAATGATCGGAGATTCAATCGGTCCGTTATGAGGCAAAAAGAAAATGATCTACTACAGTTTCAAGAATTTAGTCGGATTCGTGGTTAACACTTCCTTCTGCACATACCGTTAAAAACCCTAGCAGCGGCCTGACTCAACGGTTCTCGGAGTTGATAAAAGGGTGATTACGACGCAGAGCAGCTTCCATCCACTGACGCAGCACCTCACAATCCATTTACGTCGCCTTTAAGACAATCGCGAAGCCGCCGACGCAATGGCTTAATTATTGACGGGAGAAAACAATCTTTGAAATGAGCATTTTTTCGTAGGGGGAGGGAAGGGAACGGAAGGAGGGCGATTTTGTGGAAGACGCACGGCGATGAGCACTTCCGATTTAATTAGCGGAAAAGTGCATCCGCTAATGAGGACCTTCGATAACTACTTCCGTCGCGAAAAACCGATTGGAGAAGTTAGCAGGTGTCTGTGGAAGGACGGCCCTCTTCAAGGTTGCCGAAGACGCCCTAAGGCGATCCTCCGCCGCCCCTGCGACCGTCTGCGAAGGAGCTCTTGGAGGCCTTCCCAACGCATTCTCCGAGCGATTAGAAAAGTAATGAAGAGATGAGCGACGACGTCCTCCGGGTCGGAAGTAGGGGATGAGCGATCCCGTGGCCTCGGAGTTGGGGAGGCTATCCGAAATAATGTAATTCCCCTACGTCTCTGAAGCGGCCCTGTTAATTTGTTATTGACTAGAAATTTTAGTTACGAGGACTATTTAAAGATATGATTAATATTAAGTTGTTTTAGTGTGAAATTGATTTTAATATGCATTTTGTTATTAATATGAGATATTAAGGAAATTTGTCTTAAATTATAATCTATCGATTCGTCCGAGATGTTGTGGAAAGACATAATTGAAAATAGATCTCTTCTTTTCCACAAAGGTGGAAAGGTTTACCTTTGTGGAAAAGTAGAAATCTATTTTCAATTGTCTTAAATTGTTGCTTAATGATAAGAGTAGGTGTATTGAAAGGGCTATACTTTTCCGCGCTGTTTAAAGAAAAACATATTTGAAGGATCATCGCCGATAACCTCTCCAACAAGGGTTTTGAAGACGGTCATTTTCGGTAAATGAAATCCGCAATCAAAGGGGTTTTTGCAAACATTTAGTACCATTGAAGACTACTATACGTAATGCGAGGGTGTCTGTACCATTGCGTCTTAATTCTAGGAAGACAAGAAAAAAATCAAGAGTAATTACGAGGAAGAGTAATGAAGGCGAGGACATCAACAACATAAACACACCCCGTTCCGATTATCGCGTCGAAAATATTTTAATCCGAACGTCTTACGATGACCCTGGGCTTAATTTCCGGTCACCCTCGATGACCATGTCGGGATCCCCGGTGAGTCAGCTCGAGGTACCCTGAGAGGAGAAGCACTCGCAGAAAAACTGTGCGACACTCTTTGCGCCGAAATCCTCGCGAAACGGGAAGATATCACGGCGAAAAATTCCGAAGGTATCTCGGAGGGGTAAACCTCGGCATTCGGGGGGTCGTGGTAACCCCCAGCGACCACATTCACCAGAAAGAGAACGGATGTGGCCACCGACTTCTGCCACCTTACGTCAACATCCCCGGTAAGAATTTGCGCGGTGACGGAAAAAACAAGAGCGGCGCCTCGGAGGGCAGTCCGGAGGGTGTCCACGGAGGATCCGCTTACCTGAGGGTGGCGCGCCGTCCGGAGTCTGCAGAGAGAGGTCTTCGAAAGCGGTCCTTTTGGGGGGTCAGATATCCCAACACGAGCTAACACTTATCCACTCACTACACACGGCGCGCATTAGGACACGCGAATGGCCGGGACCTCTCCCAGGCGGCTACTGATACCTCTCCGCCTCGCGAAGCTCACTTTTTCTCCGGACGGGAGAAAGAGAGGGGAAACATCGATTCGCCGAGCGCTATGTGTCAAGGGCGCTGCAGCAATGCGATAGCGACCCCTTCGTAGGCGCCATCCGTCGGTGGATCCCGCAACTGTCAGAGAAGAGAGAGAGAGGGGGACCTTGGGAGAATCACTTCCCACGCGCGGCAAAAGTGTCCGTCGCTTCCCTTATTGGGCTCTCGGGGCCGTGGGATTGCCTCCGCACATGTCCGCCAAAAGAGAAAGGGTCCAGCGAACGCAATACTCTTGCCCTGCCTTCGCGACCTCCGAGACATCTGATGGAGAGATGTCACCCGCTCTTTGGTCCAGATGGGTTCGAGGGCCGGAACACCCCACCTGGATCCCTTCAGGAACGATCCTGACTAGATTCAAAGCAGGACCGCCCTATCAGGGGCCCCCTTAACCATGGAGTACTCCTGTCTCATTACTGGAACATTCGTCGACAGCTGTTTTTCCTCTGCTCCTCTTCTATTCTTTTGTTGCCTATAATGGAATTCGTCAATTAGCACAAAGGCTGGTTTGGTCCTCAACTCCACTATTGGCTGCCAAAAGCTTTGGCAAGAGAATAAGGAGTATTTGGCAAAATAATGAGTGAGATCCTTTGCTTGCCCCAACGAGTGGATTGGTTTGCCCGAGCAAAGGAAAGAGTGTGCTGTACAATGACCCCATGGGTGACATTTTTCGCAGATTACAATGAATAGAATTGAGGACGGATTCCGTCTCTCAGCATCTCTCATATTTCAATAGGGCAAAGAAGACTAGCATAAGATAAAAGTAAACGAAAGATCTATTTTCCTCTTTCTTGGACTCTCTTGGAAAAGACTCTCGGAAATTGCTGCCTCTATTAATATATGGTAGTAGAAACAACACTAAAATCAACTTAAGGATAAATCACAAGGAAGATTGGATGTGTGATTGTGGTTTATCCTGGCTGCACGCCATTTCGTGCAAATAACCTATACCCAATTTCCTTGTTTATCAATTTAAGGATATAGATATTGCAATTCAAATACCATCGGTTTTCACTAAATTTCTGAAATTATATGAAAAGGCTTATTCAAGTTACAATAAATTAATTACTTTGGAGCTCATTTTCAATTGTATATTCCAATAAATGAATTACTCCGTTACGACATCCCTGCACGATCAATAGAAAAGCCGTGCTTCGGAGATCTCGCTTCGTGCAGACCTATAGCCAGAAACAATGCCCAAATACTCATTGGAATATATTATTTCTATAAAATTAAAATAGTTCATTTTTGATTTTTTATCACTGAGTATTTGATGGCAATAGGTCGCAATTGTTAATTCTATTTGCTTCAAGTTTCAGGTATAATGAATGTTCCGTTTAACGATTAATTACTTTAATGAATATCAGCGGTATTAAAATTAAATATTCCATGGTACGTAGTTGAAATTAAATGGGAAAAGATAAGTTTTTCTCAATTTCACGATCTACAGTGCAATGCGTGACTATCGCGTGGTTGCTAAACACTTATTTGCTAGTATTCTGTCAGCAATTGTCAAGAGGAGGAGGCGAATCCATTATTTCGGCATTATTCTCTGACAGTCTCAAGCGGATCCCTGCAACGTACGTTTGCTGTTTTCCTTGTTATTAGTACACACCAACGACCTTTTTAATGATTTAGGAGGTGAAATTAGAATTTTTGCGGACGCCACGGTGAGCTATGGCGAGCAGAAGGGATAAGTTAATCTTACATTAGGTCTGGGCGGGATTATCAAATGATACGTTGATTAGCTCACCGGACTTGACAGATTTTCTGAGTTACATCCACACTAAGTTACAACCACAGGAAAATAAACTTAATCACATTAGAGTAGGTGAAATATCCCAGTTAGGAATAATTTAACATCGTGTACCAATATCCACAATATGGATGTGTACTTAGAGAAGTTATTCTTCAAGAGAAAATTTTGAAGGGGTGATTCAAAGGTCCGTCAGCGTTATAATTATGCGCTAATTAGAGCACACCAATCGGTGGATTTGGAAAGCACAAATCCGATGTGATGCAATTGATACATCGATGACTCATATCAATGTGGTCCTTTTTCAATGGACAGCAATATTAAGAACAAAGGAGATAACATTTTACGTTGAATTTAATTACCAAATTCAAAGACAAATTATTCTCGAAACGCTTATTTTATATGCGTCTACCCTGTTATAAAAAGCAATAAGGCCCAGTAAAAAAATATTTGGGATATTTCGTTTCA
This sequence comes from Sympetrum striolatum, assembly GCA_947579665.1. Classification (NCBI taxonomy): domain Eukaryota; kingdom Metazoa; phylum Arthropoda; class Insecta; order Odonata; family Libellulidae; genus Sympetrum; species Sympetrum striolatum. Next base: position 1,008,346 of record OX388344.1, read on the forward strand.
GTTTGCGGTCGATACCTGATAGTAACTGATTAGAAAAAAATCTGATGTGGCCAGCACATGACTTTCTCCATATATAAGATGTAAATATTTATCTACGACAATAATTTCGAACTCTATATTCTATCTAAACTTGGAAGATGAGTGATTAATTTATATATTATTATCTTTTACGTCACAAACATTATAGATAACGTTTTTCGGGACATGATCGATGAATAACGATGAAATTGGCCTTTCGCCCATAGAGCCCAGAGCGCCCACAAAGTACATAATCAGCAACTTCCGGTTTATCAGTATTTCATGAATAACTCCTAAACAATCATTGATACAAAAATATGTTTCATACAAAAGTTATAGTAAAATATTTTTTCTAAAACGTTTATAAATAATAATATATACCTAAATATCATATTTATGGAGATATTTTGAAAACCGGAAATTAGCTTTGAAGAATAAAGCTCGACTTCCAATCAACCGATTTACTCTAAAAACTAATCAACTCTAACAAAATCAACCAAAGTACTATATATGAAATTTGGTGTTGATACAGCGAATAGTTTCCATGTTAGAGCGCCCACAAAGTACATAACAGCTACTTCCGGTTTATCGGTATTTCAAGAATAACTCCTAATCAACCGGTGATACAAAAATATGTTAAATACAAAAGTTATAGTAAAACACATTATCTAAAACTTTTTTAAGTAATACAATATACCTATATATAATATTTATGTAGATATTTTGAAAACCGGAAATGAGCTTTGATGAATGAAGCTCGACTTCCGGTCAACCGATTTACTCCAAAAACTAATCAACTCTGACAGCACACACCACAGTACTATATATGAAGTTTGGTATTGATACAACTAATATTTTTCACGTTAGAGCGCCCACAAGCACAGACACACATACACACACACACACACACACACACACACACATACACACGGACATCATTCCGAAAATGGTCAAAACGTGTTCTAGGGACCCCAAAACATGTATTTCCGTTGAAATCTCGAAGTCGAATTTTTCATGAAAACAATACTTTCTCTATACTTCGTATATGGAGAAAGTAAAAATATTGTATCTATCACTATTATAGTTTTCGTCAATTTTATCCTATTTAGATGGAAAAATATTCCTATCGGCTCTTACATAAAGAAGCTGAGTCATGTCTGCATACGGAGAAGAAATGGTTCAATTTTGTTACTGTAATTTTTTTTTCATACTTTTGTTCATACAATGAAATTAAAATATTCTGTTTTAGCGTCTCATTGATAAGTTGGAATGATTAAGACATAATTCAGGAGTAATTACTCGCATATTCTTATATTGTATGAGTAATTCCCCGTGACTCCCGACGAGTGAAACATCTCAGTGAGCGTCTCCGTGGTCCGGGGTCGCAGTGATTCTCGCTGACAGCCACGATGAGGGCCACATTCACGGTGACTCCCGCCGAGGTCCATGCCTAGCTGCGAGAGACACAGAAAATGGTTTAAGTAGCTGCTCTGGAGTCAGTGTCACATCTAATCACCGAGCGTTCTAGTTTTTTTTTAATATTCAATTTACAGATTCGGATCCGTTAAAGAGTTATTATCAGTATGCTAGGGGAACTCTGCTGTAGGTGGCTTGTCTTCCAAAAATCGGTCTTATGAGCTACATGAAATTTTTACAACATCAAACTGTTTTATATGAAGCGCTTATCTCCGGAAACCATTTTTAATAAAAATATTTGCATCATCTGTAATTTTTATTTGAAATTTTAATTTTAATCAAAATATATAATTATCAACTATAATACATTGATAAAATTAGATAAATAAACAGGAAGAAAAGTAAATATGTAAATCTATCCTAATATATGGTTATTAATAAAGTATAAATGTTCTATTAACTAATTAAAATATATCGATGAAGTGTAATACTAAGCATAATATACGGGGGAATTAAAACATCAACTCGGGGATTTGCCTCGCCTTCGAGAGGGCCTACCATTGATTCGATATGCGCCTGTGCGTTCCCTGACACGCCCGAGATATCTCGGGCAAGACTACTTTTCCCGTTGTCATCGCATCGCTCACGAGTTTTCTCGTTGTTATTTTCGAATGCTCCGCCGGAGGAAGAGTGAGCTTCATGCTTTAGACTTAGATTTCAATGAAATACTGTAACAAAACATTACTGTAAAAATAGACGTAATATCGATTTATAAAATTCACAAGTCCTAATACTTCTTCGTTATTGACAAGAGCGAAAACGTATAAAGATCGTTATTTAACGTTTATGTTTCAATAAATAGGAAGCACCTCTTGTGAACAATCGAATTTATACTAAGTTAAAATGAATCGCCGGTTAGAATAGCAACTAGAGCTAGAGCATGAACTTTGCATTTATCATTACTAAAAACAACAAGAGTAATTATTTACTCGATTCTTTCGTGTGTTTCAATTTTGTTTACTTCTAGAGACACTTTGTAAATTTGAATGTTTTAAAAAAATTCATAGCCATATTTTTTTCGATGGATTCTGGTGAGATTTCCTTTCTTTGTCTGTACATCTTTACCTCGAGAATAATATTCTTACCCTCAAGCTTCATTAATCTATTACTATGACTATGATAGCTCTACTTTAAAACAGCCACGCTGGTCGATCGGATGGGTTGTTTATAATCATGAAATTCAACAAGATATTCATCTACTTTATCGTAATGCTCGCAATTTCGAACCGTAAATGATGTTTTACAGCAAAAATAAAAATTTTAAATCAAATTTTCCTTCGTTAAATACTCGTTTCGGTTTCTTAGGATCATTATGTCTAATTTAGTTTTGTTTCCAAAAAAATTATAAGGTTGCAAATTATCAAAATCAATTTCACTAAAATTTAGAGAAGTAGTTTGCGACTCAACACAAGTTTGTACGGTTTGAGCATGACCTAATCCAGAAAAGTAGACCTGGGTTCATGTCCCAGTCGTGTCACAAGTTTTCAATTCTTGTTCAACCTTATGGAGAGTTACTAACATCGTATGAATAAATTAATACAAGACGGTGATTATTATATAAAACAGTAGATATGCAAACACATGTATAGCGTAACGCATGGAATGATGCATTATTCTGTCTAATTCTATGTGAGATGCTCGAACAGAATTGTTTAACGTTTTTGACACATATTTTAATTTAATTTTATATTTTTCTCTACAAAAATCTTAATCCTGTTTCACATTTTCTCTGAAACAAAAATTTAATTTAATTCCTTAAGAATTAGTTTAAAATTATAGCTTTTACTTACGTTTTTATTTACGTACGTTCATGGTGGTAGGAATGGTCTAAGGGCATCGAAAGCGCAAAGGAGGAAAACCTTTTAAAATGAAGCTGCCTCGTACTTAAATAACATACAATTGGATGACTGAAGATATTCGTATCATCTCGTATACATTCGCCACGAAATGAACGCACGAGGTCGCTCAATGAGATTTGGATTAAAACTGTGCACACACGTATGCGCCAGAGTGGGCACAAATTGTCTCTCACACACGTTGGAGGGAAAACAATCGATAGTCGAGACGTAACATTACGCCGAGAGCACTTGCAAAAAAATAAAATATTATTCTTGGAGCCATAGAGTAAGGATATCTCTCCTAAGTAAGGATGCTTACTCTATGGTGGAGTTTAAGTGTCCTTAATATTATATTTTGAGTATATTAGGGTTTGAAGGTTAGAGATGATCCATGCCTAAGACTGAAAATGATATCTTTAATATCCGAACAAATTTTTGGACAGAGCAGTTGAAGACGTCTGATTACATGCCATGCTAAAGAAAGAACAGGAACATAACTTCCCTCAAGTGTAATCGAGTTCCATAATATTATAGCTAAACTAGTTAATACGAGTTATTCCTTTCGTATGTGTATACTAGGTTGTTCTAAGTTCTAATTAATATCCTTATTCTCCATTTCCTCTGAAGTTAATTTCCTATGAATATTGATTTTACTCTTTGATGCGTATTCGCTTAGTTGAGACCTGGTTATGTAGTAGTAGTAGTAGTATTGTTAAAAGTGCTTCGACAGCTTAGGTCATTTCGCACATTGGCACCCACCGGGATTCGAACCCGGGAACTCTTTCACCAAAGGCAAACGCGCTGTCCACATGACTATCGGGGAGCCCACCTGGTTATGACTTGTACTTGGAGTGTTAAAGCGATGAAACGGGAGCGATTTAATATATTGTTTATAATTTAGAAAGCAGTTCGTCTATACCGATGTTTAATAATTCGTACGACCTCTTGTGGGTGAATAAACAGATTCGGGTGGGCCAAATGAACTATAATCCTTCTTTTCTATCAGAAAATTATTTCGGAATAGTTTTCGTTTGGTATTTGAAAGGTAAAGGTTTTTCAGGATATATGGACATTCTGGATATTTATGGTCCACAATTTAAGATTTTACAAAAGTTTCGCTTTAAAAATCAGAGAGAAGACTTTGAGACTTATGTTATACGAGTATAACAATAATCTGATAACTTCGTTCGTCACATCTTAATCCTTCTTGGTTATTTCGTGTATTCGTTGTTCAACTTCTCACAGCGATTCTTGGCGTATATTTAATTTCCTCTGTTAAGTTTTAAGATTAAGTGTTATTCCTCTAAACGGCTGTCGAAATTCTGATTACCAATTGATCTTTCCAGGAAGATCGAGCTAATCAAGAGTTAAAATTTTTACAATACCAACAGGAGTCATCCATCACCGAACATATTTCATAACTTGATCAGATGAGTTAATGGCCATATCTCCCTAATTATAGAGATGCATTTTAATAGGTTTCCATGAGCTCTGCGGCAAGTTGATGAGTGGGCTTACATTGAAAGCCGTTTCTAAGAAAATTGAAACAACTGGATGCCGGAAATGACTACTTAATCATCTGCTCGCTGAAAATTACCATGTAAGTGCATAGGTAATTATATATCCGTGATTAGCGGTTGTGGGAGAAATGGGAAAGGAGAGTAATAACTTATCGGACTCGTCAATTGTACAAATGGAAAGCTATTACGTGCAATATTAGATAATTCTTTTTAGTGGTCAGAAAGAAAGTTTCTCTAAGACCACAATTTTATTAACTGAAAATGTTTTTTCGGCCAACGTTATGGATGCATTTCTTTAATCTTTGTGATTTTGAGTAGCGCTTTCTAAAATATTTGATGCGTTTCAACCAAATTTAAGAAAGCGATTTTTTGCTTCATCTTTCCGAAGAATTCGAAAGTAAAGCAGAGCGATTATGATTCACTTCTTATCTTCTTTTCCGGCGACCGTTTCATGCTTGAGTCATAAAATATGGTTGGCGCTTTTGTTTCTGAAGATACAGGTGACTAAGAGATAAGTGAGGTAAACAACGAATTTCAACCACGTTGAAGATAGCATCCGGTCGTGTAAGCGGGAGATAGTGTGTGTTAGCTGCTGGAGTTTTTCTCATATTTTCCACTATTAGCTTTTTATTCGATAATAGGCATTCGAGGACTATGGGATGGATATTTTATAATGTTTATTATAAAACTGTGATACGGTATGCATCTGAATTTAGCTGTGAAGAATTGGATGACGGCTCCAGAGTCCGGCATTTTGAACTCTTTCAGACCCGTATCCAACATATTGGACACCATTTTCTGTGCTTATTATATATTATTTACATTAATTTAATACTTAATACATATTGCATTCTTTTATGGCATTGCTTCTTTTATTTTAATAGTATGCCAATCCTATATCATCAAAGGAGTCACATAATAAGATTTTATAGCTTATTGAATAATGGAATGTCATGAGTTTAAAAAAAAAATTTCGGAGGGTAATTTATGTTTCAATTTTTACTCTTATTATTATATATATATGTGTGTGTGTGTATGAAATTAAAAATATGTTTTTTAGTCTTTTATATGTGTTATTTAATATCAAGCATAGTTTTAATTCATAACTTTATCTTTAGTGACAGTTTAAAATAGGTGTCCAAAATATTGGACATCTCATAAAATGTTGACTTAAGTATCAATTTCGAAGTTTATTAGTGGAATAAGTATAAACATTTCTAAAAAAGACAAACATATTCAAAAATAATTTTTTCTTAGTGGAAAGAAATTCAGGTCTGAAAGGATTAACGTCTTGAAGAGGAAACCGAGTTTCATTGATAAAACAGTGGCGTCTATGTATTGAAAATAACCAATCAGATTATAAGATTCCTCCGTCGAGACTAAGAACTTGATACAGAATAGTAAAATTGTGATGCTAAACTGTGACATTTTGTATACATTATAGTTTTGGTAACTGCTGCTGATATGTATCAATTGATTGTATTAGAGAAAATTTCATCGGATGCTCCTCTTCAAGATAAGTTATTCAATCTCCGTGAGCCATCAAAGAATGATTCTTCTTTTTCATTCCTTTCTCTTTATCCACTGACTAGGCAAATGAAATCCGCAACAAGTCATTTGCAATGTCAAGGTTTTGAAGACGAGTAATTGCTTCACAGAATACTACGATATTTTGAATGAAAATTACATATGCCAAGATTGAAACCCTACTCACTGAAAATTGCAACATTGTGCCAAAATGTTATAATTTTGAATCTCAGGAAACTAAAGCACACAAACAGAAAACTCAAAAGTACGTTACGCTCGGATTCTCGGTACCACTAAGTGTCTTTGTGAACTTTAACATCTACTTAGAGACTTACAATGATAGGAAATTCCCATCTTTGCGTCTAATCATTTACTCTTTGAGAAGGTAGAAAGTGTTCAAGTATGACTAGAATGCTATCTGTCACAAAGCGATGTAATTGATCGCTTCTTTGATAAGTGACATCATTGGTTACAAATATGACGAGCAAATGTTAGTTTGTTTATCACGGGAATTTTTCTACTTCCGTATTTACCATATTTGAAGATTTTGCATGGTCTGGATCTGTTCGAATCATTTGAATCGGAGTCCACTAGATAAATCAAAAGTAGCGCATTATCAAGAAGTTATATCAATTACGTTGCGTCATTTAACAGAACATTTCTTAAGTTTTAAAAAGGTATTAAAAAAAGAAAAACTGAGTTTTTCTAACTTTTTCTAGTTAAAAAAAAATCTCTCCGCTTATAAGTTAAATCGAATACGGAAGGTGTTTTCAATTGCGAATTTTTCCAGCTAGTTCTTGTTTAAAAGGTAACTTTGTACGTTTTGGAGTGCACCTAGGAAAACTCCCAAGGAAGTACGGTCATGAATAAAATCCGAGCGAACCAGGAATAGCACCAAGGCAAGTTAGAATGTTCTGGCTGGATTGCCAGAGCAACTTACCGGTGATTGAGAGTACCAGGTTCGATTCCCGGTCCCGTCAGACTTTATTCATGTCCGTTCTTCCTTGCGTATTCTCATCATACGTTAAATGTTAGCATTAAATCCTATTTTGCCCTTCCTTTTAATACAATATGCGTCATAAATTACAAATTTAAAGGCGCTATTGAAATTAGGATACATCCTCAAGAAACATTGGCGGGAGTAACGATTCCGGAATGTTGTGGCTTCCATTTTGAGCCCCAAAAGAATTTACGCCCTGAGCACTTGTCCCCATTGTCATTTAGTAAATGTGAGCGCGTGTACTACAGATATATATTACTTATATATCTGTGGCGTGGATAAATATATATCTGTGGCGTGTACCCCCTGTCACCCAAACACTTTGTAAATGCGTTATAAAATTAACTTTTCGTTGTCATATTCGTTTACTTTGAAGCTTCTCACACCCCATTTACGCTCGATCAATGGCTCTCATAACCAATCGCGGTTTCTTTATCGGCTCTTCAAATTAATACCATGCCAATACTGCACTTATATTTACTTTCTGTGTTGCTGAGGCATCCCTGGATGGTTGGTACATACATCTCTCCGTACAGTCAGTATCTGATGGAGCTATTTTTCCGCGCCGGGATTCTACGTATCTAATTATCTCGTTTATTCAAGTATTACACTCTGATGCAGCAGCGCGATTAGCAAGTAAGGCAATCCTTCTTCTCCCCTGATTGATAGTGTGAAGGAGCATCTCAAATGCGAATTCCCAACGGCTTCCGCGAATGGCTTGGCACGGGAAGAGCTCTTGAATATTCGCATGCCGTTTTTTCAAAGTTTCCATGCGACTGCGGTAAACAAGAAAGCAAACAGAAGCGATCGACTTCCTTGTTGGGATGTGTTTTCTCGAAGCAAAAGGACGCTTTAGGAAGGAAGTTCAGAGTGGAAACGATTAACGAGGTATTTGAATTTCATCCACGCAGTTATTCCCCTTTCAGGATGTTACGCAATGGCTTTAAGATGAAATCACTCCTGTCCGATGAAAACCATTCCGATTATCATCGCTTGCGTCTGCGTAAGAAGCAGACCCTTTCACACATCGCAGCGAAGGAAGTGTCTAATTGAGGATATTATTTTCCTCAGAGTAAATATTCATTAGCTTTATTAATGGTATTATGTAGTTATTTTATTTCTTTTAATATATTCGCGTCGTGTTATTTTTATTTCATATTCATTCTTTTAGCTCATATTAATCTATTTTGTAAATTTAATTACCGGAATTTTGTCGTTGTAAGACTCCAAAGACTTGTCAAAAATCAATGACATTATTAGCGAATTTAGAAGATAATTTATGGTATCATCATATGGTAAACAGATGAATAAACTATGAACTACCATTTATTCTTAAATCATTTCTATTAGCGTGAGGAATATGGAACGCCTTTCTTTTTATTAAACCTTTAACCTGCACCCTTAACATTTTGATCCCAAATTGCTCTGCGAATCATTTTCTTCAAAATGGCTGAAATTCATATAGCAAACAGCAACGTTTAATTAATATATTTTAGTTTTCTTCCGTTGAACGCGAATTGGAGGATAAACATGAATAATACTTAATAGCTTCCATGATGGTTACTGTAGAAACATGGAATAAAATAATAGATTCAAACATTCATAATGCAAAATAAAACAAAATCTTGAGGAAACTTTTAAGTATTTTTTAAATTTTTATATTTTATAATAGCGGCCTTGGTGGCCGCTATTATAAAATAATTGCATTGGCGGATTGCATGCCATCTAAACTATTATACCTATCCCCAGGTTCGAATCCCGGCTGATCGGATTTTTCCGATGGTTGTGTGTGTTCTTGGTTACTGTTGCCTCGGTAAAGAACCTCCTGATAAGTTCATAGGAGCTTAGGAGGACACCGGTGAAGCTTAGCATGAAAAAATAAAAATTATGCCATATAATGGATTGCAACAGTGACTTTTTATTCTTAACGCTTGTTGGAATAAAGGGATTTTTATTTATGTATTATTTTATCCGACAGTAATATAATTTTATATAAAGTCTTAACTCTCTGGCTAATCTATTTCTCCATTTATAAAATTCTCGTTTTTGCAATCAGCGTAAGTTGTGAGACACAATTCTAAACATATATATTATTTAATCTCTGACTTATCATCTTCGTTTCTTGCAAGGTGTTACAGCAGGGTTTCCCAAACCATTCTCTGCCAAAAATATTAATGACAAAGCCTCAATATATAAATCTTGAGCAACCAATCCATCAAATTAAACACGGTTCTGCGTCAAAATTGAATACCCCTCAAAGTGCTCAATCAAAGAAAATGTTTGAGAAACCCTGTTTAAGAGGAACCAAAGTACAGTTCTACACAATCCTACCAAGCGAAGCTCAGTATATTATCATTTAAAAAGGTCCTAGTGATTGCTAGCATCATCGACATTCCATGTTATTGTCCCTTTTGTCAGTCACATACAAGAAATTTTGCAGAAAATATTTCTTTTATTTGCCCGACATTTTTATAAATGTAATCATGTTAATTTTGCTGAATTTCTCCCGTTTTTTCTTTTATTTTATTCTCAATTTTTTGTCATATTAAGAAATGAATTCTAGCCATAACTAGAAGTATGAGGAAAAAGGAATTCATTGAAGAATAATATAACGAAAAAGGAATCATGAAAATAACGAGTAGGAAAATAAATTATGATGCTTTTTCACACATGAAAAATGCGACGTAAATGCATGCAAATATTGGCAACTTTTATGGTGTAGTGATTGCAAAAGAGCGTATCCTGGAGGAAGCATTCGCCTGAGGCATACAATTGTAAGAACGGAGGATCCACGGTTGCATTTTAGTTCTGAAAAGAAAAAGCAGACTATGTGCATTGAATTGGAAATCGAAAAGCGGAGTCTTTTGAAATGTTAAAAACAGCCTTTTCGAGTCCTTGACTCGGGGAACGCACGCTTTTTGTGTTTGAAGAAGGGCAATCGATTGCTAATTGTCTTTTTTTCCCACGTCGAAGGGATTGTTTACCACGAATGGGTTCCCATGCATAGAAAAGTGAATCAGGTTATACATCGAGGGACGCCATTCTTCAAAGAAAAGAAAGGCAATCTCATTGAGTCTTTCGTGCACACGGCAAGGTCTGCTTGAGAAAACATGGAATTTGTTTTGTTCGACAGCCAACCTATTTGCTACAATCTGCCGTGGATTTTAGTTTACACCCCAATAGCAATCTTTTGAAGAGTTTTATAGAATTTCGTATTTATTATGTTTATATTTACAAACTTAAGATTGGGATTTAATAAAATTGATTGTGGCAGGCTTTACCGAAATCCATATAAATATCAGAATAAAGATTTACAAATATTTTTTTCCACACATTTATTTGAAAGATTTATAAATTAAAATGTAACGATTGTGAAGCTGTATATATTGGTCAAACCGGGAGAAATTTCAATATCCGTGTCAAAGAGAACACAATCATTTCTAATTAAATAATACTCCCGCCTCTCACTTTGCTCAACACCTTAATGATTCCCACCATTCCTCATCTTTCATTCCTGAAATTCTGCATATCCATCGAAAAGGTCCCAAAATGAATTTCTTCGAGTAGAGAGAAATTTTAGCATCTAAAATTGCTTCTCAGAACGTAGTTAACGAAATAGTTGCGGTACCTTACTCTCCCTTACTTCTTTGTACTCTTCCTAAAAGCTCTCTCCCAGATAAGACCAGCCTTTACTCCCCGCAAAGCTCCCACAAGACCTAACCCTTCTTTCTCCCTCCCCTTCTCTCTACCCTTTCCTATTGCTTTGTTTCCTTACACCTACCTTATACCACTCCTTTTTCCATATATAAGCCTTCTTGTTTGTAACTTCCTTACCTTAAGATGGCCGATCTGTGCCGAAACCGGTCGTTTTTCAAATAAATGTGTGGAAAAAGTATTTGTAAATCTTTATTCTTAACATCCTCTCTTTGGGATTTAATGTATAGAATCGTGATTGAGGAAAGAAGTGAAAAAATCAAAAAATGCGATTTCATTGAGGTAACCGTACTCCATCTTGTGTTCTACTTAAGGCAACAAATGAATTATTTTGATTAATGCAAAGTTTACTTAAATATATCTTTATGTGTATTAAAGTAGAGGGAATTCTTGGGTGGAAGATGAGAAAGTATGAGATTGAATGAGTTTTATTATGATTATAATAACGATGAGGTGAAAAACTTAAATTCAGGAAGTGGAAGTTTGGTCAGGTTAGTGGAAGTGAAGTATTGTATCGGTACTAGAGGTCTGCATGGACCGGGCCTAGGCCCGTGGTCACAAGCCTCGGGCCGGGTAAGCTGGCAGTCTATCGGGTTCGGGCCGGGCTCGGGCCGGTCTTGGGCCCATGAATACATTTGCATAAGTTTTGCACGTAAATCTAATTTTTATTGCATGCAGGGTTTGTTTCTTTTGCAAAATTAAATTAGTAAAAGAAGTCGTACGAAGTCGCGACATGCACCAAAAGAAAGGAAATTGAATGAATACTTTTATTTCAGTCGTGGAATATTGCTTTTTATTTGAATTGCGAGAACAGCGATGAAATAAACGAAACATTCTGGAAAAGTTTGAGATTGTAAACAAAAAAATTCTCATGGACAACCAAAGTGATTGTTGAATCAATAGTTAAGGTTTTCACCGTTAGATTCAATAGTTAAGGTTTTCACCGAAACGCTTCTACTAGGCAATTACTTATTCATATAAGTGTTTATTATGTAAGTAGCATATGACGGAGCTTTTGTGCGACCGCCAGCCTTATCATACAATGTAAATTGCTGCAATGTTGATACTTATGAAGTGATATGTTTTTTTCATAAAAGGCCCCTGGACATATGTTTGACAACTTTTTTTCACTGAATACCATCATGACATGAAATTACTGTCCTTTTTTCAGAACAAATTATCATTTACTTGCTAACATTGTTTATTTTCTTTAACATTTATTCAGTACTATCACTTACAAAATAAATTAAAACTTCTACGACGAAAAATACAAAATTATTGATTCATTTTCGTTTATTTTAGTTTCTATATATTTTGGCATTGCTGAAGAAGTGATAAATAATAAATGTTCTGTTTCTACGTTCGGGCCGGGCTGGGCTCGGGCTCGAAAATGCTTTCCTACGTTCGGGCCGGGCTGGGCTCGGGCTCAACAACGGACGGGCCGGGCTTGGGTTGAAATCGGCCCATGCAGGCCTCTAATCGGTACAGTATGTTGAGAATAGAACTCGTATAACTCACGGAGATTGGATTTCAGAGAAAAAGAATAGGAATTTTCAGGGGTATTTTTTAGAAGAAACATGCATACGATGGAATTCTATGGTACGGCTATTTAGCAAGTATTCTTGGCAACCATAATCTATCGGAATCGTTCTGCCTTGAATTTCTTCGTATAGCAGATATTGGGAGAGTAACGCGTAACAGTGGCAGATTCGAATCTGAGTTTTATTGAGATACAAGACAATATAACAAATTAACTGATTTTTGTATCAGTATTTTATTCACTGAGATTCAAAGAAAAGGAAGGTCTTGCATATCGTTAGCACGAGGAAAAAAGCTCTTTCTACGGGAATCTGATCATCATTTCATAATGGATATTCAAATTTTTTAATTAATCGTACATTTTAGTTTCGGCTCTCCTGTAAGAAATAAAATTCCTTAATTTTGGAGTAAAGTGTATGTCACGGGTCCGAAAATTTTCTGCGTATTCTAGACAAAAAACTATATGCAGGATGTTCCGCGAACGATTTCAAAAACACTCCAGAGCTTAACAGATCTTATGTTATAGATACTTATTTCAATTATTTATTGTTTCAAAACTAGTTTATAAGCAAATTTTGGTGAATGACAATTATACTAAGGGAAAAGAAAATAAACAATTACATATGAATTAAATTCTCGTTTGACCAATGAAGGCGATTGTCATCAATTGTCATCAATTGTCACGGAGATTTCAATGGTTAAATAAAAATTAAATGACAATGCAGACCCATTCCAGTGATTAGGGTTCCGCCATTCAGAGTCACTATTTGTCAACTAGAATACCAAATTTCATGGAACTGATATTACGGAATCATGAGAATACATGGTTTGATTTCCCCATCTGTGGCGAACCTTCCGAAGGGGAATCAATTACTATTCGAAATTTTGGGTTTGGATAGAGTTACGAGTTACACATTTTCTGAATTTATTCTTCGATTAAATCATATTTGCTGCTGAAACATGAAAGAAAAGAGTTGTGTAGGGCAGTGAATTATATTTCACTAAGTTAGAAGGTTTAAAACTTTGATTTTTCTGTAATCAAATGTTTTTTCCTTAATTCAGCCTAAATTGTGTCGTCCTGTTCTTTCAAATAAATAGAATAATCATATAAATAGACATTTATTTATCTGTTTATTAAGTTACTGTATGAATGGTACTATCTTTCTGAATTTCTCCTTCTTTCTTGCATGTTAGTTCGGTGGAGAATATAGTTTTCTTGCTGGGTCACTTAAATTGATGACAAAATAAAGATTTTACCAACTTTCATTGATTTCAACATCAAGTCAAATATTTGATAAATACATTAAACAGAAGTGAAAATACCGACACCACAGAGACTTGAATCCAGACCCATGGGATTAAAAGGGTACTCCAAATCGTTAGGTTGGTACCGAGGATGGCTGTAAGGCCGAAACCGTTCGTATAATAAAATATTTCTTGTGGAAAATACAAAGTCTGCTGTTCATTTTCATAGTTAAAGGAGGTATTGCTAGGAAAGGTACTTAGCTACTTTTGATCTCTCTGAGTCATGGAAAAATCGATAGTATATATTTAGCTAGTTATGTTGCCTGTTATATTAGTTGTCGCCTGCTTAACCCTGGCACCGGTACCTTCCAGAGTATTACTTCAATCTTCCCTTTAACTGCTGGTACACCTTTAAAGAATTATGAGTAATGGTTTTGGAACTGAAATTACTTACATATTAAATTATTGAACTAGTTAGGGGGAGAGGAGGAAATGATTCAGTAGTAGGGATACATTTCATTTTACGGCTTAGCATTGGAAGCATTTTACGGTTATCTGTTGAAGGATTCAGTTGACTCACTTGTCAGGGCCATTGGGCATTTTTATGATGCCATAATTTTGATATCGTTGCTGTTGATCTTTCGCTGGTTTCCGGATCCAGCCCATCGAAGCAAACCGCGACGGTGGCATTTCGCATTACCGTTTGAGGACAATTCCTCCGTGGCGCCCTTTGCCCTCAGTCGAAGGCCCGCACGAAAAGGAAAGCCAAGGAAGAAATCCTCGACACGTTTCCACCACGCCCTTCCCATCGTCCCCTGCGAGGCGCGAGATCCCGAATTCCGCGAGACAGCCTCCAGTGGCGCCGCCGCTCAAGGCTTTGCGTGAATTAGTCACAGCGCAGATCTCTCACTCCAGCATCACCTCCGGAACAATAAATAACGGAAACACGCTCATTTTACGGCGAATGTCTGCGTAGAAAGTATGGACTACATATCGATGATCGGCTTAATAAGGGCGTCTCTGATATCGCTTCCATTTATGGAAGAGAGCGATGCAAAGAGCGTTTCGAAAGAGAGGAGCACGAGGGATGACTCGCGCGCCGTGAATTATGGGAAGGATCGCCTTGTGCGAAGATGGAGTCACCAATGCTGTGGAGCACCTTTTACGCGGGAGCATTTAACCCAGAAAAAAGTGCCGAGTCGAGGGACTATCTTCATTTGCAGCGCGAACGATGCCTGCGTTCAAGTCTCCGTGGCTGTAAGGGAACCTCAGCCTTAAGTCGTCCTACAGCGGGCGGTAGAAGTAATTAATTCATCTTTAATCTGTCAATAAGACTTCATTATACCGCAGAATGAACATATACAAGAAAATATCATATGCGCCTGGGAATTGAACCCAGATCTTTCAGATTATCGATGTTCTACTTCCTCGGTGTGCAGTGTACACTATAAGATCCTGAAAATTAAGCGGACGCGGAGAATCCGTTCGGACAATGTAAGACCTGGGTTCGAGTCCCAGATAATTATGCCATATCACCTCTCTTTCTTTCTTTGGTGATAAGCTGTTCCTTAAATATCGCCCTCGTGACTCAGTTCTTTGTCCATTAAGTCATCTCGTACATTTGGGGGTGGGGATAAACTCCGTCACTCAGAAAAAAACACCCTAGATTAATAAGCTAATGTCTATGACTGCTGAAGAAAGGAATTGAAATATCCTAATATAAGAATAACTGACAAATTTAACAAACTTATATTATTTAAAAATCTAATGGAATTTTTAATGATGAAGATTTGTATACATTAAGATCTTACGCTTTCATGAAAATAGCAAAATTTGTACTTTTTCCACAGTATTTATTATAAACAATAAATGGAAACAAGATCCATTTCCATTTATTGTTTTTAATAAAATACTGTGGAAAAAGCAAAAATTTTGTTATTTTCATCATGACGTATTTCCACAAGACGTTGCCTGAGACTGTTCATTTTACCTTACGCTTTCCCGAAAACTTAAACGCAAGAATTATTATATTTCTTTCATTCGGTTTTTAAGGGATTATTTCGATTTCTTTGAGGCATTTATTCCATTATTCATACCTGAAATAATCATTAATTTATTACGTACATTATAAGAATATGTGTTTGTGCGAGAGAGGTGTTATAATTGACTCATCAAATACTCTTATCTAAACTGATGCTCCATCAAGCAGAGTAAGATCAATATTGATAATTTTAAAATAGGAGATCCAGTACTAGGTTTTTGTGATGTTGGAAGGTTATGTTTTTACTTATACCACTTGCGACTTCTTTTTTACAACTATTAATTTTAATCTCTGCACCTGAGAAATATAGTTTGCAGATAGTCAGAAATACAAGGTTCTCTATCTTTGATCGATATCTAATCCCAGCGATTACTGATTCATACTCTCATCGATGCTTCGGACGATCGAGTTGAAAGTTTGTACCGATTATCCCGACCAAGGAAATGATAGCCCATATTCAATTATCCCTAAACAATTACATGTGGGTATCGCAGAACTGCTCTCGAAATCTTGATTGTACTCGGATAACGCTTTGATTCTATCGCTAGATTAATTTGAGATCGATTGTCTGTTATGGTGGTACACTTGTTATCCAAAGAGAAAATTTACAGAAAATTACTCACGCAAATTTTATTATGTAACAAATTTGCACACCATGCAAATCAGGAAAATGTTTCTTTTAGTTAGTTTACGCACGCACTTCATTCTGCATATAAGGATCATGCTTTTTCGAATACAAATGCATTTCTATAATTATTACTGCTGAGCACTTATTTTACAGGTACAAGTAGCTCATGGTTAACTGAATTGTCAAGGAGTCTAAAATAGCTAATCAATAACTTTTCTCATTTGTACATTTAGAACAGAGCGGTGTAACCTGCGGCCTTAAGGCCACACGCGGCCTCTTCGAGCGATCAATACTTCCATTCACTTCCTGAAACAAGAATTACACATTTTTATAATTTTACTATGCAGTTTTGTCGATATACTCAGATGAAAATCAAATGAAACATTTTCTACGTAGTTTTACTTAAAAATAAACTTCTATTCGATCTTACGATTCCGCTGTTAAACCATTCGAATGTAGGCAACGCGCCGCTCAAGTGCGGTCGGATGGTTACATAAGTGACGCAGGAATGGTTCAAGTGGCCTTCTGAAAACAGTTTCCCTTCCCCTAGCTTACAGTTTTGTATTTCAGACTTGCCAACTACATTGATGATTCTTATTGACGCAAAATATTTTATATCTTCTTCAAATGAGGAAAGAAATCATCGAAACAATTTCCTCTTCCGTATTTGATCTGTTTTCACGATCTCTACCAACGATCAAAAGCAAGGCAATAGAAAATCTGAATTCTCTGGGAAATCAGAGTTCATCATAAGCAAAACTGCATGATACTAAACAAAGTGTTGGAGCAACTTGAAATTCTCTCACCTTATTCCAAACATTGGTTAATTTTGTGCCTGTAATCATTTATGAACACATCCTAATATCTTGTACATTCCTGTAATATTTCGTATTCTTTAATCATTCATCCATGATTCTTCTCCTCAAAATTTGGATTAGTTTGCTGAATTTTCCAGTAATTTTACAATGTGACTCTGTCTTTTATATGAGTTGGGTATGTTCTCGTTAAATTTCAGAGATAATCGAATTGAAGTGCGTGGCCGCCCTGACACATAAACATTCAGTAAATCATAAAAGATTAGTGTTATTTGCTCACTTTTTAGACTTAATTTATGTATAGATATGTATTACAGATAACTGTTAAAAGTAATGAGAGAGCTTTCTAACTATAAAAATTTAATTTTTAAAATTGAGATTTTGAATAATCAAGAATTCTTTTAGTATTCATTTTTCGTACTATTTAAGATATGATTACATCTTTAATATTTAGTGATCAATTTCTATGTATGATCGCATCGATTGTCGTACATATATTTTTTGCGTTGCGTCCTCTTTCTATAACTGAAATATTTTATGTATATTGTGTTTCTGCTGCATTCTTCTTCAGTCTGCAATAAATAAAATTAGCATTACAGTCTTAGAGTTTACTCCATTATAGTTCTGTAATATCAGTCCTACTTTCTGCAGTTCTACAATGACACTTCCAGT
Organism: Sympetrum striolatum; assembly: GCA_947579665.1. NCBI lineage: Eukaryota > Metazoa > Arthropoda > Insecta > Odonata > Libellulidae > Sympetrum > Sympetrum striolatum. The sequence continues at coordinate 1,026,379 of OX388344.1, forward strand.
AAATTATTTTACAGCAACAGATTTTCTATAATAGCTTCAAAGTAAATGTTCGAAAGTGAAATATCTACAATAAAAGTTCCATGAAGTGCCTATTATAAATTTATTTCAATTTCTCAGTTTCCGCATCAACCATCTACATTCAACAGCTGACTGACGATGTCCTCGATCCGTCAGAATCGGCCCTGATCGCTAGCTCAAGAGGCGTTGGCGCCAACCAGCTTCAAACTGCTTCAACGAGCCATCCAATTTGTCCACTCCTCGCCATCGCTAAACAGGTATTCACCACCCCCACCTTGATTTGCTCTACAGGAAGTAGAGACGGAGAAATATTAATTTGCATTCGATGCTATCAGCCGAAGGGCCTTTGTCATTCTAACTTAGTCTGACGATTCGTCATCCGACAAGCGGAAATGTTCCGAGAATTGCTATGGAACAGATTCAGCGTTCTATGAACTACATTTTGCAATGTCTCTCTACTTTGCTTTTTGATTCCTACGGTAATGAAAGTACGTCAAACTATATACTTTTCTGATAAGTTGTGAATGTAAGTTATGAAGGGAATAACGGGCATTGAGAAAAAAGACTATTCTCGACTATTAATGCAAATTCTCGTCTAATAATCGATGATTTAGAATTTAATCATGCATAGACTAATACTAATAATAAAATATAAACAAGTTCTAGTGTATCAAGAGATTCACTCGGTGCAGCTGTTCCATTTCCGCTCTATTTAAAGTAAAATACAGAGAGAAAGAAAGGTAACTTTGCTCATAAGCGCCCAGGAAAGATCCCAAGGGAAAACGGAATTTAAAAAAAGTCTGACAATTACAAGTCTGAAATCGATTCCCGGTCCCTTCAGACTTTTTTCAAGTCCGTTTTCCGTTGGGAAAAACACAGAACTTCACTTATGCCGATGTTGTTAATCCCGAATTCCGTTGAACGAATGTCTTTACTATTTCATCGAACGTATTATCCGATCGGTACTGAGAAGCTAGAAACTGTTTCAGATTCAATCTCTTCTTTACCTTCGAGGGCCGCTATAAGCCATTGCAGCAAGCAATCGCTGACGGTCACATGCTGTGATGAGAGCTTTCGAACTGTCTCTGCAAATATTCACGCCTTCCATTTCAGCGAAAACGAGCCATTGAGATTTCTTCTTCCTAATAATAATAATTACAAGAATAAGATCGTTGATTCCTAGGTTTAAATCATATCCTTCATACATTTTGAGAACGAAATAATGCCTCTAGCGAGAAGTTGTCATGAATTATTTGGCTTCTTTTCATGTTATCGAGAAAAATCAGATTGGTCTGTTAATTAACTTAACGGAAGTGATTGACAAAGAAATTCTAGAAGAGATTGATCGATATCTTTACTTTAGTGGCTTTATTTCTCGAGAGAAGAGGTGAGCAAAGCATGGTCAATGAGAAAAGCAGTCATTAAGAAAGCTTCTGAGCCGATGAAATCAGACGGTGAATTGACCTTGATAAGGGTTCAAGGGACGGTTCAAATGATCAGAATGGGGGCTTATATTGCACGGGTGTGAAATATGGACTTGAACTTTGAAAAATTTGAAGTTGATAATGTGGAGGTTAAAAAAATATAACTTGAATTGATAGAAATGCATCGGAGAAATCACTGGGAAAGAGAAAGAGAGTTTTGATTTAAGAAATTATTTAGAGTCATCAAAAGCCATCGCAAATGAATGGACTCGATACCAGCGAGATGACGTAAGTTGTCGTTGTTCTTTAAAAAAATCAAAGCAAATGAATGCATCCAACATTGAGAGGCGGTACGCTTTTAAAGAAAGTTTTTGAAGGTAGGATACACGTTTAGAATTGGAGAAAGGAAAAAGTTGTTGGACGACCTTAAGGTAGGTGTTACCTAGCAGCAAATGATATTAAGGGCGTTAAGTAAACAATTTTAAGTATATTTAGTAGTGAGAGGAAGAATACGCGAGAAATCTCCTTTTGAAAGTATACAAGTACCATGTATTTCCATAGATAAGATGCTCTATTTGTAATTTTTCGCAAAAAAATTAAATTTTCTTGTATCTGGAAGAATATTGCGTTGCGATTTCTGCAAACATTTGTACTAATTTATTTATCTGTCCCATAAGACGATCCCAGATTTCGGTAGCCTTTTATATGATTAAACTATCGTGTTATCTGCGGAAATATGCGGTATCTATCTGCGGAATAAGCAAGTGCTCTTTCTTTTTCGTATGTTGTCCTATATGATTTAATTTTTAAAAAACATTTTTTTTATATTACAAAAATTATATTTTTTTAAATATTTGATAGAAAATTATGTTAATTTTTAAAATATCATGCATGAAATTGAGCATACTCTAAATCAGGGTTTCCCAAACTTTTTCTGCAATGGAACACTTCGCAAACCTGGGAATTTTAACGGAACACTAAGCTTATTTTTAGGTTAGGTAATTCTACTAATTCTATACTAATCATTTAATTACAAAAAATATTAATTTGGTAATTATTTTAAAATATAAAACTATAGTATTGTAATAAAAACTTAAAATATGAATCAATAAAGCATTTAATGACTTTTATTCTCCAATTCTCTATTAAGACTCTAAATTGTCGCGGAACACCTATTCAGGTTCAGCGGAACACCGGTGTTCCGCGGAACATAGTTTGGGAAACTCTGCTCTAAATTCATCCGCCGAGAGGATGTTTTACTAATGCCCTTGTAGTGGAAGGAATGTTAATTACGCTTTCTATTGTACTTAGTTTCTGCAGGTCGAATTAACATCCACCCCTAGTTTTCACCGGGGAAATATTCCCTCCGCATTTCCCCATTCCATGTGGGAAGCCACTGTCCATCACGCGTGGCTGTCGGAGAGATTGCTTTTCTTCGGCGGGAGTGTTAATCAATGCCAAGGTGAAAAGTTGGGGAAGCACTTCGAAACAACAAATTTATCAGCGGATCATTGCTCAACCACCGGATGCCCTTGACCAAAATTTCTACATATGGAAACATATTCTGAAAGTTTATTCGTCCTTATTTGTAGGATTGCTTAGAAATGTCCACGTATGTTATCTCTTTCTGTTATGTGGATGCCGGGGTGGATTAAGAAACTGAGTTGGCAGACGTGAGGGAATCTCGCTTTTGCCTTAAACAAGAGGATGTGACATTTGAGTTATTTTGCCATTATTCCCGTTGTTGACAAGAGGCGAGGCAGGATTCTACGTCTACGTTATGACAAAGATAAATAATATTGCGATAAATCTCACCACGAAGGTTCCCGTCAACTTTATACGTTGTTATTTATGATAAATCGTGTCATCGTTGCTAAATTTATCATTTACTGGTGTGTTGATTGGCAGGTGTTTGTAATGGTTTACTAGGAATTTGAGGTATAGAAATATATTTTGTTAGGGCGTAGTGTAATAATTTTGTTTGGACATATGTTAGATATATCTTTTATTTTGAAATCGGCAACAGAAAATTGGTCTGCTCAGAACGCAGTTTATAATTTGCTTTGTGAAAATGGCGATGTTTGGATGTAAACTTCTGTCGATGGATGAAACTAGGTCAAAATGTTATTAACGCAACTTATATTCATTTCTTAATCGTGATGAAATTCATTTGATTTGCAATTACAGAAATTGATTGCCGAGGTCCTTTCGTATCCTCTTGTCCTCTCTCAAAACACACCAATATTTTGGCATCGTTTAATAAGTCGAGGCTCCTTCCTCGTCCGCTGCACTCACCTTCAGATCCCCTTTGAGAGCAAAAATTCTCTGAATTTCTTCCTTTTTTCTTGAAATGTAGAATATTTCTCTTGTGAATGTCCCCTTTTATGCATTCTCCTTCCGTTGGAGTCCATAAAACGGAGCGTAACCCTTTGATACTTCTTTTATAGTTCATTTGCCTTCTTCAGTTGGGTACTTAGACTAGCGTCCAAGGACATATTGGCGCCAAAGTTTGGAAGGAAAAACAATAATTATTGTGCTCTATTTTCTTTTAATGGTTGACTCTTTCGATCTTCAACACAACAATTGGCGTCAGCGATTGTTATATTGAAGTTTCTCGAAATCGCATTATTTATGAATGAATTCAACGTCCTAATCCGAAAGGTTCGACACAATCTTCCAAAGCAATCAGCAGCTGTTAATTAATATTTAGATTCAAACAAAAATCTCTCATAAAATTTTTATTGGGAATATGTATGAATATTTTTTATAGGTTAGCATTAGATTGATATTATTCACGATCAAAATAGTTCATCGTGTTAATAATTTAGCCCAAGTTATAAGTTCATTGTTTGAGTGAGAATTACAAAATCAGACTCTTACTTCAGATTTTATTCATCTAGAGTGACCCATCTAAAATTGCTTATATTGCTTTTTCTGTGACTTTAAATAAATTGACGCGACTCTACAAGTAATGCTGCATTTAGGACGAAATACATGCAGTTGAAATATGTTGTGGATACAGCATATCGTAAATTTTTCTAATAGTGAGTAGTCGCGTATGGCGCTAAGTACCGCCTATGAAGTGAGCCATGGTTTTTATTCGTCCAGCAAAAGGAGGACATGTCCTCCAGCTCACCTTTTCCACTCATAGATTAATGAATATTGTGCGGATTCTCACTCATGCGTGAGCGTCGAAAGAGCATAAGCGACCGATTAAACTCTCACTTTTATAAAAGAGGCGAACAAATGTGTAACTTTTAGAATTATTAGCTTCGATTTTTCTCTTTTATAATACACATACTGTATTGAAACTGAGACTAATGGTTTGTTCGGCAACTGCCAAGGAAACCTGAAATTTCAAAGATCTTTTTCTTTGACAATATGAGGTCGAGGCAGGTCTAAGGTCCTTAGCCCCGTGTAGCTATTTGCTTTTCATATTAGAAGAAGAACAGCAAAGAGCGTTTTCTTGAGGAAACGACTAATCGACTGAAGATTGGTGAACAAAATACCTGCATCACTGGAAAACATATTAGAGAGTTGGGGGAAAATCCAGCAAAAACATAGAGAAGTATTGCATTATTTGAAAAATAATCATAGAAAAACCATTAGGAAAGAGAGACCCAAAGGAAGCATTTTCTGGATCTTTAGTTCCCAGCTGATTTTTCCACCTCGCGAAAGTGAAAGTTTTGAATGCATTTTGTTTATGAGAATAAACCATTTCTATGACTACGATATCAAAACTCCTTAGCAATCTTAAAGATAGCGATACCTTTCTTTTCTCTTTTTCGTCTGGTGGGTATTAGGGACTTTCCTTAAGGTTTTGCTATTAAATATATTCCCTATCATATTAAATATTATGTATTTTTCGCGATTGTTTTCATCTGTAAAAAAGGCTTTATTTATTTATTGAAAATAAAGAGAGTAATATGGAAGGAACAGGTGGATTCGAAAAATATAGCTAATGGAATCATGGATATATTTTGTGGCATAAAAAAATGCAAGCAAGTGTTTTAACTCCTTTTTAAATATAATATTTTTCATATATTATAAATGTGAACGACGAAAGCTGCATGGATTATCCCTCAGTCCGAAATTGGTGAACAAGGGCATCATATGGAATCGGGTGACCGTATCTTCAAAATCAAGTACAGTCGAACAAATTAAACACTCAGCGGAAAACTGATAATATCTTGAAGAAACGACATCTAAATGCCATCAATTTGCTCTTTAATGATAAGTTTGGAGATCTACGAATGAATTTAGAACGATATATTATTACGTTGCTCTAAAATTCTACCTCTGTAGTTCTCCTCGCATGTCACTGAATATTTATAAGAAAATAAAGGTCGAACGTATTAATAATCTGAGAAATCCCAAATATGGTAGTAGAAAATATCGCCCTTTGATGGCATTGGCAAGATGACAATCGCTCTGGTGAATAGTAAAACAGATTCTTGTCCTTTGCTTCGATCCCCATTTCCCCTCTCCTCATTTACGCCTCTCCTTTCCCTTCCTCCCTCAAGGTGTTTTCACTTCCTACTCCATTGCTTGCATAAGATATCTCTTACACTTGGAAATTAAATTTCAAATAAATCAGCCAAATTCGTGATATTGATGTCTTTGAAGAAAAGAACTTGAAATATTTAACCAAGTCGATAAAGCATATTACAATATGAATTAAGCAAACTTATGTAAGTCAAATTCATCAAGGCTATTCTGTTTAACGAAAGTTTCAAAGGGCTTCGTTGTATCCTTGCAAAGATAACAACAAAACTCTGTTTTAAACCTTGTGGATTTATTGCTCTATTAATTTTGTTATAACATTAATAACTCTTAATTAATGACAGAGCACACGATAGCTTCAATTGCATTGGGTTAGTCTCTTTCTCTAACAACCGAACGGAAAAATCAATAGAATTAAACCGTAACGTTAAACAAACAAATAGCAACGATTCTCTCTATATAACAGGCTTCTTAGTATTTATTTCCGGCACTGTCGTCTATCTTTCCTTAACAATTCCCTCCTTTAAATTATTCTCTAATTCATCCAACATCTTTCTCTCCTGGCTTTTTCTTCTAACTCACCTCTGTGCTCTAATCTGTTAGGAGGTTCCCAATCTAATTATATTTTCACTCTTATAGAACGATATGAATGTGTATGATCTTCATTCTCATGAATCTCTCCCCATTCTTTCGTAGTATTTGAACTGCAGCATATTTCACGATACGTCCTTTGTCATTATTTTCGACAGCAAAAAGACCGAAAAGCTGTTTGAGTGTTTATCTTTCTCATCTCGACATTCCTTATTGATGTCTCATTTTGCGTCAACAATTGTCAAAACTCACAAATTAGAAGAGCACAACACTCATTTACTTTGGCTAATAAACTCCCTTTTACTAATATTTTCATTTCCTCTTCTCCTGACACTCCTAAACACCACTTTTCTTTCTGTTCAACTGTTTTTTCCCAACTTCTTTAATTTCTATCATCCATTACTCACACATGTACACTTAAATTTAAACGTACTTATTCCTGGTAATATTGAGACTTGATAATCCTGCCTTACTTTTATCCCAAAATGATGGCACAAGAAGGGTATGCGAAATGCACAGCAGGAAGAAGATGCACAAAAGGAAAAGAAAATGCAAAACTCCTCTCCACTTCTAATTGTAAGACAGAAACAATCATGTTTGCTAAAGATGCATCTTTCTTTTCACGTCTTCTCTTTCGTTTCTTCCAGTTTTCTAGTCCCTGACAATTTAGAGAACTTAAATTAAATTTGAACACGGAAAGCGTAGCGAATGAAACTAAGTAGGATATTTGTCAAGTGAATGATGAGAATGGAAAATAAAGAAGTTTTATGCATCCGATACGTTGTCTTATACGTCCGCTGAGGCGGCCGAGATGTTGCAGAATTCGAGTTTTATTTTTTCAAGAAATGAACCAAGATTTTTACTCCTCCACACTTTTTATTGCATAGAATACCTGTTCTGAGAAAATCCTGACTATCGAATAAATCGGAGAGAATTCATACTTCACTTACATCTTATACTAGTTAGTGGAAGTGATAAACTATTGATTTTTTTATAATTGAATCATGACTGATATTGTCATGGTGCAAAAAACGGTCACGGACCATCAAAGCTGCATCTTGACCTTAAAATGTATGTACCTTTCCTGCGAAACCATTTTTATGTAAAATTTCTACTTTTCTGAAACATTCTTAAATTTCCTGCACCAAATATTTTTCTGATGTGATTGATGTGAAGGATTTGCTCCTTGAAAGTGTACATCAGTGTTCTTCCTTGCGTTAGTGATAAATATTCAATTTTACAGCAGCCACCATCGTGTAAAAAATCTATTTCTGACCATAATATTATTTATAATTTACAGAATTTTACTGTAGCACTATTTTTATCAATTGATACAAATAATACCAGTAATACTAAAAAGTAATAATGGTGGATTTATATCTTAACTATATAACTCCATTAATTTAAATTGTTTATTGGCGGAAATATAATAATAAAAGGACTTTATTTGGCAAATTGGGACTTTTGAGACAAAATGAAATATAAATCTATAAAAAATATAAAAAAATACAACTATATAAATCTATATAATGGGATACAAAATGAAAATAAATACTATTGTAATACAGTCTTATACAAAGAACAAATCTATGATTATATTTAATTGATAAAAAATAAAAAAATGAATACTAATATGATATAGTCTTATACAATATACTTGCGTAAGATTGCTTATCACTATGACTATGAAAACTTTCAAGGAGTGATCGAAAAAGAATTCAATTCGCGCTGTGAAATCTGTAATACTACACTTAAAGATTAAAAGGAGTTAAGTCGCACGCTCTCCTCCGATACATTTCATTTCCACCATTTGATGCAACGCACGTTTAATATATAATCTGAAATAGAATCCGAATTCCAAATCTAATAACATTTGTTACATTTGGGATGATAAACATAATCTAACTTTCACGAAGAGTACTTTACTTTGTTCACAAAAGAGCATTACTCAGTGACGGCAGTTATAAACGACAACATTGTAACTCTCATATAAATCAAGATCACATTCGTGATAAGTACACCAAAATAATTAAAAGCAGTTTTTATTTCTTGTAAACGTGCGCAACTAAATAATCTTCATTTAGAACATATTGCGAGGAATCAAACAAATATTTTTATTTTTGGAGTCGAAATCAATTAAAATGAACCAAAAATGGAGTGAAAAGATTAATCGATTGGATTTCGCAAGTGCTTCATTTGAATCGATTTGACAGTCCTATTGATGATGGAAGCGCGTTGCTGTCTTCAGAGGACATATTCCATAAGAAAACCCGGAAGCTCGCAGATTACGAGTCGATCCGCACAGGTGTTGGTTTTAGACAATACCATAATTTTAACTCACGAACAAGAGAGAGAGAGAGAAGAGGACGCGTAAAGCGATGACATAAAAACCACAGCTCCGCTGAATCTCAGGAAAAAATTGAAAAATCTTTTCCCGGAAACCATCTCAATCCCGTACATACATAAAGTATTAACAATTTAGGGAAAAATGAGCAATATAAAAACGAGATACGTATGTTTCACAATGAAGATGGATGAAAATGGAAGGCACTGGTTCCTTCCTTCGTCGCCTTATTTTGATCAGATGCAAATTTAAGCAAATATGTCTTGGCATAAACAATGTGTTATCTGAGGAAAGAAACCGCAAGCTCGTTGAAGCGTAAATGAAAAAGACATGTTCTAACTCCGATCGATAAAACGCGAGGTCGTTCGCAAAGTCTCGTGGGAGAGTAACTGTCTTCTGAGAAGCTCGTGAATGCACCGGAGATCCAATCTGCGAACAATCCGTAAGAAATCCAATAAAGATATCGAGTTTTTTATGCTCCGTTGCTAACACTCCGCTGCTGTTTTTTATTAGTGTTTGTTAAACAACAAGCAATTTCCCAACGTTGATTGAATATGCATTTTCTTTATTAGAATCCTCTTTTTTGCGTTAGAGCGCAAATGTAGAAAATATAAAATTCTATATGGATAAATAAATACTCTATCTCAATTCGTGTTGAGTCAATAAGTAGCTCCGTAAGAAATATTGATTCATAATTCAATGGTGTTGTTACGATAACATCACCTCAGATGGAAAATCACTTTACCGAAGCAGCTCTTGCTGTTTAAATACGTTAGTATTCTAATCTGTTACAATATTCTTTTGAACTTAACTGCACTTCCAAAAGTCATTTACCACGAGCGCCAAAATCGCACCGTTGCCTTCGTAAGGTAAACGCACATCTTATAATTATAGTTAACATATTTTTCTGTCTGTCCGCAATTCTGCATAGGTATATGCAACTATTTTATCAGAAAAGTTCATCTGCTGTATCTATCCAAATTTCTTGGTCTATTGGCTGTAGACAATAAGGCTAATGAAGGTCTTTTTAAGTAACAGCGCCATGTTGACTCCAGAACTTTCGTTATTACTTATAAATATGAAAGTTAAGTTCGTTTTCATCTCCTGAAGGCTTCATATCTTTTGCGAAAAGTAAATTAGAAGTGACGATCCAACGAAATCGATGGAAGTTGTAAAGGAAGATGAATTAGCTGAATGTTTTTTTCTGGTGTAAATTAGAAATCGTGAGAATTTTCCTAAAATTAATAAAAATTTTGTAAAATGCTGTCGTTATTAGCAACCTGTCCCCTTATTGGCCAACGCGATTATTGAATCAAGGTATATAATTTTTTTCGAAGGAAAACATGGGGATGTTTTTCCTTGTGGAATATATTAAATTATTGCTGAATTCAAGCGAATAGCAAAGAATTGCTGTATAATATGAATAATAACGTTTTTAGATAGTTAAATTTACTTACTTCATGCTTGACTGGGAATCAGATTTAAAATATAATTATAAAAATATTCCTCTTTTATTAATTAAATAGATTTGTTCATTCCACCATGAATCAAAAACTCATAAAACGTAAGAATGATGTTGTCATTCGAGTTGTAAATCTTCAGAAAATTTCAACGGTTTCATTCCCATCACATCTTCAAATTGACTGCAGTTTGTTTAGGAATGAGTGGGATTTAGAGATCAAAGGTCAGGGATCAGTGGGGCAGTGGGAGACAATTGCGTGGGACTCTGAGGAGAACGAGGGCGGACTGCTGTGGACCTCTACTATGTGCCGATTAAAGCCTACGACATTTCATTTATATTTTAAGCAGGAGGTGTCCGGCGAATAAAAAATTGCCATTTTATTCAGCTCGCGAATTAATTGCATGTGTCATGAAAATGTTGAAATGCAGTTTCTGAGTTAAGAAAAGTATGTGTAAGAATTATATTAAGTACAACGACCTGATACTAAAATAAATTCAGAAAATGATTGTGATTACAAGAATTAGCTGACCTCTCCCTTTTAAAATTTTGTTGCTAATTTTTAAATCATTTTATCTTGGTGTATAATAAATTCTAAAAATGATGGAAATGAAGTTTGACTTAGCACGGGAAAGCGTGCAACTTAACCCAAGGTTATACAAGAAGAGAGAAATAGCGACTTGGCTGGGACCCGAACCCAGGTCTCCCACTTTCCGGGCAGATATTGTAACCACTTAACTACAGAAGGACGTGCCTCGGTAGTTTAGTTATTAGAGCACCTTCCTTCCTGTGTTCGAGTCCCAGCCAGGTCACTTTTTTCTCTTCTTGGATAACCATAAATTCTAAAAATATAATATGTGAAATGTATGATATTTTGGAAGAAAAGCCCTGTTTATTAAGGGATTTGTATATAATAAAAACTAACATTGCAGTGATGGTAAGAAGGCTAATTAATAAGGATTAGATTTTTTAGGAACGGAAAAGCAATCGTTAACGCAATAACGTAAGCGTTGAAACTAAAGAGAAATTCTTAAATATATTTATAAAAGATTTCCCTTATTAGAGAGGTGAGAAATTAATAAAGGGGATGTTCAGATGTTGGAGAAGTAGATCGATGGAATGGAGGGCGAATTAGAGAAGTAAACGGACGAGGCGGGCGGACACGTGGAACATCAGTTCATCGACAATTTCAGTTTTGGTGATTTCAAATCATAACGTACATTCGATGATAATTTCAAGAATCTCAATAAAACTGTCGTGAGATCATTATTTCTATTTAAATATTTGTAAATAGCAAAGGCCTGTATTTCTTTTGGAACATACTAGTATCGGATGAATATTATATATTTTAGGGACCTCTGGAAAAGTAAGGGATTGTATGTAGGGCGGGGTTCCACCCCGTGACCGCCACGATAGCCGGGAAGGCCTGTCATGAACCCCGAAAATATCCAATAAAACAAATATTAGTTATTATTCATGTATTATTTAGTTCATATTAATATCATACATGTATTTAATCGTTCTCTGGGCATTTAAGTATACTATGTATGTATTTTACATTGTTTATGTTTTAACTGGTACAAATGTACTATGTGTATAGGAAAAAACTGCCACCAGTCTCACAGCCCGCCTGCAGTTCCGTTAATAATAATAATATATCCGGACCTTTCTGCTGTCTCCGAAATCTGGTGAAGGTGTTCTGAAAAGGGGAAAAGTGGAGATTTCAAACCTCTATTTTATAATTGTCTACACAAATGAAAATTAAATACTTCATTACATCTTTTCTACGAACTAATTACTTTAAATAAAAGGAAGCTTTTATTTTAATTGAGAAATTCGTTATTATCAACGGAAAATTTCATGAGCATTCACCTCGTTACAAATTTTAGTTATGAAATGTTTAAAGAAGATAAACATCTACCAATCAGTGAATCTTTTTAAGATAACATAATAGTATTTAATTAAAGATATGTTTAGTTTAAAATTATTTTTTCATTTGTATTTTCTTGCTCTTGTTCAGCAGAACAGCGAGTTAAATCCTACATTCCAAATATGTTGGAGTCAGATTATGAAAAGTAATCAGAATATTATCTGTGCTAAATTAAACAATCCAGATGTTTTTTCTATTCGTAATTGAATTTTGGACGTTCAATAGAAATTAGCAAATATACTAAAACAAAGATCCCGAAACTAATGCAGTGGTTGTCATCGAGTAAACCAAGTGCGAGGGAATTCAGATTTACATATTTTAACGAAGGAATGAAAATCTTTCTCTTCATAAAATTGAAAACATCGTGTAAAACTCACGGAAACTTAACATGGACTCTTGGGTTCCAGTATTTGTTTCGCCAAAGATAAAAATACTTTTCCTAAGCCTTTATGCCGAGTGAATATATAACATAATTTCTTCTTCTTCTTAAGTATTCAATCCTTATTGGATTGGTCTGCAGCAGTCCTCCACTTTTTTCGGCTTTTCTTTTCAGTTCTTGATAGCTGGTGTAGTTCAGATCCTCCAATAACTGCTTCAAGTCGAGGTCTTCCTCTACATATTTTCCCTTCAGTCACTCCTTCTAGTATTGTCTTTATCTCGTACCTCAGAATGTGCCCCACAAGTTATTTATACTTCTCCATATATTATTCTTTTCTCCTATTTTCTGATAAACTACTACATTTGTTATTTTATCTTTCCGGCTAATTTTGAGCAACCTCCTTTAGCACCCATCTTCAAAGGACTCCTTCTCTCTTCTTAACATAATTTAAGGAACAGGAAATGATGCAGTCGGCTTAGAAAGCACGTGCAGAGCGTTTATACGAGTGTTATATTATTGTGATTTTGCCATGAGTAATGCGATGTGATTTTGCTGTTGAGGAATGGTTTGAGTAAAAAATGAGCGCGTGTGAGTGCTGCCATTTCAGATCGATCTGCAGCTTTCGATTCTTGTCCCAAAGATGGCACTAAAGCGACGAATAACTCGCGGGTGTCAATCAATGCTCTCGTTCAATATGTATGACAGCGGTCATGAGACGAAAATGCGAGTGCGTATGTCCTAATGAAGATCCTCAGCCTCCAGCACTTTCGCTGTATCGTTACAGCATCATATTGGGCGCGCCTCCGGAGGGGCGGGGTTCGCTCTCTAAATTTAGCCGCGGACAAGTTCTCGTCTGAGTCAGCGCTGCATATTTGGGCGATTTTAACGCTCGTCTCTCTGCCCATTTCATTGTTCGGCGACGTTTTAGGCGATCGGCCATTTCCTCCGGACGATTGAGTCGCGACTCCCACTGTCCAACTTTCGCTGCGGCTTAAGTAATAGGCGGCGAAGACATTTTCGTGGTCGATAACCCCGCTGTGATGTCAAGCGTCGCCCAAAATGGGCTAAAGAGAGAGTTCGATTGCATGGGACCGTTCTGGAGACGTAATTATACTAATGCATCGCTAATCTTATGGATTGTGTTCCTAAGTGGCTCCGCCATGGTAAAGTTCGTGTTCACAGTCATGGGTTAACGATAAGAAGATTGGTTTTTACTCCTCGTCATCCCTTACTATCCCCAACCATTCGCTTCATTCTGTCGTAATTCCAAACCTTCACCAATCCCGCCTTCATAATCAAAAGTAGGTCTTCCTGTATGATCCTCCCCCAATATTTTATCTAGTAGATATGCCTTATTGTGAATCCCATTAAGTTTCATCTTCTTTTTCGTCAATGTTTCTACTGAAATACTTTCTCTATTTAGGTAGTCTACTTACTGTTTTCCTCTATCTATCTCACTCGTAGTTTTACCTGAAAGTTATTTTCCCTCTTCCGGATGCCAACCATCAGTTTTATTTCATTTATTTTCAGGCTTTGTGCTCTCTTGTTGCTCTCTCTCCACGGAAGACATAATTTTCGTAAGTCTTCTTCCTTTTCAACAAGCATCGGTAGATTGTCAGCAAACCATAGCCTATTGATTCTTTTTCTGTCTTTGTACATCTCCAATTATCTTTCCCTTTATTTCCTTTCCCTTATCCTTCGTTTATTGCTTCCTCAATGTGTTCGTTGAACACCATAGGTGATAATCTTCATTCTGGCCTTCTTCCTTTCTTTATTGATATTTTTCATTGCTTTCGCCACGTTTGATCAGCGCTGTCAGCACTTTTTAAAGAGCTTGAAGCATTATTTAGCCCTGGTAATTACTTAATTTTTCTTTTAAGATGTTTTTTATTCTATCAGATTCGTAATCTGTGAAGCCAAATAAATTGTGAAGTAAAATAAATTAGTGTGCTATTCTAAATACTTGTTGCGACTAGATGAGTTAAGAAAAATGTTATATCCATACAGTATGTATAATAATTGCCCTATAAAAGGTTCCTCTCAACGGATCAGCTACAATCCTGCAGTAACAGATTGTAATAAACATCAACAATACAACTGAATAAGGACAAACGTCTTTGCTCTGACTGGGATTCGAACTTTTATGGAAAAATTTAGTCATCATTTACTAGGCCACGATAATTTTTCGAATGCACGAATAACTTGTGACAGCCTTATCTTGAACGTTTAATTTAAATATATTTGTAACCTCCTCCTTTGAGAATACAAGTGTGTAACTTCAATTTCATTGTTGTCGACTTCCTCTCCTTATAATTTAAATGTGATGCCAAACCTTTGCCTTTCCAAGACGAAATGCAAGTAAGGAGTATAAAAATAACAGTGACTGGTAACAGTTGCCCTGTATATATTAGTATATACGCCAAGAATAAATTTGAAAGTAAATGAAAGACGAGACATATCGGTATAATGGAAGTTAATAGAAAGGCAATCCAGTATCCATTGTGATTTTGGGAATAAAACAAAGTAAGGTAAACGACAAAAACGGTTTTTCCTGAATTTTAACCAAGAAGTAAGGAGAAAGTTGTTTTGAGAATGGCCTATGCTAGGCAAGTTCTGCTGTACATCCAATGCGAAAAATAGAAGTATATTTTATTTAGACATGTTCCCTATTGTTGTTTTATTTTCAATTAAAATTATTAAAAATAGGATTATCGAGAATGAACTTCTTCTCTAAAAGATTCTTAAAGGCTTTTTTAAGCTTAAAGTTGACTCTTATTAGAGAGAATTTTGCGTTAAAACCTATCTTTAAAATAGTCTCTGTGGCCCTTTAACATTCTTACAGCGATGGTCATCACATAGGTATAGCTAATAAAAGCAAATCTATAAACTTACCATTTGAGACTATTTTCACATTTTTGGGCAGAAATAACTTAAATTATTATCCAATTTCCAGTCAACATATCGTATCATCTGAATATAACTTAAACCGATACGCATTCATAATGAAGAAATATGTTGCAATCAATCTTTATTTCGAGCCCGTCGACACTTCCTACGAAAATCTCTTACTTTTGCAATTCCTTGAGGAGAAGGATTGCCTAATCAATAACCACCTCTCCTTATTCATCATAACTAGATGACGATTACCAAGTCCTTTTGCTTTTAGTCTGCGTTAAAATTATATCCGCCATAACTCAATTCTTAAGGAGATCTTTTCCTCTTTGAGAAGATCGTTATCTAGATTATTTTCCCTTTCCCTCAAATTAATTTATTCATGGAAAATAACGGTTACTCTTGCGAGAATAAACTATATTATTACAGATTAGGGTCAGTCGGGGGCTGATCAATAAAATAAGCTGACTCCAGACGATTTACAGGTTTGAGACGAGACTGGATCGCCCAGCGGACCATATCTAGCGCCGCCATCTTATGACGATTCCAAAATCGGAGATGACAAGTTTCCTAAAACAGACGCTCTGGCATATAAGATTGTTTTAGACAATTATATGAGGGAATACGCTTAACTTGGTCTCGGTGAAATGAAGGGGATAAAAATAACACTGCGTCCTGCACGTGAAGTCAACTTAGATTTCGAAATCTTTCGAATAAACAAAATTTAATTGAAAATACAGCGAGTAGAGAGCGTTTACTAGATAAAATTGAAAATTAATATTTGGTATGACCAATCTATAATAATCATCAAGATTCTCTCTGAAATAAGATGAGAATCGGTAAACGAAAGGAGAAAAATATTTTGGTTAAACTTGTTAAAAAATAATTCAAGATATTTCATACTTGAAACATCCACCCTATTCGTAATATTTTAATATAACGCAATATACTAATAAAATTGTTACAATGCAGAAATAACTCTTATCAAAATTCCTTCTTTACCATTTTATTGTTTCCATAAGATCCTTTCCTTCCAGAATACTTCGCATATTGGTTAATTCTAATTAATTAATTTAACTTCCTTTTTTGTCACCCAGGCGTAGTAGTGGTGTAATTACAATTGCACGGATGTACAATCATTGAACGCAATTTTTCTGTTGCCGGATATTCTATTTCAAAGATTTTATCTTTCTCTAATTTTCAGCTCACCCACGTATTCACTCAATACTTCACTTTCGCTGGCTTTGGTATGAGTTCAGATTAGCCAAATGGAAATTGCCCGCAATCGCATTTGTCAACACAGCTGCAGCAGGCCCTCTAACTAACGTTTCAGAATCTTTAAATGTCATTCTACTTATCTTAAGTATAAGATTTTTCATAGTCACCTTTACTGGATACCATTTTACACAGTACTATTTCATTGTATGCTATTTTTCCAGTTCTCTTACTTTTGGGCAATCCTTACGCATTTAGGTATCATAATACAGACATCGTGTTGATTGTTGCTTTTAAGGCTTTTAACTTGCATACTCTCTCAAACTGGCCCTGGATTAATACTTTTTTCGTGAGGTATGTCTCACAACTGGCAAATGCTGATGGCTGATTTCCTTAAGCAATTTTACGCGCCCTACACTTATTCATCTCTCCTGGTATTGTCTTCAAATTTTCTTATTATAACACTACATCTTATATGATTTCTTCTTGTTGCAGCTCCCGTCTTGATGTAGCCCTCAAACAAAGTGCAATTTCTCGTTCTTTTGTATCGAATAATTTTCAGATCATTCCTCAAACTGATTCTTATTCCTCTGACTCCTTTAGCAACCATCAACCTAGCGGGTTCTTCGAATTATGAGGCACCCAGATTGATAGCGATATTTCTTTTAAATCTCCCGGTAGGTTAATCAGTGTGATTTTGCCTTTATTCCAATTTTCAAGAAGCCAAATTATGTGTCCTATTACAAATGTCCTTGTTCGTTATTTATGGATGGTTATAATACTTTTACTTAAGATATCCCTTGGGAAAAATCCGGCTCTATACTTTGAAAAGATAAGATTTTCCCTTACTTTGAACACTCCGAGAAGCTCTACCTCGAATATACACTGGTTAGAATGTGAGAGAGATCGCTCACACGCAAGCACTAGTAAGGAATTCCACCACAAGTAGGTAACAAGTCTGTTCTATCAACCCACACACTGTTCTAGTCGAGAGTGGAAATGTTTATTCTGAGCAAGAAGACTGTGAAAGAATTCTACCGTTAGACACCTTTTCAGATGGTGAGCAAAATACTTTAATCGATGAAATAGATTTTGCATCAATCTGATGCGATGAATAATCGAAGTAAATAGTTATTTTGAAACATTTCCATTCCTGAGTTTGCAACGTTTTACCTTGCAAAGAATAATAAAAAAGAAAAGATAGTTTGTGATATAAGTTATTTATTTATCTTTACTTACGTAATAATATATGAATGGAAACCTATCATTACGTATAAATTCACCCTTAGTTTCTATGTACAAGTTTTCAAACTATCGCAACTGACACTCTCTCCTTCATAAGTATAGAAATCATTTAAATTTCTCAAATATTTTACTTGTAATTCCCATAGATATAATCGCTATTTTCGTACGTAATAAGGATTATTTGTTTGCCATTTTTTCGCCCGGATTGCCGGATTCTGTGCATTGGGAGCTCTCCTTCCGAGTTCTCACTAAACCGTTCCTCAGCATTCTCCTTCACCCCTTGTATTACCTCCACCTTTACCGCCACTGTCATTCTCGCAATGTGGATCGGAATGTGCCACATTCCCTGCAGAGAGCAGCACCAGTCATCTTGGAAGCAGCGCCAATTCGAAAGCCGATTTCTCTCCGAGGGGGTTCTACAAAATCAATCGCTGATTGCTCTCCACAGGGATTTCTCCTCCCTTCTTTCCTCTGAAGTTAATTTTTCTCCTTCAAATTAAATTCGCTCTCAATCGCCATGGTGATTATGAAATCGAAAGAAATGGCCGTTCTAAAAGTTTTCGGTCTGACATAGAAATGGCATAGGAGTAACCAAACTGCTACTATATTTGCTATAAATAATTCTTTGGATTGCGCGCTGTGAAGTTTCAGACCGAATTTGAGTCGCAACTCAATTACATCTAGAAAATCCTTAAATTTCCTAGTCTACACGATTTCCGTCAGCAAGCAATTACATTTGTGTCTGAAACTTCGCTTTTAAAGGTTTAAGTGTCGAGTTTTCATTTCGTTAACATTTCTACCTTAGGAAGCAATTGGCAGTAATCATACACATTTTGGCACTATGAGGCGTTATGTCTGGACGTGATCGATTGGGCTAGGACGAAGACACTTACTGACAGGTTTCAACTATAAAAATGATGAGGGTGACTCTAAATCATACATGTATGCACTTTTCTATTGGGAGCGATTGAGACTTGATTGTCTTGTCTTACACTCAATACGATACTAAATGATATAAATCAAAAATCAGTGATAGAATGAAATCAATCGAGGAAGCTTTGACTTTAACGCGGTATTAAAAAAATTTTAAAGTGGAATTTTGCATAGTTATTTCCACCCATTTATTCATCAGTGATAGAATGGAATATGAAGTTAACAAAGAAAAACAAAATTAAAATATAGTATACACGAAAATACCAGGCAATACAAATATACAAACGAAAAAAAACGCGAGAATTTTCTTTTAATGAAAAGAGTGGTAGCCAATTTATGTTTTAAATCAATTAGTTCAGTAAAATGTGAAGGTGCACCTAATGAATAAGAATACCTAAAGGTATACAATTCGGTCTGCCTGGAAGGTTTTCTGCTCGAAGGCAAGTTCACCCCCTCAATATCTGTTACCAAAACATTTTCACAGGGGATGAGGCGAGTGATTCAAGATGAGGGGTGAAGTAGTAAGCCCTTGCTTTAGCCACTGACCAAATTGCATAGCGTTATGGCTCAGTGAGTGAAGCAAGGACGAAGTTTCTCATCTCCATTTTTGTAGCAATTGGTGAATGGTTGAGGATTCAAAGAGGTTGATTGTGGTCATCCAAGACCTCCAAAAGAGTTTGAACAGATGTTGCAGAGCGTAATAGGGTGTATAGGCGACCGAGTTGGAGGCGTTGTCTGATTAAATGGAGGTTTCAGGGCCTTTGGTGAGAATTGCGGGAGATTTTTTTTATTCTTTCATTCCATTTGTTCAAGAAATAAAAGGAATGGAAGTGAGAGAAAGTAAAAACATTTCTTTATTTTAATTTATATGGAAAAGGTATTATTCGAACTTTTACCGAGTACTCCTGGAATAATTAGAACTTATTCTAATATTACGAAGATGAGGTTTGAACCTCACTTCCGCATCTGAAAAGTGCTGAAATATATCAGAGGAAGTCCGAGTTGATTCCTTCCTTAGCTCAATCACTACTTTACCCTTAACTGACTTAAACCTAAAAGGTTCCGTTTGAGTTTACTGTGTTATTGATATGGATTCGGCAGAATTCTGTTACGTAATTTTCTTTATCTTCATAAGTATTTTGTTCGACTGAAGTAAAAGATTACTTTGTGTGGTTTTTCAGTAAATTCGTGGGAATGTCGATTTCCATTGTCATGTATAAACTTAATTGACACAGTTTCTCCTGCACCTGGTTAAAACGCTACATTGGGTTTAATTCCACTTAAAGTCTCCGTTAAAATATCTCAAAATATAAATTAAATTGCAATCACGATTGAACTTGCGGCAACAGTTGAAAATCAAACAAACCCGTATCTAAGTTCCAACATCGGTCGAAAGATTAATTAATTAATTAATATTAATGGAAAATTTTGCGTTCTTGAAAATATTCCGTAACCTCGAAAATCGCAATCTAAAAACATGCTTATATAAGGTGCATGGACAGACTTGAGATCACCGCTCGACAGCAGTAAAGAGTCACTCGTGACATTTTCGGCAAATTGCCATATTTATATCGCTTCGGAAGTATTAAACGCCACGGTCGGCAATCACTCCAGCGATGTATGCAGTGCATGAAGGACTCTGCTATCTTTTCCTCGGCGATCCTTTTAAGGAGATGATGGCATCCAATTCCAAGGAGACCACTGAATGGGATTGCCCTCTCTGCCTTATTTACCCCTTTATTGATCTTTCGCCGACACGTCCTCAGACACCTCGTAAAAGTGCGTGCGTGTTGCTACTCAATGGGTAAGAGCAGCACCGCTGACTTTAACATTATGAGCAATGGCGTGGATTCCCTACCGTTGGTTGCACCGCGTGAAGAAACTCGCAGGCAATGATAAATAATTGGTCTTTAAATATCTAAACGATATAGCGTTTACATTTGGGTAAATTTGCAGCTGTTGAAGATTCCTAGTTCTTGTTTAATTATAAATTCTCAAATGCTACATTAGAGGGCTCTTTTATTTTTACATTAAAATACCTCATTTTAAGTACATTAAGTTACAACATGCGTTTTCTAACTATACAATTTTTATATCTTCGTAAATTTCTAATCAAAAACTATCTTTATCAAAGTCATCAAAATTTTTTGGGGAATTGATATTTTCATTCGAAGAATTTAGATTTTGAACTAATCCAACGCGATAGCGTCCAAGGAAATTGAACGTGTATAGTGCGAATTGAAAGAAATGATATGGTATCAAATGTGTCATTTACGGGAAGTATAAGTTAAGGAAACGATGCGCGAGCATACGAGTATATTGCGGCTAAAAATACTTTTGAATGGCTGTTGAAGAAATGTGTAGTATATTCTTTAAACTGTTTCACTCGTGTAGATCCAACAAAATAAATTCGGCCACGAACCCGCTTGCTCGTTCAAAAATCACACCTGACTTTTTCAATTAATGAGCATATCTTTCGCGCTTCTGATTAATTTGTATCTTTTGATTGATATTTTTACTTACTGTTCAATAATTCCGGTATATTATTTGTACAAGGAAAACCTGACTTAAAAACCATCCTACAATATCCATAAAATCTTCTCAGATGCAATTCAAGTTGATAATTCACTCAAGAATCGTAAATCGAAATGCAGGAATGGGTTGATGCTGCCGAATTTATCACACTAAGAGTGAATGGTTTTCTGCAGTGCAATGAAAAAATTGCAATGATTAGGATAGGGGCGGTAGACAAGGATACGATATTAGCACAAGCTCAATGATGCTTGCAAATGTTTTCGTTAGACCAGAAATTGGCTCGCACTTTCTCTGTACTTCTGCTTCGTATTCCCGAATTGTTCTATCGCTTTGGAAGAGTTTTCTTACTTACGTCTCATTCCGCCTTTCGGCGTGTGGCAGGGGGGACTTACATATGCTGTTTGATAAAATACACATGTAGCAAAATTTCTACCAGTTATAGTATACAGTAAGTTAAACCGAATAACAGTGATCCTGTTCATTAAAAAAACATTAACCGAGTTAAGTAGATGGTATAGTGTGTTGGTGGATGACACTTTGTGATGTTTGGTGTTGCGATTTCTTGGAGCTTAAATATAAAAATCGGATTTTTAAAACGATATTTCTATGCCAATTCCAATGCCCGTTTCTATTTTTTTTAATTTTCCTGGATTAAAAACGTGTCAGTGGGTGATGATGTTTGCATTTAACGCAAAAGAAAATAATAATGTCAATAAGAATCTGAGCCTGAAAACCACTCGTAATTTATTTACATGAAAAAATGAAAAAAAGAATGAAAGAGAAAATGAAAAAAAAATCAAAGAGAACTATGTGAGATGAAGGCAAATCGTTTTCAGATATGATTCATTCTGGTTTTTAAACTAAACTAAATCTTCTAATGCTAAACTAATCATTTCCACATGAGACTACGCTTTTTTACTCAGCAATCAACTCAATGTAAATCTTTGAGAGAGTTTATTTCGAAACAACATTTTTCAACCTGTTTGACATGGCATCCATTCAACTCATTGGAATGAACTGTTTTCGATCGAATAAAGTAGTGATGGCCAACATATGTACCACATTCTTTGTAAATGTTGAAAATCGGCGATTATGAAACTATAAGTTACTGATTTTGAAGGAAAATGAAGCCTTGTTTCTTTAAACACTTTGAAAAATCATATAAATCGGTTTGACGGGTCCGAGCTACAACCTTCCTGTCTTACAAAATGAACCATTCCTTATGTTTAGAACGAGTGTACAACTGACATCATTTCAGTGTTCATCTTGTGCGTTCAGGTAGTGTATAACTACAGTTGTCATTCCCAAATATATTCAAATTAACCTACATCATTCGTATCGAGTTACCCCTGAGTTACCCTTTACGCCCTCGGGGCACGCGATCCTCCGTTTGCTTCCTGTGCAAGTAAATAAAGTGACCAATGGGAACCTATTGAGATGCTGTAAAAGAGAGAGATTTTAATCATGTTATTGCATGATAAAGAAAGGAGCGGTAGCACATAAAATATACAACGAAAATGAGTTGCTCAGAGAGGTAAATTGGTAACGGAAGCACTGTGAAAGGCATGCACAATGGAATGATGGAACGAATTATTGTAAGTGAAGATAAGAGGAGGACGTTTTAAGGAGGACATTGAATGATAGATAAAGTTAAAGAATATAGTTCAATCGAGAGCATAAAATGGGGGAAATGATCAACCTATTAATAGTGGCCTCGCCAACGGGCAGATCGATGAAAGGATTGTCTCTAGCTTGACCGTTGCTACTCGTAGACACCGAATGGTAGCAGTTGATTCAAGAACTTTATACCACACGTATGGATGATGAAATTAAACAAATGGTTTAGAAAAGTGCATTATTCAATTGCAAATATTTAATTATGATTGCAGATACTTTATTTCTCTCTTGGAAACTTGATTTGATGTTCATGGTTAAGGGATAGAATTACTTATTTTAACATATTTTTGTGTGTTGTTCATGGATAGGACTATAATTCATCTACATTTGACGTCATTTTAGAGATGATAAGAGCTTAGAAATTCCATGGTTTAATGAACTCATTATTATCATTTTAATTTTCCAAGAGCCGATTTTACCGATAAGAGTTGGCGGTTAGGACACCCAATTCATCTCCAAAATCGCATTCATCATCATTGACATTAATCATCAGAAGTCATTCGCCGAATAAGGAAGAGGATTCTCTGCTCTTGTTTATAATAAAACACAACACAAAACGTGTTTATTGGGCTAAATTGGGACGTCGCATCTTCCATTTAACCCCTGCCTTATACACATAAAACCATACATTCACATAAAAATCAAATATTAAAAGTATTATTTACAGATTTTTATCAATTAATGTGGAAATAAAGAGGAAATATGAAAAGAAAGAATGGTTTTGTGGAGCAAATAAAAAAAACTGTTAATTTTATTCACAGAAAGAGATCTCCACAGAGAGAACGGGGGTGGGAAAAATCTTATAAATACGTAAGAAAGTTCGAAAGAAAGAGAGATATAAGTTACAACAAAAAAGATACTGGGATATCGATACAGTTGGAAATGTTCTCTTCCTCTTTATTCCTTTAGAAATATCTTTTGCATACATCGTTCATTAAAGAGTAAAATAGTAATACATAATTCCTCACAACTTTATCTTTATCTCTGTATTAATAAAATTCATTTTTTAATTGGTGATGCAGTGGCCGATTCATTATGGCCATCCTGGGAATGAGCTCGACGTGTGTGGCTTGAGCACGGTGCATTGTCACGGAACCGTGGATCTTCTGCAGCTCCCAAATTGTGTTTCCAAAGCGACCGCAGCGAGAAATTAGTTTGCAATAACTTTTACCAGGTTATGACCGAAGCATAATTTGTTATGCTTTGGTATTATTGTCGCCAGGGGTTCATAGAAACACACATTTTTAAAGTATTGCAAATATATCTTTCCTCTCTCTCTCTATGATCATATATTCTGATCAGATTCGACTCTAACGCGAAGGTTAATGAAATGGATTCTCGGTCGAAGGAAATCAAAGGGAAATATTCAGTCGATTAGCACCCGTCGCACGAACCTGGAAGTGGTATACATTGGTTGTCGCCCAAGATAAGTGAAGTCATGGATTCCTCCTTGCGCACATTCCTTGGTTTTCATGGAATCGTGGGACAGCGCAGTTGCATTTCAATCTCTTGTTTCAGTTCCTATGATTCTCAACTCATTGCGAGATTTTCTCCAACGGGCTCTTAGCTTTCTCACTGTTCCTCCGCGTAAAGAATAACTTCAGTCGTTTTAAATGCAAACGAAAATTGTTCATAAGGAGATGTATGCGAACATCTCAAATCAAAGGTCTAAAAATCACAGTAACGATACATTTAACGATACTCGCACGATGACGTAATATTGTAAATATAGTTTTGTATATATTTTTGAAACACTCGTAAATTAAATATGTAAATAAGTTAGTTCGTTGATGGTCATTGTTGTATTGATATGGTTGTCACGTGTTTTCTTAGATAGCAATGATACTGATATTTTTGCCGTTATATCGAAAATGAACGGAAATAAAACGTATGCGATATGAAGAAGTAAATTTAATCGCTTGGTGCATAAACGAAAGGGATAGCTTACGAAGAGTCCGCCATCTTGTGAGCGTTTCTCAAACGGAAACTTATTTTTTCATACAATGAACATCCTGTTTTGGTCCTAAATTAGTTCGCTTAAGGGGAACATAAAAATCATTTTAAAATTTTTATAATTAGACGCAAAATTATTAATTAATAATTCCAGTTCGTAATTTTAAAGTTCTTATGACTTACGTCTGTAAAGGGAAGATTTTTGTATTGGAATAAATAATATATGTTATTTCAATGTGGAGCTTTCACCACAAAAGTATGATAAACATTTAGAATTCGTCTTAAGAAGTTTTTTTGTGGATATATATGAGACATTTAAATGTAATTAGATTGTTTAGTATACGATACAAAATGTTAACATACGCTAATTACCTTAGACTGCTACTGCTCAGAAAAAATTGTATCAATATGTTTACAATATATAAATAAATAATATTTTTTTACCTTCTGGTATTAATGGCAATTTTAGCACAAAAATAAACATAATTATAGAATAATCAACGTAGATTTAAATTTTAAACATTTACCAAACAAACATACGCAATAAAGTTCCTTTTTATGCAAGTACTATTTCAAACAAGCCATACTAACACTAGGCAAGGGTTATTTCGGTGATCTGGGTAGATTTTGTAATTTAGTTAACTAAAACCAATTTTTTTTTCAATTATACTACTTTGACGTTTAACATATTAGAAATAAGAATAAGATAAGAATAACATTGTTCATATATTAACCTTTGATATTAATTTATTAAATAAATACCGTTGATTATGATGCACTCGCAGTGGCGCAGCCAGGATTTGCCAATGGGGGGGGTCCAAGGAAACGAAAAATGCCTAACTTACAGGGGCTAGAATATTCATGCTCGTTACTTACTACAAATATGTCAATTCCTTCAAAAAATAAATGCATTGAAAACTAGAGGAGTTTAACGCTTGTATGGCCAAATTATTAATCTTTCCAAGATAGTAGTTTACATAGTAACCGAATCATAGGAAACTTATCATAAGTGTTGTTTGGAATTTTAGTTTGGATACATACAGTATCTATTAAAAAGTCATTTTTTTCTATGCTGAAGTTTTATAGTGTTGTAGATGCTTCCCGATTCTTTGAGAGTCCTTTCTTCCAAGAGGTTGCGAAGGAAAAAATTAGTAACGATTATTTGGCAAGCGACATAAAACGTAATATCCACTCCTTAGATCCCCACATTGGCGCGTCAATGCTTATTTGAATATCTTTCATTATTTGACTATATCATCAGCAGGTTTCTTTGGAGTGACTTCATCCCTTTTTTTTAAATTAACTCCTCTTCTAAGAAACAAAAAAATCATTTATATCAGATGGTTTCACTTTGTTAAAAAACCATTTATGTCAGAATTTTCTGGTAGGCTTAGAATTAAGTCTGATTTCGTTATTTATGTATTAGCTAAGTATTCATTTAAACCGAACATTTAAAATTCGGCTACATTAAAAAATACATTATAATTTTGATTATATATAGTTGATATTATAATTGAATTTGCAGAATCAAAGTTACATACCAAGGTGAAAGAAATGAAGTCATCTTACAATTATTTAGAGTAATTCATACTTAGGTTGTATAACCAGCAGAGAGCTCACGCAAACCCAGTCTTACGCATTGTGTTCAAAGAAAACAAAAATTTTCCTTGAATTTAAATTTTGAAGGGGCATTGCGTGTTCACTTCGTTGACCGGATAAGTCATGAGATTCGTTGGATTTTATTACCAGAGAAAAAATTGGCTGCACCTAAAAGGAAGCTAAAGAATTTAAGCCACAGTTTTAACAGTTAATCAAATTTATTTCAAGCCATCAAGTCACTGTTCTGATAAATCTGTGCGTACCTTACGCACACAATACCTTTCAGCTGACTGATTTGTTTCCAAAATGGTATATTATTAATAATATAATCTAAAATTATTTTTTAGTGATATATTGTATTTCTCCAACACTTCTTCAAGTATCTACAGAAATTCGGTGATCGAATTATTTTCGTAAACATACAGCAAATTAACAAGTAATCATAAAATAATAATCAGTATATTTTATATCAGCCCGAGTAATGAAGAGCCTACTGCACAGACTTTTAAGCGTCCAGAATGCTTAATAAAGGAACCATAGGATAATTTAACCTTTGGAATTGTCGCCAAACTCATCTTGAGATTTGCCCTCCAATAACAGCCCTAAAATAAGACAATTTATGTATCTATTTATGGTCATTTCACAAAAAATAACATAACCATTAACTTACGTTTTTCCGATAGAGGCCTTGAGCTATTCGCGGCCTGTGAAAAAAAGATTTCGGATATCCATCTGTACCTTATGAAATCTAAACTAAACTCTCCTTCGAACTGTTCACTGTGAATTGTTCAGAAACACTACTCATGAGTCTAGCTTTGCACTCACACCCTAAAAACTGTCACATGCAAAAGATCTAACTGAGCTTTTTATCAATCTGTTTGTCTCTTAAACGTAATCTTAATCTCTGTTTTCAGGGTGTAACCTTCGAATTAGTTCTCGAATGTTCCCTAGTATTTTTGCGAGGAGTTAACGAATCAGCACTTTCGACTTTTTCTCATGGGCATCTTATCTTATGGTGTGTGTCATCGGTGTCATCTAACTTAAGGATAGGCTTAAGAAGTGCACGCCTTGAACATTAAGTGCAAAACACTCGTATCTCATTGATATCGATGTCGGCTCTAGGCCTGCTCTGCTACCGAAAACATCACCTTAGCTGAAATCGGAGCCATATTATGCGAAGCTTTCGCTGAATTTATCAAGCAAACACGTGAATAGCGGTGTATATCTAAGACTTGCGTGATGATTGGGGTTTTGTACTCTTCAGCAAAAAATAAAGTTTAGAGCTAGTCAAAGGACTTGAATCTTGGTGGGGGTTTGAACCCCTAAAACCCCCCCCTCGCTGCGCCACTGTGCACTCGTATTATTCTGATCAAACTTAAACACCTATTTTTGGGCTCCCCTTCTTTTTTTAATATTAGATCGGCGAAAATGGATTGAATTTAACCTAGAAAACACAAAGATATGACAAATCAAGTGGAATAGTTACTATTCGTGGTTCCACAAAGTAATATAACAGATTGTCACATACTAGAATTAATTGTAATTAAAATACTAGAATTCTTGTAGAATTCTTCAAATTCAATCCAAAATCTTGCTTCGGTATTGCGCCTTTTTAGACAATTTTAGAGCGTTAATTAGATTAACTACAATTTTTGTTGTTGTGAGCATTTTGCATCCTTCTTGGCCAAGATCGTTCTTATAAATAGCCCATCGATCTTCTTTATGGCATCTTTTTTTAAATACCAAAGAAATCCAATGTAGTATTAGTAGTAATAGTTGTTAATAGTAAGTAATAGTCAATGCTGATTGTCTCATTCCACATTTTACCTAATTTCGTATAGTACAGCCATTATCCATTTAAGTTTGAAAATCCTTGTTGTTGCATCATTTATCTTTGTTTCATTTCATAGCATCTCCTTTTAATGTATCGTGAGAAACTACGATTTTTATCACTTCTCTCTACAAAACCTTCTTTGTATTCGCTACGTGGTTAAATATTACGTTTATTAAGATCTGAGAGCCATGCATCAGGAAACTGAGAACGCACTATTAGAAACCCCTGGTTAAGAAAATATTCCTCCTTTTAAGAATGTAGGGTTCCGAATGAAATTCACGCTCGAAGAAATTTTCAGTTTATTTTCTCAGAATTATCTCCTCGCTTCGGCCTCACAGTTTGTCATCTGTCCTTTGCTACAGTCTACTTATGAAGACGATTCATTTGGAACTTAAACCTCTAACAGTAACTCTCGGTAAATGTTTGCAATTTTCAATTATTCGATTTAAAAGTGTCGTGAAAGAAAAAATCTAGAAAATAAGAATAGAGTTCGCTAGAACTCATAACGTACCATTAGTAAAATATTAATATCGGAATACCAGTTTTCAAATATCACATGAAATTCTCGAGTTGAATTCGGTCAAAGATGATAAAATCTATTGATAGTGTGTTTTATATATTTTGTCATGTTTCTTACCATCTTTTAGTTATTGCAATCGGTAGGTTTATGAAGGTTTTTCACACCCCCTTCTTATTGGGTGTTTTTCTGCAGTGGATAAATATTTTTCGTAAGATTCTCTTACGTTTTTACATTCACGATTCTTCTAATTTTTCTCATATTATCTTTTTAAAATTGGTTATTGTATATTGTATGACGATGAGTTAGATAGAAGAGGAGACTTTTAGTCTCAATCACGTACGAATAAAAACGATTTTTTATTATTATTTAAACAGTGATATCGGATTACCAGTTTTCAAATATCACATGTATTTCTCGTCTTGAATTCGGTCAAAGATGATAAGATCTCCCAGTAAAGTCACCATTGGAAGAGCTTGGAAATTTTAGAAGGCATCCGTTGCATCGGCGTGAGGTTTTAGTTTGAGTGGGCGAACACGCGAAACGTGAATTACGGAGTCTCATCTGCGTTCGATGGCGTCAATGAAGCACGGCCTTCCGAAGATCGAATGCTTCGATTACTCGAAAGCCATAAAATGCCTGCGAGACCATTTGCAATCGCTGTGCGGAGGAGTCATAAATATCCGCAGCTGCGGAACAAATGAAATATCGCGAGAGTGCAAGATTGAGCAAAGATCGAACGACCGCAAAGTGACTATAAATACCTGTTTACGTTCGTCGTGCCAATGAGGTACTTGAATGTCGAAGTTTATGAGAGGAACACAATTAAAAGGCATTAACTTATATAAGATATGGCGATTTCACAATGGAAAGCTTTTTTTATTCTAAACGATTCCTTATGGGCAAAATTAATGAACTATTTTTCGAATCCTTTGTAGCTACTTGTATATATTGGTAATATTTCATCGGAACCAGAGAGAAGGTATTAATCGATTCTTAGAATTTTCATGCTTCCAAAATGTAGGAATTAAAGGTAATATAAAATGGATAAGAAACATTATTACTTTACGTATTGAATAATGAAATAATTAACTTTACTAGTTTAAATTCATGATCGATTCAAGGTAAAGAATCCTTAAGAGTACGGTTTTACTTAAGTGGTTTTAAAATTATTTAATATTTTCATTATTATGTCCGGTGATGTTAAGCCGAAATGGCCTCTCTTCCGCCCAATCTCTGAAGTTATGTAATAATTTATTTGAGAATCTTAAACTATTATATAAGCTATTGATTACAGAAATCTATATCGTAATATATGAATCGAAATGTACAAAAACGGAAAGATTTGTGGAAAATACTCCTCGCTTGAAGTTTTACTGTAGAAAACTTACGATGCGAGGAAACGCCATTCCAAGAGGGAAGAAATAAACCAAAGACACAGAAGCAAGTCATGGTGGAAAGAATACATGTATTCCTTCGAACATTGAAGCAAGTGGCCTTAGGATATGACCGTTTCCTCTCTATCTTTCTGGACGAGTAATTCGGAAATGTGACTCTAAGATGGGATTCAACATTCTTATTTCTAACTAATTCGCCTTTCTCCTGAAAAGGAAGAAAGAGGCTGATCGATACAATATATAATAATTCAAGTATGTGTAATATGAATTATGCTAAGAAAAAGGAGGACGGAAAAAATATAAATAACATCTGATTAAAAACTGGATATTTAGTCAGGTACATTCATTAAGTATCTTCATTTGAAAGTAAATTAGACCGGATGCGCTTAAAAGAGTTTATTTATGTACAGTTGCCTTTATCTTTATCCTCTACAGCGTAATAGAAATATTTTGAAATAAAAACGTGCATGGATACTATCTAGTATATATAATTCCTTCTCCGGATTCATTCATATGTATAGCCAGATAGATAGATAGGATACCAATTCACAGGCTAAACCAGAAGCGTCATTGACTTGAAATTTTTACGACGTATTGGCCATAACGTGTAACCGCCACAAAAAATGCGAATTTTAACCTCAGTGTCATGGGTTCGATTCCAGAGGGCCCCAAAGTCCCGATTTTTCCCATTTAAAAGCATTGCTTAGATTTTCGGCAATTAAAAAAAATACTTCTCGGATATGTAGAGAATCAAAACTCAAGGAGCACTTATCAAAATGATAGGAAGTTCTTGCTTTGCTAGAAGATGTATATTAAGACTAGGTTCAAGAAAAAAAATTCAGATAAGACCATGCTTTTCCTGGGTTCGATGCCAGACTACATTAAAATTTCTCTTATAAGGAATATAAGGGAAAAGTAAGACGTCGTTTGAGGAAGTTGCAGCCAATATTTCTGTTTGAATTTTCACATATAGTTAGAGACGGTGATCTTCTATTGTACTGCATAGTAAGTGCCGAGTTCGAAGCGGGACGGTAAACATATCTCCCATTTAAAACGTATTGGTTAAATTTTCATAATTCTTTCGGAGTCTTTACCTTGAAGTCAGATAGTTGACACTTTGCATGCATTAATCTATATCTATTATATATTAAACAATTAACTTGCAGTATGCAAGCAGAATTTTACTTGTATCATATATAGACATTACATTCAACAAAAATACGACTTGAATAGTTTATATTTTAAGATATAATGAGCAAGATATGGTTCCTTTCCTAATTGGTCGCCTTATTTAACTTAAACTAAAGCAGATAACCTTTGCTTCTTCTTTTGCCTTTTTCCCATCTGAAGGATTTCCATCGCATTAGTTTTAATATGTTCATAATGACGATTTTGTTCTTAGATTGATACAGCTAATACAGAATAATCTGTTAATTTGCTAGCATTGAAAAATTTATAGTTTCAATGACATGAATTTAGCATTTTAATTTTTCTACTTTCAGTACATAAAAAAAATTGTAAAAGATCACTTAATGGGAATGGTTCTTTCATCTCTCTTCTTTAATCTTTCAAAGAAATTCCGTATTTCGTACATATAATGATGTACTTAATCTTCATTATTGAGTAGACCGATTGCTTTAGAGATTTCCGTTCTGTAAGAGGCTCTTTAGCCGATGAGAGTCTCTAATATACTTTTCGTTACTTTCTTTCGTATAATTTGATCACGGAACCTAATCATTACCAGGAAAATTACCTAAATAATATATCAATCATTGGAACGAACATGACAGGATGGAGGAAGTCGTCTTGCAAGAGTCGATTCCATGCTATGAACTGATAATCTGATCCGTTTATGTATTTTCCGTAATCCCCTCCAATTACATATACAATTGTAATAACATTACTCCATCTCTGTTATCTGTATTTATTTACAGTGAATTAACGGAGAACAGGCTAGTTTTTGCAGTTCTTTAATTACTATCGCCTTACGTGGAAGACGGCTCAAGAATTCCTTACCTCTTAAGTCTGTGATGGAAATTTGGTAACTTGATACCCCTTACTTAAGATCTAAAACTCAGAGACAGAATTACTAATCATAGAGCTCCTTATTAGAAAGGTAATTTCAAAATATCTTCTACCATTTAAATCAATATAGTAAATGACCTAAAATTTATTATATGTGAAAATACTTTTAGAGAAGAGAGACCGAGTAGGTTGTGAATAAAATATCC
This sequence comes from Sympetrum striolatum, assembly GCA_947579665.1. Classification (NCBI taxonomy): domain Eukaryota; kingdom Metazoa; phylum Arthropoda; class Insecta; order Odonata; family Libellulidae; genus Sympetrum; species Sympetrum striolatum. The sequence continues at coordinate 1,059,055 of OX388344.1, forward strand.
CTTGGATAAAAATAACCAGAACAGGAAAACACGAATAATACCTATATTATTCATAGGGAGTATTTTCGTGAATGATGACCATTCCAATTAATCAGAAATATCCAGGAAATATTTCTATGATTAAAAATGAGGAAATTTTATAGATATTACAAAGCAACTGCTATTGATATAGGAATACTTCATAATTAGATCGACTATAAATTCAATGGTTCAATAAAGAAAAAAGAAATATTATCCAAGTGATTTGGGTTTTCCAGAAGTTTCCGAAGGACGCCCATCGAAGTCTGCAAAAAACTTTTGTTATTTTTAATTGTCTTTTTCATTTTGAATTACAATTTAATGGTTTTTCGCATTTGGGAATTTTTGAGATTTTACATTAATTAATCCTGCCCACGATGTCAACATCCCTAAATACAGATGAAATACAAAGACAACAGTACTTCAAATATATTATTAGCATAATTAGGATGACAATGATTTTGGAAACATTCCTTGACAATTTGAGAAACAGTATTTACAACTATAAAGATTTCATCCTCCAGTGTTTTACGCCTGTGTGTCGGTCTTCCATAGTCCAGGAACGAGAAGATGCAAATCTTATAAATCGTGCTCTCCCAAAATTTTCGGCGTTTTCGATTCAAGGTCCATCCGAAGGCCTCCATAGGGTCTCGGGCTAATTTATCGAAGGAGATGGATATTTGATTCGGTCCGCTTTTTTGGCAATAATCCAAATCAAGTCCGACGTGAAATAAGAGGATTTGTTCGCTCTTAACGAAGGTCGATATTGTGACACAATTTCGCAAGTATTGTGGCAAACAATTGGCGACCGATTTCACTAACCTCATTGCGGAGCAAAGGTCTGGGACGCACGCCGTCAATGGCCAGCGCCTTTCCGTAGTTCCAGGAACGACCGCCAAGCGGCGGTGGGGCGCTGCGGGAAGGTTCGCGTGCCTTCGAATGATGGAAACGAAAGTAATTTGGGAATTATGTTAGATAACCTCGAAAGCACCCCGCAAAACTCACTTGCCTAACCCCGATGTTTATCGATCCTGAAACTAAAGGGGTCAGAGGATGAAAATTATGGTAATCCAGGGGGCAAGCGGTCGCTAGCAAAAACCCTGTTTCGTACTACATCTCGGTTGCAACATTATTTCCGAGAGTGTTAAATTCTTTTGTAGTCCCCAAAGAATCCGTAATTCGCGCTAACGTGGATGCATATGAATTAAGGATTAATTAACACGAAAACGTTCTATACTTTTTAACTGTGTTCAAATTCGTATAAACCAGTAGAATATGTGCTAGCATATGCCTCAATGACTGTCGATACACAAAAATTGGAGGAATAAAAATGCTTCCCATATAAATTTATAACATGAATATTTTGTTAACTTCCATCTGCCAGATTTTAGCGCGATGTATATTTAAATACCCGAATAATCCGAGCATTTAAATTCCAGAGTTTGCTACATCAGTGAAAGATTCCCAAATAGTTTATCAACTCAAATTAATTTTTTTAATTATTAATTACAATCAACAATTATTGTTAATAAAATTGTATGAAATATATTTCCACAGAAATATATTTTGATAAAATTTAAGATTAATAAGGTTAATTCTTTTGCGGAAGCACAGTAGATAAAATAGTAATTTCTTAATGATAAAACTTCGTTATCTCGAGCCCAAAGGAGCTGAAAAATCTGGAGTTCGTTTTAAAAAAGTTTGCGCTGACTGAGTGAAGGCGAAAATTAGGTTAATATTGGCAACACTTCCTTCTGTACAACAAATGATTACTTAGCCGAGAGATTTAATTTTCATTAGATCTGGTAAATTCGAGAACTGCCAAAGATGAGGACTTGGGTGGGCCGAAAAAACGTTATTTTCCCAGATCAAATTTGCCTTATGCGAGAAAGTTGTGTACTGATATGAGGATCTCGCATGCAAAATCGGATAACATCGTTATAAATTTGCGAAAATACTGGCGGAAATGAGAAATTAAATACCTATGGAGACTGAAGTATTGTAAATATTGACATTTTAGTAAGTATCGTATCATATCATTATATATTTTCTCAAATTTGTATACTTTAGGACTCGGGCGGCATCCTCTTGAGGATAATATTAATTATAATGCCCCAATGAGGACCTTTCCCCTTTTGGCCTGCAATACAAATTATGTAAATACTTTTATATATTTTTACTCATACAATTCGAATCTTCCCTTTAATATTTGTATTTGAATAGCTCAAATTAGAAACTTGAGATATTCACCGCATGAATATTACGTTTTGGGTATATACGGAAAAGTTTGAAAAATCGACTTCTGACCGCAAAAACGAACTCTCCCGACCACTTTGCAGGATTTGATGCGAAAAGGGCATCGGATAAGACGCCTGATTTAATGTGGTTGGAAACTAGGAAGTTATTCTTAAACCGTGTTTATCGCCACGAAAGTTTCGAGGCACTTCGTAAGAATATCACTGGACTAGAAATGCAGAGGGAGTCACGAGAGAGATTTGAAAATCGGTAGGCCTGTTTCTATTCACTCGATTTGCTCTCGGTGCGATACTTCCTGCACCAATGCATTCTAAACTCTCACTTCAGGCCTTAGAAGTAACTGTATTTATCGATTTATTTACGTCACATTATTTTCACCACCAAATCATTTGTCAAATTCTCTATCGCTATTAGATTAGTAAGGAATTCATTGTTATGTCCATCCAAGTTGAGTTAATTTGATAACGAAATAGCATTTTGAATAAATAGCAGATCTTAATTTAATGATTCGTGGGATAGAACTGAAAGAAGCGTAGGATTAACTTTTCGATGAGAGACGACCTTTACAACAAGTTAGAGTTGTAAATTCTGAGTAAACCAAATGAGAAGCTTTGTAACTGGAAACGTAACGTTTTTCAAATTATTTTCACAAAGATTGGGAAATTGGCGTTAATAAGTGACTATTTACATTAGCAGGGAACGTAAGGACTGTTATTTCATTGTGTTAAAATTCACAGGTTCTCAATGAGTACCCTAGTCCTGTTAAACGGCAAGCATGTTATAAAAGGGAGCGGTTCTACGTTTGCATGATGTGAATCCATCCATTCTTCCGTATCCTCAAATGTCGTGATTGAGAGCAACACATTATCTCTCATCGGCCTCGATGCGAATTGCGCCGTTTTTCATTTTCTTGTCATTTTATCCATCACATCTGCATCTGAGCAGTTTGAACCGCTCATTACCATGGAGCTGAAATCCAATTTTACCTCTTTCAAATTAAAACTACTAAAGATTTGTGAATTCAAAGACGTAAGGTCATTGCACGACATCATTGATATTTTATGCTTAGATCGAAGAAACGGAGAAATAATTAAATGGTTGGACTGAGTATAAGCGAATCCAGAGCTCTTAAATTTGTTTTTAGAAGAAAAAACTTTCCTGCTGTAATACAGAATTCCGAATCAGCAATTGTCAACACTTTTCAAGTTGGAGATATGAACTGTTAAATTAAATCTGTGTTACTCCACCAAGGCTCTTCAGAACCCTTATGTTCCGTGAGTTATAGATATGAATTGAACTAACGAATGAGTGTTATCCATTGGAGGTAAATGTAGCACGAGATCCTTTCTAAATGTATCTATCTTTTGAAAGCAAAAGGTTGTTGCATACGTTGTAGAATATTTCTAATAAAGCTAAGTAATTATGAAATATAAGTTCCCATGAGCATGCATTTCATTGCAATACCTATTTAGTTGTGAAGAAAAGGGTCGATATACGCTCATATACTCCCATTTTCCGTATAACTTTTCCAGAATAGGTATTATTTCTTTTGTTTATTTCCACCCCTGAATTGAGTTTAAATTATCTGGCTACGTTCAGGTAAATTTTGATGTCCAGACAGAGGAAGTAATCCGTAGGAAAATATAACGGATTTTCCATAAAAATAAATCCCCAGCAAAAGATGGCGCGTGCGATTAATCGAAGGCCGAAGAGGGCGGTATTTGAAACCGGCAAAAGTTTATCTTCCAAAACAGAAATCGAGGAACTCGAAAATTCTCCGAATAGAAAAGCGATACACTCGCGAGGAAGTTCGGATTCCTCAGAGATCTGATAAAATGCCGTTCGATATCGCTTCGGTAAACATTTGTGTGAGGCGGAGGTGGAAGGCCGTGCCTCGACCCGCATCATCCGCGATCGAGAGTATATTTAGTGCATAATGAGCGCCATTTTGAGGACAATTCGGAGATGGCGGAACCGCGCATTGCCGTCGGCGATGTCTCCGCCCTCGCTATCAATATTTAACTTCCGAGAGATCCCACAATTCTCAAAAATTTAGCTGAAAAGCGATGAGAAACGACCGTCAGAGTGATGCGGGCGTATCTCGCGTTGCTTCACGTTCGATTGCGTACCATGTCGAAGGGAGATACGAAATGACGCACGTCGGAATTTTCGGTTTCGACGAAAGAAATGGAATGGGCTGATTTGTGTATTATAACGGGTAAACGTGGCTCATTGAAAACGCAGCTGTTCATCTCGTGCATCACGCAAATGCAGTACAATACATTTAACGTTATTTTTGAACTTCCACCAAGTTTTCCGCACGCAACCAGCTCTCTGTAAGCTCCGCCTATTTACAAATTATTCATTTATCTTAAATAGAAAACATTTTCATTGAAGACCGTTTCTCATATGTCTTCGTGTCTTCAATTTACTTATTTTGAGCTATTTTTGTAACCATCTGGTGATTTGTTCCTCTCTTTATATCAGGGTTGTATTGTATAACCTCAAGGCCACATTTTATCATACATGAGGACCAATGAGGGCTCCCTAAATTACTTCCTTCATTCTGCCATTCCGCATTTCCACACGACTAAATTTGTGCAGATAATTTGCACCAAAGAGCCCACATTCAAATACATAATTATGTCATTAAATCGCAAACATTAAAATTATTTTCGGAACGTAAATTAAGCTTACATTTTGCCTAAATAATGATCACTTTAATTAACGATTGCCTCAGATGATTTATTATTTACTCCTTTTCGATCTGCGAGATAAATTTTGCGAAATCGAAATTTTTACAGAAATCTTTCACAAGAAGAGAAAAATAGTGGCTGGGACTCGAACCACTTTCCAGGCAGGGGCAGCACCGGAAAGTGCGAGACCCGGGTTCGAGTCCCAGCCAAGTCACTATTTTTCTCTTCTTGTATAACCTTGGGTTAAGTCGCACGCTTTCCTATGCTATCTTAAAAACTTCATTCCATCTTTGGTAAGATATCATATCTAAATTCTATTATTTAAACGCACGTTTCAAAGTCGTTCTATCAAGCTCAATACCTTTTTATTTAATTGCAATATATGTTTCCCATTTCTCCTTCATTTCCTCTCTGCTAATTCTATATCGCTAAACTAATTCTTGTCTCCATTTTCTATACCTAGCACGATCATTGTCCTAATTCTATTTTTTCTTCTTTTTCCAAAACTCTTTGTTATCTATATAACTCTTTGTAATCTTCTATCTATTAGTATATGTCATAAATTGCGTTTTCTATACCTGTCTTCATAAAAAAATCGTTTTATTGATCATTTTCCACACTATAAATTGTCGTATACCGCGAAAAATACTTTGGAGAGAGAGGAAAGTTTTGCGATTCCTGGGACGATACGGCATGTCTTTGATCTTTGTCATGATAACGATGCCAAAAATCTCTCTATATTATCACAGAAACCACGTATTAAAACCGACAGAGAAACCATCACAAACAAATTGTTTTACTCTCGGCAAAAACTACAGATTTTCTAAGTTCTGAAATGTCTAAATTAACATTAGTACGGAGAAAACACTGAAGTAAATAAAAATTATACAAATCATAAACCTTTCGCATTAGTGGTTGTTTTAGCAAGTGGGAAGATTCTCTCTTCTGAACATAGTCTATTTCACGGAAGGAATAATCATCAATTACTCGGTATCTACGAAGAAAAAGAATTGCTTAAGACTCGATTTGCTAATTTTCGTATATAAGCGACAACACTTAGTATAATTTATTGCATTTCCATGTAATACATTCTTTATTTCTCTCGTGTCCTAGTTAAGCAAGTCTCTCTTTATTACCCGACAAGTAAGGAGAGAACCATCAGTCCTATCGAAGAAGATAAATTTGTTTCTGCTAAGGAAAATTGAGAAATTCGACTTGGCTGCCTCTAAAAGATCATTTGATGACTCGGAAATGGACAGTGAAATTTCAATATACAATGTGATGCAATTTCTTCAAATTAAGTCTGTAAAAACTGAGCAGCAAACCTTTCAAAGCGTAACAGAAAATCATTTTGATCCCGCGTTCCAAAGTTTTTCATTTCCGTGTTAATGTAAGCAGAAACTTCTGTGGAAACTATTTGAGTATTCCATGAATTCTTATTGTGCGAGAGAGAAGTAAACGGTCCACATGACTGGAAGCAGATATGCTATATGCCTTGATTAGCTTACGCGCCCTAAAGTCCATAACGCACTCCCATGTCCTTTGCTCTGCGATGACCAACCTTTCGCTTTGTGAAATTAAATGGGTGCATATTTACTTTCCTCTTGACTCAAAACATATCTCGTTTCCCTTCCATCCACCTCACCTCCGATTTTCAAATGTCCGCATATCTTCCCAATGGGATTCTGATTCGAAACACTTGTATTCTTGATAAATTTTTCGATTCGATGCAGTAATTGCAGAAAAACTCTTTTTAATCTTTACATGTAAAAGAATAATTTCCATGGTAACTTTTGTTTTCCTCGAATTGGACGCTACATCTCACAATCAGGAACTAAACCTTTACTCTTATGTTTTCTTGAATTCCTGTTGTAGAATTGATCGACACTCGGTTGAGGGATCAGAGTAAATAGAGCTGCGGCAGTGGCCAAACCCTTCGCCAATTCACACAAATGACGAATGGAGGTGCGGCGAATTAGAATTTTGCATATTTAAGGAACTTCAATGAAAGGTCAATAAAATGTTCTCTTGAATTCTTCTATGACAGAACAACTTTGACTCTCCTCTTTGTTGGGAAATGCGTTGGGACTCAAATAAGCTATCGCTCGTAATCGGAAATTAGTGGTAATTCCAATTCTTTGTGGACTTCCAAATGACGAGGTTCGTTTTATGTGATCAATACAGTACATTATTCGAATGAGCTGTTCTCCTCACACAATTATATTTGCATATCTTCGACTTTGTGATAGGACTCCGCTGCGTGAGATCATCTTACTCCAACCCGTCGTCTCATTCCTTTACGATACGATACATTTTTAACTGAAAGTCGATAAGTCTATTTAAATAAACTTGCAGAAATGTAAGCATTATTCAAGTTTATTCACAAAGCAATCTAGCTCTAGTTTTCTACATGCTGATGCGAATTTCACTATTTATTACACTTGCTACACCTTTCAGGATAAGATGATTCCATCCTTTTTGTGATAAAGCATCAATCGAGTTCAAAACGACATGACGCTGCATTTTCTGGCCTTTAATTGCCTCCATGTCGCCATCTCAGGCTGAGGAAGCGAAAATAGGTTCTTTTGATGAACATTTCGTAGGGCAAAGGGCTTTCGCTCATGTCGGAAGATGCTGTTGGAATGCAGGCCAAGGGCGCGTCACATAGGGGGTGTCATGGTCAAGGAACGGAGAAGTGAAAGGATTTTTGTTTACCTCAGCTGCACTGCCGCTCTCAAATCCTTTTTTAGATGGCGTTCTATCTGTGGATCTCCAATTAGAGGATTGTAATTTTCTAGGAGAATTGTTGGGGTGACTCAGGCGAGGACACCTCTCTGCATCCTCTCCCCTTTGGATGCAAATAAGTGCTCCCCCAAAGCGGCGATGCCTTCCAAGGCTTTTACGGTCGGATGACCGCAATCTCTGGACTTTCGCCGTCATAGTGCTAGATTTGGCTTTTTCAGCCTCTCTTAACGCCTTTTTTGGACGCTCTTGGGTGGATCCAAGTGGGGCCAGAGGGTGAGGCCTCTCAGGGTGCGCAATGAAGAATGGCGCTCCTCCTCCCCGCCAATGTAAATCTCACAACAAAATCAACCACTTATTGGGATTACAAAAAAGAGCAACAGATTAAAAAGGGGCTTCATATTTCTCGGATCAGCGAATTAGTATTTCGTAAGCGTTACGATGTTTTCCAAGGAAGAGAAAAGTGAGGATATACGGGACGAAACTCCCGATTTTTACCACCGTTTCCATCCAACAAAATTAAATATTTCCTTTTCTTTACTTTTCGCAATAAAGTTGATTTTTTTTAATAGAACAATTTTATTTTCGAACGAGCCGGAACAGTAGTGGTAGTAATATTGTTAAAAGTGCTTCGACCGCTTAGGTCATTTCGCACATTGGCTCCCACCGGGATTCGAACCCGGGACCGCTTTTACCAAAGGCAAACGCGCTGTCCACATGACTATCCGGGAGCCTGAGCCGAAACAATAACCGAAATATATCGAGTGCTAATTAGCCACCCCCACGCTTTCTCACGTAACTCCTTTTTCTTGAGACTCTCAGGGATGCTGGGAGTCCGACCGTTGATCAAAGGGTGCAATACCTTCGGTCGGAATTCATTCAGTGGCGTATTTTTTTCTGATCGTTTGAGTCATCGTAATGTTTTTTGCCTTAATTTCCATAATCAGGAATTCCTTTCAATACACACCCATCGGGAATAAAAGATGACGCTATCCTTTTACCACATCCACAATTTAAAAGTAGGGTTTATTCTCGTAAATACAAATATCGGTTGAATTTTTACTATTATTACCACTTGTTAACTGAAATTTCCTCAGTAGTATTTATTTTTAAAAATTATTTCTATTATATTTATTTTCGATTTATCTTAGCGTATTTGAGTTTTATCTTAAAATGCGCTTCATCCGTGGCTGATAATGGGCGGACATGTCTCTAATAACAGGTGTTTCCGATTGTCCTTGAATCACACGCTGATTGTCCTCAGTAATTCAGGCAATATAATAACCTTTACTATTATATTGCCATCACGTTATTCTATTTTAATATTTATTTTTTAAACAACTCAACTAGTTCTTAATTTTAAGGGTATTTTTATAGCCTCAAATCGTAATTCATATAGTAGTTAATAATCATTCGCACAATATTATGTCTCAATTCAGCTATTTAATAGCAATTTGTTCAGGTAGGAAGTTATTTTCTTCTTTTTGCATTTTTTCTGGATATAAAGATAGGTCATGCAAACCTTAACATACGTATGATCCTTTTTGCCTTAACCAGAAGCTTAGATAAATTATTACAAAAATGCATTTTTTCAATAATATACTTTGTTATTGAGCTCCTTTTGAAATTAGACTACCAGTCCTCCGAACGAAGAATTTCTTACTATACTAAGTCTCAAAAGCTAAATTGGCAATATAATTTTTAAAGTGGTGAAATGGAAACAAGTTGTTTTCCTTAAACTGGTTTCTCGACTTCCAGGGCTTCAGGTCAGAAGACGACGAAACCAGAGGCATCTAACAAATTTGCGGTTTAAGAGACTTTTTTGTCCTGTTCGGAAAACTATCTCAAAGTTGAGGACAATCTACTGCACTAACCTTGTTTAATTGACCGTTACATTCTGTGACTAAAAAGTGTTAGAGTTTTAGACGTCAAGTGGATTATGAAAATGATAGAATTTGAAATAAATAATGATACCATTTGAAGAAAAATAACCAACATGGCGTATTTATCAAATTACTCTAAAAAAATCATGTAATTTAGTAATGCTAAGCTGAAATTTTTTATACTCTAACATAACAAGAAAAGCCGAATCTACATCTCCAGTATTACCTGACAAGATGCTTTTGTGGAAGGGGAACACCAGGCGTTTCAATTACGTTTTTAGTCTGTTGCTATCGCGTATCGTTCGCTGAAAGAATTAATTTTTAAAGCGATCTGTCCCAGTATTTATTTATCTTATCATATCGACCAAAGTGGCACGATACCATTGCTAATTGCAATGCGAATTTACATAAGTAACCTGCAAGCCACAATATTGTGTATGGCAGTGGGTGTGAAAAATGCTATCTGCTCTAGTTATGATATCACGAATTCCTTTTGATGTCTCCAAAAATCGCGTTTGCTAAGAGCGAGAACCTAGATGTCGCGTATTTCGACTTGCGAATCACTAATTTCTTAATTACTCGAAGAAATTGCCTATTCATTTCATTTCTGGAAACCGCATGCCTTTATCCCGCTCTGCTAAGCTTCAAAATTCCCAGCCGAGGGTTGTCATCATTTATGACTGCTAGGGCCGATCGCTGGTCCACGAGCGTGCGACTGCCGAAGATGTCCAGCGGAAGAGGCTTCATTCGGAGGTTAAGAATTCATAATTAGGCCGGCTGTGGGCTCGGATTCCGTGACAGATCTAAACTCTGGTGCTCCACCGCCAACAGGGAAATACTAAATATTTAGTTTGAATTGAACCCTGTTTATTACGCTGCACAGTGGGCTAGAATAGAAAAAAGCTGGCCAAAAATAAAAATGTGCTTTTCTTGAGTGCGGACCTTGAAACTTCGCATAGTCGTTCTTAAAAAATTCTGTATATAGCTGTGAAATCATTTGCGTTGGGTCCCACGCGTTAAAATTCTACAGGGGGACAAAGTTGACTAAATTTTACGAAAAATGCCGGTCCTCGATGTTTCGCAAAATTCTTCAATTTCAAGCCAATCCTGAACCATAATGAGCGAAATCATCGGGTAAAAAACGATGCGGCATTATAAACCTAATTTTTATGCTTCATAATACGGGGTTTGTATGGACACAGCTGAATATTTGTAATATTCTTATGCTAGATGGTCAAAGGCTTAAAACAGTGCAGGTGTTCAAGTACCTTGGAAGCAAAATCAATTCAGATGGTCGAAGTGATAAAGATCTCATTAGTAGGATTAATCAGGCAAAGGCGGCTTTTAATAAAAATAAAATGCTCCTTACATCCAACAGCATCAACCTGTGTTTAAGAAAACGCCTCCTCAAGACCTTCGTATGGAGCGTTTTATTTTATGGAAGCGAGACACTTGGTCCAGATGGAAGAAAACGGATTGAGGCATTTGAGATGTGGTGCTACCGGAGAATCCTCAAGATATCGTGGGTAGACAAAGTGACCAATGAGGAGGTATTAAGGAGAGCTGAAGAAGTGCCATTTCTGTGGAGCACAATGAGAAGAGACTCCTGGATAGGCCACACCCTAAGACACGGAGGATTGTTAACAACAGTATTGGAAGGCTCAGTCAGGGGCACCAACGCAAGGCAAGGCAGATCGAGAAAGGAATACCTACATCTGATTGTAGAAGATATGGGTTACCATTCCTACTTAGAGCTAAAGAGACTGGTGCAACATCGGGAGGAGTGGAGACGGAATACAACTGCTGCAAACCAATCTTAAGATTGCCAACCGAACAAGAAGAATAGCCTGGGGGAAAGAAAGACCAAAAATAAATATCCGTCCGTGCGATTATTCCCCTAAAACGCTTCGTCGATGTCTCTCGGAGGTCGCGTTCGCTCCTTACTGTCGATAATCGGTAATGGGGGGTGGGGAGACGTAGAGGGGGAAGTGAATGTTTCTTGGTAAGCTTAAAGAGGGGGAAAGGGTTTGGGAAGTCGAAGTAAGTGTTTCGTGGAAATTATTTGCATAGGTTCCATCGCGTCCTTTCTTCCGCCTTTATGCAATGAGTGCGATAATCTCCCTTCGAAGGAGCTTGAATACCCGCAGGGGTCTGAAAATTCAGAAGACCCCAGGATGCTGCGGTGTTCAACAAATCTCTGGCTGCGCCCGGTTTGGCCGACATATTTTCCTTTGCAAAGAACCCTTGAGAGACTTCAAGGGGTGTAGATGTCCGAGGAAGAAGATTAGCCAGGTGATATGATGTACCTCCTAGAAAAGGAGGATTCACTCATTTTGGCCTATTTTTGTCAGGCGGGGCGAGAGAAGGTTTTTGTTGCTGACCTTAATTTCTTTTAAGAATTTTATCCTCTAATGACGTTTAAAGGAAGAAGAGGAATATCACTCCACACAATTAGCGGTGAATCCAGTGAAGTAAATGAGCAAGCGGTACATGATTGGCTTCCAATTCTCAAGTCGATCCTCGAAAGATACGAAGAAAAGTTAAGTAATGCAAAAATCAAATTATCGTTTAAATACTATAAAAATACAATAAATACTTATATAAATAAATTATAATCTCCATATAATTAGGACATATACAATGCGGATGAGACAGCACTGTTTTACAATTTACTGCCGGAAAAAACTTTGGCTGTTAAGGGCGACCGCTGCAAAGGTGGAAAATGGAGTAAGGAGATAGGCTTAGGCCTATGTGATAAACTAAAACCATTATTTATTGGAAAATCCGTGCGTCCCCGAGCTTTTTGTGGCCAGCGAAATATTCCCTGTACTTACGAGTCCAACGCCAAAGCATAGATGACAGGACAAATTTCTACGCAATGGCTAAAGGCTTTTAATGCCAAAGTTGGAGGGATAAATAGTGCGTTGCAGCCAATAGATCAGGGCATTATTCGAGGTATAAAATACCATTTTAGATCACACCTCGTTAATACGTTAATGAGGAAGTTAATGTCAAAAGCAGTGGCGGCGGGTCCATTGGGTTCACTGGTTCACTGAACCCCCTAAGAAAACTACTGTACTATTTTCATTTATACCAATGTTCTTACCATAACCCAAATAACCATAACACCAATTACTGGGCCTAACTTTTCCTTCGTTGAGTCGCGATTCCGGCTGCTTTTGGTTCCAACTAGCTTGACTCCGCGCGAGGTTCACTCCCCGAAGTGAACCCCTTCAGACGTCGCGTTATAGGTGAAGAGCGGTGAGGGGAAAGAGGGGCATACGGCCTTTAAACATGGGCCGATCGCTGCACTACGTTGCAGCGACAGCCGACGAGAATGGCTTCATAGAATTTTCGGAAAGTTGTTTTAGGCACTTTCCGGCAAATTAGAGAGTTGAAATTCGAGGAATCGCTGGAAGCCGTGTATGTTTAACGAAAACTATAAAGACACCCTCGAAGATTATCCCATGTTCGACGATAGGTCAGGGCAAATATTCTCCAATTTAAAATGTATTGTGGCGATTTTTCAGATTTTTTAAAAATGCCTTCCCGATGACATGGAAACTTAAAACCCGGCATGTGAATTTTAGATCATAAATAAATTTCATATACGCTGTTTAAAGTTTCCATGATTATTCTTGGTTCGATTCCAGAGCGCCATTTTCATTCCTTTATGCATTGCGAATGGGGATAATGGAATCGTATTTTAAGATCATCATTTGTATTCTACCATATATTTCAAAGGTGGATTGTAGAATTATGTTTGAGGACTTTCCCGATGTGATATTGACTTGAAATTAGTATCATCAATATTCTTGCAGTATGCAAGCAACTTTTACTCGTATATATATATATATATATATATATGGATAATTAATTTTAAATAAGAATTTATAAAAAAATTTCATTTTTAATTGTTTCTTTAAAGAAATAATTACGTTGTACTTGGCAAAATACTTTTTAAGAAATTCATGCATTTCATAAGTTTCTGCATCTGTAAGCTTTTTCCTCTTTCTGCAGGTCCTTGGTCATAATATGCAGTTCCAACACTGTTAATTGCGATGTGTACATCCTAGAATTTATAGCTTCTCTAAAAAGGCTTGACTGTTTATTGGATTTAAGTGAGGTATGGATTGACACAGCTCTCTCCGTGCCAGCACTATGAGAAGTTAAAGTAAGATCTGCCAGAATTAATTTGTTGAAAATTGATGGATGTTGTGATACCTTCCAGTAATGGTAAAGCCTAGCAATTTACGAAGTCATGGCTGGACGAGTAGGAACATAGGGCCCGCCACTTTCCCGAACTCTATTCCTGAAAAGAAAAATTTTATCCAAACTCTAGCATTTAACGCTTCCTGAATCTAGTTTAACACGCGTAGAACTTGAGTTTTTTCCTTATTTTCCGGCGCCTAATACTGTCTCTGGGCGACAAAACTTGGCACTAGCTATTCGTGTCGCCTACTTTGCATGTTCTTTTATGCACTGGTGTCTGCAGCTATGTAATGGCTACCCATAATGCGCTGCAATATTGTGAATTTACGGAATTTTTTCGTATCCAGTGTACTTATTCAGTTACCGGTGTTGTGGTTGCTTGTGGCGTAGTCAGTATGTAAACCATCTGCGTTACTTGTTTGTGAACAGTTTTTCTCGGTCTTTATGATGAATAGTGTCCAATTTCAGAAAGGGATTAATTTTTCCTCTATTTCTGTTTAAGAAAAATGTGCAATAAAAGAAGTGGGAAGTCCTATTACTTTGCTGAACTTATCTCAGAGTCAGAGAAGAGAGGTAGGCAATACTTCCGAATGTTTAAGCCATAAATATATGAGAGAAACAGTTAGATTTGTGGCTGAGACTCTTCCAATGGGCTATACTGTTTCCCTTGTTTGTACTTTGCGAAAGACAAGGACGCGACCTGGGCAAAAATACATAGGTGTATTTGATTTGGGGCATTAATCTCAAAAAAATATTCGGTGACAGTCCTGCCAAATACTTTAACCCCGGATAAAACAATATAAGGTAATTAATTTATTTTCTTATGATTATATTTGATATTTCGAAAAATAAATACAACTTGAATATTAATATGTATTTTGGTCTTTTAAAATATATACGGAGAAATATGAATCGAGAATTTAAATAAAAACTCAATTTTCGAGAATACAGGGATTTTTTACAACAAAGGCATATATTGATTCAACCCGAAATATTAATTTTCATATTTCTACTGCTTTTATCCTCGGTTGTTGTGAATTATACTGCGTCCATGTAAGCAGAGGCAATATTTTAGTATGAGCCAGAATATTTAACCATAATCGCGGCCACTTAAAAAAATTAGAATTTTGAAGTGAACCCCCTGTTTTTTTTAGTCACGTGCCACCTCTGGTCAAAAGAAACCCGCATCACCGGGATTAGCTTCAAAAAGAGAAGAATCGTATATTTTCTCTGCTTATGTCCGTTATCATTCAAATCACAACTGTTATAATTTAAAGTCTGTAAGATTGAAATAAATCTGGTTTTGAATTTAGTCTCTGAGGCCCAAAAAATGCCAGAACTATTGGAAAATTCTCTTTCCAACATTTTGTGAACTCATTTTTAGATGTATATTTAGAAAGTTAGTATTTGTATTAAACTAAATGTTTTTCTCAAACTCCAAATATCCATCAATGAACCATGTAAAAATAAACCACTCAACCATATGTAAACGTATTTCATCTATCATGTCCATACAAGAATATAAATATAAAAACGGAGTTGAAAAAAGTCTGACGGGGCCGGGAACCAGGATCTCGAGTTAATAAGAATTTATTTTCTTCCATTTCTTTCTCTCTTTGCGATTAAATATCATCTTAAAACCTTCCAAGCATTCTTTAATTTTAGTTTATATTTATTCTAATATATATAACTTCGTACAGTGGGCTAGAATCGAAAAAAGCTGGCCAAAAATGCTAAAGTGGATTTTGTTTGTGCGAACTTTGATACTTTGCTTAGTTATTAAAGAAAATAAATTCTAATTAACTCGAGATCTATATAGCAATATATGTGTATGGCGTGGTTACCTAACTCCAATATTCAGTTACTATTTTTTTTATAAACAAAAGCCCATTCAGTTAAACGGCCAGACACGCGTCCACTTTTTTTAAGCAAAGAGCGTACCCTGAAAGATTGGTAAGAATCCGTTTGTTAATTATCCATGAACCTGGTGTCCCCCTTATCGCTACAAATTTTCATTTCTCAAAATTGTTTGGCATCAAGTCGGCACGGGTTACCATAATCCAATCGCAATAATATTTATTAGGTAAGTTTACAAAACCAAATAGAAAAAAATAGAGGGTATGCGTAACTGAAATCGCAATTTTTTTTCCAGTACGTCTTGGGACACCCTAATGTATACATACATTTATTTATATAGGAAAATAATCTTCATAGTCGTTCTTTGCCCTTCAAAAGGTAATAACGGGAATACAGTGATGTGATATCGACTTCCATCTGGCATTAGCATTACTGAGCCAAACATCCAACGTAATATCGTAAAGAAATGTCATAGGCTACGGAAAACACGAATATATACTGTTAAAGGATTAATAACAAGCATTACTATTGGCTAAAAGTAACAAGAGAACATAGTCGAAAGAAGCAATCACAAACAAAGTCTTTTAACGCCAAATACTTATCAAGGAGGCCCAATAATGGAAAATAAATAATATCTTCGTCTATAATTAATGCATTTTAGAGTACGAAACAAACTCATAGGAAAGTCTTTTGTGATACAGGTAAAACGAGGATTTTACAAAGCGCGCTCTAGCATTGACCTTTATGATTAATGGTTGGGTTATAAATGTGAAGTAGGAGTCAATAGTTAAAATCGCAGTAAACCATAAATGTATAAAACCGGGAATTGTAGTCTTGGACGCCTGTCGAAGACATCGCGATGGAAAAGCTAGTAAAAGGATTTCCTCAAAATTAAATTAGAAGTAAATTAAATTAAATATATGAAAATGGTGTATTAATCCGATTCTTTTAAAATAAAAACATGTCATAATTCATATGTGGTCATTTTAAAACCTTAAAAATTCCTCATCTTCATCAAGTAAAGAGAACTGTTAAACAAAAAAATTTTATTTAATTATTATGGCTTTTTACCATGTAACCATCTTCTCACATTGATTCCAAAGAAAAATTTGTCCGTGCGATTTTATTGGTAGTATTTATTGGTTTTATTCGTAGTAATTATTGGTTTTATTGGTAGTTAGTTGCTTGCAGATAATTAGGTAGCAGAGCTTTAAATTTTAACATTCGGCCACAAGTTTATTTCGTGATTAAATTTGTTTTATATAATATCTATATTAATTAGACTTGCCAAAAATAAGTTTCAGTAAGAAATAATTGTGCTGAGTTGCAAGAGTTTGGGTACAACAAGTGTTATGCAGCAGTTTCACTTATTTACCCCTCGGTGGTAAAGGGTTAATATTGTGTTTGGCGTAAAAGTGGAGCCCTGATGTTTGGGAGATTTGTTTTATACACTTGTTTTGACTTATACACCGGGCATATACAGTAATTGAAACTCCCTCTTCCCTGTACTACATCCTAGTAAAGTAGATGGTAGAAGTCCTAGTAAGTTCTAATGATCCTCAGAGCTAAACCCGCTAGAAGCTTATTCATGGTATGATCATGGCCTTGCCAGAAAGGTCATTAAATAGGATCCAGACAAAAAGGAGTTCATGCAATATCTGTACCTCAGTGAATTGGCTCAAAAACAAGTATACTCATAGAGTGGACACTATGAGTGATGCTGTCATTTTTAAATCGCTGTTGAAAAAGTCAAAAAATGCCGCCTCATCTAATTATCTCATGTATATAACGTGCCAAAATTTTGATATGCCAATGGCATACATGGAGCTCGACCCTCTAAGGAGAGTGTTGCACCCAGCAGTGATGGGGGTATGGCCATCTCAGTCATCATTCCACAAAATCCTTACCTAATGTACAACAAAAAAAGATAAGGGACAAAGGAAGCAAGTGCTGGAACCAGGATGTTGATGATAAGATGGATGAAGAAAAACTGGAATAGCTGGATATATTCTCATACTTGAGTAGTATACTTTCTTAAAATGGAAGGTGCTCAAGATGAGGTTCTTTGACTTAGGCCAAGAAAGTTTTCAAGCAAAGGAAACTGATCACAAGAGGTGTTGATAAGCAAATCAATAAAATACGAGGCTTGTCCAGAAAGTAAGTGTACTGAATTTTAGAAGGTTACAAAATTTTTTTTTGCAGAGGCAATTTTCCTGGTTTTCTTCCATAAAAGTTTTTCCATAAATTCTTCAGAGTAACCATCATTCCGGGCTATGGTTTTGATGGTGGGCAGTTCTTTGGTAAAGGCTTCGTGGGAGAGAGGGACATTTAAAAGGAGGTGGATTAGGGAGTGGAAACTGGCGTGTTTATACATACATACAAGGGGCTTTATGGGAATGCGGATGGAATGAATCAGAAGGGATCACATGATCAGTATAAGAATCTTTCGTAAATACAGTAGAAGTCCGTTATAACGAGTACGGCATATAACTAGAGTCGCGTTATAACGAGTGATTCTTTGGACGTTGTCCATCCCACAGCAAAAAGAATAGGGAGTTACGTCCATTATAACGAGTGATCAAATTCTGAGGTATCGTTATAACGAGTGCCACGGTTCTATATTCGTCTTTCAGGTAGCATATCTCGTAATCGAAGACGTCTCACAAGTTTCACTATCCCCTTTGCCCCTCACGTCTCCTATATCTTATCCTCTTGTATCTTTTCGGCAATGATCCCTCTAGTTTGAATTATTTTATTGGCATCCACCTGTGGGATTTGTTTTCATTCGAAACTTGGCTCTAAATCGTCTAATGGGGGGGAATATAAGAGATAAAAGCAGCGCTTGAGTTTCTAGTGTGACAGTTTTGTGATGGAGAGTAAAAGAAAGGCTTTAGGATTAGTAAAGAAATTTGAATTTGTGCAAAAGAGAAACCCCGAGTAAATTCGAAATCGGTAGACAGTATTTACTAACTAAGGGACAAATTTCGGGAAACAATTAATGCGAATTGACTGGAACTGCGATATTTTTTGGCTAATACTTCACTGAAGGATTAGTAGTAACTAAGTACAAGTACGTACCTGCAAGTTGCCTTCAATTGAGCTTTGTGTAATGTTTAATCAAAAGTGCTTTGTTACCATGTTTCAAATAAAATGGTTTCCATTCTTACATAGTTTATCTGATTATTTTTTCCTAAAAATTAGCGCCATTACAAGAAAAGCATTATTTCTCGGTTCCCTCGATTAAGATTTCAGAAGTGAGAGATGGCATGGCTTTAAAGGGTGGGAGTTGAACGGGAAGGTTTCTGTTTGTGCCTGGAGGACAAGACAGGAAAGATGAGAGCTGCCGATAAGACGATATATGAAGAAGGAATTCTGCTCTCACCAGCTGCGTTGAAGAATTGCCGGCACCGGAGAAAAACTCATGCCAAACGAGCATGAGTCTCGTAACTACTTATCCTACTGGAAAGCCATGTTTAATTATTAGGCTACATCACCAAATCCTAACTAATACGATTATCTAATGATATATTATTAGTTTCGACGATTATTGAGCAATAATGATCCACATTTTATGTTAGAGGTTTTTGGTTATGGTTTATGAGGCAATGAAATGACATTTTTGACATGAACATACTCTTTTATGCATTCTGAAGCATTTGCATAAGAATTAACAGATCCATTCTAGTCCATTCGCTGCCCTTGGATTCAAGAGGATGGACATTTAGAATAAGAAATCGGCTTTAAGAAGTACTTTTCCGATTTTTGTCAGCTCTCGTTATAACGGACTTCTACTGTATTTCAAAGGAAGCTTTGCAATTAATAACACTTATAGACAAGTCCAAGAAATTTAGTACACCAATAGCTTCAAGTTCATACGTGAAATATATTTTAGGATTAAGAGAATGGAGGAAAGGATATTAAATTTAAAATTTTTGTCAAGCATTAATAATTAATTAATTTCAAAATGTTCTTTCGAAATATTTTACTATCTTCGCAACAATTATGAGAAATTACTCCAAAAGAGGAAACACTGCACTGTTCGAATAAATACCTTCGCAAAATACATTAAGTTAACCTCTTATGTTTGCACACTAGGATGGTCCTTTTTTCCGAAAGGTTTGAAATTCTTTCGGGGCACCCCCTAAAGATGTTCCATACGGCCAGAAAATAAATTGTGTTAAATATTATTTAAATTGGGAAACGGAAAGCCTGTCTATTGTATTGATAAAAAATCAAGGCAGTTAAAACATGGGAAGACTCCTTAATCTCCTGTGATGACCGAAAAAATGCCAAAAATGTTGAAAAATATAAAATTTAAGTGCGATGTGGCACGTCTTTCAGTTTAAATAAATATATTGCACAATTTATTTTCTGGCCATATGAAACAACTTTAGGGGGTGTCCCGAAAGAATCTCAAACTTTTCGAAAATAAGGACCACCCTATTACACACTTATAATTCATTTTGATTCTCTAATTTTGCATTACTTTATATACCTTTCCAATGTAACCTTATATAAAAAAAAATATTTCTCGTTAACTTTATCTCGAATAATTTGATGTTATTATATTTCATGATGATTTACATAATCTTGTCCAACACACGTTGTAAATTTAAAAATAATTTTAAATAATTCTGTCTTTACAAATGTGTTCTGTGTTAATATTTCTAACATTTAAACAAGTTTTGATTTTAAATATTATTTTCTCATTCTTCTTGTTATATTATTTGTAATTTTTTTCTTCAAATGAGGATTTGCTAAACGTTACTTCATAATAATACTTTGCAGTAATAATATTATCTAGTAATACTTCAGTAACATTTTTCATTCTTGTAAAACAATTTAGAACTATAAGATTACTTTTACTTCTTAAGCTTTCATTATAAAATTTTAAATCGAATCCTTAGTATTTTATCATCAAATAAAATCTTGCAATAAAAACTGTGTTAAAAAATTATCTAATAACGCTTGATAATAAAAAAATATTTTTTGAGGATACCTGGGAATCCAAGACGTATTAACCCCGCGCGACTAAGTAAGAAGTGGCTGAAGATATTTTACACGGCTTTCTATATAGGAACGAAATTTATAATACACATAGACGAATAGAAAGGTATGGCGCCGAGTCGTCCGCGCCGAATCGTACCAAATCCAGGAAACGGGGATCCCCTCTCTCACCCTCGGATTGAAGCTTGTCGGCATTGGAGGTTTGTATGGTGCCCTGCTAACAAGTGAAATTACAAACCTCTTGTATTTTCCGGTGATCCGTCACAATATAAATAAATAAAGGATTTACTGACTTTTATTCTACAATTTTCCATTAAGACTACAAATTGCCACGGAACACCTATTCAGGTTCAGGGGAACACAGTTCGGAAAACCCTGGATTATCTATTATATATAGACGCTTCTCCGGATATCTATTATATATAGACGCTTCTCCGGATATCTATCTATTATATATAGACGCTTCTACGGATATCTATTATATATAGATGCTTCTCCGGATTCATTCCCAAAGTCACGATTTTCTCCCTAAGGATACATGGCGGGGATTTTCGAAAATTTTTTTGGTGCACTTCCCGGGAAAGTAGAGAGTTGAAATTGGAGGGATCGCTAGATGCCAAAGATATCTAAAGAAAAGCATAAGGACATCTACGAATATTATCCTTGGTTCGATGCTAGGTCGGGGCAAAAATAGGCCGTTTAAAATGCATAGCGGCGATTTTGAAGATTTTTTTTGGATCCTTTCCCGATAACATGGAAACATAAAACTCGGCACGTGGATAGATATCGCGAATATATTTCATAATCAAATTTTACATGTTCGCTGATGGTCCTTGGTTCGATCCCAGTGGGTCATTTGCACTTCTCAATGCATTTCTTACGGAGATAACGGAAACAAAATTTAGGTATTTCCCGGCATGCTATCAACTTCAAACTTTGTATGAAATTAGATCAAGTCCTAGCAAGTCATTTTGTGCATTTACAGCTTCCAATACGTCCAGGGTTCGACACCAGGCGTCTCTACAATCTGTCACTGATCCGATTTTTATGAATTATTTTGAACCCCTTCCCAATAATATTAAAACTTGAAATTCGGCATATATATAGAACTTATAGATACAATGCGGAAACATATTTTATATTTCCTAGATCGTCCTTGGTTCGTATCCAGAGAGCTATTAACATTCGTGAAAAGTAGGTCTTCGTTTGAGGCAGTTGCAGCCAATATTTCTGCTTGAATTTTCACACGTATTTAGAGAAGATGATCTTCTGATGTGCTGCATAGAAATTTCACCAAAAAGACCCGGGTTCGATACCAGACGATTAAATTGCAGCGAATTTTCAGAATATTTTCAATCCTTTTTTCCTTTCTGGGACAGTCCCGATATAATGCCGTTATGAAATTAGTGTTGCCGATCTGCTTGCAGTATGCAAGCTACATTTTACTCGTACTTATATATATATACACTGGGGATCAAAAGTCTAACCATGTTCTACAAGTGCCACCGACTTGAAATTTTTACGACGTTATGGCCATGACGTGTAACCTCCAGGAAAAATCCGAAATTGAACCTTGGTGTCATGGGTTCGATTCCAGAAGGCCCCAAAGTCCCGATTTTCTCCATAAGGATACATGGTGGCGATTTTCAAAATTTTTTAAATAATACTTCCCGGACAGGTAGCGAATCAAAATTCAAGGAGCTTACAGATATAGTCAAGAACTATTAAAAACACTAATAAATACTAATCAGAACGTCCTTGGTTCGATGCTAGGACGAAGCAAAAATCACGCTTTTAAAATGCATGGGGATGGTTTTTCATTAATTTTTTTGATGCACTTACCGGAATGTAAGGAACTTTTAGCTCAGCTAGAAGATATATAGTAAGTACTGGTTTCAGAAAAAAAATTTCTTAAGCCCGTACTATTCCTGGGTTCGATGCCAGAGCACATTAACATTTCTCTCATAAGGAATACAAGGGAAAAGTAAGTCGTCGTTTGAGGCAGTTGCAGCCAATATTTCTGCTTGAGTTTTCACACGTAGTTAGAGATAGTGATCTTCTATTATGTTGCGTAGGAGGTATTTCCAGAATGATCCGGGTTCGATGCCGGGCGGCAAATATGTCTCCCGTTTAAAATACATTGGGTTAGTATTTCATTATTTTTTTGATGCACTTATCGAAATGATACGAAGTTCATACTTGGCTGGAAGATGTATGAAAAGAAATGAATTAAGAAAAAATTTCTAAAAGCCAGTAATATTCCTCGGTTCGATGCCAGAGCACATTAGCATTTCTCTTATAAGGAATATAAGGAAAAAGTAGGACGTCGTTTGAGGTAGTTGCAGTTAATATTTCTACTTACACATACGGTATATGGTGCTGCATAGTAAGTATGACCGGGAAGACCTGGGTTCGATGCCAGACGAATAATTTGCAGCGGAAATTAGGAATATTTTCCATCCATTTTTTTTCTTTTGAGGACGCACTCTATGTGATGCCGACAAAAAAATTGTGTTATCGATGTGCTTGCAGTATGCAAGCAACATTTTACTCGTACCTAGATATACACTCACTCACTCACTGGGGATCAAAATTCTAACCATGTTCCACAAGTGCCACCGACTTGAAATTTTTACGACGTATTGGCCATGACGTGTAACCTCCAGGAAAAAGCCAACATTGAACCTCGGTGTCATGGGTTCGATCCCAGAAGGCCCCAAAGTCGCGATTTTCTCCATAAGGATACATGGCGGGGATTTTCGAAAATTTTTTTGGAGCACTTCCCGGAAAAGTAGAGAGTTGAAATTCGAGGTATAGCTAGAAACCGTGCAACTCCAACGTAAATTAGAAAGACATCGCCGAATATGGTCCATGGTTCGATGCTAGGTCGGGGCAAAAATCGGCCGTTTAAAATGCATTGCGGCGATATTTAAGATTTTTTTACCCTTACCCTATGGCATAGAAACTTGAAATTCGGAATGAGGTTAGATATCATGAATATATTTCATAATAAAATTTTACATATTCGCTGATGGTCCTTGGTTCGATCCCAGAGGGCCATTTAAATTCTTCAATGCATTTCTTACGGAGATAACGGAAACAAATTTTAGGTACTTCCCGGCACGATATCGACTTCAAACTTTGTATAAAGAAAGATCAAGTCCATACAAATCAAACTGTCCATTCACAGCTATCAATGTGTCCTGGGTTCGACACCAGGCGTCTTTACAATCAGTAACTGATCCGATTTTCAATAATTATTTTGAACCCTTTCCCAACAATATAGAAACTTGAAATTCAGCAAATAGATAGAAATCATAGATAAATTTCAAAATCATGTTTTAGATTTCCAAGATCGTCCTTGGTTCGAATCCAGAGAGCCATTTACATTCGTGAAAATTAGAACGTCTTTTGAGGCAGTTGTAGCTAATATTTCTGCTTGAATTTTCACACATAGTTAGAGATGGTGATCTTCTATTGTGCTGCATAGTAAGTTCACAGCAAAGACCCGGGTTCGATGCCTGACGATGAAATTTCAGCGAATTTTAAGAAAAATTTCAATCCTTTTATTTATTCTTTTGAGGACCGTCCCGATATGATGCCGATATGAAATTAATATTGCCGATCTGCTTGCAGTATGCAAACTACATTTTACTCGTATAATTTAGAGCAACTCTTTTTATTGTCGGATGTTCAGTTGTTGTTCAACTCCAAACTCGAGTATCTATACGTTTTAATCTTCCAGTAAATCGATTTGCAAACTTTTCCGAATAGACTGAAAAACTTGTTGCTATAAGAGATAAAACTCCACATTGATTGGAAACTTTTACTTCTTGGTAACTCATTTTTTAGAGAATTACGCTTTTAATCTTTGGTGATGTCGATGAGTTCAGTTACTCTTAATATTTGTCACAATCAATCATAGAATTCCATCGATTCCATAAGTAGAATTACTATCTTTGTTTCGAGTGTTATTCGTGCCAATTCTAGACCATTAGCATTTTTTATGAGCATTCTTAAAATATTTGACAATTTTGTACTTGATTTACCTTTAGATCAATCGAATGGACAGCATTTTTCTGGGTACCCTTCAAATACCAATCAGTTAATATGTAATTTTTTTGGTTTTGAAATAAAATTTTACAGAAGTTGAGCAGTTCTATTCCTCAAACTTCTTCCACTGATACCTGAAAGATTCCATCAAGAGTAGCGATCAAAATGATGTAAACCGATGGACAAAAATATAATATTATGTGTTACAGGGAATTCCTTCTTAAACAAAGTCAGTTACTTATTGGTGCAAGATCAAATTAGAATTGATGAAAAAGAATTGACGATCTCTCTCGCACCGCCACTTCGGATGAGCAGGTTAATCGAGTCACTGGCTTATCAATTGATTCATAACGTAACTGAAACAGGCTACGTGAAAATCCATGACATGGAAACTTAAAATACTTGGACATCAAATTTCTAATAAAGTACCGAAATTTCATCCCTCTCCAGATCAATCAAGCAACAGGAAGTCATAAACTAAACCACTTACATTGATACGGCATTGAAAGGTATTCAGAGATATACTATTCCCTCGATATGAGCGGATAGAGTAAAAAGATGGAAAAACGATAGGGAATCAGGATTAATGCTGTGGTACTTCTAAATAAAGTGGTATAGTAAAAGTTTGGTCAGTTATGAAATTCTTAATTGGAAAAATATTCAGAAACTAACATACTAATGCTTTCAAATGACTTTCCTTGAAAATGAAGGTATTCTGATAGTGACATTCTAAGAATGAATGCTTGGCCTAATTTCTGAGAAATTCCGGAAAAGATGAAAACTGGAATTATTCTATCAAAATGGAGTTTTATCATTCGTTACTGCAATATTTCGGACCACACAAAGTACGAAAGGTCGGCTTTTGGCAGTAAGAACGAGCTCTATATAACTATTTTTAATCGATATATCCCCATATCAATATTTTTAAATTTCACAAACGTAAACTTTGTTTGAAATACTTAGTTAATCCCTTCGGAGTTTTAAAATTTTTAATGACCAGGTAATAATGGTTAAATTACTTTCTCAATTATCCCTGTAATACACGAAGAAATATGGAATAGTGAGGGAAGTCTCCGAAGAGGAAAACTGTTAATACCTTTATGTTCAATGAGGACAACTCTTAAAACCCACTGAGAAAGTCCAACTACAAACTGTGACGCCAACTAATGATCGAATCCACCTAAGTGGAAAACAAATTCTCATCATGCTCTATTTGCAGTTTTTCATGCCTAAACAGAAATAGGGTACTCCTGGAAACTTCGACTCCGTACGGTCCCATTCTGCGTGTTCGCAATATTGCCAAAATTTTAAACTAGTACGTAGAAAGGAGGAGTTACGTATTACGAGATACACATTGGTCACGGCAACGCTGTCATCGAACAGTTTCTTCCTTTCAGGGGGATTATTACTGAACTGACACGGAGCGAAAAACAAGAGTCATGGTTAGAAATTTAGTAAAATATCTATTTTCCAGGATACCAGCCAAGTCATCGAGTACTCCCGAAGAAACGAATTCCCTGAGTTTTTCAGGTTGGCGGACACACTGCAATGTTTAAAACCCTTTTGACATTGTTTATGACTCATGCACTTACACTGAGCACATATGGATGGTCCGCCTGATCTAGCGATGAAATGTGTTCACACTTAACAATTAAATCATTCTGAACACGATGGAAGTGGTCTTAGCGGCCATAGTATCAACGGCGGGCTTCTACGGAGAGGCAAAGGTCGCAATGTTAACTCTATGGCGAAGGGGGAGACAGGCATAGGGGGGCGCGCGCGTAATCTTAAGTCTATGGGAGAATGGATTTTCCCAAATAAAGAATGCAAAACAAAAGTAGTTAAGTTTAAATCAGTTTATTTAAATAAAAATCAAGATCTTTAACGCGTTACATGATTAGAAAATTGAACTAAACTCCATAATTAGTTTACAAACTTGTCGCAAGAAAGGTGAAAAGCAGTTTTAGGCAAAATAGCATGTTCAAAGCACAGATAATCTTTGCACCATGAACAGCGAATAACAGCCGGCTCACTGCAGTCACCATCTGTCTCATTAGAATAGCTGCATTCAGAAAGTACAACGTTAAGGAAGCAAAATTCATAAGGACTTATGAAATCAGCAACGTCGCAGTTAAAGCCAGCTTTTTTCCAACAATATATGACCATGTCTTTGAACCGCGGTGATCGTAAGATGGAGAAGATGAAAGACTGCAGCCGTAGCACGTTATTGCGTGTTTGCAGAGAGAACTTGATCTCATCGTTGATTGGAACTACATCAGACATTTTCTTATCGATTTATTTCCAATAGTAAAACAGTAATTGATCGCACGGTTGAATGTCTTGCGTCGTATGAGCAGGAATGCATTCGAAATTGATGACAGCTTCTTCATTTGTTATAGCCGATCGCATGAAATCTTGATTTTTGCCAGTGAACCAGACCATGATTCATGAATTAAAAGATTTCGAGCTCCAAGGTTTTGATTGAAGCATTCCCGAACGAAGAGTGAAGTAGTCGGTTTATCCATCTTCCCACTCTTTGTCCACTTCACCACGAGATGTTCCGATTCAATAATGGACGCTAGAGTTCCTGCACTTGGTTCTTTATACTCTTGTAAGACGATGAAGAGTGGAGATAGAAGCTTTCCTGACAACGTAATGATAGGCATAATTGTAATGTTATGCGTCGTTGCATGTACGGATTGAACTTGACCGATTGCTTTTCTTGCACAAACATGTTCAAGTGTGCGAGTGGATATAATTTCGTAGGCGATTGGTCAAAGTTCATTATATGATCAAAAGAATATTCAGGCAGCAAGTCATTATTCTTTGCAACAAAAGATTTTGCTCGTTCGAAAAGGACGTTTTTATCTGCAATTTGTTTTATTAGTGCAAAAGTGAGTAATCTTGTGACTGGTAATCCTGTATGTGCGGTTAAAATCTGAAATCCATCCATCACTGAACTTTAGCTTGGGATCATAGGGCATGTCGCGAACTATATGCAATGCCCACTTCTTTAAAGTAATGACATAAACAGTGAGTCCACATTCGCGTGCATCACAAAACTTCTCGTAAAGCAATTTTTGAACTTCTTTTCGTCACTGCGGTATGAATCCAGTGCCTTTTACTAGTTGCATTTTCGAAGTTGACGAGTGCTAGTTACTAGCTTGTAATTCTTTTTCACGGTAGCGAGAGGTCTTGGTTTCGCTAGGGGTTTACCATCCTTTGCCTTGTACCGAAAGTCAGCCGCTTTTTGTTTGTACTCTTGGCTTACACTGACCGCTGTTTTTTTTCTGCGGTGATGGTTCGTATGAAGATGAAGAATGCTTATCACTTTCAGAAGGTGAACCTTCAGGTGATTCGTCTTGTACGTCTTCATACTCTGGCGCTAGAATGACAGTGTGATCAGGTTCGTCAAGTTCAGTGCCTTCATCTTGCGCAAAGTCCAATGTTTCTTCTTCTTGAGTAATTTCTACGCAACCAAGGTAGGCATCGATGAGCATTGATTTGATGTGATTTATCAACTTTCGATCGGTTTCAGTTTCGAAGTCGTGATTTTCTTGCTGTTCCTGTTCAAACTGATCCCAATGCCGGTGACTTTTTAGTTCCTCGATGCATGTAGTGAGCACGTAGACTGGATGAACGACGGCCATTGAAAGATACTGTAGAAATGAGATCAATAAAAAGGGACAAGTAAAAGATACAAGAGAGTGTTGTATGTGTGGTGTTGTGTTGTTGTGTGATCATGTGACCAGAATCGCCTTAACTCTGTTTGTCATACCCAAACACTTACTATGGTGTTACCCATGGCAAGCGTTGAGCAGAGGCTTGGCAACTCTGGTCCATCTACTTGTCGTGTGCTGTGGTCGATCCGAGGGGTCCGGTCTCAATGACCTCGCCCCTCGACTCCGGGATTTCACTCTCTTTAGGTTGAGGGACCAACAAGGTTGGCTTTCCACACACTTCCTCGCCCATCCACGGCCCGGAAGCACTCGTCAGAGGTAGGAAGATGAGTTTAGAGACATCCAAAGTCTATAGTACGCGAACTTGCCTTTACTCGACGCGATCTTGATGACAACTGAAGCTCGCTCTGCAGCGTGCCTTGCTCACCCGCTTCAAAAGCCTCTTTTCCATAGACTTAACATTACGCGCGCGCCCCCTTTTGCCTCGCCGTAGAAGCCCGCCGTTGTTACTATGGCCGCTAAGACCACTTCCATCGTGTTCAGAATGCTTTAATTGTTAAGTGTGAACACATTTCATCGCTAGATCAGGCGGACCATCCATATGTGCTCAGTGTTAGCTATTTCTGGCAGTAGGCCTAGCTTCATTTGGAAAATTAAATTTGAAATAATTGTCCGACGAAATTGTGCCTGCAAGCGGTAATAAAAATACGTGCATTCTTATAGAAATATTTCCGAAACGTTTAAAGAAGAATATGACATTTTTGGCATAAAAATAAATGTAATGTGGTGCGAAAAAGGGGATTAGATATTAACGTAGGTAAATGCTCCGTAGTTACTTTCTTCGAAAAGAAAAACATGCGTCCAAAATAAATGGAATTAATATAAGTAGTAGATTCAGTTGAGTATCTCGGGATCAACATAACTTAAATTGGAGCACTCATATTCGAAAAATCTGCGGCGAAGCAAGTAAAAGGCTTGGTAAAGCTTGTTGTCGGTAAATGCGATGAAAAGGTGAGAGCGCGATGTTATTTTACCTTGGTCAGACCCATTCTGGTATATGGGATCCGGCGGATGAACCGTGTACTCGAGAAAGTGCAGCGTAAAGCGGTTTGTTTTGTTAAGAAATGCTACGATAAAAAAGCAAGCGTTACAAAAATGCTCTCAGACGTAGGTTGGGAATCCTTGAAAGGAGATTGGAAGCTAGGCTGCGATTGCTTAATAAATTCAGGGAAACTACATTTGCGGAAGATACAATAGGAATCATACAAACCCCCCTTCTACCTCGGTCGATCCGATAATGAGCGTAAGTTAAGAGAAATAGATGCAAGGACGAATCGTTTTAAAAATTCATTCTCTCCGCAAACGATAGGCGACAATAACCGATTAAGGAAGTAATTTAGATTCAACTGGTGAAACTAATGGTTTCCAAGGAGATCTGGTGGAACTTCATAGTAAATAAAGATTTATTACAAAACTAGTACAATTCAACAATAAAATAAATACTAACGTTTGACCGGTTTCGGCAACTGGTTATGCCATCATCAGAAACTGATGGTTTCTGATGACCAGTTGCCGAAATCGGTCAAACGTTAGTATATATTTCATTGTGGAATTGCACTAGTTTTGTAATAAATCTTTATTTATTCCACTGGTGTTTACACCCCCTGCCACACGCCGAAAGGCGGCTTGTAGATGTAATAGACCACCGACCCTCTTATAGAATTTGAAATTTCTACAAAAACGGGATAATTACGAAATTATTTTTTAATTATGCATGCTTTTCTTACGGAGCATTACTAACTAATAAACGATTATATATAAATCTATACACCGAGATTATTATACAGAAGCGCGTCTGCAACCCCTGCCATAGACCAGAATATTTAGAGGCGCATGTCCACTTACCACAACACTCTTGGAATTCGACCAAAGAGTAACATAGAATCCGAAATGCGTTAGCTGCGACTCAAGCGGGCATTTAATGATTACTTACCCTCCTTGCCGTAACTTCACGTCTTCGAATTGCAATTTCTACGTCGCATTATCTTGAATCATTATTTCATCTTATTTTACTTATTCAACTACCTGCCATTCACTTGGCATTCTTTTTCGGTAATAATATAACGCTGGTATCTAAATATCTAATACTCTAATTCACAATGTTTTTTTAAGTATGCAATTCACTAAGAACATTAATTATATTTTATGGCAGTCTCAAAGGTAGTTTCATTTATCAAGAATTGCTTCCCATAAATTTCAATTTGTATTCTTCTCTGGGTGATAACGTTACTTTCCCCTCACATTCAACATATGCTTTAAAGTTAGCATCAGACCTTAATTACAAAGGCAAATCCCATCTCACTCCCTACTTTTACAATTGTCTTATTATGACACCATTATATATGACTTCCGTTCAATCCATGACAAAACCCTTCGCAAGTTTTCAAAACAACACAATATCTTTTATATACAGGTTAATACAAAATATCTTTGATCAGATGCTCACGAGCAGGATTCGGTCATGTAAAAACTCCTTGATATAAAGGCGAAATTCGTTTTCATGTTATAAGAGAATCGCCATTTCACCTAAGATTCCTAATAAAACGACTAGGCTGATTGTATTCCAATTTTGCACTAGCCTCCCATCTTTCCAGCCCAACGCAATTTTCCTTTTTATTCCCACCAGTTTTGGCAATTGACTATCGCAAATCTTTTCAAAAGTGACAAAACATTCCCGTATATACTCAAATCCTAGGATTCCTTCGGCAAGAAACCGTATTACCGCTATCGTACCTCCTATTCCCTCCCCCATCTGAAAATCGAGAGGGTTTTATCAGATATTCCCTTTGATTTAATTAATTCTTTAACCCGACCATTAATGCCCATTAGAAACCCTTTTGCCGCGTGAGATATTAATTTAATTGAACGATAATCCCGACGTTCATCTTTTATTTGTATCTGAAATCAGATAGGCATACCAAAATCCTCTGGTCAATCTCATCGTAATTTTTCTACATTAATCTAGGAAACATTTCTGTTCCTTGTCCTCCAGATTCTTATGGAAATAACAGGAGTATCACAATTGCAATCTAAGATATCAGTTACAATATCGTTCTGTTCCAATCCTGGCTTCAATTCTCAATCTACGCTGGTATCAGCAGCCAATTAAGCTGGACGTACCTGCTACTGATTGTAATATAACCATGTAACAGCCCACACCATCGATTTTACCCTGGTATGTTCCGTGTATATTTCCCCGACAATTGCTCAAAGGATTCTTTCCATCATCACCTTGTAGATTGTGGATTGCAGTCTTTTGGATGATATTTATCATAAAAGCAATGAAAACACAAACATTATCTGCAATGAGAACATTTTGTGAATGCCGGTTTCTTGCACTGACAGGCTCTAACGATTCATTTTCTCCGGTAAAGCAAAATCATTCACTTTTAAAAAGAATTCCCTATTAACAGTCCGGCGAAAGTTAATAGATAACGCAAATAATGTCATTCCTCCCCCTACCCTCATCCCCTCCCTCTGCCCTCATCCCCTTCATTTATTTATTATTATCATTACAAAAATATCACAATTGGACTAATCGTCCGGTAGCAACACATATCACATATATTATACATACATACATATATCCTATCTGTACATAATTTTAATACAAAAATGTATCAAATAAAATACTTCTCTTCCCTCATAATACAAGTTTTTTCAGGGTTCCCAGTAGGTCTTCACGGCTACCGTAGATGTCCCAGGGACAAGTCCCCACCGTACATCACCCTACTAGGCAATCCCATACTCCAACTGTACTCGCCAACGTAAAGCTCACTCGTCCTTAATATTTTTACCCAATCTTTTTACAAACTCCCTATGTAGTTTTGGGAAGGGCTCCAAGACTCCTGCAGGCATATCATTCCAATCTGTAATAGAAAGATTTAGAAAGGAGATTTTACAAACGTTTGTTCGCTGTTTTATTAATTTAAATTTATGTCTAAGGTCTTTTCTGCCACACATTTTGCCATAGTGATTATGTTTGATATTTCCTCAAATGAATTAACTCCTGTGTATACTTTAAAAAACGTGGCTCTATCCTTTTCTTTGATCTTTGCTTTTGTTGTGTTTTGAGCAAGCTTCAGTTTGAACTTAAGGAAAACAATTCTATTACTTAATGGACGTAAGGATGGTTACTTAAATCACCGTGGTTTGAATAAAGATAAAGGCAATGGGGGGAACGGAAAAGATTAGAGAGAGCGCCATTTTCCGATTCTTATTATTTAGGAAGGAATCAATCATTTTAAATGAGAATCCGTTTTCCACTGCAATTTGTTTAATTACATTTAGTTCATTTAAAAATTGATGCTGTTTCGATGGGAAGTTAAGGTGAACTAGATGACAAACTGAAATTTCAATATTGCTATTATTCATAGAAAGGGCGAGGTCCAAATAAATTAAGCAACTATTTTGTTTGTGTTCGATGACGAATCTGAAGGAGGAATGGAATTAGCTGAAGAACATTTACTGAGTTCCAAATGCAAAATATATCATCAGCAGCACATCTTACCCATGTTCCAATATTCTTCAATCACCCGCTGAAACAGTTCCAAGCTGACCAATAAATATTTCTGCAAGGAGTGGGAAAGAGGAGAACCTTTCGCCAGGCCAAAAGGTTGGGTAGAAAAACTATAATTAAACAAGAAGTGATTCTGGGCCAAACAAACTTCGATCAGGAAGGCAATTTCAAGCAAAGAGTTCATTTTCCATGTAATTACTGCACAGCAAATCCTTCACCTGCAAAAAAAAAACATTTCCTGCGGATATCAAAATACTTGGGTTTATTTATTCACCATGGATACAAACCTCTACCCTTCCTCCAGTAGTACTTTACCAAGTGGGATATCAGTTAGCTGATGTATGTCCTGCAAATATAGAAATTTATAAATAAAAGACGGTTTTCCGGGTAAACGCTAGATTTGCTAATCCCAAAAGGAGGGTGATTCATGAATGTTGCATTGGGAAATATGTCCCAGCCAAATTTCAATCAGAACTGAGGTTAAGCTACCGTGTGAGCAAATTGAAGCAGGTTCCGCTTATCATTTCAGTAATAAAATCCCTCTGGAGATGAATATTGCGAGGTATTTGATTAGAGGAAAGATCCCTTAATGATATGCACTATTCCGGACTCAAACTCCAAAAGTAAATGTACCATATTATTTTGACATTCCAGCCCAAATGCTATACCAACCATTACGGGTACCTCTAAAATGTATCGCCCAATACTTAAGATCCTGGCCCATTTCAAGACATCATGTGGCGCCATGTTCACACGCTTGCCGTGAGACAGGATCAACTTAAAAACCCCTAAATATAACCATTATTTGTATCCATAATTGTACCGTAAATTTTATCCTTAATTAATCATTAAGCAAACCCCTTGATGTACCCTTAAATCTAATCATAATTGTACCCTTAATAAAACCCATAATTGCCTTAATAAAACCCTAAATTTTAATCTCTATGTAGCCTTAGAAAACCCTTACTTTTACCCTTAATTTTACCGCAAATTTTACTCTGAAACGAAATGGCCAATAAATCACATAGAAAAACCCTTAATGTATTCTTAAATATACCCCTAATTATACCTTAATAAAACACAAAATTATATCCTTTGCGCACTTAATGAACCCTTTATAAAACCCTTATTGGAACCATCAATTGTATCCTTACATTTACCCTAAATGAAAGACAGTAACACTCACTGAATAAAACCCTTAATATTATACTTATTAAACTCTTAATGTTCCCTTTATAAAACCCATATTTGTACCCTTTAATATAACCTTTATTTTTACCCTTAATTGAACTCTCAATGGAACCCTTAGTAAGCTCTCTTACGAAGCTTATGCGTCGCATAAAAGAGATACTCACTCATCGGAAATTTCGTATTTCAGTCAGAGCTTGGATTGACGCAACCATCGTTCCGTCATGGGTGAGTATTTCTCCTCATCTACTCAAGACTCTGTTGCGAACAGAGTTGTGGAAATTTAGACATTCTGCCCCTTCCTTCGTGGAATAATGTTCCTGCTGATATAAAACCAGCCGATCCTGGATCGAGGGGGGTGCTGCTCCCCTTCGAAATATTGAATGGTCGATTCCTAAAGGGACCGACTTTCTTCACAGTCACCGACAGTAATTAACCTTCGGGACAATATTGTCCCCATGTTAGTCCAGTCATACTGGAGAAGAAATCGCCCCTAGTGACTACTACAGGAATGGTCAAATGATTCAGAGCCCAAAGTAATGCATCGAGACCCTTTCTTCATTTATTCGTGTTACTAATGGTGTAAACATCAGGCTCAGCAATTTTGAATCTGAGTTCCAAGGCTCACGGTTTGGCTTCCGCTGGATTGTTCTTTTTTTGCAACCCCATGCTTTGCTTTTCGGATTTAGATAACCAAACGAAGCGGAGTCAGCGATTTTTTTGCAATTTTGAAGAAGTCCATCTCTGACAGGATGTTACATGGTGAATGCACTTCTTTGAAATTGAATATGCTATGCTCACCGCAGTTATTAACGAAAACCACTTAACTTGGCAAGCTTGGGAAGTTTAGCTTATTTATTATTATTTCCAGTTAAATTTCAAAGCACAAATATGAATACTAACATAAGCTACTCGGTTTCAACCTTTAAAAACATGTAGCAATGAGCAATACCCGCTCTTCGAACAAAAGCTTAAGTTAATCAGTGGCATGAGATTAGAATTAGTGAGCATCTACAGATATTTAGGTATATTCATCAGCAGGCCAGTGTGCATGGGGGGGGGGGGGTTTGGGGGTTCGAACCCCCCGTGAGGATCCTTCATTCAAAAAGTTCCACGTATGATAAATTGAAGATAGGATAAAATGAAATTATTTTATTTAATGTTTCATTTCGTCAACTTTTTCTTCCAAAATTTAGTGCCTCTTTCAACTTTCATATTAACCTCTGTCAGGACTCCTTTCGTCTCGGTGAGTCACACTTTCTCGCTGATCAGAAATCGAGTTTCACGAACAAAAGGGCCTAAAAGCCCACGCTACCAGCACCTGACTGAAAAACCCCTCCAACGAGCAAATCCTGCGCACGGCCCTGCTCATCAGGAGTGATTTTTAGTTTAATCCATGACGTAGTTGGGTCTGCTATGGGGTTGTGTAACCGCATCCTCCGAGGTAATTCAATCGAGCGTAATAGAGGTAGCTTGTTTTTCTCTTGGAGTGCGTACAACAAGATTTAGCTGTTAGTTACGTTAAAAGAGACTCCAGGTTTGATAGCAGTGAGTTCGAAATGATCCCCCGATTGGGAACCTCATAAGACTGCAAGAACTGATAGACAAAAATTACTCGAGAAATTTTAAAGCAGTGATTAACACAACGAAATACACGATGCTGTGATTCCCCCTCTCTTCGAACGTGATTCTCGCAGGCAATGAGATTTTGCGAGATTATAGCAAAAATGTATGGCCTATATTGGTCTCTCTTTCGGGGTAATCTGAAAATTAAGCTAGTTTGGTGTTTCACACTCCCTGCGGAGCATTAATGTAATTGTAGAAACCCTCCCATGAGCTCGGAATTGTCCTTCCTCATATAATCGCGAATCGCTTTCTCAGATTTAAGATCAATAACAGAAACAAAGGCTACGTATATTTTGGTTATCAAATGCTTGCTGAATCGGAGCTCGATTTTAGAATTCCATTTGCGTTCCACTCCATATTTTTTATCCATTTAATGGTGAAGATAGGATTTCGATGTTTCCTAAACATGATTATGAAAAGTCGCTTCCGTAACGGTGTTGCCAGTGAGCAAGGGCGCTTGATTTACATTTTCTCCCTCCGGTCTATCTGCTGGTGGCATTGCAATTTGTGCCCCTGGAATTTCTCGATTTCCACGGGGTTATCAGCAATTCGCGGAGAAGAAATCTCGTTGGTTTTAAATGGTGGTGAAGTTATTTTCCTCTAATATGAAACCTCTTTCCGGTGCACGAAATTTGTCAGGATTGAGACGAAGTCACGCTTTCTCTTTCAAAATATATGATTACCAAGAGCAATTTTGGACAACCGCAGTAGCTCTCCGGATGGTTGCCTTTCCAATTCGCATGTTTTGCCGGCTCATTTGTACACTCCAACCAAGGCCTCACCGGATGCACTTAGCCTAGCATGCCTTATCTACATTTCCGTATTGCTGGCAGTGGTGATATTGGTTCGGGGAGGGGGTTCAGATTTGTCTGTCATTATTTTAAAACCACAAAGTTTTCGAATTATAAAAACTTTTCCCCTGCTGGTTATCAGCAAGTTCAACTCGAAATGAAGGGATTTGCCTCGATGGGTCAAATTCAATCCAATTTGCGATTTTGGATTTAGTCGGACGAGTGGTTTTAAGTTGGGAGACTTTGACCTTGATTAGGGACCTCTAAAAATTCGATGTTTCTGGCCAAAATTGTTAGGTTCCCTGATGATAAAATTAGCAATTTAACGTACACTCCTGGCCAAAATTAACGCAGCACCGGCCGTTAGAATCGCTAGGGAGGAGCTCCGTTAATTTTGGCCAGGAGTGTACATTAATTTTGTCGTAAATTCAAATCTCGTTCACTATTAGAAATTCCTTAGCGGAACTACAGTTTAAATGAATATTCTCTCTACCATTTATGCTATGGAGGGCATGCGTAGCAGAGTTATCCAAACAGAGGAACCCAATTTACAGCATTTTCTAAATAGGGATTTTCTGAACTTTGCTGCAATCAGCAAATCATGATCAGATAATCAGCATTGTCACAACTTAATCGACGAGCGGAAGAGACGGAGGGGAAATCGGAGAGAGTCCCGGGTTGCCACTGGTGATGTCGCCGAGAGAGCATTTACCGTGTGGCACGGGGTGCCAGTTCATCTGAAGATTGCGCTGCTCCGTCCCACGCGGAGTGGCAAAATTCCCAATAGCTGCCAGGCACCACAGGACATCAATCGCTCGCACCGGGGCGGTTCATCTGCCTTATATCGACATTCTGTCGGCCTGGGGTCGATCTGAAAGATCTCCCTGCGACGCCCGTTCAGGCGGCGAAACGTACAAAATGGCAGCCGCACCTCGTTTGAGACGTTGATGATCACCGGGGCTGACGGGCGGGAGCCCAACTGTGTGAAACTCATCATGCGCCAGTCCGCTGCGTTTATCTGGGTTAAGATGGCTCGGCATCAACCTCTGACCACCCGAGGAACTCCCTCGCACTAATCCCATTCCACATCCAAGTGTGACAGTTAGTTAATTTATTTTACAGCAGATTCATAGCTCTCTCCTCACCCTTTTCTACTTAGTTATTGAAGATTGGGTCTTTTTATATGCATCGCTACTTTGTGGTTTGGTAAGCCTATTTCATTCTTGGTGATTTGTTTCGCCAAAACTATGACTGAACAGAGTGAAAAATTTGAACTGGAAGGAACTTTGGGCTAATTAACGTTACCACTCATCTTATTATTTGAAGTGAAGGATTGTCACCATTAACAACATTACGGAAAATTTCGATCTCGGTTTCCCCAGTTACAAGGCCCCCCTTTGAGCTACACGGGTTGCCGCTATTACTTTTCTCTTTATCATCGACATTTTTCATTTGGTTGTTCAAAAATTCTAAAGCGTTATGGAATTATACCGGCACTTCAAGATAAAGGCCGTCTAACCCTAGGGCTACGATCGTCCCTTTGGTTCTGTACATTTGTAATGTTAGCGTGACTCATTATGACCCAAAAATTGCATTCGGTTGACATTGACGGGTCTCCGATAGCGATTAATGGCAATTCAAAAGAGACGAAACTAATGCTTCGTTTACTAACAATCCACCACCTGCAAAAACGATGTGTATTGCCACAAAACAGACAGTAGACAAAAATAAAAGCATGTAAGGCACAAAACAGAAGTGGAACTTGATTTGAAATCCGAAAAAAGAACTCGATGTCAGGACGTAGCTAGAGACAGTATAGTTTAAAGAGGGAGATAGGCACTTGAAAGGAAACGTTTCTCTTTGAATAATCGATGGAGTGGGCACATCTGGATTCAAAGGAATCTTCAAACAGTTAATAAGAACACAATTTGCTCCCCAAAACTACTCTATCTTAACCAGCCAACAAGTGAATATGTGAGTCTTCGAAGGACACTGCCGACTTGGCTACGAACCTTCTAAAGCAATCACTCAAACAGGCTTAACTGATTTGGTTGCCGTTAAAACTTACGCATAATATATTTAACTAGTAAACTCCCCCGTCATGTAATGCAGGTCTTGATTTTAATTTTAATTAATACGAAACATTCAAGAATAGATGTCTTAATATATAAACTTATCAATGCCTTAATTGTTTTAATAAATACTAATCAGGAAGGAATTTTACCTAAAATATTTTCGAGATTCCAAAACATTACATATTCGATCCCATTGAACATTTTTTCAGTTCGTGAGAATAACACAAACGCACTGCTTTAAAATTTCTGCCATAAAATCTAGTTTGAGTTAAGATTCTGTCTCTCAAAAATCTTCCCCTTTCTTGACGTAATATTTCTTTTTCATCTTGTTCACTACAAAGGAAGGTATAAACATACTTTTGTAAATCGGTTTGATGAACTTCAAAATGTCCGTATTTTTGTTCCTACTATTTAAATATCATAGTTTACATTCGCGGAAATCTCAATTAGTTGCCTCCTCTTCATGAATTCTGACATTAGTTCCCACCATTTATTTGGCGTGGACTTAAAATCCTCGTGTATTCTTGTGGGAAAATGAATGTATCGGATTCAACAATCATTCTGTTCATCAGGGGGTTGTTTACTACGGCAAAATTTTACAAAATCTTCATTTATTTTGTCATAGATTTCTTATAATTTCTATTCAAAAAGTGTATTTACGACAATGATAAGATTCTTTATTTTATATATCTTCGTTTTGTACTTTTCTTGACTTTTTGGGACCTTTATTTCCAACTTAATTCTGTAAAAGTAACAAAGCCTGCAAGGTACAAAAACAAACCTTACGTGCATGGGGTCCAGGGTTCCAACCCGAGCCTTCATACAGATGAGAATAGTTTTCGAGGGGCTTTCAGCTTATTTGGTTAATTGTAAAATTTAAGGAAAACAACAAACGTACGAGAGGAGCTGAGTAAGCTAAATAGTGAATTTGAACGAATTAATCGATACGAATTCCTAAACAATCAATCTTATCCTCTCTAAATTCTTATCACGATCTGAGTGTGTTAGATTGGACACTCCGCACCTCGAAATGTATCTTTGAAAACACGTAATGGGTTGCGTTGTGATAGCGCGGTATCGTGAGCAGACCACACATTTTACAATCTAAGAACGAAACTGCTCTTGATGAAATGATCCATAACTGCCGATATGCAAGTGCCTCAACCGATCTAAGTCCCTCGTAATAGAAAAATGCTTTCCATCAGGTAAAATGACCTGTTTGGAAGCACATTGAGGCGTTAATGCAAACGACCACAGACTCTGATAAGGAAGTACGAATCTATATTGAAGGCGAGACGGAAAATTTGTGGGCCTGTGGTCTCCTTATAATGAATCTATTAAATCAGAAAAATGAGCCATTTGAACCAGTTATATAATGGATGTCAGCGCGACAATCCATTCCTTAGCGCTATCGTCTGCAAGCAGCTACTTAATATACTGGCAATAAGACGAATGAACGAGAAAAAGGCCTCGATACAATTTTCCCGGCTCTCAATCATTCGAACCACTCCTTCAGCAGTCACCTGCAATTCCTCTCCGGTGTGGCTGAACTACCACGGAGACTATATTGTCCCGAAGACCAACTTTCGGTGAGTATGAAGAAAGTAGAGCCCTTTAAAAATCGACCATTCAATAATTCGATGGGGAATGCACCCCCCTCGATCCAGGTTAGGCTGGTTTTATATCAGTAGGAACGTCACGAAGAAAGGGCTAGAATGTCTAAAATTTCCAGAACCCTGCACGCAACAAAAGTCTCAAGTAGATGAAAAGAAATACTCACCCATGACGGAGCGATGGTTGTATCCATCCATGCTGCACACTGACGCACGAAATTTCGGATTGATGAGTAACTCTCTTACCCGACGCATAAGCATCGTAAGAGAGCGTATTCAGTTGGTTCCCCCTCTATGCTGGAATAGAATCATGGTCCCTTATGACGAGTTGATCCTGGCGAACCTCTTGGGTCATAAGGCACTGGACGGTACATTTTAGAGATATCCATATTGGCTGCTGCAGCATTATTTCTTCCATCTAACCTATCGTCATTTATTATAGAATAATTAAAGTAAAGAGAATCGTATGAGAAAAAAATAGAATAATTGTGGATGTAAAAAAAGCTACGAGATTCTGAGGAAAAAGGAATGCCACGGCAGGAAAACTCAAAAAGAAAGGGATGTGAAAAACCTGCGCAATAATATAATTAATAAATAAACTAATATAATAATTATAATATATATTGTAAATATATTATATAATTAATAAATAGACTAAGATAATAATAATTAAACGATTTGAAAAGAATACATAACATAATATAGAAATACACTACCAGTAAGTATGCGCATGCGATACATAAATAAGAATAGTCAAAATTTAAATAAATTATGTCAATAAAATAAAATAAAACAAAAAATAAGAGAT
Organism: Sympetrum striolatum; assembly: GCA_947579665.1. NCBI lineage: Eukaryota > Metazoa > Arthropoda > Insecta > Odonata > Libellulidae > Sympetrum > Sympetrum striolatum. The sequence goes on from OX388344.1 coordinate 1,100,139, forward strand.
GAAGAAAAAAAGGCATGAATTGGCATCAATATGGTACAATAATAACCATTAAACTAAAATTGATACCATGCATACAGAAAATATTAGTTAATATTGCATAAAAAATAACATTAAGGAACCTCTACATTGGAATAAGCATGATGAGACAAGCGGAAGCTACTTCAATGGACACGTGAAAACTGGTCCTTAATAAACTGGGCGTAATTAGGTTATATATTTCCATAGCCATATATTATTATTATTATTATTAGGGGTCTTTATTAGGCGAGATTGAGACTAAAAAGTCTCCTCTTCCATCTAACCTGTAGTTAAGCTGTTACATTATTATAAGTATATTACATGTATCAATGAAACTTAGAGGAAAATAGAAGAAAATGTGAGAAGGGATTGCAGATGTAAAAAAAAAAACTAAGAAAAGCTTAGGAAAAAATATCCGCTGCAGGAAAACACCCACAAAGAAGGGGGGGGGGGTGAAAAACCTGCACAAACCTACCGATAGCAAAAACTAAAAGACATTAAAGAAAACAATGTACATATAACCTGGAAAATTACAAAAAGTGCTAGAGACATATTATCAAGAAAAATAATGAGAGTTAATAAAAAATGAAATTCAGAGAATACAGTAAGTAGATACATACACTTGTGATAAAAAATATGACTGAACTAGAAAAAAGCAAAATAAAACACGATCAATACAAAAATTACACTCTACAATAATTATATAAGAGAGTTAACATCATGATTTAGGCATAAACAATAATCTAAAGTAAGTTAATATAATGGAAATACAAAATAGTAAAAAAAAGAAAAGGTTATACTGGATGTAAACTGTAGTAACAATAACGAACAAAATATTGCAAAATAAAGAAAGAAGTTTGAAGTGTTGTTCCATGCAGCATGAAACAAATCAGGAAAAAACGAACTTGGCTTATGGTAAAATGTAAAATGCTATGATGGAGATAATTAGCGTTATTGATTCTCTAAAAGATACGAAAGGCATCTCCTCTTGAAAGTGTGGATAGAGCAGGAAGATTCGATACTATGCGGAAGGGTGTTCCATAAATTAACCGAGGTCACTGCAAAGGATTTATGTAGCATTTCCGTCCTGTGATTTGGAATGAATAGATTGTTTCTTCCTCTAGTCTTACAATTATGTACCGACCCTAAGCTGACAAATTCTGAAAAGAGGTAATCGGGAGTTTGTAATCGCATGACACGGTAAGTTGTTGTTATGATGTGTAATTTTCGACGAGAAGCGAGCTTAAACCAAGACAATTTCTCAAACGCACCCGAGATATGGTCGAATTTCTGTAAGTTAAAGATAAACCGAACCGATGCATTCTGGGCACGCTGCAATTTGGTAGCTAATTCTTTGGATAAGTCTTGGTAAACAATATCAATGTAGTCAAAGTGTGGCATGATTAATGAACTTATCAGTTGAGCTTTAATCGAAGGCGTCAGGAAACTTCCTAGGCGTCTAAGAGAATTAATTGAAGAATAAACTTTTTTACACACATTAACGATGTGTTCCGACCACGTAAGATTATTATTAATGATAACACCCAGATTATTCACAGAGTCGCAGAATGTGATCTGCGAGTTGTCTTACGTGAGCTTTGCATCGTTATCTTGATAAGCCTTCTTATCAACTTGGGTGTCCCAATGACAATGGCTTGCGATTTTGAAGGATTTATTTTCAAAAAATTGTCTTTACTCCAGTTATTAATTTGTTCGAGGTCATGATTTACGTGCTGTATGCATTCATGGAAGCCAGAAATCGTGTTGTCGATGTATATCTGTAAGTCTTCTGGGTATAAATGATGCTTACTATGTTTAATTACTTGAGGACAGTCATTAATAAACAGAGAAAACAATAAGGGGCCAAGGGTTGATCCCTGTGGGAGACCACGATTGATACTTATCCAAGCGGATGAGGAATCATTCGAGACAACTTTCTGCTTACGGTCATGTAGATAGGAAGAAAACCAACTAATTGAAGATTTTGAGAACCCTATAAAACGCAATTTGGCAAGCATTAACTCCGCATCTACCGAGTCGAAGGCTTTACTAAAATCAAGTAGGATTAAAGCTGCTAATTTGCTTTTATCCATCGATTTACGAATATCATCAGTTATTTTTACTAGGGCTGTTGTGGTGCTATGCGACTTCCGAAAGCCTGATTGTGTACTATTGAGGATCGATTTTTTATTTTAATATTCTGTAATTTGCCGATGGGCTAATTTCTCGAGCGCTTTTGATAAAACCGGAAGGAAACTGATAGGTCTAAATTCATCAATATTCAACTTGGAGCTCTTCAAAATTGGTTTAATTAGTGCTCTTTTCCATGGTTTTGGAAATTTACCACTAAAAAACGATAGGTTGAAAATATTTGTTATTATATGTTGCAATAAAGGATATAGTTTGCTAATGATAGTGATTGGAATACCGTCAGCACCTTCTGCTTTAGATTTGATGCTTATTAAGGTATTGTGTACCTCAAGTTGAGTGACCTCCTTAAAAGTAAATTCCGATTGGATGGTAGAGCGGTTAACTTGCCTGTTTAGATTTTTTAATACACGATCTTTATATTGTGGAACTGTGCATTAACAGCTATCAATTTGTCCTGGGTTCGACTCCAGGCGTCTCTAAAATCAGTTACTGATCCAATTTTCAATAATTATTTCGAACCCTTTCCCAATAATATAAAAATTTGAAATTCGGCATGCAGATAGAAATCATAGATACATTTCAAAATCATGCTTTAGATTTCCAAGATCGTCCTTGGTTTGAATCCAGAGAGACATTTACATTAGTGAAAAGTAGAACATCGTTTGAGGCAGTTGCAGTCAATATTTCTGCTTGAATTTTCGCACATACTTAGAGATGGTGATCATCTATTTGGCTGCATAGTAAGTTTTCCAGGAAGACCCGGGTTCGATGCTAGACGATTAAATTGAGTCGAATTTTAATGATGTTTTCAATCCTTTTTTTTATTTTGAGGACCGTCCCGATATGATGCCGCCATTAAATTAGTGTTGTCGATCTGCTTGCAGTATGCAAGCTACATTTTACTCGTATATAAGTATATCCGGAGAAGCGTCTATATATAATAGATATAGGAATATCCAGAGGCGTCTATATATAATAGATATAAATATAATTTACCTAATAACTATGGTAAAAAAGGATTTAGGTATAATAAAGGAATGGTTTGAAGTAAATAAATTGTAACTAAATTAAACTAAGTCAAATTCAATGTTACTTGGAAATTCTAACAACTATCATTGTTTTAAATACTCATATTAGAGACGAAATAAATAAATGTGATATTAAATTTGATTCAATAATAAACATGGGAGTGAAAGTTGATCGAAAATTGAAATTTGAATTATGTTTGTCATAAAATTGCAGAAAATAAATTTCCTAGTAATTTTGTTTCCATTCATACAACATCTGAAATAATATAAAACGGGATTATATTGCCACATCATGATTTATGTTCAACTGTTTTATACCTAACTAATCAAACAGAAAAGAGTATAAAGCAGATACAACAAAATTAGGCCATATGAAAAATATTAAAATATGATTGATAAACAAAAATTCATACAATGCTTTGTAAACTAGCTTGGTTAATGAGGAATAAGGTCTGAAATACCAAGTACTAAGTTTTATAAATGAAATAAAAATAAGGCTAATGCTTAAAAATCTACATTATATTATAAAGATAAACATATTTAGGAATAACATAAGAGGAAGAAGTGATTTCCATATTGCTTTTGTCTCAAAGTCATCTACACAAATCTCCTTATTTGTATAGTTTGTTTTTAATAATTTATACCTTAAGATTGTCTTTAAATTCTATACAAGATAATATTATCTTCCTTACTTGTATTTATTGAGTAGCATTGTCATATTATTAGAAACACTTCTCTAGAACTGCTAAGGAGTCAATAGATGCAAACAATGGCTAGATAAATATTGTTCACGCTAACAATTGACATTCAAATAATTAACAGATAGAGTTTTGGCATTTCAAACAGTCAGCACCATCAGAAGGCTGAGAATAAATGGAGATTTCATTTGATTTAACCAACGATCAGTCAGAAAACACAACCAAGATTTACAAGCAAAATATCTAGATTTAGACACTTATTCTGAACAGATGTAATATTGATGTAAATCATCAAATAATCACATTTGCCATGGTTTTGCTATACTAGCTTTACCTCTTATGATAATACCTGTGTGTGGTCACTACTTGAGACATTACTTGTGTTAGCAGTAGCTATACTATGAGACGGAAATATCTTTGGCAGAACTTTCTGGTGGAAAACAATTTGCTTTCAATGATGTTAGAGGAGCACATCTAGAAGTTCCTCTCGTAAGGACAGCAGAATGTTCACTTTGAATGACGATAGAAACTTAATTGTTCGACTTGAGATCGTTACACTATGAAATGATCTAATCCACATTAAATTTGGATTAGAATTTTGGGGTAGGGCATATAACAATACTCTAAATTCTGCATTGATCCTGAAAAAAACGATTATCACAATTATTTGCTTCAAAAATGGATTTGAGTATTCATATCCACCTTCCTGAAGATGGCTGCTGACACAGTCAATGACTATTGCCTTGACTTGGAGGGAAACCTGAGAGAGATTTCAACATTCATATCCATTATTCACATACCTGATATTGCTCCCATTAAAAAACTTGTAAATGTTTAAGGTTTTGAAACTTTGTTATATGTTGACTGGTAACATGCCAATTATCTCTGATAATGCTTTTAATTACAATTTGAGAAAAAGACGTACCTTCTATATTAAGCCAAATTTAATTGTTAAAGATTTTTAATTTCTTGCCTGCAAAAAATAGAAAAATTAGAAACGTTGCTATAACCCAGCTAGCACGATAGTTGGCGTTTACATGAAATGTACGTAATCTTTAAATAAACGGTAAGGAAACAACCCTTCCAGGATCATCTCTGTTTACATAAACGTTATGTAAACGATCGAGAAAAAGAAGGGAGATAACGGCATCAAATGTCGGCAACAGAAGGGAAACACATTTCTTTAAGCGATTGGGGAGGCCTCTTGTGGCTGTATTTTGAACTAAAATGGTATGCCTCGACCTATTTACGGCCTCTTGTGGCTACATTTAGTACTATTAAGAAAGGCTCGTTGTACGGCTGGATCACAGTATTCTCTTTATAAATAATTGCAGGTTAATTAAAGAATGGATGACTACTTACATAAGTTTTTCTTGACCAAAGACAATTTACATGTGCATATCTTTATCTCTAGCAACATTTTCTTGTTATTATAACTTCCCCTCTTCTGTTCGTCAATACTTCAGAATTCTTTCAAAACTCGTTAAATCGAATTTCCGCCCTTGAACAGATTTCGCCTTCACACTCTCTGCAAGAAGAAAGTTCGTTAGTAAATAACTCATTTCATTTTCAACATATATTAATATTAAAAAATATTAATATTAAACATATATTAACTCAATTACTTAACTAGGGTGTTGAAATTTTAGAATAATTTCCTTAGAATGGAATATATTTCAGACACACACACGAAAGTTAACTTCGTTAATCACTTAAATTAATACTTAATTAGACTAAATCAACAATATCTCACAACATTAAAATAACTTACCTTCTACAGAGGAAAAATAATCACTCCAACACGAGCGCCACTAAAAAGCTCAAGTACCGGAATAGCTGCAATTGCGTGGGTACACAAATGTCTTCGTGAAACGAGTATATTAATTGAAATTGATAGCATGAGGATTGAAATATGAATAATGAAATTTATGAGATATGAGGGGCGATTATAATGAAAAGAATAGTTGAAAATAATGAGCTAATATGCAAGCGCTGCAAAAGAGCAGAGGACTTCAAGGCGTGAACGGACTTCACCGTGAGGACAACAGGAAAATTCAACATGGACGTTAACTATGCTGTTGAGAAGTTATACCCAGAATCCCATTCGCGCACGGCGCAATAAATACTTACACTAATAAATACACGGCAAAACAATACTTAAATCTTAGAAAGTCGGGCAGACGAAAGTTTCACGTACTAACCACTGTTTATGTATGCAAATTTTACATCAGTTTATGTAATTCAGCGTTAAAAAATATAATTTTAGATAACGGAATCATAGGGCTCCCGGATAGTCATGTGGACAGCGCGTTTGCCTTTGGTGAAAGCGGTCCCGGGTTCGATTCCCGGTGGGAGCCAATGTGCGAAATGACCTAAGCTGTCGAAGCACTTTTAACAATACTATAACGGAATCATTCATGGAATGAATCATAGAAGGTACTAAAAGAGAATCTTTAGTTTCAGAACGAGAGACGTTTACATTCGCTCCATATATGTTAGTTATCATTTCCATGATGTAATTGCTCCACTTCATCGACTTGAAGGAAAATTCGATGCATTTAATATGATTGAGGACGAAATTGCCTCAAAATACTCTTTTAGAGAGAGCGATTTGGCCAACAGCAGAAATTGGTCAACGAAGGGTCAACAGCTTACGTAAAATATACCTCAACAACTCAATTCAACTCGTAAAATATACCTCAACTCAAGTGTGCTAGCTGGGAAATTTCTACAGTTGTCTTGGATTTTGACAAATGAAAATATTGATAGATTTTAAAATATTATTTTGGTAGTAATAGCATGGAAGAAGGAGAAGGATCCTCCTTACATGGAAATAGTAATTCTTAACAGAAATAATATTTATCTAGAAGTTCATCTCAAAAGGACAGTGGGATATTCACTTTGAATATTGATGGATCTTATATTTACCAGATAAAATTAATGAATTTAATTCGATAATGCTGAACTTAGCTAAAATTAAAATTACTTGTAATATCAATTAATATAGATGTATAATTTATATTAACTTAAGTTAATGATATCTTCAACAAGTAAATAATTTCACTTCATTCTGCAATCCATCTTAATATAGTCTATTGTAAAAGAATTATGGTAAATTTTTACATGTTGTTTTCGTATTTGTTCATCAAAACTCACTTACACTGTAAATTTTGGTTCCTGAAAGCAATGGCACAGCAATCAACATTTGCTATCGCTAGCCATACACAGAACTTGAAGTAAAGAAGCAACTGTTATTAGGGTGCATTGTGTACCCAAGTATTGCTCCTTGAATATTTTAAATCCTTTTCATAAATGAAATGGCAAGGATGAATCGGACATCCTGGATGAACCTGTTACTCTGTTTTACAGTAGAACAACAATAGAATCAGAACCACTCAAGGAATAGCACTTAAATGAATCAACTACAAAAGAAAATATAAATAGGGGGTAAACATACATTTAAAGTTTACCTTTCAGGGAGAGTTCGCATAATTCATTGCAAACAATTGCAAAGTCTTACGAAGTCACGCCGAAAAAGTTGCAGCACGTAAGTAAACTAACGCTGCTGCCACCTAGATGGTTAGACTCGGAACTAACTCGGAAACTTCCGAAACTCAACCACATATCACGATTCTCATATCCAATAGGTGACCATGGTCTTCGAATAGATAATTTAGTTTAAATCTACTAATTATTTTTGGGATTGGTTATTCAATACTTGCTCCAAAAGCCTTTACAGCAATACCCAAAGAAAGAATACCTTCTTAAGTCTTCACTGGATAATAGTTGACCGAGCCATTGCTGTCTTCATTAAATTTTTTATATTTGTATGATTAAGAGGTATGAATATGCTCTTTAACTATTGAAATTGGTGGTTTTTTATTTAAGGAACAATTTTCATTGTATGATCCAGAGTTCTGCAACTTTCTGTCTTCAGTATGCAGTTTGAGCATTTAATACAGTCTCTAGTGGTTTTAATGTGACACAAATGTTAAGGTAAAACTTTGAGAAAGGAGATTAGAAAGATATTTCAAAGAAACAGCAACAGGCATTTAAGTAACTTACGTTGATGGAATCCATATCAAATTAGATACAGATGATGTAAAAACCAATTAAATTAAAGTATTTGATGAATGATTTGTGAAACTGATTCTGTGAAACAAGATTCAAAATATTTTATCGAATTAAACTATTTCCTTATTTTTTTCTAACATTAGTCTTATTTATGTTTTATATATAGCAATATGTAATGTGTAAGTTTTATTTATATCATTCCTATTTCAGGTTAATTACTTCAGATCTAAAACTTCATGCAACTCTTAAGATTAGGAAATCAAAATATTATGCAATTTAAAACAAGAAAAGATCCTCCTAAATGAAATGTACTTTCAATTAATAATCATTAAATTATGATAGTGATAGGAAAATTATAGTGTACACAATCTTCTATTATTCTTGTATATTATGTAGTACACATCTACCAGAAGAATCTTTGTCACTGCTACATATTACATTATTTGTGAGTATTTATAAGTCCCATTCAATATCATTCACACCCCAATCTCATAAATATTTAACAGATGTAGAGTGGATAAACATTCTGATAAAATGAGTTTGGCTCTATCACCATGTTCACTTCAGCGCAAATCTCAACGTTCACCAAATGTCCTGAACTGGGTTTGCTAAGCATGTATAAAAGATAATTATGTAATTAATTCAAAACGAAAAGATAGGTCAGTAATTGTTTTAGCATTTGTGTTTAGAGCTCCATTCATTTCAATTTTTATTCTGCATGTGTATTTGTTTGCAAGTTATATTATTTGATGGAGACATATCTGGTGGCAATCCGGCCAACAGATATACCTACTTTAACCCTTATAAATGTTCCCCAAGGAAAAACAGACTTAAAAATAGTCTCACATGGCCAGGATGGGACTTCCTGGCCCTGTCAGACTTTTTTCCTAAGCTGTGTTTCCTGGCCCTTATGTGTAAAGATACTTGTATCCCTTTCCTTGTTAATTATTATGATTTCGTAACCCTTAGGTGATGCCACATCTGTGGAGATGTCTTCTGAAGTCATTCAGACTGTTAGCAGTCAGTTGGAAGAGCAAGAGCAGCAGTTAGCCCTTGGACGGAGAGGGTGCCAAATCATCCTCATCCCTTGAGTCTCCCACTTCCGCGATGAGGGAGTTCCAAACAACAGCTCAAGTACAAGTAGCATAGGGGTCAATCCATACCAAGTGGTCCAACACTGGTTGCTTGACCATCTCAGAAAAAATTGATATTTGGTGAGTAGATACCTTTAAGTTTGGAGAGCTCAAAAGTATTTTTTAAATATTTATAATGTTTACTGTTTGGATATAGCGGCCATTTTAGTACTTGGCCGCACGCGGTTTTTCGCGTTTGCAGGTATCTACAATTTCTTAAATTATTCAGCAATGGGTTGCCCTATGACTTTCAAATAAGCTACATTAAGTTCAGTACACTCTGGCCTATGAAATAAAACTATAATTACATTGCAAGATGCATTTCTTAAACATTTTTTAACAGCTTAAATTTATTGGTCAAAATTGTACAAAATTCAACTTTTGACAGGAAATTTTTCAAAGAAGAAACAATTTCTCAACCTTAATATTTTTTGAACTGTTACACTATATTGTGTAATTAATTTTCATAAAGTATCAATGTTGGCAAGATTACCATTTAAAAAATATTCTCTTTTAAAAAACGTGTTTTTGAATTTTTTTCAAATTTTCACTTGCAATATCTTGGTTGGGGGAGCAGATAAAAATATGAAAATTGTACACATTAAAGGTCTTAATCATATAAAACTTCAGCATTAATTTCAACTTTGAGATTCAATTGCAACATAGTTAAAAAAAATTGTCAATTTGTGCAAAAAATGCGATATTTTTGCCTTAGCGACTACTGGCTTTTAAATCTAGGCATGGTAATTTTATGCCTTAAATACATCTAATCAAATATAAACCCTATGGTAACACATAGGTTCAAATAAACTAAAGGTTGCATTGTTGAAATAGTAGATATAATGATTATAAAATGCAACATTTCAAATTACCAAATCAACTGGATTTAAAATGTTTTGGATTGTCTCATTGAATTCTAAGACAACTTATCACTGATTAAAAAAACAAAAAATAAATAAACTGGCAACTGTTCCTTCTCACCTACAATCAGCCTAGTTTTTACTTAAATGTTCATTCAAAAGTTGTGAAATTTCTTCACAAATTTTAGGCGTTATGTTAAAAGTTTGACCAGTCACAGTGGTGAATTCACCACTGTGACTGGGATTCAGCTTCTTCAAGATATTTGTAGTTGGCATCCAAACTTGGTCTTTTCCTTGTTTTTTAAATGAGGTCCTTGGTCCTGGTGGGTGATAAAATATAACATGCACATCTTGGATTTGATGCTCAATAATATTCACTACCGCAAGCCACTGTGTCTTTACTTTGCAGTGTTAATTGTACAACTTTTCCAGTTTGATTAAGTTCACTATCAGGTGATGTTGATGTGAATTGACACTTAAGTAGTCTTGTTGCAGTATAAAACAATGAAAAGATCAAGTGACTTTAATCTTCTAACGATTGTTAATTTCTCCTCCAAAGCGTTTGTGTAAATCTCTAGAATTTCCTCAGTTTTCACAAAGTCATCGGTAATTCCTTTAACATGTTCTTCACAGAATTTGAACATTTCCTGAGGAGTCAATATCTGATTCTCATAAGTTCGCTGTAGACCGGCTCCTTTGTAGTACCCCCAATTCCATCGCACGCATTCTTCCCATGGCATGAAGCAATAAAAATGCCACTCTACAACAAGTCCAAAATCTTCTTTATGAAAAAACATGCTGATAGAATCCTTTTTGTTTTTGTATTGGCTTGCAGCCCCATCAGAGAAATAGATCAGAATTTTTATGTAAGGGTGGTGCTCTTTTATGATTTTTACTAATTTTCGTTGAAATGCATGCACTGTTATGGTCTTGTGTTCCAGATAATCACTTATGACACAAAAACTGTGATTCCTCAATTAACCTTAGTTTTTATAATAAAATACAAATGGACGAACCGTAGCCTGTTTGTTTATCCAATGTACTTCATCTTGAATAACAAAGGAGTAATTTTCAGAAAAGTTGGCAAGAACCACACATTCATCATCTGTCTGGATTTGCCTTTTGTCTTTCATGAACTGTCCTTGATATTTTGCAAAAAAATTATGCATTTTCAGATTTTCAAGTTTAGTAACAAATATTTCAAAAAACTCTTCTCGTGGTTTAATGATGGTTACTATTTCAGTTCTATCTTGTGTTACCCATTGTTTGTATTGTATATTGTCTGGCATCAAATCGCCTTCTGCTGATTCCTAAAAATATGTCAAGTAAGTCTGGTTTGCCTGGACAATCTTGACATTTTCCCATCATACTATTGTAATTGTCAATTTTGCATACCATAATATCCAAAAGGTCTTTGAAATTGACTCTAAGATTGGCCCCATCTAGGAAAAACAAGGAAAAGATCATGTTTGGATGTCAATTAAAAATATCTTGTAGAAGCTGAATCCCAGTCACAGTGGTGAATTCACCACTGTGACTGGTCAAACTTTTAACATAACGCCTAAAATTTGTGAAGAAATTTCACAACTTTTGAATGAACATTTAAGTAAAAACTAGGCTGATTGTAGGTGAGAAGGAACAGTTGCCAGTTTATTTATTTTTTGTTTTTTTTAATCAGTGATAAGTTGTCTTGGAATTCAATGAGACAATCCAAAACATTTTAAATCCAGTTGATTTGGTAATTTGAAATGTTGCATTTTATAATCATTATATATACTATTTCAACAATGCAACCTTTAGTTTATTTGAACCTATGTGTTACCATAGGGTTTATATTTGATTAGATGTATTTAAGTCATAAAATTACCATGCCTAGATTTAAAAGCCAGTAGTCGCTAAGGCAAAAATATCGCATTTTTCGCACAAATTGACAATTTTTTTTAACTATGTTAAAATTGAATCTCAAAGTTGAAATTAATACTGAAGTTTTATATGATTAAGACCTTTAATGTGTACAATTTTCATATTTTTATCTGCTCCCCCAACCAAGATATTGCAAGTGAAAATTTGAAAAAAATTCAAAAACACGTTTTTTAAAAGAGAATATTTTTTAAATGGTAATCTTGCCAACATTGATACTTTATGAAAATTAACTACACTATATAGTGTAACAGTTCAAAAAATATTAAGGTTGAGAAATTGTTTCTTCTTTGAAAAATTTCCTGTCAAAAGTTGAATTTTGTTAATTTTTGACCAATATATTTAAGCTGTTAAAAAATCTTTAAGAAATGCATCTTGCAATGTAATTATAGTTTTATTTCATAGGCCAGAGTGTACTGAACTTAATGTAGCTTATTTGAAAGTCATAGGGCAACCCATTGCTGAATAATTTAAGAAATTGTAGATACCTGCAAACGCGAAAAACCGCGTGCGGCCAAGTACTAAAATGGCCGCTATATCCAAACAGTAAACATTAAAAATATTTAAATATTACTTTTGAGCTCTCCAAACTTAAAGGTATCTACTCACCAAATATCAATTTTTTCTGAGATGGTCAAGCAACCAATTATTTTTTTTCTGGACCACTTGGTTTGGATTGACCCATAGGCATTCCTGCCATAAGGGTCACTACAGCACCTGCAGAAGAGAGTGGGGAAGGCCAAGTGGAGTTTGCAGAGACGATGGAATGGAGGAGCCTGGCTCAGGAATCACAATCCCAGATCTCAGGTTCAGATCATTTTTATGCAATTTATTATTGAAATGCATTATCTATGGCCCAGATACTCAACCTGGTGCCCAGAGCAACCTTGCGCAGGAAAGCTTTGGAAAGTAGAATTATTTTATTTGCTACGAAAGTATATTTGGATTGGACTAGAGGGGATAGAGTGGAGGTTTAGTGGGGAAGGGCTGGTGGTCAGAAACTTGGAAGGTCTGGTCTTCGGTTTCGTAAACATTGTGGGTGATGGTCTGTGTAAACCCCCTTATCGCCTCTTTCAAGATTAACAAAATGCATATCTATTGCATATATAGTTCAGAAAGCAAAGAGTCAGTTCGCCTCAGCTTATTAGGTTATCAAATTCGACGTAATCAATGACTGCTGCTTTTTAGGGCTCAGCAGTGCACATGCAGGATAAACCTTCATACCAGATTTATTCTGCAAGATCAGATCTTCTTTGGAGATAAAAACTTCTCACGTTGGAGGTTATGATGAAATTGTATATACTGTATACACTGTCTATAATTTTCTTGATCTTATTTACCAAGGAATGTTTATTTAAACCGACCTATGGTTAACTAGTAAAGTAACAACATTGCCAAGGGTTGGTTGAATATCTCCCTGGATGAATATGATGTGGTGACTGCTTTGCTTTCTGAATTGCCCTTGGGTGCCGCAGCACCAATAAAGGTTGAGTACCCTGGATCCAAAGCATGTGTGCTCAAAGTTGCAGACGAGATAATTTTTATTCACTTTAAGTTTATAAAGGCTCGCAATAAGTAAATGTGAATTCTGTTCATTTGTAATTATTATTAACGATAACAATGGTATTAATAACTATTATTCAAGTCAATTAAAAAATTCTAATTCCATCCTTCACTTGATAAAATGAAAAATGTCACCATCTCGCTGTTTGATTTGGCACCAAAATTAGCATGCAGGTCCTTTATATTTATCAAATATGGCACTCATGCTGCTCACCAACCTTGCGCTAGGATCAGATATTGAAGGTCTATGGTGACAATTTCTCACTGGCATGATTGCTCAAAGAACTTGCCCAGAACAATTGCTCACTCCACAACACTTAAAAACTGCAAAATATTTCCAGTTAAACAAAATATTTGGGATTTCATTGTGCAAGGTTTTATAACTGTTACTCTCCAATTACAAGCAAGTACTTCTTTATAAAGTATCAGAAAAGAATCTGCATATGATTGCAACAGGTCAGACTGCGATTATAACCTCCCTTATCCTCCATTTAATTCTATCCCCTGATTTTGTTTAAACTGCATGTTTCTTATATTTTTAATTATTACACTGGTCAACAGTGGTTTTGGTGCCGGGGTATTTGGAGCTGATTTCATATGAATTTGGTGCCCGGATTTCAAATATGGCATTAGTTTTTGCCTAGGAGCTCAAATTTTTAAGATTTTACGTTTTAGTGAAATACACGTTTTACTATCTATTATATATAAATGCTTCTCTGGATTCATTCATATATACAGTCAAACCTCGCTTAACGAGCACCTCGCATAACGAGTGATTTGCATAACGAGCTAAACAAAATGTAACAAAGTGACTCGCTTAACGAGCGATGTTTCGCAGAACGAGTGACAAGGATACATCGCGGTGCCACATGGAGGTTCCTGCCGGCATCTCGGCTATCAGTCTATATTCAGGGCTCATTAAGCTAGCATCTCACTGTCGCTTACGAAAGTTGTATCCGGACAAATTATTGTATGTATTATAAAATATCAGATGATCAGTATGGTTTTAGAGAAAAGAAAGGAACACGTGATGCTATAATGGGGTTAAGGCTAATTTTGGAAAAGAATCTAAAAGATAATAAAAAGACCTTTTTAGGTTTTATAGATTTCGAAAAGGCATTTGACAGAGTTTACCAGAAAGTTTTAATGCAAATGTTACATATAATTGGAATAGATAACAACTGCCTAAAAGTAATTCAAATAATGTATAGAAACCATGAAGCTGATTTCAGAATAAATTCTGAACTGACAGAATAGTTCAACGTAAAATGTGGTGTAAGACAGGGGTGTATGATGATACATACGACAGATATATCGTATCATCATACACCCGATGAATATTCTAAAGGAAATAAGGTTAAATAACAGACTTTTATTTTACCTTTACAGTGAAGAAGTTATAGGCATGTATTAGAAGAGATTAAGGGTATATGTATAGGAGGAAGGAATTTTAACAATATAAGGAATGCAGATGATATAGTAATCATGACATCTTCAAAAGAGGATTTAGAGTTAGCAATGCAGAGTTTATAAAATGGGAACAAAATTTGGATTGAAAATTAATACCAATAAAACAAAAGTAATGATCGTGGCTAGTAAAAAGAGCAACATTGACTGCAATATAAAAAATCTGATGTGGCCAGCACATGACTTTCTCCATATATAAGATGTAAATATTTATCTACGACAGTATTTTCGAACTTTATATTCAATCCAAACTTGGAAGATAAGTGATTAATTTATATCATATTATCTTTTACGTCAAAAAAATTATAAATAATGTTTTTCGGGACATGCTCGATGAAAAACGATGAATTTGGACTTTCGCCCATAGAGCCCAGAGCGCCCACAAAGTACATAATCAGCAACTTCCAGTTTATCAGTATTTCATGAATAACTCCTAAAAAATCAATGATAAAAAAATATGTTTCATACAAAAGTTATAGTAAATTACATTTTCTAAAATATTTTTTAATAATAGTATATACCTAAATATCATATTTACGGAGATATTTTGAAAACCGGAAATGAGCTTTGATGAATGAAGCTCAACTTCCGGTTGATCGATTCACTCCAAAAACTAATCAACTCTAACGACTGTAATAAAAGTACTATATATGAAATTTGGTGTTGATCCGACAAATAGTTTTCATGTTAGAGCGCCCACAAAGTACATAATCATCTTCTTCCGGTTTATCAGTATTTCACGAATAACTCCTAATCAACCGGTGATACAAAAATATGTTAAATACAAAAGTTATAGTAAATTACATTATCTAAAACTTATATAGGGTATACAATCTACCTATATATCATATTTATGGAGATATTTTGAAAACCGGAAATGAGCTTTAATGAATAAAGCTCGACTTCCGGTCGACCGATTTACTCCAAAAACTAATCAACTCTGACAGCACACACCACAGTACTATATATGAAATTTGGTATCGATACGACTAATAGTTTTTACGTTAGAGCGCCCACTAACACACACACACATACACACACACACACACACACACACACACACACACACACACACATACACACAGACATCATTCCGAAAATGGTCAAAACGTGTTCTAGGGACCCCAAAACATGTATTTCCGTTGAAATCTCGAAGTCGAATTTTTTCATGAAAACAATACTTTCTCTATACTTCGTATATGGAGAAAGTAAAAATGACAAACCAATAAAACAAGTCCAACAGTTTAGATATCTAGGAAGTTTAATATCAGACGATTGGTAATGAAATAAAATCAAGAATTGGAATGACAAAGGAAAGTTTTTGGAAATACAAGGACCAAATGAGAGGAGAGATCAACATGAAACTAAAACTGAAAATGTTGAGGTGTTATGTTTGGCCGGTTATCTTGTATGGGTGCGAGACATGGACCATCTTAAAAAGTATGGAAAAAAGAATAAAGGCATTGGACACATGGTTTGCCAGGAGAATTTTTAAAATTAAATGGTCAGACAGAATAACTAATGAAGAGGTTTGGAGAAAAATTGGAAGCAGGTATAGCCTATGGAATGAAGTGAAAAGAAGAAAGTGGGAATACGCGGGACATGTGCTGAGGGGATCGTCAGGGGAGAGAATTGTGACAGCACTGGAAGGATGGACAGTAAGGAAGAGAAAAAGAGGGAAACCAAGGATGGAATGGTTGGACAATTTAAAGAACTGGATGGATATTAACAAATATGAGGAAATGAAAAGGAAAACAAGTTGTAGAGAAGAGTGGAGATCCATGAGAGCATACCTCCTGATAGGAGAAGCTACCGATTGATGATGATGATGATGATAGAAGTAAAACGTCAAATCATTGAGAAGCAGGATCGAGGTGTGAGCGTGGCTTACCTAGCACATTCATACAATCGGTCCACATCTACTATTTGCACTATCCTCAAAAACAAGGATAAGCCATCGTAAAGAAACACCTAGTAACTAAGACAAGGATAAGATTAAGGAGATTGATGCCTCAAAGTGGGTCACAAGAATTTCTACGCAAAGACCACGTATTCTTGACGATGTTGAAAGATTGCTTCTCATATGGATCAATGAGAAGCAAATGCAGTGCAACACTATTAACAAAAACCTAATTTGTGAGAAGGGGAAACTAATTTTTGCCGACCTCATTAAGAAGACGTCAGGATCATCAACGGACGAAGAAGAAGTATTCAAGGCAAGCCGTGGGTGGTTCGAAAAGTTTAAGAGAAGAACCTGCATCCACAGCGTTGTGAGGAACAAAGAAGTAGCAAGCTCAGACATAAATGCGGCCGAGAACTTCATCGGCGTATTCAAGAACCTTGTGAATTCTGAGGGTAATCTGCCGCAGCAGATTTTTAATTGTGATGAAACGGGTCTCTTTTGGAAAAAGATTCCGAAGCGAAGTTATATAGCAGCAGAAGAGGAGGCATTGTCAGGCCATAAGCCAATGAAAGACCGTCTCACGTTGTTGTTTTGTGCAAATGCAAGTGGCGATTTGAAAATTAAACTGCTGCTCGTTTACCATTCGGACAATCCACGAGCCTTCAAGAAGTATAAAGTCCAGAAGTGCAGGCTAAATGTCATGTGGAGGTCCAACAACAAGGCTTGGGTGACACGTTACCTTTTTATAGATTGTATCAATGAAGTGTTTGGTCCTTCTGTAAAAAAATACATGTTTGAGATGAATTTGCCACTCTGTGCCTTGCTTGTTATGGACAACGATCCTAAACATTCTCCAGGCCTAGAAGATGACCTCCTTGAAGAATCTAAATTCATCAAGATCCAATTCCTTCCTCCTAACACCACTCCTTTACTGCAGCCAATGGATCAGCAGGTCATCTCAAATTTTAAAAAGCTCTACACTAAAACTCTCTTTGAGCATTGTTTTGAGGTAAGTGAAGGATCGTTGCCTGCCTCAAGATGATCGACAAGGCATGGGAGGGGGTCCCCAAGAGAACCCTTATTTCTGCATGGAAGAAGCTATGGCCGGGCAGCGTTGTCGAACACAACTCCGAGGAGTTTAAGCAAGTGCCTGAGGAGCCGGTAGTTGACGAGATTGAGTCTCTGGCCAAGATTATGGGGCTAGAGGTGGATAGCAACGACATCGATGAGCTAGTGGAAGAGCATAGCCAGGAACTGACCACCGAAGAGCTTATGGAGCTGAATTCTGTGTCACAGTAAGAATTTGTGGAGAGTATTTCGTCAGGGGAGGAGGAGATAACAGCCTCAGCAGAGCAACAACCTTCCAACGAAATAAGGGAGATGCTAAAAGCAAGGGAAGCTGTTACATCGGACGTTGAGAAGCATCACCCTCATAAGGCAGTAGCTATGCGCGCTGCAAATTTATTTAACGATAATGCTATGTCTCATTTTCGCAAAATTTTTGAAGCGTAGGCAAAAACAAACCTCTCTAGACAACTTTCTAGTAAAAAAGAATATATAATAAATAATAAATTGCATTATTATAAATTTTCTGAGTATTTTTTCGGAATGGAACGCATTATCCTATTTTACATTGATTCCAATGGAAAAAATTGTTTCGCTTAACGAGTGTTTCGCATTACGAGTAAGATTCTGGAACGAATTATACTCGTTAAGCGAGGTTCCACTGTATAGCAATATAGCAATATAGGTATATAGATAGGATACTAACTCACTGGCTAAACCACAAGCGTCATTGACTTGAAATTTTTACGACGTATACGCCCTAACGTAAAACCCTCAGGAAAAAGGCGATTTTGATCCTCAGTGTCATGGGTTCGATTCCAGAGGGCCCTGAAGTCCCGATTTTTCCCGTTAAGAGCATTGCTTTGATATTAGGGAATTAAAAAAAAATACTTCCCTGATAGGTAGAGAAACAAAACTTATGGAGCCTATATGCATGGTCATGATCTACCGAAAAAATTGATGACTTTTACAAAAAATCCTGGGTTTTATGCTACGACGATGCAAAAATCTGTCGTTTAAAATACATTGAGGTAGTTTTTCATTATTGTTTTTGATCAAATTATCAAAATGATAGGAAGTTCTCGCTTATATGGAAGATGTATATTAAGACTCCGTTTAAGAAAAATATTGAGATAAGACAGTACTTTTTCTGGGTTCGATGCCAGAGCACATTAAAATTTCTCTCATTAGGAATGTATGTGAAAGTAGGACGTAGTTTGAGGCAGTTGCACCCAATATTTTTGCTTGAATTTTCACACATAGTTAAAAATGGTGATCTTCTGTTGTGCTGCATAGAAAGTATTACCAGAAAGACCCGGGTTCGAAGCCAGGCAGTAAATATATCCCCCATTTAAAATACATTAAGGTAGTTTTCATTATTTATTTTGATGTTCTTATCGAAATAATAGGAAGTTCTTGCTTAGATAGAAGATGCATATTAAGACTCGGTTTAAGAAAAAAAATTACATAAGACCATCATGCTATTCCTGGGTTCGATGCCAGAGCACATTTCAATTTCTCATATAAGGAATATATTTGAAAAGTAGGACGTCGTTTGAGGCAGTTGCAGCCAATATTTCTGCTTGAGTTTTCACACATAGTTAGAGATGGTGATCTTCTGTTGTGCTGAATAGTAAGTTCAACAGGAATACCCGGGTTCGATGCCAGACGATTAAATTGCAGCGAATTTTAAGAATATTTTCAATGCTTTTTTTTTTCTTTTGAGGACCGTCCCTATCTGATGCCGACATGAAATTGATGTTGTCGATCTGCTTGCTGTATGTAAGCTACATTTTACTCGTTTTAAGGTAAAACTGTGGATCAAATAATATTCTCAAACATGGAATGCTTTTTTATTTCTACATTAAAAAAAATATTATAGCAACAAGGAAAATCATATAGAATATTGTAGTAGTACTTATCTAATTTCAGAGAACAGAGAAAGAGTAAAAAGCCATCGATGAAACCAATTAGTCACTGAACACTTTGGAAGCTTCTTTTCTGTGGCATTTTTGAATGCATTTTGATACAATCCCTTTTTTAACTCCAGCACTAATTTGCCATCATGTGCGTATCTCATCTTCCTTGGTAATGGTCCTCCATTGTTTTGATATCCTGGTGAAATCTTTCACCTTGTTCCTCACTGGTGTTTCCTAAATTATCCGGAAAACGGTCTAAATGGCTGAGTTAATAGTGCACCTTAATGCTCATGTTACACCCAAGAAATCTGAAACTGTCTAGCATCTCATTTACCAGTTCAGCATAATTTTCAGCTTTTCGTTTGCCCAAAATATTTCTCACAACGGCAGCAAATGAAGTCCAGGCTTTACGCCCAGCCTCATTCATGGAATTGACAAAGGTAGGATCCTTAATAAGTTATCTTATTTGTGGGCCGTCAAATATTCCTGCATTAATTTTTTCCGTATTCAACTGTGACATATTTTCCCTCGTATATGCAAAGCATGATTCATTCTTATCTAGAGCCTTTACAAACTGCTTCATTAGGCCCAGCTTGATAGGCAGTGGAGGCAAGATGATTTTCTCTCATCCATCTAAGGGTTTGTTATTGATATTCTTTTCCCCAACATTCATGTTTTTTTCTCTTAGGCCACTCTTTTCTTATCCAGTGTTTTGTTTTGTTTCTGCCATCCCAGAGACGCAAAAGCAAGGATATTTGGTGTAGTCACTTTGCTGTCCAAGCAGAAAGTTTAGCATTTTTAGGTCCACACAAATCACCCATTGATTTTCATGATATTTTATCTTCACCAAGACCAAAGCAATGGTGTCATGTTCTTCTTTCACCTTCGTCGAGTGTGCAATTGGTATTGAGCCATATTTAGTCCCATTGTGTTGAAGGGCACATTTCAAACTTCCTTTGAGCTGTCAATAAATAGGCGCCAATCATCGGGAAAATATTCAGGAAGACCTATTTTTCCCAGGAGTCCTTTAATACCGCGACAAAACACAAGATTGTCTTCTTGAGTGAAGAAGGGTAGCAGATCCTTTTCTCTTGTACGATAAAAGGTAATTATGACTCCTCGTTCCAGTAAATTTTTATTGTTTAACCTACAAGATAGTAATTCAGAAGATTCTTTTGAAAGGTTGATATCTCTGGCAAGGCCATTCAACTCATCCTGGTTGAAACGCTGAGGAGTTGATGATATCTCCTCATAATCACTGTCACTTTTATTATTATCAGATTGGTGATCAGAGGGACAATACTCGTCCTCACAGAGCTCTGGTAGCTGGTGAAATGTTGGAATCGGTACTTCCTGTGAGTGAGGGACCGGATGTCTAGCAGAGACTATATCAGGATAATTCCACTTGCTATTGTTTTGGTTGATTCCAACAATATTTACAAGGCAAAACTAACAGTCATTGAAATGGGTTTTTGGTTCTCTCCACACCATCTGTACGCCGAAATTCAGACTTTTCCTTTTTCCAGTAGTCCACTGTCGTAAATGTTCTGTACAAGTTTTACAGACAAGATGTGGTGCCCAGGTTTTATCCTGATCACCAAGTCTAACACCAAAATATCCTACATTAGCTCTCTTAACAAAGTCACTAACAGTTGTTCTGTTTTCTTTTAATGTGCATTCTCTGCATTTGTAGCAAACCATGTCAGGATGATTTAAACAACTTTTTCTAGTAGAACTCATACTTTCCTTTGGAACAGCTCAAATACAGCAATCTAAAACACTTGAAAGGTTATTTGTGTAACAACTCTTTCCCAAACAGAAATATCATAGGAGGCCCACTTCGATCTAACCTGCACAGCGAGAACTCACTCATTAAACTCAACTCTAGTTGAAGCGTTGAATGTCACTACAGTTACTGGGCATGCAATGGAAATAATTCTATCAAGCAGATTTCCCTGTAGCTAACTAGATTGCAGAATAAAATAAGACTGACAATGTTGAAAATGACATTGTGTATTAAATTTACAACACCCATACATCAATGTATTGAATAGAAAATACATTGATAGATAAGTGGATGTATCTAAAGAAGTAGAGCTGATAGAGAAAAACTGATTTCATGTTTAGAATCAGCACCCTAAGTATAGCAAAATTCAGTTATAAAATCTTAGGCACCAAAACAATCTTTTTTTTGAAGACCAGTGTTATTATTTGTATTCTAGGTGAAGGAGATGACCAATCTATAGAAGCTTCTGGAAATGAAACTGATGATGTGACAGAATTAGGAGATGGAAGTGAAGGTAATATTTTTAATCAATTTAGGGATGTGCTTTAGATCAGGGTTTCCCAAACTGTGTTCCACTGAACCTGAATAGGGGTTCCGCGGCAATTTGTAGTCTTAATGGAGAATTGTAGAATAAAAGTCATTAAATCCTTTATTTATTCATATTTTTATGTTTATGTTATTATACTATAGTTTTATATTTAAAAACAATTACAAAATAAGTAATTAGTTGTAATAAAATGATTTTTTTTAATTTTACAAACAGAATTACCTAACATAAAAATAGGCTAAGTGTTCCGTTAAACTTCCCAGGTTTACTTAGTGCTCCGTTAAACTTCCCAGGTTTGCGAAGTGTTCCATTGCAGAAAAAAATTGGAAAACCCTGCTTAAGATGATAAGCATTGCCTGGGAAGAAGTTGGCTTTTAAAATCCTTGACTTACTCCTATGAATAGAGTTACAATTCAATTGCAAATTACTCTTTCCACATATCATATTAAAATTATTATTAATTCTTTAGAAGTTTGACGTAGTTTTTGTTACTTTGTAGGGGCCACTATTAACCTTAAAACAGTTCAATGATTTGTCAAATTTATCTATTGAATGCACTCTTTTAATTTTTTCGTAATTTTTAAAAATTTGGTTCTTAAATCCTTTGATTGTGTTCAAGAAGCTGGAGGAGATACATCAAGAGGTGCTTGGCGAGGTCAACAAACAGCAAGGCATAGCACTGGAGTAGCAAAACGCTCTACTCGTGGGGGCTTTGCAAAACGACAGGCCAGTGCGTCGACCAGTTCCTATTGTGTGGTCAGAGCCTACTTCAGGATGTAGGTAGGTAATGTGAAATGCTTCATTATTCCTATTTCTCACTTAGCGTATAATTTGGTGGGGTAATTTGTGTCCAGGTACATTTTTGCTGGTGGAATTTTGCCTCATCTTTAATTTATCATAATTTTATAAATGAATATAGCCTAATGTGAAATACATGGGAAATCCTATGCACCCATGACCATTAGAAATGCATTTATAGGATAAGAACATTATTTTGAGCACATCAAATATGATGAAAAATAAAATCTTTGTAACTGCCATTATTTGTAGCAAATCAATTACAATCGATTAATGTTAATGATAGCTGCTCTACAATGAAGGTCTCTGCTCTACTGCCATACCTTTTTAGTATTTCTTCAATTTTTTTTGGAAGGAAACTGATATGGTCCCTCCAATTACACATTAGTTTTGAGTTTGGTCCTGCAATATCATTATTTTTACATACCTCTCATTCTTACGTAGGTTATGCTCTAAATGAAAGATGCAATCCTCCCACTACTTTATTATATTGTTGTGCACACTGGTTTATACTTATCCAACGATGTAAATCCTACATCATTATTTTTTTCAATTGTAAAATCATAATGTAATTGCTTCCCTCAGCAGCTTGTTCTCCCTACTTCAACAATACCTATTTTACACATATTAGAACATTATTATCTTATTGCAATCCCAAGTAATGAAGAGAAAACTTTGCAATTTTCCACACAATTTTTTCATTATTCATGACCAGTTTCTCTGCTGGAGTAGCATCTTCTGGTACAGTAATATATTTTGGTAAGTTTAAATAGACATGAAGGGTTCCAATTTACTAAAGGAATTCCCAGACAATTTGCCATGATTATGGTAGTATATTAAATATGTTAATTTTGACAGATTTTTGTTTAAAATTGGTATACAAGATCTTATATCTTGTACTTGTAATATCAGAATAATAGAAGGTATTCATATCCAAATTCACATTGACGATATGTGTTACAATACACTCAATGGAAAAACTGTTCCAATAATATTTAGTTTACCACAGTCCCGGGCTGCAGAAAAGACTGCATATTAGCCCAATTATCGACCTTTTATCAGTTGATGAAGGATGAGACCAAAACTCCTGATTATGGTCCAAAAATAGTAGTAGTAGTGAAGTCAAAAGTGCCTTGACAGTATTGATCATTTTGCATGTGAGCTTCCACCAGAATTGAACCCAAGATTGCTTTCACCAAAAATGTAAGCGCTACCCACATGGCTGAGGGAGCCCCCTAAAAGAGTAATATAATATACTTATAAATTCGACTTTCTCTTCAACCAACTATTATACATCTCCAGAAAATTTGTTCTTTTGCATAGAAAAATCTATTTCGTGTATACATGACGTAAATTTGTTTGCGTAGGATTCTCACCATAGTGTTTTCACAACAACAGGTAGAAAAGCATTAAGTAAAGGTTCATATTATTCTATCGCTAATGCTGACATTTATAGCATACTGTGTTTCAGAAACTGAAGTTGTGGAATGTGATCTAGATTAAACAAATCTCCACTGATATCTAGTTTTCAATTCTCGCACATCAAATTTTTTAATTATAAATATTAAAGTTTTTGAGGAATATACTGTATGAAGGACAAACTGCCTTTCCATACGTTGATTAATGCAGAACGATATTCATCTTTAGTTGATGAATGGTCTGAAATGCACTACTCAAATAATCAATACTTAAATTGAATTGCAAAACCTTCTTGTTCTTTGTACAACTTGGTCTTTGAGTTACTAGAAAAAGATAATAATTTTGAAATATTTTCTCTTCAATCTCAAGTCGTTACTCTTGGGAAGATAGAACTAGATTTCTAGAAAAGTGAGAATCCAGAGAGGGCTTTTGTATAATACCAATCAATATTAAAAAGCCTAAATAAATATATACGGTATTCTCGAAAATTATGCACCACCAAATGTAATGCACACCTCAAAATTCAAATGCCAGATATTGAAAAATCATTTGCCCACAATTTTAAAGAGCAACTTAAGACATACTGCCACGCCATTTGCAGAACCGTATATGTGTTTACTATACACATTTATGCTGTTATATTTGTATATTTTTATGCTTATACACTATACACAAAATTATGGGAATCGTTTATGCTGAAAGTCCTACGTAAGTGCGTATGTTAACCTATTCAAAATTGATCATTTAAATTGTTGGTTAATGGTAGTTATCTGGAGGTTATCTCATTACTTTTTTCAGGTAGAAATTTGTAGGGTTGCCGTCCTAATCTGAACCCTTAGCTCGCCTTCGTAGCTCGGGAGAGCCTGGCCGCCACAGTAGGGGGACCATAAAAAAACTGACTGCATGGAATATGATTTAAAAAGTTATAAACAATTCAAATGAGCAACAATTTATTATCTTCGTCGTCTCACTCACCCTTAGAGATATATAAGCGTCATTTGATCAACGTACTACCATGAAAATTAAGATTTTTTGTGATTTTGCAAGAAATTACCTGTTAACACATGGCAACATTGCTCAGAAAGATAGGCGGGTTTTTTAAATATCTCAACAGGGGTTGGGTTGGGGATTTCTTGATTTTTGCTAGAAATCCCTCCCCACTACCCCAACCCAACAACAATGCTGCCTGGTGTAAACGGGTAATTTCTTGCAAAATCACAAAAAATCTTAATGCAGTCAGTTTTTTTATGGTACCCCCTTATGTGGTGCTCCCGAGCTACAAAGGCAAGCTAAAGGACTAGATTAGGACGGCGACCCTCCAAATTTCTACCTGAAAAAAGTAATGAGATAACCTCCAGATAACTACCATTAACCAAATTTTTTGATGGGCTAGCAAATTTCCTATCAATTAAAAAGTATTAGCTGAGAGTTTAGTCTGTAGTCTTCAGAGATTCTTACAGTGAAAACATTGATAGTGTATTGATGGAACTTTTGACAAGTTGCATAGAACTAGGGTGAACCTAGGATGCGGCCGGCCAATTGACATGTGCATGAGTATCATTGTGCCTGAATCTAGTTCACTGTCTATTCTAACACACACCCTGATTTTTGAACTGAAAAGAGACCCAACAATGTGTGCATTACTTTCAAGTAAATCTGGTATTTCTGATTAATTTAGCGATTCCCATTTTTATAATTCAAATCCAGAAGATGGTCTTTTAAATAATTATCAGAATACCTAAAAAATATGTATTATTAAAAATTTTAAGTAAAAAATATGTATTATTTATATATTATTATTATATATTATTAATATATTTATCATATTATAACTAATTGATTATTAATTATGAAATCGATATTTTTGGGAAACGACCTACTTGAGAATCCAAATGGGTTGACAAGCTTCAGCCATCCATCATTAGTTTCATCTACCACTCTTGATTTTTTGGTTAGTCTCAATATGCAAAGTCCTCCTTTTTACTGTCATTATCACATTCAGAATTGCTAGGTAATTAATTCTCATCAAGGAACATACCACTTGTAGACTCCATGGCTTTTGAAACATGGGTGGCAGATAGATTTTTATCAACTCATGCATGCATTCTATCAACCTTCTAAACACAAAGGAGGCTATGTTAGGTAGAATTCTGCTGAGTGATTGAGATTAAGCAGAGGCCCTCTTTGCATAAACATTTTAGAGAACAACACCTTCACACCTCTGTTGATTTGCGGAGTGAGGATTTTTGAGGAAAGATGGATTTTGTTTTTCAATTGCCTGAGTGCAAAACCATGTCCTCAAAACAGTTATTTACAGTTCCTTCACTAAGACAATGGGCATCTCTGTGTCTCATCTACCATGACGATAGTGGCCCAATAAAATTTCAGAAGGAGAACCACAGAGGCCTTGGCAATGGAATGGTGGGTAGGTGTAGTCAACTTGCGATCTCGAGTCCAGTGGATGACATCACACTAGAGGGGGGAAAGTGGAGGAGAGGGGTAACATCAGAGGGGTAACTTCAGAGGAGTAACTTCAGAGGGGTAACTTCAGAGGGGTAACTTCAGAGGAGTAACTTCAGAGGAGTAACTTCAGAGGGGTAACTTCAGAGGAGTAACTTCAGAGGAGTAACTTCAGAGGGGTAACTTCCTGCCAGTCATCCTGCACTGTGAAAGATTTAGGTTCGGAGTGGGTGAGGTGTATCTTCAAGATTGGAAATGGATTGTGTCAAGATCCTTTCCCATGTGGCAACTGCGTGTTTCTTTATCATATTAGTGCTCTCACTCCGCATCTTTTGGATGCTTCAATTTGGAATTTGTTCTTCCTAAGGTCGACATACAAAAATGTGGTAAGTTTTCACTATAGTATGATTGATAGTATGTCTTCACATAATCAGGCGAGGTGTTGTGGTAATCCATAAGGGAAAGATTCTAAGATAGAATTGACTTTAACCACAAATTTTAATTTTACAAAAAACATTAACACATTTTTGTAAATAAAAAATTTGTGATAAAAGTACAATTTTATCTTAGATTCTTTCTGATAGTATGTCATTAGTCTCAAAGGTCATGAAACATGATTGGAGGGGTATCTAAGGGATACATTGTTAAATATAAGTAGTTTGGTGAGGATAAAAGTATTTTATATGTAAGTTAAACTAGAGAAAAATTTATCTTCATATCTTGATACTGTGATTTACTTTTACAGAATTTTATTTATTTAGAGGTGCATCTAAGGGATAAATTGTTAAATATAAATATATTTTATACACATATAATTTATATAATAAAAGTATTTTATATCTATGTTAAACTATCTATGAGAATCATTTATCTTGGTATATTAATACAGTAGAAGTCCGTTATAACGAGTACGGCATATAGCGAGAGTTGCGTTATAGCGAGTGATTCATTGGACGTTGTCCATCTCACAGCAAAAAGGATAGGGAGTTACTTCCATTATAACGAGTGATCAAAATCTGAGGTATCGTTATAACGAGTGTCACGGTCCTATATTCACCTTGCAGGTGGCATATCTCGTAATCGAAGACGGCTCACGATTTTCACTATCCCCTTTGTCCCTCACGTCTCCTATATCTTATCCTCTTGTATCTTGTTTTTTTTTTCGATGATAATCCCACAGTCAGCAGGTTGAATCGAGTTTCCATTTTATTGGCATCCACCTGTGGGATTTGTTTTCACTCGAAACTTGGCACCAAACCGTCTAATGGAAGGGATATAAGAGATATAAGCAGCGCTGTTTCGGATTTACAGGGTAACCTCTCCCTCGCGCCGATTCATTAGTTATGAAGCGTGTGTATGAAAAATATCTTGAGAATGAAATTTGATATGAATTGGGGGTTCCACATGATGGCCATCGCTCTTCCATCAGTCGATCATTAGACGTGAGTCCGTTCAGAGCTTTCCAATAACTGAGTTTCTAGTGTGACAGTTCTGTGATGGAGAGCAAAAGAAAGGCTTTAGATTTAGCAAAGAAATTTGAAATTCTGCGAAAGAGAAACCGCGAGTAAATCTGAAATCGGCAGACGGTATGGCATGTCATCGTCGACTTTATTTATGATTTTAAAGAACAAAGAAAAAATTAAGTTTGCATTCATGATGCAAAACACTCCAGGAGAGTGCAAAAAACTACGGCCAACGGATAATACGGATTTGGAGTCCATTCTATTAGAATGGTTCACTCAGCAGCTATCTCTAGGAATTCCAATCAGCGGAACAATGATAAAAGCGAAAGCTGAAGAGCTTACCCTTCGCATGAAACTGGACAATTTCCGTAGCACGGATGATTGGCTGAACCGATTTAAAGGAAGAAGAGATCACTCCACATAATTAGCGGTGAATCCAGTTAAGTAAATGAGCAAGCGGCACATAATTGGCTTCCAATTCTCAAGTCGATCCTCGAAAAATACGAAGAAAAGGTAAGTAATGCAAAAAGCAAATTATCGTTTAAATACTATAAATTGTAAGATAGGCCATGTATTTAGTGTGACAAACTGTTATTAATCTCCACGTAATTAGGGCATATACAATGCGGATGAGACAGCACTGTTTTACAATTTACTGCCGGAAAAAACCTTGGCTGTTAAGGGCGACCGCTGCTAAGGTGGAAAAAGGAGTAAGGAGAGGCTTACAGGTCTCCTCTACACAAACATGACTGGGTGTGATAAATAATTATTGGAAAATCCGTGCGTCCCCGAGCTTTTTGTGGCCAGCGAAATATTCCCTGTACTTCCGAGTCCAACGCCAAAGCATGGATGACAGGACAAATTTTTACGCAGTGGCTAAAGGCTTTTGATGCCAAAATTGGAGGGAGAAATAGAATATTGTGCTGTTCATGGATCGCTGTCCGGCCCACCCCGTCATTAAATTGACGAACATAGAGCTTGTGTTCTTTCCCCCTAACTGCACAAGTGTGTTGCAGCCATTAGATCAGGGCATTATTCGAGCTACAAAGCGCCATTTTAGATTACACCTCGTTAATACGTTAATGAAGAAGTTAATGTCAAAAGAAACCCGCATCAAATGGAATGTCCTGGAGGCAATCCATGGGTTTGCATTGGCCTGGGGAAAATATCACCCGAAAGTGTGAATAAGTGTTTCAAACATTCGGGTTTAAAAAAAATACAGAAAATGATTCTGTCGATGGATCTGCTGAGCTGAATTCGGAGTTAGTGCCCAGATGCTGGAGAAATGTGTCCATTAGAGTATAGGAGAAGGAATTCTGCTCTCACCAGCTGCGAATTGCCGGCACCGGAGAAAAACTCGCGTCTAACGAGCATGACTCCAACTACTTACACTACTGGAAAGCCATGTTTAATTATTAAGCTAAATCACTAAATCCTAACTAATACGATTATCTAATGATATATTATTACTTTCGACGATAATTTAGCAATGATGATCCACATTTTATGTTAGAGGACGCACTTTGGTTATGGTTTATGAGTCAATGATATAATATTTTTGACGCGAACGTACTCTGTTACGCATTCTGAAGCATTTGCGTAGGAATTAAAAACCATACAGTTCCATTCGGACACATTTACTGACCTTGGATTCAAGAAGATGGGCTTAGTTAGACTTACTGTTAGAAATCGGCTATAACGAGTATCGCGTTATAACGAGTACTTTTCCGATTTTTGTCAGCTCTCGTTATAACGGACTTCTACTGTATTGTGATTTACTTTTACAGGATTTTTAGACACATATGGTTTAATTTAAAGTCACATTATGTTTATTTTTGTTATAAAAGTTATTCTCATGTTCACTGATATAAACTTGTAACTTCAAACTTTGCCGAATATAGAGATAATTGTTAGCAATCTGCTAGATACTGGACCCTTAAACTAAAATTATTTAAGGATGCAGTTTTAAGTATAAATTCAATTTTTATGCTCTTAAATGTAGTATGCATGTAATTTAAGTTGAAGATAAAACAGTAAGTTCTGAGATCTTGTGATTTTGGAAAATGGTAAATATGTATCAATTCCTACATAAATGTGGGTGTTCAAATCAAGTGAGTATCCAATCACTCTGAAATACAACATTTGTACTCTGAAACATTAGAAGTTAAAGCCGTTCTAAGCTTGAGGTACCATTGGATCTGATACAATTAGGACTTTATATTCCATGGACAAAGCCATTCAGCAGCATTCAAGTGCATTTTTTCGCTGACTTTACAGTTTGGATGCTCTTCATACTTTGTTGTACAGATGTGAAAAACTATTTTCAATCAGTACAACTTTGGGTTAAGACTCAGACTTTCATGTGCAAGGTTAAAAGTTACCTTCCATCTCTTCGTACTTTGTTTTACATTCCTCTGGAATTCACCATTCAAAATCAGGATTTAAATTTATAATTTGTCAAAGCTTGAGAAACCTTTATATTTTAGATTGTTTATTTAGGAATTACTTCAAGATTTACTCAATTTATTTCATCATTACCCAGCAGCAGGGTCAAGAGAGGCAGTTGGAACCAGAGGAAGAGGCGCTCCAATTCACAGAGTCAAGGGGTGGCCCCAGCACCTTCAAACAATCTCCACACAGCCGAAGAATGGGAAGAGGAAAGCCCAAGGGTTCTTTCCCTCCGTATCAGATGCGATATTGAATTTGGAACTATCCTTACTTCATCTCATTAAAATAAAGTTTTTTCATTAAGTATAACGAATCATCTGTATTCATTTTATTGTTCATTGCCATAGTGAGGATGATGTAATTTTGATCAAAAACTTCATTTAATGTACGCTTTTCTGTCATGTTTGCATGGGAACTAGGAATCATCATCTCCAGATAGTGATTGTTCAGTGCTTTGAAATATTTTAAATCCACATGTTGTGTATCTTTTCTTAGACCACCAAATTTGTTTATCTGTAATTATGCATTTATGTGTAACATATCATTTAATTGTGTTAATATCATTTACCCATCATTAACTCTGGAGATTGAATAAAATATCAACATCATTATCCTGGATTATCAATGAAAGAAGTCATCTCATTTCCTTTCTTCCATTTATGCTTTTTGCTATCTGTTATCAGGTTAGGTATTCTTGTTAGAATAATGATGGTGTGCTGCAGCGATTATCCTATTTTCTGTGATGTTTTATCGGTTACCATACTAAAGGGAACATTAACTGCTAGTGAGAGTTTGTTAGACCAAAGTTAATTTCAGTGATGTTACATATGCACTAATTTCATTGTATTTCTGCATCTGTAAATTTGTGTAGGTCGTCAGTGTTTTAGATTAATATGTAGTGGGTGGTTATTGCAGATATAGAGGAACCTGCAGCCCCTTAGTTCATTCAATGTAGTCATTCAGTCTGCAAAAAATGCTTCCATTTGAATAATTTTCCCATATGGGGCCATTCACAATTCACAAATTAAGGTTTGTGTTACATTACGGTTTTAGAACCTAAAGAATAGCAAAATTTCTGCTTGATCAACGTTTGAATTTAAAACTCGCTCGTAATTAATGGGGGAAAACTGATCCGAGCAAATATGAACATCGAACAAAAGTAATAAGAGTGGGAGTACTGCTGAGGAGTGTGCTGCACGAGACAATAGCATTGCACTGGTGCGATGGTAATTATCAACAGGCCATGGTATTGAATCTAGGTGAAATGCATGAAAGGCCTTTGAAATTGAATATTATAAAGTGAATTATTATTGGGAACTAAAAATCTTTCTTATCTGAATATAAGCCCAATTTTTTTCACAAAGCACTCTTTACGTAACGGAGTATAGCTGCTTGGCGTTCCTGCTACATGGAGGGAGGGTCGAAAATTGGAAAATTTTGCATTACGTAATTTGTGTACGACCCCTATCATACTTAACTCAATGTGCTAGTTGAATTTATTATTATTTTTTAGGCTTTATTAGCTATAAAGCTTTAAAGCTTGTTATCCTTCATACAATATTGATATTGATCCTTCACCATGATAATTCATTAAATGTCCAATCTGCTAATATGAAATGTTGGTGTGAAAAGATTAAAATCAGGAGTTCCCAAACCTTTTCAGTTTACAATGCAGGTAAAGCTTGAAATTTTTCCCAGCAATGCTGTTACAATAATCGTATTATAACCTTAGTAGAGGAGTCTCGTGGGACTACTGGTTAACTTCTAAGGCACACAGTTCTGGAACTGTTATATTCCATATAGTTGAGGAAGCACAAGACTTTCCTTCTGATTTAAATAAGATTTCACTATTCTTATATCCAATAGGTGACCATGGTCTTCAAATAGATAATTTAGTTTAAATCTACTAATTATTTTTGGGATTGCTGATTCAATATTTGATTTAAAAGCCTTTATATCAATACCCAAATAAAGAATACCTTCTTAAGTCTTCACTGGATAATAGTTGACCGAGCCATTGCTGTCTTCATTTAATTTTTTATATTTGTATGATTAAGAGGTATGAATATGCTCTTTAACTATTGAAATTGGTGGTTTTTTATTTAAGGAACAATTTTCATTGTATGATCCAGAGTTCTGCAACTTTCTGTCTTCAGTATGCAGTTTGAGCATTTAATACAGTCTCTAGTGGTTTTAATGTGACACAAATGTTAAGGTAAAACTTTGAGAAATGAAATTAGAAAGATTTTTCAAAGAAACAGCAACAGGCATTTAAGTAACCTACGTTGATGGAATCCATATCAAATTAGATACAGATGATGTAAAAACCAATTAAATTAAAGTATTTGATGAATGATTTGTGAAACTGATTCTGTGAAACAAGATTCAAAATATTTTATCGAATTAAACTATTTCCTTATTTTTTTCTAACATTAGTCTTATTTATGTTTTATATATAGCAATATGTAATGTGTAAGTTTTATTTATATCATTCCTATTTCAGGTTAATTACTTCAGATCTAAAACTTCATGCAACTCTTAAGATTAGGAAATCAAAATATTACGCAATTTAAAACAAGAAAAGATCCTCCTAAATGAAATGTACTTTCAATTAATAATCATTAAATTATGATAGTGATAGGAAAATTATAGTGTACACAATCTTCTATTATTCTTGTATATTATGCAGTACACATCTACCAGAAGAATCTTTATCACTGCTACATATTACATTTGCATTTAGGAAGCATGGCTAACCCGTGGCTTGGTATCCTCATAAAAGTTGATGCTGAAGAGAGAAAATAATAAAAGACCAAGTGTTTTGTGAGTATTAATAAGTCCCATTCAATATCATTCACACCCCAATCTCATAAATATTTAACAGATGTAGAGTGGATAAACATTCTGATAAAATGAGTTTGGCTCTATCACCATGTTCACTTCAGCGCAAATCTCAACGTTCACCAAATGTCCTGAACTGGGTTTGCTATGCATGTATAAAAGATAATTATGTAATTAACTCAAAACGAAAAGATAGGTCAGTAATTGTTTTAGCATTTGTGTTTAGAGCTCCATTCATTTCAATTTTTATTCTGCATGTGTATTTGTTTGCAAGTTATATTATTTGATGGAGACATATCTGGTGGCAATTGCCAACAGATATACCTACTTTAACCCTTATAAATGTTCCCCAAGGAAAAACAGACTTAAAAATAGTCTCACATGGCCAGGATGGGACTTCCTGGCCCTGTCAGACTTTTTTCCTAAGCTGTGTTTCCTGGCCCTTATGTGTAAAGATACTTGTGTCCCTTTCCTTCTTAATTATTATGATTTCGTAACCCTTAGGTGATGCCACATCTGTGGAGATGTCTTCTGAAGTCATTCAGACTGTTAGCAGTCAGTTGGAAGAGCAAGAGCAGAGCAGCAGTTAGCCCTTGGACGGAGAGGGTGTCAAATCATCCTCATCCCTTGAGTCTCCCAGTTCCGCGATGAGGGAGGTCCAAACAACAGCTCAAGTACAAGTAGCATAGGCATTCCTGCCATAAGGGTCACTGCAGAAGAGAGTGGGGAAGGCCGGGTGGAGTTGGCAGAGACGATGGAATGGAGGAGCCTGGCTCAGGAATCACATCACAATCCCAGATCTCAGGTTCAGATCATTTTTATGCAATTTATTATTGAAATGCGTTATCTATGGCCCAGATACTCAACCTGGGGGGTGTTTCAGAGTTTTCTCGAATGGAAACTGAAACTTTACTATTCGATCGTAAAGTCTTCCGTCTGCGGTCTCCCACGCTTTTGAGAGACTCGAACGGAAAGCGATTTTCCAGAAACTGTGAAAATTACAAGCGGTCACCACGTTTCGAGGAGACAAGTGAGCAGAGAAAAACAGATTCGAGCCCCTTTGCGCCAATTTCACAACGGAGGAAAAATGTATGTACATAATATATTTATGCTACGGCTGTTATGATACGTTGTCATATACCGAATTGAAGTAATCGTGAATTAAAATTATTTTAGAATTGTCCGTTTGTAATTTTTGTAATGTAATCTCGTGCCGTTTTGAATGTTAGAGACGGAAACGTATACATTTTACACGATTTTGTTCGTTCAAACTCATAAGTGAAACGCAGTTGACTTTGGGCCGCATGTAGAAAAATAAATTCGAATAACCCAACCTATGCACCCGTTTTAAATTACATTGCACCGTTGAAAATTATCACTTCATTTACTGAGGTTTTTATTAATATCTTGCTTAAAACATTTTAAGTGCATTTATGTTGCAGTCGAATCTTATATATGATTGGCAATTTCCCGTTTCTAAGCTCTTAGCATACAAGTATCTGGCCGGATTTTCTCATATATTGATGATTTCAAGTACTTTTTTATCAAATTTTGAATAGCATATTTAACTCAACATTGCACTATATCAATTCCAGCTCGATTCTGATATCTCTGGGGTAGTAGAGGTGTGCCCTTTGGAAGTTGTTTCTTCTATATCCAATGATGTGTCCACTTCCAGTGAAAGAACACCTTTTTCTGAACTGCAGGCAACCCCTTCTCCTACTCCACCACCTCACAAGAGAAGGTGCACACAAAAAGATAAATAGCTGCACTAAAATGGAATTGCATCCTACGCTTATATTACTACAGATAGCTTGACTTGATCACACCAATTCTTTTTATCATGAGTTTAGACAAGGTTTTATAAAGTTTCTATTGTAAAGATTGGAGATAAACCTTCATATTAATTTAAGTATTGGGGAAAAGAAATTGCAATTTAATTTTTTGGAATGCTTTGATAATATCTAAGGATAGTAGTACATTATTTAAGGCTGAGAAGGAAAGGAAATTTAAAAATAACTCATTTTTCAGTTCGATTCTGTTTTTATTTACCATTACAGTCATTTCTGCATGTGCTGTGACTCACAAATAGACTCAGGAAGGCAATACATATGAAATAACACATGGATATAAAATACATGCATACCTTACATAAAACATAATTTACACACATAAACTTTAAAATCATGCTCTTAGTTGTCACACTGTGTCATACTTAGTTGTCATTCCATAAATTGGTCATACTGAGGGATGGCACAATATTTTCAGGATAGGCTTTTCAAATATTTTAACAGGAGATGGCCAGTACATTTAATATTTTTGGTTGAGTCACATACCTGAAAACTCACAAAATAAGATATATGATAAGGGAAGAGTTAAATTATTAACCCTTTCACTGCCAGTTAATATCTCCGTTCGCCACCCCAGATGCCGGTTTCTGTGCATAATAGGGTTGCATACCCTTAAGGATATAAATTTACCAACATTCTATTAAGCTTCTATTTTTCCGAAGCTAGAGCTTCAATTTTCTTTGATGAATTAAGCATATAATCAATTGTATGATGAATACAGATTGTATATTAAATAACTATAATTTTTAACATATTATTATGTTAATAACTATTATCAAATATTAGCGATAGTTATATTTAAGTAATACTATTCAAACAATATATACACACACACACACGTATTGTATGAATAAATATATATCTATACGAGTAATATGTTGCTTGTATACTGCAAGCTTACTTAAAAGACCTTTCAAAATAAAAAGTGTTTTCGAAATTTTACGTCTCTCTGTTCTGCAGATCAGTTTCGCATAATTTCCTACGGTATTACTGAAATAGTGACTGAGAATCGAACCCAGAGTCGCTTTTGAATGAGTGTAATGCGTATATTTACGGATAACACGACCTTAATCATCACACAGGGCAACGTGCTCCTGACGGTAGAAGTTTGATCGTCCAAAGTCGAACCAAGTACCATTTTCGCCGATGTCTTTCTGCTGTCCGTAACGTAAACGCAATATCAACCTATACATAGAATTTGAAATCGATATTCGTTCGGAAAGTTCATTACAATTCGTGTTTGGTTTCCTATTATTCATTAGTGAAATTCCATACTGCCCCGGCATCGAGCCCAGGAACAAAATGGGAAAATAAGACAACGTTTTATTAAAGGATTTTCTTCCACATACCGGTTTACAGCCACTTATCTCTTCGGAAAGTACTTCAAAAACAACATACTAATAATACATAAATATAAGAAAATATTTATTGCGTAGCCATTTGGTTATGACGAAATATAATTAAACACATACATATTAATTACAAGAAAGCATAGAAGAAAAGCATATATATACATATATATAACATTAAATGAGAAATAATACAATGAAAATATATTTTACTATACAAGTATATCATTTGTGATGTTCATAAAAGCAAGGATATAAACATAACCCTGGGGATCCAGGGCATTCAACGCAGTGGTATATTGTATCTTTCCGCACTTTTTTTGAAGTTGAACACCACTGACATCGTTTTCTCATAGTTCTTTTCTTTTCTCCTTCCGATTTTTGAGAAATTTTTTCAGGCTTGTGATATTTCTTCGTCATTGACTTTTGAATGTTTTCTGGCTTGTCAGAGTCAACCAATACGTCTATAATATCTAGTCTGTAATCGTACAAGCTCATTTTCTTTCCTGAATATTTGCAGTAGAGAAAATAACTATTCAACAGCATTTGTTGGAAGATATGAATCCCCACTTTCTTGTACCATCGTGTCGTTTTTCTCTCGCAAGGGTAGTAGGCCATCATTTGATCACTGTGATCAATACCTCCCATGTATTTATTATAACTTATGACGGATTTGGGTTTTTTAGTCATTCCACCGTTCCTCTTCTCCACTTCCATCATTTTTTCAGGGAATTCGGATGAAATTACAAGCACTTCTCTTTGGTCTTTCCACTTAGATACACACACGCTCTTTCCGCGAATGTACTGTGACCTAATCTCCCCTTTTCTTAGTTTCGCTCCAATTACGGATTTTGGATTTTCTCTTCTATTTTTTCGTAATGTGCCTGTCGAATGTGTCTCCTTAGCCAAGAGATTCAATGTTAACTCTATGCTGTTGTAAAAATTGTCCATGTAAATCGAGTGTCCCTTGTATAGCTTTCCATCTAGCAAACTCAACACAACATTCGACGCATGACCCTTTCCCCCAACTTCCATGTCTTGAGAGCCAGTATAAACAATTATTTTATGAACAAATCCAGTTGACTCAGCAAGCATGTAAAGTTTGATGCCGTATTTGTGCCGTTTTCCCCTAACAAACTGCTTGAAAACTAAACGACCCTTCCAAAGGATCATTCCTTCGTCAATGGACATTTCTCTTGCGGGGAAACAAATTTGATTCATGCGATCATTAAAGAAAATTATTAATGGCTTAATTTTAGATAAACGATCTGTGGGTGCAGATTGACCTTCTAAAACATTTGTAGAAAAATGAAGCACTCTCATTATGAGCATAAACCTATTCCTACTCATGAAATTCTTAAAGCACGAGAAATTGAATAATCTATGGGTTTTCCAGTAGTCCTGCAGTCTGTTCATTCTAATCGTCCCTGTATGAAATAGCAGTCCCAGAAATACTTTGAATTCTGCTATGTGTAACTCTTTCCATTTTGTGATCCTTGATTGATCGGAAACACCTTCCAAAAACACTGCTTCTGCATTCTTATTTGTTTCCTTCTCAATCAGTTCGAAGAAATCACTTGTGAAAATTAAATTGAAGAAATCAATGGGTTTGTTACCGTCAGTATCAATCCTCAGCCCTGGATTTCCTATGAAAGGGATGTCTTGGAAAAGAGGCGACTCGTCCACCCACACAACGCCTTCTGTGACTTCAGTATCACCTTCTTCATCGTCTGAGGATGAGTCGTCACTGCTTTGTTGGAGGTCATCTTCACCACTGCTGGATTCTTCAGATGTCAACTCCTCCAGAAGATCTGATATTCTCTCCTCCTCAGCAACAACTCCACTTGCAGATTTTTTTGCTTTCTTCCTAGGTTGGGATGTCCCTGACATTCCCGGCATTTCATCCATTTTCACTGAACATAATCATGATAATAAAATGTTAATGTAAAACTAGAATTTTTTATAAGAGTAAGAACTGAATGAATAGAGATGAATCGAATTCTACGATTTCACTTTAATAAAGACATTACTATAATCAACATAGGATATTACCGAATAATAAAATAAAATAATTAAAATAAAAAATATCAAATATATATATCTTACCTTTTTGAAGATAGTGAAGTTCTCCAATAACCGAGGTTGATTAACCAGCTGCCGTTTGTATTCTCTAAATACAAATATAGAAAACTAAAACCCTATATAATAGAAATCAACAGCGCACCAAAATCTACGGAGATGATTCTTGTTTGAGATGTTTAGTCAAACTGAAGGCAGACAGCCCAAAAATATATACGTAGAAATATTTAGAAATGGAGGGAGTTTATTGTAGACCAGCTGCAAGGAACGTGCGAAAAGGATGTAAATGAAGATATCTGAGAAGAGGCGCTTTCTTTCAGAAATTGCAGGGATTTTGAAAAATACCAACGGGCTTTCCACATCTGCTAGCGTAGAGCCGCAAATGAAAGCGAAGAAATCCCTCAGTAACAGGGTAATAAAATTTACAGCTAAAAATGAAACAATAGGGTGGCCTCTCTTACCCATCCTAATTCAAGGGGTGACATCGGTCGAGTCATAAACCAAGCCCGGGAGGATTATCCCTATCCTGAGACACGCGCCTAACTTATATTCGCATGTTTAGATCTTCTTCACTGAAAAATGAAGCAGCTAAATATTTTTCCCAGATTGAACAACATATTCTCACCTCCGGATAAATATAAGGGTCACCTATGAACAAATTACAAAATTTTAAGGCTTTCCATAATTACGAGTATAAAAAATCAGCCGTGAAAGTGCAATGGAGTATTATATTTTAATTGCTAATTTGTAAAGTGAGAAAAAATAAAATACAAAGAGCATTTCCAAAACCACAGGTTTCAAAAGGCATATAAATAAAGTGGTGCCATAAAAGTTTAAAAAATACGAACTATTTAATCTTACAGTAAAGTAGAATTTCCTTTATACGGGAAAGGTTTTCTTAGATTATAATAAGCATTAGAATATTATAATAATAGACTTCCTACAATTCTTGGTGGGAATTATATTATCTACTTAGCAAAATCTAACAGAACCAAAATCGTAATAGTCATATTTAATCGTAAACAGAAATTGCAAACTGGTGAAAAGTGAGCGGAAAATTTAGCAAATATTTTCATTTAAAAGTAAACTTCTTTTCTTTTCATAACCAAAATATTATGCATTGGCTTCATTTACATAACTCAATTACTATAAATTTAGAGATATATTTAAAACATCATGTAAATAAACATACGCTTAAGGAAGATTTTCGAGTTTTTTAAACTTTTTCCCATTATTCTGGGTTTCCAATTCCGAGAAGATTTATTTCTCAACCTTCGTAAATATACGGGAGTCTAATTTTAATTCATAAAAAAAATTCTACAAAAAGAAGTTGTAAGTACTATGTCACAGAGATGATATAAATAGGAAAAGTTCACGCAATTCACACGAAAAATAAAAATTGATGAAATCCCAAAAATCAATTAGCGACCTAAAAAAAATGCGTATTCAGATGCCTCAGAGATCAAACTGAGTGAGTCACTACGTGCCGGTCGCTAGAGGATCCATTCCGAGCGAAAGAAGCCCCGACGCCAAAGGCGGCGGGTGGCACTACGTGAGTGACATGGACTGACGCCACGTGGCGTCGGGTGGCACGCAAAGGGTTAATGGTGTATTTTGGATTGAGACTTACAATTTGGGCATTAATTGAGTAAAATTATTTTCTATTCACATAGAGGTGCTCTGTTAATATTTATTATGTAAAGAGTATGAATATATATATATATATATTGTAATGTACAGTGGCGGAAAAAATTATCGCAACACTTTGCGCGATATCTACTGTATTTTTGACCGGAAGTCGTCAAATAAGCGCGAATCGAATTCGTTTCAGCGGTGTATTTAGAAAGATAAGCACGTCGAAGTAAGTAGTGTTCGTTGTAAAATTTACGCTAGTGCATATTTCAAAGTTATATTGTAAGTTATAGTGTAATGAGATGTTATGGGGTTGCTAGAGATACCTTTTATATTGTACATATAAAGGTATCGGTCTTGAAATGTTTGTTATTACATGGTACATGTTTTAGCGTAAAGGAATTCCTCAATAAATGTGCTACATTCACTTTTCTGGCAAAACATAGTGAATTTGCGGATCTTTTGGAGAGCAAGAGGCTCAAGCTGGAAAAACAAATGCTTGAGATCTCCATCTCAAGCATTCAAAGTTTGCGTTTGCAACAGGAAGAGAGGAGGATAGGCTTGATGGAACAGAGCCTGAAATAGCAACGCCAGTCAGTGCCATTGGAAAATGAGATCAAGTCCCGGGAGCTTTCCCTTTTGGAGACTTACCTGAGTTCTCGCTTAATTTTATTTCAATTTTAGCTGAAATTATTCAATCACATTTATCTTTTAATTTGAATTGCTCAGTTTAAGTATCTCATTTCATATATCAAAATATTTTTTGATGTTTATATTTAATATTTTATATATTTGTTTGTTGCTTAGATTATTCAACAAGTTTGACAAATAAAAAGATGAAAATGGTATCATTTTTCTTTTGGAAATCCTGCCTTACCTTTCTGTTGCATCTTCATAATACTATTAAGAGCAGATTGTGAAATTAACAGTGGGGAACTAACTGGTTTTAGACTAAAATATTACAATAATATCCATTTATTGGGAATTGAAATTATCAGTCTCTTCGTTTCCACTACTGTGAAAATATTACTGGTTATTTAAGATGTAAAAGAGGAGAACCTATGGCCATTCCAGTTTGCTGGGCCTCAAGATTAGTATGTTCCTCAAAAGGTGAAGAGAACAAGTCAAGGAAATGGTTGGTGGTTCATGTTACAAGAGGTTAATGAGTAGTACTTTATTTATTCAAACAGATTGTACAAGGGTACTAAACAGAATAATTTTATAAGCTGCATATTTCTACATACCTACTAGCCGGCCAAGGTCCGAAACTTTTCTGTTAATTAATTTGAATGCTTTCTTGATCAATTGCAACTTAAAATCTTACTTTAATCAAAATTTTGTGATTTCCAAATTAAATTCTATTTGCAAGTTTTAAGTACTTTTATTTAATTTGAAAAGTTTTGATTTGGGCTTAAATTTTTCATATGCAACTCCCAAGTCTTATTTTAATTTTCAATGTGGCTCAAATTACTTGTCTGAGAGAACAGTTCTCATTTAATTTTTTTCAAGAACTTAACATCTCTGATAGTTAAAATTTTACAAGTATTGAATCCACTTCACTCAATATTTACTTCTGTGCATGCACAATAACAAACTATTTTTCAGGGAAGTACTCCTATTTAACAATGTGCAAGACCAAATTTACATGAGTAGATTTTTCTACAAGGAGGAATCTTTGCTGCTCCACTCCAATTTTTCTCCAGCACCAGACAGACTAGTGGAGAGGAGAAAAGAAGACTCAGAACACTCTGATTCAATCGTTTTATTGAAATTCTTAAAGTGTACACTTTATTACAGCATTTTATAAAAAAAGTTTCGAACTTGAACTGTTCAAATTTACATTGAAAATCCTTACAGCCTTGTCTTGGCCACTTTTTGGTATGAAAGTATTCACCTGTCCAGAAACTCTCCAGAGTTGCTATTATAGTTAGAAAATTTCTTGATGATGCTCGTTGCTCCTCTGTATCCATAAACTAACTGCATCTGTTGTTTCCAAGTGCCAGGTTTAATTTAAAGCTGCATTTAGAAATCAGAACTCCAATTTCTGTATACAGCCAAAAATTAACTCTTCTATCTGAAAGATAAAGAAAATGTTATGCAAAGAACATATAAATAAAAGAATTCAAAAAAACATGAGAATATAAATACAAATTGCAAGAAGTTAAATAAAAACTTGAAACAAAGAATTTGAAGATGATGGTATGAATAAAACTTAGAAAAATTGAGACAAACTTATTGTCCCAAATTTCAATGAGAATTTATCATTGGAGTTAAGGTTCTCCTTTTAGTTAAACATAATGAAGAGGCCGAATGGTAGGTCTTGCTGCATTCCATTCATTAATCTCTGACTTGTTGAGTCAAAGTACTACATTCAATACCAGTCACCATGGCAATACTGATGTATGATGTAACATACCACCAGGGTAAAAGTATGTGAGGCCCTTATCAAATCCGACCTCTCCACACTCCCTTGACCCCAAACATTCATACACGCATTCACACAAATAGACAAACATGCAGATGCAATGATACACACAACACACATTAAGTAAAATAGTTCTGCACCACTGTCCCTCGCACAGTGCTCCCTTTCCTTGCCGCATTCATCTCCAAGGGGAAGTTGAAGATGATCTCTTCTTCCTCCAAGTCGATGTTTTGTGGCAAGGGAACCTTATAGTGCAGTGCCATATTGTGGAGGATGGCGCAGGCATTCATCATGATTCCTGAAAGAACAAGATGTTTGATTATAGTTGCAACTGTTGATTCCTAGAAGTACTTCTTTCATTAACATTTAAATAATACTTCAGTGGTGTAGGTCAAAGGCATGCAACACATCTACTTCTTGCAGATATTGAATTTTCATTAGTTATGATAGTAAGATAAACCACAATTAAAAGTATGGGAACCATACCATATTTCCATGGGGTGTAATGTAGAGTTCAGTCACGCATCAGGCACC
This sequence comes from Sympetrum striolatum, assembly GCA_947579665.1. Lineage (NCBI taxonomy): Eukaryota > Metazoa > Arthropoda > Insecta > Odonata > Libellulidae > Sympetrum > Sympetrum striolatum. The sequence continues at coordinate 1,143,569 of OX388344.1, forward strand.
GAAACCACCCTGCACCCCAATGCACCTCTCCACTGAGTTTCTTGCTGCTATTAAACCTAGCTTCAGGCGAATTTAGGCTCAGGGTTGTGGAATGGTGTGAGCAATCATTGCTCATTTGGTATCCAGAGTCCCCTGAAAATGAGGATAGCTTTGTTTATTCAGTACAGAAGGAAACCTTGTCTTTAAAATTAAATATATACCTATGAGCGTACTCCCTCTGGAGGTAGTCCCGGCATAAGGTATGATGCCAAATATTTGCATCATGCTTCCTCCCTTCATGCCTTGCATTGATAGTGGTAATGCGAAGGTCATAATCACATACCTAAAGTGGAAGAGAAATTATTTAAAGACAAGAAAGAAGCAACTGGGAAGCAGATGTTAATATTATAAGTTTACTCACTATCATGACATTTATACTGTGAAAGTGTTTTCTATTCACATATCTATGCTCCCTATCTTTGTCGAGAGAAACAATGGTTACATGGATCCCATCCACTGCACCTATGAGGCCCGTCATACAGTTCTTTCCAAATATCTGAAACAAAATAATAATAATAATACTTATGAAATGGACAGATTTCCTTTGACTAACATACAAAAGGCAGATCGTAACATTCGAAAAGTTTAATGCTTGATATAATAAGGAATCCAATCTAATCAGCTTTAACTTTATACATACCTAACTTTTACCCTCTCAACTTCTTCGGGTGTTCTAGGGAATGTTACCCATTTATTCAGCAGCCGTGCGTTAATTGCATCAAACACTTGCGTAATGCAAATGCTCACGGCTCCTTGGGACAGGGCATGATGAAAATCCTGCCCAATGGTACCCTCCACAAGCCAAGAAATTGACAGCTGTCAACACCTATAGATATCATTAGCATATTAACTAAATTCTTTTACTTCGAAATTATTTTACTGTATGGAAAACATCATGGAAGTTACATTCTACTATTCCATGCGAAACAGGTAGAACCGTTCGCATTATTTATGTCAGAATAAAAAACGAATACAAGTGAGTACATGACAACGTAAACACCACTACAAATCAACTTTAATTTTGCCAACGAGAGACCTATTCCACTGGTATCTTAATATATTGTGCACAGTTAACACATAAAGCACTTCGTTGGAAGTTTCGGCAATTATTTGAAGCTAGATCGAAGTCATAATGACTTAGTTAATCATACCACAATAAGATGCAACTCACGAAGGCGTTGGAGAGAATACTTCTCCAACTAACTTTCTCCTATTTGTAGTCCAACATATACAATTACTTTTATTTCGTAAAGTTACGTCTTAAACTATTTCAATAAAAATAATGTAAAGACTATACTTACTCTTATGAATGTAGGTATACCCGTGCTTCTTCGGGTTTGCGGGAGCATTGGTCCGATTTCCTCGATAATATATTGAATTCCCTCTTTGGGAATTCTATATAACTTGATAAAAATCCCCATCGGGGCTAAATCCCAACACAACAAAGTTGCCTTTAACGTAGTATATTAAATGAAGATGATGAATTGTTTTGAAAATATCAAGACGAATTATGCTTGTAATGTTTCAATTAATGCTCTTGGACTATTATCAAATTCAAAACTTTGACAGAAAGTAAAATATAAACACTCTGAAAGTGTGTGGCTAGGATCAACTGAATTTTCTGCAATATAAAGTCATTAGACTTATTATGACCCATAAGTTCGCTAAATTACTAATTCGTATTAAAAGTTATTAGGTTGAGATGTAAAATAGTAATAGCATTACATATTTTTATTAAGTGACTTCCAAAGCATGAAGCGACAACTGAAAGTTTTTTTTCTTATTTATACGTTGAAGTTGAAGCAAGATTTTTCATTTGCATATCGAATAATATTCTGCTGTTAAAGAAAGAATTAATATCTCTACGAGTTTTCTACAAATCATTTCAGAAAGAAAGCTAATCGAGGAGGGAGGGCTAAAGAAAGACAACTCAAGTATTTAGTAGACTACATGAGTCTAAACAGTAGTATTGCAGCAACAGAAACTACAGAATTAGCAATATTTTATGTCTCCGTCGCGTCCGTTGTTTCCAAAACAATGACAGTTGACTGACGTTACCCCGTACCCCCGTACTTATGGTGTCAACACAACAATTTTTATGCTCAGTATACTGATTATTTGGTAAATAAATGCTTTTTAACGTAAAATTAACGCATAATAAATCATAAAAACAATATTATTAGGCTAATAATCAAATTATTGGACATAATCGATCTCTTATGACGTTTCTCACTGCTTCTCACGGCCTTTCCCAGCCGTCATCGCGTACGACGGTGGGAAGGTGAGAAAAAGCGCTCCCACGGATAATCGCTGATATCACCCTTCGTCGTTTGTATGACGTTGCCCAAGGAAGTGATATGATCAAGGATAATATGACTCCTCCGAAAATATCTTTTTTGAAAGAATCATTCAATAGTTTCCTACCTTGGGTTTAAAATGTTGGTTATCACGGAAGTAGCTTAAGCTACTTCCGTGATAACCAACAAATATACAGATGCTCCACAAATATTCAGTCCTACTTTTAATAGGGGAAGCTTGATCGGTCATCAATTATGTTTTAAAACAAACGATGCAGATTTTTTCGATGATTGGCATAAAAACAAATTATTTATGATATGATATTTATAGGAATCAAAATATCTTCGAGTAAAACCTCATCTACATTTAAAAAGTTATTAGAGTTGTTAAGATTTACTGCACGATCGCTGAGCGTAACCCTTATACTCGAGCGTTTAGATCAGCGGTTTAGATAGCTCAGCGATAAGTTGTTTATTAAGGCGGGAACCACAGATTCGATTTTTTAAGACTTTTTCGATGAGCGAGGCAAATAAAAGCAGACGTTCTCAAACATCTTTTTAAAATTTCTTCTCATCATTTCTATATTATTTTACGATTTTTAATGTAGATATTTCTTACGTGTTTTTACTTATATAGTTGAAAAATGCATTTAATTCAAGTTTTACGATGACTGAGTAGGGCTCCTTCACAAATTTATGATCTCTGTCTGTAAAATATTCAGTCATAGGACCGGTTGGGGCCTCATTTCCTCTAAAGCTGGGTTCACACTTGTTGCGTATCTCTGTATCGTATCTTCGTGTCGTAGCAGTGTGGACGGTACCCGTTGCAATGACTTGTAACAAAGGTTTGCTACGGGGAAACGATACGACCTGTTCCGGAGCGGTGTCGGTAACAGCACCGTCCGATCCTCTGCCATATCGTCAATCTTCGTGAAGTTTTCATGGAGAGCGGTGGGCTTCAGTGCGTTGTCCGGTATTTACTTAGTGGTAGTGATTCTTCGGAAATGGAGTGAACTCAAGAAAAAGCACTTGAAATAATAGATCTTTATAAGAATCAAGAAGTGATTTGGGACCCAAGGAATCCACTGCATTACAGCAAAATAAGAAAGCAAGACGCATGGGAAGAAAAGGGCGAATGAAGTTTCTTCAGGCGAATGAAGAAACTTTCTAAAATGAAATTCAAACGGAAATATCCTTTTATTGGTACATACATAATTCGATTTCTTTACAGGAAGCGATGAAATTTACAAAAGCTCCTGGTTTGCTTATGAAAGCCTGACCTTCATTTAGGATAAAAATAAACCACGACAGACGTTAAACACAATAAGTACTAAAACACAATGAGTTCGGTGACAATGTGACAACTTTAAGCGTAGTCTTCTTGCCACTCCACTCTATCTTCATTCATAAAATAATTAGCTAATTCCTGTCTTATTTCTGTTGACTTACGCACAACATTTCGAATAGAAAGTAAGGAAGTGGCATTTTCCTTATTTATTGCCCTCCAACTCCTTTCAATCAATTGACCATATTCAAATGAATCGAAAGACCCTGGTGGTGTATTAATTCTTACTGAATCCGCTTGTCTCCTCAAGAAATTGTGTAAGCAAACAGTAGTCATTACGACAAGTTGTGCTTTTTCTGGCTCTAAGTTTACAGAGAACTCGGAAATCTGACGACGCAATGCCAAATACTTTTTCTACAATTCTGCGTACTCTGCAAATCCTGTAATTGAAGATTCTTTCTTTTGAACCTTTTTGATGTTTACCCGAATAAACCTTCATGAGATTCTCGCTGAAAGGAAAAGCTTCATCTCCAATGAAGAAGTAAGGGATATTTTTTCCCTCCCGTTTAAAGGGGCAGGCTGAGGAATAGAAAGTGTTTTTTCTTCTAGTTTTTTGTAAAGCTCTGTATTCATAAAAACCCCACTGCCAGAAATTCTACCTTGGCATAAATATCACATGTTTTCCATCAATTGACCCCAATGCATGTGGGAAATTCCACAATTCTTGAAATTAATATGAAAAATTGTGGACAGCAATTGCTTTGCCACTAACAGCCATTCCTTTTCTGTTTTCGGCATCTGTAAAACAGAGTAATACGCGAATTCATTGTCATTAAAGGAAATTTTATTATTGTTTAGTTACTATTTAAAGATATAATAGTTTTTTTTAATAGTAATGAGTCAATGGAATGTGAATAATCAGGAGAGGCACCACCGCATACAACTCAAGTTACAGAACAGAGCGAATTTCAGCCTCCAAGAAAAAGAAAGAAGGTGGAAGACCAACGCCTTGAAAAGGCATTTGAATTTTTAGCTGCCTGTTTGCAGAAAAGTAGCGAAGATGAATTTCAGCATTTCGGCAACATGTTGGCTGCCAAACTGAGAAAATTCAGCGAAATATCAAGATGTGCAATACAGAACAAAATATTAGGTGACTTCCTAAAAGCAAATATGGGGTTTTATGACTAAATTTATCCTCCAGCCCAATTGACTACCCTATCAAGGGACAAGTTTTCAATCCCGAACGAACCCACCTCAACATTTTACTAATCCTTCCATTCATTCTCCAAACTCTTTTTCCCCATCATATTCTCAACTTCCCCATCATATTCAACCTTTTCCCTCGTATTCTCAAAGTCCTCAACCATTCAATCCATATAGCTCCGTTACCTCTGAAGATAGTCCAACAACAAATATTTCAGCAGCTACTACATCTTCCGAGGAAAATGTTGACATTCGGAGACTTATTGAATAACTCTACCCGTGTTTTCTTCTGCATCTAATTAATGTCTTAGTATGTATTTGTATTAAGTCTAAGTGATTGTTAGCTTCTTAAGTTGTAATAAATAAAACTTTTCCTTTACCTGTAAGTAAATTTTCAATGAGAGCTTCACAAACTTCTGGAATGATGCAGCTGATGGATTGCTTCGATATTTTAAACAGGTACTGAAGACTAACGTATGAATCACCACTTGCCAAGAAACGTAAGAGCCAGCCTATCTTGGAACAGGAATGGCTTTCCTTAACGTTGTATCTTTTTTCGAGATTTTTGGACCTACCATATTAATCAAAAATTCTAAATGACTCGGAGACATTCTTGTGAAATTTTTATATGAGCCACTGGCCGATTGAGACTTCAAGACTGCTAATGAACTTGAGCCACTATAGTACTCTTCCCTGCTTGAGTAGAGTTACGCTTGCCACCACCGGCGTTGTTTCTTATTTGTCTTCAGAGCGTAGTGATTATCTATTATATATAGATGCTTCTCTGGATTCATTCATATACATAGGGATATAGATAGATAGGATACTAATTCACAGGCTAAACCACAAGCGTCATTGACTTGAAAAACGTAAAAACGACGTAGTGACCATAACGTGTAACCGCCAGAAAAATTGCGATTTTGAACCTCAGTGCCATGGGTTCGATTCCATAGGGCCCCAAAGTCCCGATTTTTCCCATTGAAAAGCATTGCTTTGATTTTTGGGAATTTAAAAAAAAAAATACTTCCTGGATAGGTAGAGAATCAATACTCAAGGATCCTTTAGATATGGGCATGGTCTATCGAAAACATTAATGACGTTTACAGAAAACATCCTGGGTTCGATGCAAGGACGATGCAAATATCCCTGTAATGTTAAATGCCCTTTAGAATACATTGAGGTAGTTATTCATCATTTTTTAAAATGTATGTATCGAAATGATAGGAAGTTCTTGCTTTGCTAGAAGATATATATAATGAATGGGTTTAAGAAAACAAAAGATAGATAAGACCGTACTGTTCCTGGGTTCGATGCCAGAGCAAATTACAATTGCTCATATAAGGAATATATGAGAAAAGTAAGACGTCGTTTGAGGCAGTGCACCCAATACTGCTGCTTGAATTTTCAAATATAGCTAGAGATGGTGATCTTATGTTGCGCTGCTTAGTAAGTATGACCAGATGACCCAGGTTTGATGCCGGACGAATAAATTGCAGCGAATTATATGAATATTTTCAATTTAATTTTTTTTAAGGACCCTCTCTATATGATGCCGACTTGAAATTAGTGTTATCAATATGCTTGCAGTATGCAAGCAACATTTTACTCGTAAATATACGAAGCTGCCGCTAGCTGTAAAGACATGTTTCTCACTCGGGATCCCATATCAAACTGGGAATCAGTGAGATGATAGTCAGTGGTGGATCCAGGGGGGGGGGGGGGGCTATGGGGGCTGTAGCCCCCCCAGAAGTCACAGTAAAAAAAATGTATCATCGTTCATACTATTGAGATGTGAAGAAAATATTGTTTATTTACAACGATAGATAGCATAATTCAAATATGTATACTTAGTTTAATTTTATAAAATTTCTTACAAAAATCGATAAATAGAAAATGAATCTTTAATCCCAACTCTCAAGCCCCCCCACAGCTCGATCCTAGATCCGCCACTGCCTTATAGTTTTCATTATGCATTCAGATTTTATGAATAAGTAAAATAAACAAATGTGAACCTGAATGAATGATCTAAATAGATTAATATATCAAACTAAAATCATTGCGACTAAAGCGAGGCAACTTCTGACCACAATAAGCGGTAATCATAGAAATAATTATGAAATTTTAACTCGAAAAATAGGAAAACTCGAACGAATATTTTGTGACAATATTTGGGATGTAATTGTGTCGAATTTTTCATGAATTTTCAAATAACGTCATTTGTTTTTAACGGAAGAGGAAAAGATATTGATGCTGCCAAGAGTCTGATCGGGGAATTAATTTTAAGAGGTTTGGGAATCCACGGTGTGAGTGCATGATGCATTTGAATCGCCTTTCTTTGGAATTGAGAATTGAAGCTTCGGTTGCTTTCGTCGGTGCGCGGTAAAATTGTCACAGGTAAGTTGCCACGGTAAAAATGCCACACTGGAATTCTGAGGGCGGTAAAAATGTGACAGCAGAATTTTCATAATTATTAGATCGCATAGCGGCATTGTTTTCCACTTGGCACTTAAAGATAACATTGGCTGATAGCGGATGGGTTGAGTGGGGTGGGCGGGGTTCCTTTAATTAAATAGTATATAATTGTTGTCACGGTCTCTGCACATAAAGTTAATTTTGGCTAGAAGCCGATGGTATGAGTTGGGTGGCGGGGTTCCTTTAATTAAATCGTATTTGATTGTTGTCACAGTCTCTGCACTTAAAGATAACTTTGGCTAAAAGTCGATAGGTTGAGTTTGGTGGCAATTTTGCCCGTGACAATTTTACCGTGATATTTTTACCCGTGTCATTTTTACCGTGGCGATTTTACCTGTGACATTTTTACCTGGATTCGCTTTCGTCATTGCCGTGTAAGAGTCGGGGGGATTCTACTTTTAATATAATAATGTATCCGCCTTTATTGACGCTTAGCTTTTAGAAATTCGTTGCTAATCGAATAAATTTGTGCAGGAGAAGCATAACATGAATAAAACCTTATCGCTTCCGAGAAATTTCTTTTAAATCATCATGTCTTGAAGTGAGGTCCTAATCACTGCCTGCCGGAAAATTTTGAACAGCGTGAGTTAATAAGCACGCTGTTAAACCGACGCCTGATCTTTTCCGTTTCTCTCCCGAAATTGAATTGTCGCTCTCAAACGCCTTCTCCCGTGTTCTTTACACGTGCAAAATGTCGCCGCGTAGAATGGGCGGCAGCTTAGGTGAGGCAGCGGAATATTCGATTCCATACTGTACCTTATCCTTATATATCCTCAAAAGACTTCTGATAACATTCGGTATCACAGTTGTTGGGAGGCTTTTTGATTGGAGGGGAAAAAGATTTTGGTTTTAGAATACATAATCATTCTGATCGACGAAGTAAATAATTTTCATGCACTTTGAGAATTATATGTACGTACACAGACGAGCGACAGCAAATTGCATTGGAGCAATACAAATTGTTTCATGTATGCATGTTTCTGATGGAAAACTTCATATCAGTGTTCCGTTGGTTTGAAAATTGTAAATGTCCGTGAGGCCATTAGCGACCGCTGGTCAAGAGGACAATCCTCAAAACTAACGAGGATGTCTTCCATTCTATGGAGCACTTTTACTCTGTCAAATTAGGATTGCAGAACAGCGCACCTATGTGCAGCTTCCTTCTTATCTCCTATCCATTCTTAAGGCCCCCACGCATGCTCCGTTTTGCTTACGGTTTTAAAACTGCACATGCAAAACAGACGTGTGGCGGCCTTTAGGCCCTTCACGACCTCAAGACTCCGCTATGCGTCAGCCCTCCCATCGCTTTCCCTCCCCTGCGCTACCCTCGCTTCACCGAAACCCCTTTCGCCGTTTCGATGACGCATGAGATACAAAGAGGCTAGAAATTTTCAAATTAAGAATTTGCGGACATCTACGGTTGGAGAGTTATTAACGCAACACTTATCAAAATGAGAGAAGGGCGAGTTATGTTGATGATAAAATTGTCCTACTGTAAATGAAAGATGTTAAGAATATTGTGTACATCCTTTGAAGCAGTGCTTTCCAACCGGTGTGCCGCGAAATATCCGTGGATGGTTCAAATTTGGCATTCAGTAAACGGGATATCTATTTGTGAAACATGTTATACCCGAAATAGGGGTTCCTTGGATCTATTTTTTTCCGCGCTTGGTGTTTGCTTCATATCATCATAGGAGGAATAATATGAATGTGTACCGTTTTCTTTTTTCAATTTTATGCTCTTTCTTCCTAGATATTTTATCGTTTTATTTGATTCAATGGTGGGTGCAAACGCACTTTAAATGCTTTGCACAATCTTCTCTATTTGAAACATTTCTCTAATTCACATACATTTGTTAGATCGCCACTCACTCCGATTAAATGCAGCAGAGATAAGAAAAGATCTTTGCTCATAATTTGGAAAGAGGAAAGAAAGGGGCTGCCGTCAAATAATTCCGCATTAAAAGTCGATGCGGGTGTCGAGGCTGTAAGAAATTATCTCTTTCCTTAAAATTACGGTGAAGCATCTACAGTAAATCAGATACTACTCTACTTCCAGAAGTGTCAAAAATCGACATCTTAATAAATGAATTTGTGGACACCAAGGACTTAGGGTTAAAAAAAGTTCCAATACAATTTTCACCCGTATTGAGCTATTTTACGACTTTCACTAACATTTCAGTTACCTTTTACGAAAGTCTGAATATCAGATACTTATTTACAGTGGCGGATCCAGGGGGGGGGGGGGCTATGGGGGCTGTAGCCCCCCCAGAAGTCACAGTAAAAAAATGTATCATCGTTCATACTATTGAGATGTGAAGAAAATATTGTTTAAAATAAACTAATGTGAACCTTATTCTGTTTAAACGTTATTTCACTCATTTCGCCGAATGTTGTGCAAATTCCGCAAGTCTGAAAATTAATAACCCGGCTACGGAAATAGTTTCTCGGTTGCAACATCTCCAGTATCGGTTCCTTATTTTTGAAATAAAAGAATGGGATTATTTCTTTGATTTCGTGAAATATAAACAAATAAATTGCTCTTTTACGGTTACCACAGCGAAGGAGCAGGATGGGAGAATGCAGAATTTTGGTGTGTGATAAAACATCAGTTAATTGAAAAATTCATAAATGCCTTTGTTATCAAGAAGTCTTCATTTCTTCATCAAATATATCTTTTTACTTCTCTTTAAATTTCTTAAGCAGCATGTTTGGAGGCATCCTAGGGTAAGATATTTCGCAGGCAACCGCTTTTTGGAATGCGTAGTTCGAAAATTTTCGGTTTCTTTTCCGTATCTTCCTATAAGACGGCGGGGGTGTGGTGGTCTGTAGGTGGTCTTCTCGCCGTTGGGGATGGTATACACGGGTGGTACACTTTTATTAATTTTTCAGGAAGACACTGTGCCGCATACCGATTCGTTTCACAGGTGGAATGCCCTATCACTGCATCATCAAAGAAAAGTCCTAAAAAGTGTAGAAAACTTCCATCCGGGCCTACTTCAAAATTCATCGATGAATCTACTTCAAAGTGGAGTCTTGCTGCACTGTATCCTTAAGATGCTTGAATCCGATACGTAGTCTTCAATGCCTTCATCTTCATCCACATCAGACATTTCACTTTCGTTATCACTTGCCATAATGAACAGAGGAAATAATTTACTCCAGTTACATAACGATGTATAACGAAGAGGATATAAGAGCTTCAGGATTTGGAAATCTCTAATGGCAGAATAGAAGCGCTATCAGCAGAGAAATGTAGAATGCTAGACGTGTACGCTCGAGAGGACAACGAATAACTAAGTATTGATACCGTTTTGAGCGCAATTCTGTATTTCCCCCAAGTGGTGAATGTGGACGAAGAATGAATGACGAAGTGAATGAAGACGGAAGGAATTTTTGAGGTTATAGAGGAAGCGTCGGAGGGCCTGCGAAAGGGATAAAAACATATGGGTTGGACAAAATGACAAACTTTCATTGTACTTCTCACGGACCTTTTACCCGTACTTCGCATCACGTGTCCCTCTCCAAAGGGATAACTCCGCATGCGACTGGTATTGAGTTTGGTGTGGTTGAAGGACCCTTGGGTTGTATGGTGTCCCGACTCAATAGAAAATAGAACGGAATGAAATAAATAAAATTCTTATGAAAGAATGTAAATGATTACGTTCTATGAAAGTTGAGTTATTAATTCTTTATTCAAAGATGATAAAAATTGCACTAATCTATAAACCTTATCGAGGAGTAAGAATTATATTAATATTTAAGATTTATTTTTATTTCCCTCGTCGTTGAGTGGTCAATAACGAGATTTCGCCAATTGTGCAAGTGCGAGTAGATGGTTAATCAGTATAAGCTCCTGAGCTGTCATACGTTCAGGAGATTAGAAGAGAGTACCGTTGAAAGGTAGAATTTTATTCTACTTTTATTTATCCTAAACCGTATCATGGTGTTGCAATTTTCAATGCCTATACTTACATTTTCTTTGTAAAGAGCCATGACTACTACTATACATGTATGTGTCCTTGGGCAGTAATAAATTAATATTATTATTCACTACGTGAAACAACTTATACTCTGATGTGAGTCAACCAGACAGCGATTCAAAATTATATTTCTGTATATCCATGAGTTATTTACGAAAGCTCGACTTGTGTTACTTCATTTTGTTTTCCTCTTTCCTTTCTTTAGCGTATTTTTAAGTTGATAAACCAGTTTTTTAAACATGACAATTTCTTTTTTAATTTATGGCTGTTTTTTCATAATTCCTTCCTTCATTCATTATGATATTCATCTTTATCTTCCTTAAGTTGACGAAAATATATATTATGTTTTTTTATATGAAAATAAGGAATTAAGGAGTAAGATTAGAAGTGTATTTTACGATATTTTCCATATTTTAGCTTCTATAAGCAAATGTTTTCGGATAATTGAATTTTGTCTCTCCCGCGACGGTTCCAATTTATCGCTGCTCTACTGTCACATCGAGAATGAACTTCAGCGCCTTTTTTGTCACAACGCAGTTGAGCGGGCATACGGAAGGTTGTTGCTTACGACGAGTTGCTGCAAGTCTGACCATATGGTAATACTACTTGTAAGTTTTTTTATTTCAGTCGTAAATATCATTAAATATGTGTTTTATAGTACGTTATCGCGCTGTATAAGGTCTTCTGTTTTAAAGTCGTCATGATGTCTCATGTGCCGTTCATTACTGTGGGTAAATTCGGCAGCAACAGATAAAATAACTTTTAATTGTGAATAAATCATTTTTATGCAGTGCATTCGTGTGAATGAAGAACCGGGAATCTGAAGAATCTAGTAGTTTGTTGGCAAGCTTGCAATTTAAGCTATCTGTATTTCGGTGAGCATTTTTTGTTGTTTACTTTCCATCGGGCTAGGTGAGCTTTTAGGGTGTCAGCTTTAAAATCTTATGTGAGAAAGTGAAGTGAATAGTGAAAGGTAGTGTTTTTCACCAAATCCTACCAATATGAGTGTTTATAAATTAATACTCGGAATTTTATCTAACTCAACCGCAATTAATGCGTCGGAGAATACGTAAATTAGTCCTTAAAGATAGATTTAGTGAAATTCTTTATAGTTCACAGTCAATTAGTTATTTCTTAGCGCTATTCTTTTCTTGTTGCTCGTAATTTAAAAACAGTTAGTTCGAGTATGTTCTATTTATATTGATCTTCGAGCTTAGTTCATTGTATTTTGTTATAAAAGAAGTGATATTTCCATTTATCCGTTTAAAATAAAATTAATGAATAATGGCATAAGAGGGAATTTAAATCTAACCGGACGTCTTTTGATATTTTTGTGTTACTTGGCCTTACTACGCTTACTTACGCTTGAGCTTCCACAAATTTTATGAAGTTATTTTCACTTTATATTACGGACCTTAGGACTGTTCTTTTAACCATTATTTAGACAACGGTTCAATGCTACGAAGCTTTTATGTGTTATAAGACAAAATAAATTCAAATAAGGCACATTAATTTGCAAACGAAGGAAGCTTTATTGTATTAACTATGGTTTTAATTATTTTTCAGAAAATTTTCAGTTTGATGTTATAAGCCATTGTTGAATGCTTTTTAGGTTTTTAAATATTCATGCTTGTACAATAAAATTATTTCGGTCTCGTGATAGTATTGGAAGTCTCTTAATAAATTGTTCCAAGAATTTTTTATGCTTTTAATTGCCATTAATAGATAGTTTCAGTATTATGATTTCATTTATTAATTTGTGCTTATTTGATTTTTATAGCCTTTTCAGTGAATTAATCGTTCATAGATTCAGTGCCCCCATTGTATCCCTCAAGACTTCTCTGGTTTTCTTTGTATTCGGTTATTGATTAAGTTTTCTTTGAGTTGGGAATTTGTCAAAAAATATATCAGTAGGAAACTATATACCTCTTTATTATTTGCGATCACATGGAAACTTGGGCAAAGTTACAAAAAACTAATGACCTTTAGGACTTGAGAAATATAATTCTATCGCAGAGATCAGTAGACATTTAGATATTTTTTAGAGTATTTCTTATTTTGTTTATTGTTAGCAATGAAACTTTATTCTCACTCTCTCACATTTTATCTCAGTTATCATTGCACTTGTTGAGTTTTTTTGTAGTGCTTTTAAATTATCAATTCAATTTAGTGATTGTAATAAATAATTATGTATACTCCAGTAGAATAATTTAACATATCTTAACTTACATTCTTTAGCCATTTTTGTTACTGATTAGGCAGTGTTGCATTGAGCTTAAATTACCAGGGTATGCTAATTAAATTTCCAATCATTTTCTGCATTGATGCACATAGAGATTCACATTTGGAATTCGAAATATTTTTATTAAATTTTACTTACTTTTGTTAGTTGAATTTAGGTTTGGTCGGTGATTTTTATTTCTATGTGGAACAAATGGATTTATATTACATTCTTGTCCATTGATTTAGAATAAAAAAGATATAATTTCATTTTCCTTGTTGGTTTTCTTGCTGACTAATGGTACTTAAAATGTTAGGTTTGGCATGGGAGTTTAATGATATAAATAAATACTACTTATGGGCTACAGTTTCTAGCGTATTTTCTGATATATTTATTTACTGCTATCTAGTAGTTAATGATAGTCAAAGAAGCAATCCATTTCAGAAATGGCATTTGCAACTTTTTCAGTTGACAATGGAATGCAATTTCAGAGCTTTTATTCTTTTATGCTAGCACTTAGGTTGAATTCTGTGGCTATGATGTTGGTGTTGAAGATAGTTGGGAATATAAAACATATTTGGCCGAATGTGTTGTTTTTGTTAGTTCAAAGTGGTTTCATTGACTACTTCTATCAAATAAATTTAATAATCAAGATTTCCCAGAGTTCTTAGCAACGTCTTGTTGTGATAGGATGGATAGAATCCAACTAATGGAAACTATAGTAGCTGTGGAAAAGATTTTGTTTTGTGGATTTAATGTCAATTTTAATTACTTTTCACAAGATTTTCTGGAATTTATTTGCCGTTTGTTGATATCTTGCACTATGGTTGCATTCATAAATTTGTATCAATATCATTCCGTATCAATCAAGTATGGAGAATGATATAGTTATAATATAGAAAGTAATGGGCAAAATCATCTTATTACAAATTATGTTGCAGTGCAGATGGAAGTCTAGTGACAGCTAACTTATCTGATTTTCATTGACTTCTTAGTTATTTGAGCATTGATTTTAATCATTCATTGTTAGTTTCAGTGAATTGATTTACTGAAAGTATTCTGAATTATTTTCATTAATTTATTTTCTGATTTTCATAGATTTTTTTGGTGTATTCATCATTGTTTTTTTTTTAATTTTTCTCTAGTTTCTTTCTATTTTTAATCAATTCACCGTTTATTGGGTATGGAGATTCCACAAAATAAAAAAATAAACTATTTCTCAATAGGAAGCTATGGACCTCTTTATGACTAGCAACTTTATGTTCATCGAGGTAGAGTTCCCAAGGAACAAATGACCTTGAAGACAATATAATCCCTGACAGAATAAATTTATATTGCATTGTTCAGTTTATATATGGATATCAGACCATTTAATCAAATGTAATAACAAATTAAGCTTTGGCTGTGTTATAGATTGTCTAGTGGTGGATAGTATTTAACTAATAACAACAAGCATCTTCAGAAAGATTTTTTTTTTCTCTTTAGTTAGAATTAGCCTTTTTAACCCATTTCAATTGATAATCCAATGCAATTTGAATGCTTTTATTCTTTTATGGTAGCAGTGAGGTTGAATTGTGTTCCTGGTATTGAGCCTAGTTATGGAATATTTGACATTTTTGGCCAAATATATATTTTTTGGGAATAGAAAGTGGCCTTCACCTAAATTCATTATAAAGGTACATTTTAATAAAATAATTTAATGAAGATGGATAGTATTCTGCTAGTGGAAGCAAGAATCTTTGGAAAGATTTTTTATTTGAAATTTTAACTTATTCAGTTTATGATGCCACACATTTTAAAAACATTTTAACTAAAATGGTAGCAGTAAAAATGAGTTATTTTTTGAGGGTTCTTGGTGTAGGTTGGGATTGAGTAATTTTTTGAAACAAATACATTTAAATATCATTATTTCCATGAGTTCTTTATTAAGTGATGTGGTGACTATATGAATAATATCCTGCAATTAGAAGCAAGATCTTTGGGAAGACCTTTTTTGTTGTTAATAACAACTTGTAACATTTTTAATTGACAGTGTACTGCAATTTCAAAGCTTTTATCCTATCATTGCGGCAGTGAAGTTGAATTGTTTTATGGGTTTTGGCTGAGGAGGAAGTTGTAGAATGTTGGACTTAGCGGCTTATTGTGCAATTATAGGGGTTTGGATGTGTTCTTGGCATCACTTCTTTAAACAGACAGAATTGAATTTAATTATTTGTGTGTTCTTGATGTAGTTAAGTAGTGACAAGATGTATAACATTTTACTTGTAGCAACAAGCATATTTGGAAGGTTTTTTCATTTTTGTTACATTTCTTTAAGTAATGATGTTTATATCCTTATAGGCATGCATACATGGAAATGTATGATATTGAGGCTGATTCTCTGATTATTGGGATTTCAATGTGAATTTTGCTTCACTTAACTGTTCTTTGATAAGTTTATTGGTGATTAGATGGATTATCATTCTAGCAGAAGGTAGCACCTTTGAAATTCTTGATAACATTTTATGAGAACGAAACTCCACCATAGCAATACTTAATTTAAAATTGGGCTGGGACTTAATAAAAATCTGTTGAGTCAACTAACTTGAAATTTTAACATCTGATTTGGTCATTAATTGTTAGTTAAATGGTAGCCAAAGAAGCAATCCTCTTTAGAATTGGTCTTTGAAACTGCATTGAATTGTCTATTGAAAAGTTACTATAGATTTATTTTGAATGCATTGAATTTGTTATATGGCTATTTTTGGCAAAATAGTCGCTTTTGAGAATAATCAGTGGGTTTTATTGGACATACATTTTAAAAAGATTATTTCCCTTTGTTCTTGATTGAGTTTAGTTGTGACAAGATGAATAATCTCCTGTTAGTAGAAAAATGCATTATTGTAAAGATTTTTCAATTTTAGTTACTTTTTAAAGTAATGTCGTTTGTTTGCTTATTCTACAGAATGCATACTAGGAATGAAGCCCTGACAAAGCAATGCTTGATCGAAAATTTAATTAATGATTCTTTATAGTTATTGTGAAGTTCGTTAGGTTTAACTCGGAAGCTTTATAACAAAAAGACTTGCATTAATGAAAAGTTAACTTAAATTGTTGAATATAATTGCCAAGTATTGGTTATAAGTGATGGTTAAAGTAACTTTCTTTTTATGAATCTACCTTCGAAATAACTTGAGATGGAATAATAAATATAAATGAGTTGTATTCAAATAGTTTTTTAGTTTACTATTTTTCTGCTGTTTAGTTTTATGCAAATAGTGGAATGAATTAATTATCAAAGTATTTCCTTGAAAATTTTGATATTTTAATAAAATATCTGATGGAATTTGCAATCTAAATTAAATTAATCAATATTTAAGTCATAAATTGTGTAAGAACAGGATAAGATGAGTCTAGAAATTTTCATAAAATGAATTTTAAATAATATCTATTATTTTAAATTTTTACATCATAATTTGTTGTGTAAGTATTACAATGAATCTAAGAGTTTCTAGAAATTGTGAAGTTCAGCTGGCTTTTGTTGATTCAAAGTGGAAATGAAGTTGAAAATTTTCAAAATAATAATGGCTGTTTGAAACTTCTGATTCCCTGTCGTGTATATTTTTTTCCTTTCTGTCACAATACTATTATATTATGAAAGGCTACTGTGGAGTTAATTTGTATTTTCAAATTATTTCAAGTTTTTGATTTCTTTTTATTTTCGGGACTGATGAAAAATTACTTCAAAGTAGCCAAAAATCAATCTGTAATTGTTCCAACAGTCTTTACCTGTAATTAGCAGATCTTAAATAATTTTGATATGAACAATTTTCTAAAATAACTTCATGTACTTAGGTTTTAAAATTTCACACAAACTAAATTCAAACTTATGAAATTCATTTCATTAAATTTTATTAATCTCTGTTGAGATAATTTTAATTTACATGAAGAAATAAAGAAGTTATTTTTTTAGCTAGGTTTTATTTAGCATTCTAAATTTCAGTCTTGAAATATTTATTTTATTATGTGAAATCAGATGTTAAGTTTCATTGATCATCGAAAAGAAATTGATTTATTTAATGTAATTGATTGATGAACTGTTTTAAAAAATTCTTTTATGTAATTATTTAAAATCACAATAAAAATTTTAAATAAGGTTGTATAATTTTTGACTTTATTGCAGGTGGAGTTATTCAATGTCCAGAGCAGTGAAATTTTTCCAGATTTTAAACATGGGAAAATAATTGAAGTCCAGAAATATTTACAAATACCAACAAATACAAACTAGTCAACTTAACTAAGGTAAATAAGTTTCATACTCAATTGATCGTTACGCTATTGTTTTTACGGTGGCGCGATGGTCGACCGCCTCATTATTCTGTCAGCACAAGAATTCGAGGATGTGCGTATTATCTATGTATATGGGGTAAATTTTTCTAACCTCGGAAATCATGGAAAATTTTAAAATATCATAGATGTAAATAACAAGTTAACTATTACTGCCGAAATGATCTGTATTTATTAATGTCATGCCAGCTCGTCCTTGTTGGAGCTCATGTCGAGTGATAGTTCCTCAGAAAGTATGCCATTACAATTGAGATTATTACGTGTAATACCGTATTTTATTACCTTTTAAATGTGATGCATAGATTTCTAGCCTTTCATTAAATTATCCATCTTAATATGCACACGTGTCCATACTTGGAAAATTTCATCATTATTTGACGTAATGACATAAGTTAAACAGAAGCAATTTGTGAAATTATACCAAATAATTATTTAGAGTGGCCCATTATGTCATGAAATTAGTTATTTAATTATTTTTTCTAGATTATCTCGAGCGAGAGGACCACATGTTGGAAAGCTAACATGGATATCATCCTTGCCAAGAGAGGACCAGGATTATACTTCAACAAGAGAGAGTGGGTAAAAAAGTAATTCTCCCAAACTGTCCTCATCGAGAATTTTACCGGGGATGTTTATGGCATCATTGCAGGATGGTTTCCTATGGAAAACTAAAATTTAACATTACTCGACTAGCTATTTGTCAACATGGTCGGGAATTACTGCCATAGTTGTTCCATTAATATTTTTCTGTGCGGCGCAGAGGTTCAAGTCTCCCGAGGATGGTCTAATCTTCCTTGAGGCGCACGAGTGCTTGCAACCTAAAGATGGGGAATTCACTAACTTTTCACAAGGTCAGGCACCTTTTGTGCTGCTATGGGAAAGTTTTACGTCCTGAAGCTAGGAAGAGAGTTCGCTGCCATTTCTCCTATTCACGGCACAAAGGTAAACATCGCCTTCCCTTTCTTTTTCTTCAATCTTCCTATTATTTACCATGACAATTCTGCATTTCTTAAATATTTCTTCCACTAACTTAATTTTTGGGCTTTATTTTCTCTAGGTACTTGGCTTGGTGGCGCTCGCCTCTCTGCGAAGAAGTCGGTGCTTCTGGTGAACGCTTCCCTGAATGACGTTCTGTCATTGAACTTCGCCATGGAAAAGCATTCGTGGACTGGTGCATCTTCGTCTGCGAGGTTTGCGTCGAAGACGTATTTTCCAAAAGTATTCTGGCCAAACTGTCCTCATCGAGAATTTTACCGAGGAGCCCTTTGCGTTATAGTGAAGTGAAGTGACTGTGAATACACCGTCAAAACTATAGTGTCCTATGTGATATCAAGCTATTTTCGTCGACGACCCTGGTCAATTGGTCACATGTCAAAAGTGAGTTGCTGTTTTTTGAGTAAAATCTTAATTATTTGTCCATTTAATTTGAGTGTCTTTAATTAACGCTATTATTTCCAGTGAAAAACACATCTCTAAGGAATTTTGACCGTTTATTTTGTTTACTTAGGCCATTAATTCTTCTTTTAGTATTACGTCATTTTTTTCTGTTCTACTTTCTGTTAATTTTCGCCAACTACGTTTACGTGACAACCATGTTGTGTATAATTGAGCCTTTGAATTGTAGTCAATTGTTTAAACTTTCCAAGTCAATGCTACGTCTGTTCGATAATCTTTGTAACTGTTCACAAAGAAGTATTTTGCTTTTGAAAGTCAGTCTATCTACTGTATGTTAATGATTTAATTTACTCGAAATGCTATCATTACCTTGATTAATAAGGTATCAGTAAAGCTGATTCGTTTAGCTAACCAGTATCTTTACAAATCATTACAGATCTTTGTATAGATCTTTAATAATATTTACCTTTCCAATGCATCGTGATGACATACTTTAATCCCTTTCCTTTTATATCTCTAAAATTAAGCATTTTTGGAAATTTCATAATAATGTAGACTTTCAACTTCTTTAACAAATTTATCAAGCCGTACTGAATTGCTGTTTATTTTCAATCCAATTTTAGCATTTTTATGTTGTTAGCAAGCTTGTGCTTGCTATTAATAACTTTCTGTTGTCTATTGACTATTTGGATTTTGAAAGCGATGCCTCTCTAATGTCTTAGTATTATCCACTAATATTTTTAATGCTATAATTATTCTGTTTATGAACTTTTTATTATTACCATAGTTTATGGATTTTAAGGATAATCTGATGAAGTATCATTTGATTACATTCTTGCCGTCTTCATGTAATAACTTTAATTTGCTAAATATTTGGGTTCCATATAGTCTGATAGGTCCTCTTGAAGTTAAAATTTTGTTTAGAGATGTGTTTTTTGTTTAATAAAGTTTTGTTGTTTTTTATACAGAAAATTTAGTTATGACATGAGAATTTCTTAAGCCATAGAATAGTGGATGCTATAGTTTTCCTTTAGGTTATTTTGTAAATTTTGTGGAATTTATTATTTTTTGGCAGTTAAGACAGAATTGTAAGCAGACATAGACAGTTGAGTTTTAATGTTTTAGCAGTCAATAGTTAGATTGAATGTATAGTATTTTTAGAAATTAGTTGTTAGTTAATTAAACAAACAAAGACAGCCTATGTCTCTTTAATATAAAATTCTTTACTACCTTATACTTATATTTGGTTGAATATTTTTTGTGTAGTTTATTTTTGGAGGAATGCACAAATATTTTTCCAGCTCAGAACATATTGCCTTATACTAATGGACTTTAAATTTTGTAGCATGGAAAATAATTCAAATAATGCTATTTGCATGGAAATTTTATCAAACTTTTTCATTGCCAGAACTTTGAATTATCTTAAGGAATTAAAGGAGGATATGACTTAGAAAGTCTTGGTCTATTCCCCAGCGGGATTGCTAATCATTATCAATAACTGTATTATTATTTCAATGAATCATATCATGTTATTGTTTGAAAGCATGCATTAATAAATTATCTGATCATTTGATAATAATAAAACAAAATCAACTAAAAATAATATTATCGGAATATTTACTCATAATTCTAAAGCATGATTATTTTCTTTTATATTCTAAAGAGAGTTAAATCTTTAATTTGACATAATATTGGCTCAAATACTTTATAATAAGGTCCATGTGAGTGAAATAAAATTTTAGGGCAAGATTCGTTTAGGTTCATTTGATTTTTAACTGTGAAAGATTAGTTCTTTGGATGTTTAGAATCGAATTCGAATTTTAAAATCATAATTTAAGGATTTTGCTTGACGTGAAATGACAAAGTTCTAGTGACAAAGGTTGTAGATATGGATATTAGTTTAACTTGGAATACTATGGGATGTGAGATAAGGCATTTATGAAGAATGGTTGAGCAATTGTTTAGCTAGAATCAGCTTCTTGGTGAAAATTTGGGTGAAATATTTGCATTACAAGCTTACTCTCTTCAAATTTTTAAGAAACTTCCTTGAACAACATGAAACTCCTCACAATCAGTGGTTCTGCTGTTCTATGGCTTTTGAAATTTTCATGCTATTAGGATTATAAATGTTTTGGAAACAGCAATAACAGTGAACAATGCATTACCTTCTTTTAAGCTGATACCTTTTGCTGCAGAATACTTAGGCACACCATTTTGTCATTTTTAATTAATTATTGACATAGGAGATTTACTTATTTGTCTCACTTGTAACTAGTGACCCAGATAGCTAGAATCGAATTTACATATATAAAGGTGAATGAGCCTTCATTCAACTTATTGTTTTGTTGACTGTTGGAAAGCTAAAGCACAGATCTCTTTGTTGCTGATGAGAATAGGGAGAAAGCATAATTCTTAAGTTCTGAGAAGGACTTTCACTTCAATTTTTCATTGATGGATGTGTAACAGACGAAATATAGTATTTTTGATCTCAAACTCAGGGAATTACTTTTGTTTAAACATTTGTTATACAGTTTTTTCAATTGATATTTTGCCATGATGTTTCTCTCAGGTCTTAGAGATAATTCTTGTAGATCTTAAATTTATGATGACATATTGCTTGATTAATTTACTTGCGGTGCAAGGTTATGTTCATTTGCGTTAGATTTTCATTGTGATAATGCAGTTTGCATAGTAGTCTGTTCTTCCATTCATGTTTACAATTGAAAATGCCTCTCTACATTTTGTCATATAATCTTACTGAATTACTTTTGACGTTATGATAACACTTCATTTGATTAATTAGCTTACAGTTAAATGTCAGGTTTAATTTCAATATTAGAATTGATTGTTAATGTTAAGAATATTGGGAAACCATAATTGTTCATTTTCAGATCACTCTGAAATTATAGCCTACCATTGCAATTGCTTGAAGCCCTCTACTTTATATATTAAAGGTATAGAAACCTATTGGTAGGTCATTTGTCAATTAATATTGGGCAAAAGACAAATAAAGTATAGGAGAATTCTTGATCAGAATGTTCATAGAATATTATCGGCTTAGAAAGAGGTTTTGCTACCACGAAATTCTACCACGAAAGAAAATTTAATTGAGCACATTTTAGACTCGACACGAAATTTCATTGATGGATCTCTTAACGTTTTTGAGTGGAATGCTAACGGAATTTTAAAAAAACTTGACTGAGTTACATAATGTACTTGTTAATAAAATCATTGATATTGCTTTGATCGCTGAGAGACACACCTGGTCGCCGATATATCCATCGATTTTCCACTGTGTCAGGCGATACAATTCTAGGAAAATAGGGGGTGTTTGCTTTATGTTTCTAAAAGATTAAAAACAATCAATGTTCCGAAATTTAAAAATCTCGAAGCAATAGGTATTACGATCAAGGGCGAACGGAATCTAATTTACTTTATTGCGTCGTACAATTCACAAAAATATCCTAAAATCGTTTTTTTTTTCAAAACTTTTTAAAAAATACCAATAATAATAAAATTTAAAAAATATTTAAATAACTATTCTATGAGGCGATTTAAAATGCAAAAAAATAAAGCATTGGGATGTCGGACCAATAACGGAGAAATCTTCTTGAGTGGATGGCGCAATTCCGCTTTCAAATTCATGCTCCCAATCAATTCACACATATCGTTAAAAATCACCCAGAATGGAATGAAATTCTCTACTAATTTTTAACCTCGTTTGTGACGAAGCAGATTGATTGTTTTTAATGTCCTCGACTCAGACCATCTTCCGATCTTCGCGCATTTTCCCGTAGACCTTGGCGATGTTTTTTCCGAAATTTTTAGAAATCGATTCGGAAATTTTTACTTTGACGAAGCCCATGAATGCAGCTTTCGTAAAAAATTTAAAAATTAAAAAGAAATTGCCGCAGGGCCACGTCAATCTCCCGCGAATCATTTTAGACAAAATTGCAACTCGCGACAGAGTTAGAAAATTATTCCAAAGAACCGGGAATATGACATATGACAATTTATAACGACATCTTCGCTCGGAAATGGAAAAAGAGATTAAAAAATTTTAAAATGGTAAAATCGAACGAGAGATTGACGAACTGGGCTCAAACGACCCTAACAAAAGAGCCCTTTGGAAATTCATTTGCAAAATCAAGGAATAAATATTCCGATAAAATCAGAGAATGGTAATTTTATTATTTCGGACTCAAAAAAATGTACTTTTTGGCGATCTTTTAAAACTTTTACTCCTTTTGACTCCTTTCCCAAAAGCCGTCGGGCCGCCACCCCGCGCATTTGGCAACACCGCCGATGTCTCAGCGGCCCGCCGGACCGTGACGGAAAAATTCATTGAAAGTGTTAATGAGTCGGTCACATCCCTCGCCTTCGCTCCGGTGTCGGAGCCGACCTTGACGTCTGTTGACGAATTGAAAAACGTAATAAGAAACTTGAAGACAAACAAAGCCCCAGGTTGGGATGGAATCACAGTATTATATCTAAAGTACGATATGATTAATACACCGCTAAGAAAGCCTATATTTATCTCTACGAGTATTTAAGTGCCACCATGGAAAGATTGCTGTAACGCTACATATACTATTCTATCTTGTACGAAAACTCAGAGGGAGCGGGGCTAAGCAGGATGGATTAGAATTCCAATTTAAGCTGCAGCTATGGCGGCGTCTGATTGGATATATGTGCAATATTGTGATTCGGCCAACGGAAGCTACTGCGATGTATCGGTGGAGTTCGTTAAGCACTCCCCGGTGGTCTCTCTCAGGGGAACCGTCAAAGCACAGCATGCTGATGCGGCGAAAATTGGGTTTCACTTGGAATCCTCCCATGCATCAATTAACCGCTCTCTCGTTGCCTAGGATTTAGCTCACGGGAGATAGGAATACATTTCAGGAAAAGTACACAAAATAGATCAGCCCCTTTAAGATGACCTTGCGATGGTCATCGAGTTACTGTTTAACATTTTACAAAATAGTAAATCAAGATCATTTATTCCTGATATAAAGGAAAGACACAATCAGCATTGTTTAGTTCATTATAATGGCTTACTTTAGAATGTATTATTAGATGATTTTATTATTACCTTAAGGCCACAAGTAACCTCGAAAATGGAAAATATTCTCTTTTAGTTTATTTAGCGAATGATTTCCATCTCTCATATTAAATTACGATGTTTTGGTGTTTGAATGTAGAAAATGCAGCGGCAAAATTACATTTTAGTTTCACATGTGGTTTATCTTAAGTAACTTATCTCTCATAAGGAATATAATGGAAAAGTAGGACGTCGTTTGTGGCAGTTGCAACCAATATTTCTGCTTGAATCTGCTTACATAGTTAGAGATGGTGATTTTCTGTTGTGCTGCATAGAAAGTTATGCCAGAAAGGCCCGGGTTCGATGCCGGGCGGTCAATATGACTCCAGTTTAAAATACATTGGATTAGTATTTCAATATTTTTTTGATGCACTTATCGAAATGATAGGAAGTTCGTGCTTGGCTTGAAGATGTAAGGTAAGAATTGGTTTATGAAAAAAAAATCATAATACCGTACTATTCCTGGGTTCGATGCCAGAGCCCATTAACATTTCTCTCATAAGGAATATAAGGGAAAAGTAAGACGTCGTTTGAGGAAGTTGCAGCTAATGTTTCTGCTTGAATTTTCATACATAGTTAGAGATGGTGATCTTCTGTTGTTTAGTATTGGGGTCCATAATACACTTACTTTCTGCAAAGAATGTTCTTCGTTGGTTTTGAGTGATACATATATAGAATATATATCTGTTATTTGTGTTTAATCATTGTTTCTGAGAATCATTTTTCCCTTTCAGAAAATGTCTCCTAAAAGGTAGTGCTGCTTATCTTAATGTGATCATCGAATATATTTTATAATCCTTAAATCGTTTTTATCATCATCGAAGAAGGTGTTCATTCAAAGGATATGAGATTAAATCTTTAGGTGACTTTGTAGACTTGATTATAATTTCATTTACTTTGTTCACTGGTTTGGAAAAAAATATGGCCTGGAAGCAGCTATCTACCAAAAATTATGAGGCAAGTGTACGATCAAGACTGTATTAAGAGTAATTATCAATTTGCATTTCCCCGTTGAGAATCAACGGGCACTTCTGCTAGTTTATAATAATTCAAAAGAGTCTAAAGAGAGAATTGTTTTGCGGTTAAGCTTATTTGAATGAAAGTACGCTATAAAATGAGATGCACGTTTCTTATTTTCATTTTCCGATGAAGAATTAAAGTAGATACATTCAATTTCGTGCGTGAGATAACATTTGGAGACCTTAAGGAATAAGAAAGTGTTCTTATAACTCTAATTCCTATAATACTCCTAAAGTGTCTCTTCATTTTCTTTCCGCCTTAAAACTGTTCCTGTCACATCATCGTCGTTTGTTATTGTGGCTCTCCGTTTTACTCTTGTTACGGATTCATAATCCGGAACCTTTTTCACTTAAGATGAATGGAATGTATTTACTCAGCAAGCATCCTCGTAAACGGCATTGTACTTGCTGTAATCGAGCTTCTATGAATGGCCTTCATAACGGCCGGTCATACCCGGCAAATACTATTCTTGCCTCAGAATACCTTGGGAATGGCGTTCACTCTCGAGAAATTGCCAACAAGAATTTCGGCATTCAGTTTGTCTTTTGAGACAAACCTCTTAGAGGTACCATTGTTGCGGTAATAAATATTTTGTTTTATTAAAGTTATTATTTAACTGTAAGGATATTTAATCGCTCTCTGAGTATCATGAAGTTCAAGTATTGAGTTATTAATGAACATCGATAACTTGAATTTCGCAGTCGAAGCCAGAAGACCTGGAGTTTTTGTTATATTTTGTCCATAAATATTCCTGTGGAATTTTCTCTGATTTAATTGGATGATTTATAATAAAACAAAATATTTATTATTCCATTAATTCTAATCATTCGGTCTCTTGGCATAAAAAATGCGTTTTAGAAACGGAATGTTATTTGGTATTATCTGTATATTTGTATACTTTTAAATTAAAATATGCTTAAGATGTAACTTCGGAGAAGAGAAATATCTCGTAAGTTTAATTATGCTTCAGATACGCGACAATAAGTTAATATATAATTTTATCATCTACAAACATGGACGGAATAGGCTTTTGAGATCGCCTTACTTGTGTATAAAATAAGTAAACAACAAAAGAGTACATTTAGAACGCGTATATAGTAGATCGAAATTTTTATGAAGTAACAAAAACTAATTAATCAACTAACCAAGTTTAATATCTTGTTTTTGACTTCGAAACATAGTATGAGGTGATAAATCATGTTGTGTTTTGCAGGATTAAGATTTTTACACAGGGTTCATAACAGAGGATTTCCTAATTATTAGGAAACGCTTATTGATTTTGAGTATTGACCTTAATATGATATCGATTTGGTTATTCATAACTTAAAACCATCGCTAGTACTATAATATTAGGAAAATATTGAAAAATTATTGAGGTTTTGTTTAGCAATAAATGTCTTTAACGCAGTGCTTATTAAATAAATTTGTGGTTAATGGTAGTTATGTGAGGTTTTTCGAAAATTATCCATGTTCCATGGAATGTATCCTTTATCCATTTATCCATGTATTTCAATGTCAACAAATATGTTTGTGATAAAATAGTAAGATTACCCTGAGTATTAGATTCGAAAATGAATTTATATAGAGCGAGACTGCGAATGCACCGGATCGAGATTTCACGCTGTACTCCTCGGATCGCTCTGACAGGACAACTCAATAGAATAAGTTCATTGCTTCCACATTTCAATTAATGCTTAACTTAATTTCCATAAATTTAAGTAATACAAAATTACAGGTAAGAATCTCAGTTTTTTCCGCGCCAGAAACTGTTTCATATATGAGCCGCCTGAGCTGATTGTGAGCAGTAGTAGTTGACCTATTATCCCTAAATCCTTGCTGAAAGCATGAAAATATGCTACTTGATATTTTGCAAGGTGTTTGTAAAATGATTTCTCAAATATCTTACCACATGACTAAAGAATTGATGCAAGTCTACAGAATTTACTATTGAGATAAGTTTACTTAGAATAAATTAAAGGTTCTATTCTATCTCTAAATGAATTCTTTTAATGTACAATTTAATATAACGCAACAAAAAAATGTGAAGAAATTTTTTTGAATACAAATTCAAAGAATACAAAAATAATAAATTATATTGGTTTTGAATTATTTACAAGGGTTTGCAGTTAAGCAGTAGCATAACTCATAACCTCCAACAACTTCTCCTCGATTTAATTCCTCCTTTCAGCTACGTCGTTTTTTCTTTTCTTCTCCTCTAATTTCTGTTCTTCAATTTCAGACGTTTCTTATAGTAATTCCTTCTCTCAATCCTCATTTCCTTTAGGACATCCAACCTTACAGGTCTGGATGCCTGTATTTTTACCGTGTTATCTACCTTTGTGTTATCTCTTAATTTAGGAGTGCGTTGAGCCTCTACAGTTTCCTTAGTTCCTGAATAGAATGAAATTCGAAATACAAAATTTCCGTTTTCATCAATACATAAATAAATCTTGTTTAGAAAGAAAAACTTTTTACCTATTCTCTCCCCTATCGTCTTCGGAAGGCTTAAATGATCCACCGTTCTCGCTGATAGTAAAATCTCAGGGACAATATTTTTTTTCCCTAAAATTTTAGACATCACGTCCGAATATTCGAATTCTTTCCTCCCTCTTCCGGTTTTATTTGCGTTGTCCAGATACTTTTTCTACCCTCTCTCCAACACTTTCCACCTGTTTTCGCAATTCGCAGGTGGCACATCCTGTCGTGTTTGGGCCCACAATTCCACCGCTACCACTTCAAAGAGTCTCTTTAAATTTCTTATTTTGTAAGTCCCAACTAGTCCCCTTAATTTTTTGTAAATATCAAGGAACATGAGGGTGCTGTTCCTCGTCCAAGTGAATGATTCCTTGGATTCGTCATCCCGGCTGCTTCCTTCGAAGACTAAAGATTAACTTAAACCTAAAGAAGGGGACAGATGGTTATCTACAGTCACAATAAAATTTCAATATGATATGAACCATAATCTACAGAGATGTTCATTGCCAATTTGAATAGACAAGTGAAACATTTGTTTCTGAAAAAGGGTAAATTTACCAAACTAACTGCATAAAAATAATTTTTTTTGTTAACAGAGTAAACATTTCACCTGTCCTTTCTAATATATTCCCAAGTATTAATTAGTTCAGAATCAGTAATATCCTTCCAAATTTCAAATGCTCAATTTACAATCCATAATTTTCAGCAAAACAAAATTAATTAACTCTGTTATTCCGCACCAAGTTTAGCAGAAACTAATTGTTTCTTATATGAACCGCCAGAGGCGTGATTTAGGGATTATTTATCGTTCGAGGTGACAAATTTCCTGAACCGATTCCGAACCGCGCATGCGCTCTGAAGGAGAACCGAACTAGTTCCGAACTCGTTCGGGATTGTCTCCGCGAACAAGCCTAGTCAACGATAGGATTAAAGTATAGTAATTGGCTTAAACAATCGCAATTATCATTAAATATGAACAAAATCCACATTCATTCAATGAAGGGCTTCATTGTTTAAGTGAATTAAGCATGCAAACATAGTGTTGTGAGAGTTTTGCATGCCAAAAAAATTCTCTCACGTGCCACTTTAGGCACGCGTGCCATAGGCTCACA
This sequence comes from Sympetrum striolatum, assembly GCA_947579665.1. Taxonomy (NCBI): domain Eukaryota; kingdom Metazoa; phylum Arthropoda; class Insecta; order Odonata; family Libellulidae; genus Sympetrum; species Sympetrum striolatum. The sequence continues at coordinate 1,172,498 of OX388344.1, forward strand.
ACCACTCGTATCAGAGTGGCTCCTCGGCTGGACTCTGAAATCCGGGTGGGTGGCAACGATTTTTAGGCTTCTGTGTTAATATACTATTGGATAAACAGTTGTTATTCACTACTTAGATTGTTGGAAAGTTGATCTAAAACAAATTGCTCTCATCCAAGCCTTTCCTTTCACATCAACATGTACAATATTTTCTTACAATCCTTTGAAAGAGCAGTACTTAAGATTATTACGTAAGATAATTCGTCGTATTTTTAAAAAGCTCAAATCATGATGGAATAGAATTCGCTCTCTGGACCTTATCTCTCCAATAAATGGTACGATCCATAAAAATCCCCAATCCTTTCCCTCTTTCAGCCTCCTCGATTAATTCTACTCTGGATGGTTTAGAAAACCTTCTAGGTATATCATTTAAGTTTAATGACGATATTTTAAATTTTAATTTTACAAGTAACTGAAAATATTACGCCCGAAAAATGGTGTAAGTAATTGTAATCTCCGACATGGAAAAGTTTTAGAAACGATATCTTCGCACGAATCAATGCGTCTGTAGTTACAGAAATACTTAAAACATTCTATACAAAGTTATTTTATCGATCTAACACCATTTCATGCTACCTTGAAGCTACTTGTTTTGGGAAGCGCGTTCATGAAGCTGAAAAGGAAAGGAAAATATTTCGAGGGGGTTTGAAAGAGTAAACAATGGAAAATCCTTTGACTTCTTTATTAATATTTTTAAAACATTGTTCACAAATTTTAAGAAAGTGCTTTGCTCACATGTGTTTATCGCAGTATTGGCAATACAGTTTAGTTTTTATGTCCTTATTCCTGGGACATATAACACATCGCCCACTACCTCCTTTTATAATCTTCTCTTGAGGCTCTGATTTCGATGGCTCTCCAAATTTTTCAGCTTTTCTTTTTAGTTCTTTTTGCAAGTTTTTTGCGAGGCCCTCTTTATTATAAAGGGTTTTATCAACTCCGTAGCGATTTCTCTGAGGAACATCCTCCTATTTATCCTGATATCTGGATATATGCTTCTACATACAATAAAAGCATTTATACTCCAAGTGTTTAGCAAATGGTAAAATATTGCTAATGGCCATCTTCAAGTATTTCTTGCCACGCTCTAAGTCCCACACATTTCATCTACAGTATCGACGCCGTCTTTTGTCGAATTATAAAATGTTATTACCTCAGGCTTCTGTTTCTTGCTCGTGGTCATGTTTTTCCTGAAGAGAAACAAGCTGCTGTACTCCTCTCTATGTTTTACTTCTACAATTTGTGGAGGGAGTTCCTTTTTATTGTTACGGATGGTCCCGACTAGCGTCAACTTTTCCTGGAGTAAATCCTCTAAAAGTGGCACGCTTAGAAACCAGTTGTCGGCAGTCACGTTCCTCCCTGTCCCAACAATCGGACTGACAATCTGTTTTATAACGTCCTTAGGAATATTGCTGTGTTTATAAGGACCATCTGGTTAAACCCCAACATGAACTTCTAAGTTTTTGGTATAACATACTCCAGCACCCACAAGAGCGAAAATCTTTATCCCATGCTTGGCCGGTTTGTTGGGTAGATATTGATGGAAAGAACATCTGCCTCGAAAAAGAATCAGTTGTTTATCTACGGTGACGAAAGAATGTTATAATTGAAATATAAGAAATTCTCACTTACTAATTAGTGACCAGGAGCTTGGAGGAGGAGATGGATAAACTTACGAAGAAACACTTTCCCAATGGTATAGAAGAGAGCACAGGAGAATAGTAAAGTCATTCCATCCTTTACGTTGCTTTTCTTCTCTGAGTAAAGTTATCTCACAAACTCGAGCACTGAATCGCTAACGTCGACTCTGTGAGGCACCACAAATTAGAATGACCAAATCTTTCCACCCGAGTTTCGGTACCCCAACAAGGACTGTCCCTGTTTCTTCGATTTATCCTTCTTACATTCACTGCTGAACTCCCTTTCTGACTGTCCTCAACTTCAATTATCAATTATCGTGTTCCACACAGATCTACCCGTTTGACATCATTACTTCACTATAAAACTCCTAGACTTTCATTTATCAAGCGCTCCCTTTTCTTTCGTCTTCCTTCTCTGATGAACACAATTCCTCCTTCTATTGATCCTTTATATAAAGGGAAATTTTTGAACTTACCAAACAATAAATCCATATAATTGTGAAACCTACCTTTATGTTTGTTTTCTTTTTCACTATATTTTCTATCACTTTTTTAACTATTTATGTTTATTACTTTACTATATGTATATTTTTATATTTCACTTTAAATTGGCATTGTTATGCTGTATGTGAGATTTGAATAAATAAATAAATAAATATTATTCTCGTCGAAAAAAGAGGAGCATTTCTCTAAATAGAGTTCCTTGTCTAGTATCACAGCGCCTTTATCAGCCTTCGTTAATGCAAGATTATTCTCAGATATGAAGTTTTTTGCTGTAGAATATCACACGGTAATTTTATGTGGGGCTTTCGGGAACACTTCACAGAATTACTTATTAAAAGACAGCACACGTGTTTTAATGAGTGGCGATCACTATTTCACAGTCCACAACAAGATTTTTCACTGAGTTTGGATTGAGTTTAGCTGGCGGGCAGAATTTTAATCCTAGTAAGTCGGTAGTATTGTCGGGAATCGTAAGAGAGATTTGAGACTCTTATTTATGGCACACTTTTGAGGGGTTAATTATTTTTAAACCCCTCCTCTCCTTACCAAGCGAAATATTCCCATGATGCACCCACCCCCTCCCAGCCCTCTCAACCATCCTATATATTCCTTGCAAAAATGTTTCCCTCTGCCTGAAGATGTAATGCAAATTACGAAACCGGTCGCGAATAAACTCAGTGTGGAAATTTTAAAAGATTTTTCAAATAATGTTTATACTTATACATGTCGCAATTTTCTTGTGAGACTAGCACGCTAACTCCTCGTTTATTCAATTTATTAATCACTACTTACAAATTCTTTCGCTTTTGAAAACTTAGCTTCTTATGTATCTATATAATTTCTCATCTTTTCATCTTAACGCTGCATACATCTCTTCAAGATACCGCATCAACCAGCCCTCTATCGGTCTTCCTTTCCTTGAAGAACCCACTCACATTCCACTTCCGCACAACAAATAACAACAGAGGGAAAAATGAACGATTTTGGTCAAATTGCTGGAGAATACATAAGAACAGTGACTCGAGAGCCTTCATTACATTGAAAGCGATGGTAAATCGCTTTCAATGCCGGGATGGGTGGTCGGTCAGCTGGCAGATGAGCCTAATTGGTCTTAACATCCACCAATCAAATAGAAGAACTTATCAATATGACGTCTTCCCCTACGTTTCTCGTCCATTATGAAAGAGTTTTCTTGAGGAAGGATTCCGATAACTTCAAATTCTTATAGTGGTGGGATAAAAATAAGACTTCGAAATTATTACAGAATGTATGAACACAGTTGAATTTTCTGATATATTCATTTTAATTGATGGTTGACCAATTTCAAAGATCGACTAAATCATTTACAGATGTCAGGTTACATAGAAACTATAAATAAATATAATTCAAATAATATAAATTCGTCGAAACATATTCCACTAATTTGTGAAAATTGTATGTTTCAGAAACGGGGGACCTCATCCAGCCCAAAGCTGCCTTTTCTACCCTCATTGGAACAAACAATGGTAAGTAAATTATTCACTACTACTGTTCAAATTATTTCACTTTACAAACCCATTTTTACTTTCTCCATATACGAAGTATAGAGAAAGTATTGTTTTCATGAAAAAATTGGACTCCGAGATTTCAACGGAAATACATGTTTTGGGGTCCCTAGAACACGTTTTGACCATTTTCGGAATGATGTCTGTGTGAATGCGTGTGTGTGTGTGTGTGTGTGTGTGTGTGTATGTGTGATAGTGGACGCTCTAACGTGAAAACTATTAGTCGTATCAATACCAAACTTCATATATAGCACTGTGGTGTGTGCTGTCAGAGTTGGTTAGTTTTTGGAGTAAATCGGTTAACCGGCAGTCGAGCATTATTCATTAATGCGCATTTCCGGTTTTCAAAATATCTCCATAACTATGATATTTAGGTATATACTATTATTTATAAATGTTTTAGAAAATGTATTATACTATAACTTTTGAATGAAACATATTTTTGTATCACTGATTGTTTAGGATTTATTCAGGAAATACTGATAAACCGGAAGTTGCTGATTATGTACTTTGTGGGCGCTCTGGGCTATATGGGCGAAAGACCAAATTCATCGTTTTTCATCGAGCATGTCCCGAAAAACATTATTTATAACGTTTGTGACGTCAAAGATAATAATATATAAATTAATCACTCATCTTCCAAGTTTAGATGGAATGTAGAGTTCGAAATTACTGCAGTAGATAAATATTTACATCTTATGTATGGAGAAAGTCATATGCTGGCCACATCAGATTTTTTACTTTACAAATAATGCTAAACCGGAAATTGTAACGAAAGTATTAGCTTCAAGTTTACCTAGTGGATAAACTCATTTTTCTGCATTCAATTTCGATTGATAACCTATTTCTACATTTGAATTCCAAAGATCGCCGTACCAAACGATTTTTATACAAACTAGCTTGGAAATCGTCCAAACGATCGTACGATCTCTAAGGTGTCTACGCGAATCTAATTTTTTGTAAAAAGTATTTTTCAATTCGGTTCAGTTGATCTCTCTAAGGCAACGGGAAAGTCAAGTCCTGTTTTCATTTCAAACGCACTAAGGTTAATGCGAGTCCGACCTAAGCTTAAGTTGCGGTGGGGTATGTATCGGATTGCAAAGCGAAATAAATTTTCAAATAATGAACTTTTAATAGAGTTGATAGATTAGCCAAAGGATGGGTAAAATCACTAGGATGCGGTTGTGTTTAAATATTGAGATTTGAGAGGTAGTACGGTTTAGTGCATTCGGCGAGAGGTTATAGATTGAATATTTGACGATAAATTTGAAAAATCCAGTTTACAAGTTCCAACTTACCGTTTCATCTTTTGGAAGTAGAATCACTTCTGCGTCAATAATTCAATCCCTTGGCGAATCAGGTCCAGCGTAGTCAAGCCCTGTCTACGCACTACAAGTAGTATTATCCAATTTGTCCAATCAGACTAACTATACACAATTATACCGGGTTTGCAAGTTACAGGATTTGTCGTACGATTTGTCTTATCGGGAGTTGTACGATAAATCGTAATGTATAAACCGGCATAATATTGTATAGTCTATCGATTAAACAAAAACATTCCCCGCCCCAGTATACTCATATTTTCACCTCTATTACGTAATGTCTCTCTCGAACTTTTCCCCAGCATCGATCCAAATTCGCAGTTATGATAAGATGCCGTCGAATGCCATTCGAAAAGGGGCATTTATTCTCGTTTCTAGGTCTCAATAGAACGCAGAGTTTCCTCGGATGCGGAAGGCATAGCGGCGGAGAATTTAACGAGGGAAACTTCTTTGTTCCCGTCGCGATATTTCAAATCGAAAACGTCTCGTAATGTAACATCTTTTGCCTTTCGGAAGCGCATTCAAATCTCTCGAGTCGGAAGATTTCTCCGCTAGAGAAACTTCTCTCATTCACCCTTGAATAAACATGCACGGGGATATAGAATGGGGAACGGGATTGTTTTCAGAGTTGTCCTTCCTTCGAGGAGCGTTTTTGAACGGGATGTATCTCAAACGGAGAAACCATCTGCTTTATTCTGTATTTATATCCCCATTGAGCTCTCAAGCGCTGCGAGAATAAACTAGATATTACACCCTTGAAGGTGTATCAGTTTAAATTGAAATTATTTATGCCACCAAGAGTTTGATGATAGGGATGTTAATTCGAAATCATAATTCTTGCAACCATTTGATTTGTTTTAAATTCATGTCTCCATTGATCACTCGAGTACTAAGTAGATGGACTAGATATTAACCTTGTGAAGGATTCTAGAATGCGTATCAAATTTGAAAACATTCACTATGCTGCCATGAGTTTGATGTTACTGATGTAAATTCGTAATCATAATTCTTGTGTGGAGTAAATTAATACGGCGTTCAGAAAAAGTTATCATAATTTAGGAATATAATGTATGTTCCGCTTTACGAGATGTTTCTTTGATTTCTTAGTTTATATTCTTATATCTTAGGTCCTCAAAGGAAAAAAAAGGATTGAAAATATTCTTAAAATTCGTTGCAATTTAATCCTCTAGCATCGAACCTGGGTCTTCCTGTTGATACTTACTGTGTAGCACAACAGACGATCACCAACTATAACTATGTGTGAAATTCAAGCAGAAATATTGGCTGCAACTGCCTCAAATGACTTCCTACTTTTCCCTTATATTCCTAATGAGAGAAATTTTAAGGTGCTCTGGCATCGAACCCAGGAACATTACGGTCTTATCTAATATTTTCTAAAACCGATTATTAATATACATCTTCCAGCAAAGCAAGAACTTCCTATCATTTCGATAAGTACATCAAAATAAATAATGAAGAACTACCTCAATGTATTTTAAATGACAGATTTTTGCGTAGTCCTAGCATTGAGCCCAGGATAATTTCTGTAAAAGGCATGAATTTTTTGATAGATCATGACCATATCTATAGGCTCCTTGAGTTTAGATTCTCTAACTATCAGGAAAGTATTTTTTTTATTCCCGAAATTCAAAGCAATGCATTAAAATGGGAAAAATCGGGAATTTGAGGCCCTCTGGAATCGAACCCATGATACTGAGGTTCAAAATCGCAATTTTTCTGGCGATTACACGTTATGGCCAATGCGTCGTAAAAATATCAAGTCAATGACGCTTTTGCTTTAGCCTGTGAATTAGTATCCTATCTATCTATCTATCTATCTATCTATCTATCTATCTATATATATATATGAATTAATCCGGAGAAGCATCTATATATAATAGATATGAATGAATCCGGAAAAGGAAATATATATAAAAGATATCTTACAGCATTGATTGTATCTGGGCATTCATTTTCCATGTCTTCTTACGGAATTAGGCATGAGCTCGAAATCAACAATCGGATTGATTGTCATGAGGATGGGTTGTTTACAATATCAAAATGTCGATAATATATTCATGTACTCAATCAAAAAGTGCACACCTTCGAATCGAAAACGATATTCTACGACCAAATTAAGAATTCTTAATCTATTTTCCTTCATTTGGTACTAGATTCTACTTTCTAGGACCATTATTTCAAATTTAATTTTGTAAAAGAAATTAACTCTATAACGAAAAAAAAATACCTCTACGTTTATTTCTTATGGAAACGTTTTCACCCCTCTGGGTTCGAACCATGGACTTTAGGGAAATACAAATTAGCCTATACTCTGCGCGGGGTCGACTTTATTAATGCAGAAAATTTCAAAGTTTTGCGACTCTCGGTTCTCGAGGTTTTAGCGAACATACACACACACCCACACTCTATTTTATATTATAGATTATATACCATCTATACATTTTTAAAGCTTTTGTACATGTAGTTTGACAGCTATTCTCCATTATTAATTTATTTTTATACAGTTAAAGATAAAAAGAAGAGCATATCTCTATCTGAAAGGCGTTAGTATTGGCAGAAGCTATACTCATGTGTCTAGGGGAATCATTTATGTATTAACAAAATACATGGTATGGAAAATTTTCAATATTCATCACTTCACTTTGCATAAACTTTCAGTTTATCTGAATCGTTATTAGGAACGATTCTTAATGGAACTGACATTATCAATTTTATTATGACACATCCAAGTTAAGTTACTTTTGAACACTTCCAAATTGATGCAGGATATATAAACCGTGTTCTTATCAGCAACGCCAATAAACTGTTCAATAACTTCCCCAATAAATGTTTTCGACTTTGTCTTCCGCTGTCTTTTCCCTTGTACTTTATTCTCGCCAAAGTATAAGTGACGCTTGATCTTATTCAGTCATTGAACACGATGCTAATGTACGTCGAAGAATGAGCTATAGATTGCTTAAACCATTTGCTTAAGTTATTTCGTTTACAGGTAGGTACAACTTTGCTACAAGGTTGAGGCTAAATAAAAATTTATCGGTGGTTATTTTCTGTCTCTCTTCACCGTAAAACCCCGGAGTGCTAATGAAATAAATTCGATGAATACTTACTCTATCTCACTTCTCTTCAGTGTATCCACTTAACTAATATTTTATATGTAACATCTTTTACGTTTGTAAACTTTCCATTTATGATAGAGTAAGAGGGACATTGTATCTTCGTGTGCTACTTTAATGCTACAATACTTCCTATTCTTTTATTCAGCATAGCAGGATGACACAGTATGCTTTTTCCGGGAAGTTGGTTCTGATTTTAAAACAATATCGGCTCTCTTTATCTGCGGGTGCAATCCACTTTGGAGTATGCTGCCCGTGTCTTCACTTGAGGGTTCGTACACTCTAGTGTGCTCCTCCGGATGCACCGGGTTCAGTGGGCGACCGAACGGCAATAAGAATAACGAGGATCGTTGACTCCATCCGCGAATGCAAAAAGTTGTCCGCGATGGAATGGTAATGAACCGCTTCAAAAGTGGGAACTGTAGCAGCTGTCTCGAGTCTTGAATCCAATCGGGAGATTCAAGCGAAGGAGGAAAGTATCAAAGTACTCGTCGCCCGCGTATCTTGCGCAACGAAGCGACCTGATTTTTGTTGAAACGATTCTCTTGAAATCGATCGACAGAATGTGACAACAAATCGCGCATTATGCAATAACTTGTAAAAATATTCATCGGGAAAACAGGGATATAGTAGGAAACCAAGGCCTTAATCTTTAGGAGAGGAGGAAAGTGAACCCAGGGCTATGCCTAGCATTAAAACGCAAGATTGTGTTGGGTCTTCTTCAGATAGGTAACGCAATGGCCTTTACAAGTAACAGAATAGTCAAAGGGATATCGTTGCAATTACATACAAGGAATCAGTACAAGCGCTTTTAAAGAAAGAGGAGACTAAAGATCTAAATCGCTTATAAATTTGGAGGACTTTAGAATATCCGACCTTAAAGTTGGCTGCAAACAAATTGAAATGGTTCTAGCTACAAATTAAGACCTGCCCTAGGTAAAATAGCGTTGCCCTACTGTTTTTTTTGGGAGAAAAAAAAATAGGGTCTATGGTTAAACCTAATGTGTGTATTTGACAGAGTTGGTTAAGAATTAATTACATCTTTCTGCCAGAAAAAGGCTGATTTTCACGAAAGAAATTTTCTATACTAGAATCTGAAAAGTTCGCATAAAAGATAAAACGTAAAATTTAAATCAGTTCGGGAATATGATGATAAAACAAGTGTTGATACATTATGGTAAATACAATATGCTGAGCCATCCTAGAATTCCTTACCTGCTCAAGGATAGTCATGTGGACACCGCGTTTGCCTTTGGTGAAAGCGGTCCCGGGTTCGATTCCCGGTGGGAGCCAATGTACGAAAGGACCTATGATGTTGAAGCACTTTCAACAATACTACTACAATTCCTTTCCTATCATGTTGCACAAATTAAGACCTGCCCTAGGTAAAATAGCGTTGCCCTACTGTTTTTTTTGGGAGAAAAAAAAATTAGGGTCTATGGTTAAACCTAATGTGTGTATTTGACAGAGTTGGTTAAGAATTAATTACATCTTTCTGCCAGAAAAAGGCTGATTTTCACGAAAGAAATTTTCTATACTAGAATCTGAAAAGTTCGCATAAAAGATAAAACGTAAAATTTAAATCAGTTCGGGAATATGATGATAAAACAAGTGTTGATACATTATGGTAAATACAATATGCTGAGCCATCCTAGAATTCCTTACCTGCTCAAGGATAGTCATGTGGACACCGCGTTTGCCTTTGGTGAAAGCGGTCCCGGGTTCGATTCCCGGTGGGAGCCAATGTACGAAAGGACCTATGATGTTGAAGCACTTTCAACAATACTACTACAATTCCTTTCCTATCATGTTGCAGAAAATATTCACTCTTATTCGCAAAACTTTGCTCATATCATTATGGATTTATTAACGCAACACAATGAGAAAAGACATTTGATAAACGATGCTCGAAATATTTACGTTATCTAACTATTTTCATTGAAGCAACATGACGAGAGATTGCTTTGACACTGGGCCGAACACCGGAAATTCCATATGGCGGTCGGTTGGAAGATTAGAATGTGAAGATGTTGCGCCCAATGCACTGGAAACTGCAATCAATCATGAGCAGAGTATTATGAATCGAGATATTTATTCAGTTCTTTTTCATTCTTAATATCATCCTATTTCTGGAAATTTCTTCCTTTTTAATATACAGTAAACTCCCGTTTATACGAATCGCGTTTATCCGAACAAACGTTTCCGAATGCACCCACCCCACCAACCGAATACCATTGCGACCCATTACTTATTTGCTCGTGACACCTCTTCATATATGTACACACTCTATCAACCACATAAATTACGCGGATCACGCTGGCGCTGTTTTTCTGTAAAAACTCAAAATTGCTATTCATGCAGGCTTACTCAAAACCGTATCAATAGCATTCTACGTACGGACGTTTTACGATCATATTTCGCGGTATTGACGCAATTCGGGGTGTTTCACGCGGGACTTCGGTTTATCCGAAATTTTCGTTATCCGAACCGGCCGCCGCACAGAGGGCCGGAATCGAAAAAAGCTGGCCAAAAATAAAAAAAGTGCTTTGTTTTGAGTCCGGACTTTGAAACTTCGCAAAGTTGTTCTTGAATAAATTTTGCGTATAATTGTGAAATCATTTGCGTTGGTTCCCACGTGTTACAATTCTACAGGGTGTCAAAGTTGACCAAATTTTACGAAAACTTCCGGTCCTCGATTTTCGCAAAATTCTTCAATTTCAGGCCAATCCTGAACCAAAATGAGCTAAATCATAGGGTGAAAAACGATCCAGTAAGATAAACCTCATCTTTATGCTTCATAATATTGGGTTTGAATGATCACAGTTAAATGTTTGCATTATTGATACAACAAAATGGCGAACCCTTATTTTACGGCAAATTTCCACCTAAAGTGAGGAAAATAGTAGTGATCAAGTGATGTACGCGGAGTTATTTATACCAAAATGTTCTTTGAAGCTTTCTGAAGGAGAATCTGAAATAAAATCCTGAATCTGAAACATTCGCCTCACGAAATTATGCACAAGAAAAAGGAAATAATAATATGGGCATAACGGCGTTACAGTATCGAATTCGTAGCGATTATCACTGATTTTCTATCAAATATCACGGATTTTATCAATGTTTGGTGCAGATGTGGTCATTGCTTGGTAGAAAAAAGAGATAGCAGCAATATTAACAAGCAATCGTTTATTCTGAAAAGGGTAACGATTCAGCAGCAACCTCCTCCAGTCCAGAGAAAAAATCTGATGTGGCCAGCACATTACTTTCTCCAAGTATAAGATGTAAATATTTATCTACGACAGTAATTTCGAACTCTATATTCCATCTAAACTTGGAAGATGAGTGATTAATATATATGTATTATTGTCTTTGACGCCAAAAACATTATAAATAATGTTTTTTGGGACATGATCGATGAAAAACGATGAAATTGGCCTTTCGCCCATAGAGCCCAGAGCGCTCACAAAGTACAGTGGCGGAAAAAATTATCGCAACACTTTGCGCGCGCACCAGTGGCTTTCACAGAAACTATTTGGAATTCTGCTTTCTGTGACTGACTGGCAACACCGAGGAAAGCCTCGAAAAGCGGTAATATTTGAGTCGGAGCCTAGAACTTACACAAATTTCCTCTCTTTCGAACTCTTCTTAGAGCCTTCGCGCGATCTCTCCCCGAGTTCGTCGTGTTTATTTCGGCGTTTCTCTTTCACAGATAGTTATCGTATTTATAGAACGATAAGTTGAATATATATTTATTCCAATTTCAATCTTAAATGCAATAAAATACATAGACAATGATTGAAACTTAATTATTAATAATGTGAAGAATGCTATTCAGTTTTAATAATGCGTAGCAATAAGGAATAAGTTGGATTGGAGTAGGAATACGCGATGTGGTGATTCTCACCTTTAGAGAACGAGAATCTTGGAGTCTAGAGGAAAATGATGTTCTGCGAGATTATAGCGAGAACAGATGGCCTATAATGGTCTCTTTTCCTGGATAATTTGTGCGCTAATAAGGCGTTATTTTGTTAGTTTGGTTTCTCACTCCAACATACGTCTTACGGCTGCCTGCTGGATATTAATGTAAATGTAATTCTTCAAACGTCCAGTTCAAACATAGGATATTCATTATTTGTGATAAACATTCCGAGGAGGATTTTTGATTACAAGTCTTATGTTTTCAATTCAGCAATTAGAATTCGAGAAGTCGTTAGAGCGATTACTGAGTTGCTAACTATGACACAATGTAAAATTTGTATTTTGTCTACGGAACATAATTTTTCCCCAACTTAATCATGCAGACGAAGGAAATTCGTAATATAAATTTATATACACCATTTGTCACCTAGAATACATGAAATCATTGTCCGTCCGGAGTTAAAAGGAAAAATACCAATTCCAAAGTTAAAACAAACATGATTTCATAAAAACCGAACAATTTATGCGCATATATCGGACTTGTCTTACATTTTGTAACAGGGAGTTCGGTGACCTTGGTCATTAGTCGATTGTGTTGCCTTCGCGCGGAGAAATTCACGTAGAAATGCATTAAGGCTTTGATAATTCGCGAGGAGAGTCTTTAACCACAAGTTTATCCCTTCAAAGTATTGCAGGCTCCAATACAAAACAAACGTTGAAATGCATTACCTCGCGCGGAAAAGCTTTAACCATATGTCGAGCACTTTCAAAGCAAGTATTGCAGGTGCAAGGTATATTTTTCCTTTTCAAGCCTATATCAGCTAGACTCAGGACCCTCATTTTACAGTCGCCCAGTAGAAACAATCCTCTGGCTAATTCAAAGCTCCTTCCTCACCATGGTTCTAAGGAAATTAGATGTTATTGCACTTGTAAAAATATTCCCAAATAATATTATTATATTAGCGTATTTTAGTAAACAAAGACTTCCTAATAAACAACCCAAGTTTTTAGTACTGATACGTATTTTATGAACGTCTGACTTTATAAAGTTAATTAACCAGGATTATGCTGCCATAATAAAATTATTAATAAGCTGCTAAAATGGACTTCTCAGTTTGTTGGGAAGTGTCATAAATATAACTAGTTGCTAATTAAGAGGTGATTTTGCAGCTGTCTGACACATGTTATTGGCATAGGAAGGGCACGAGCTCGAATTCCGCTTAAGTTAAATGAGTTTTTTATCTTAAACTTCTCTTGTTCGGGAAATGAACGAATGTAAGATATGATTTCCACATATATTTATACGCCCCTGTAATGAATATACATATTTGCCAGAGAGATGCAATTCATTATGGAAAAATAACCATTGGACATGAAAGATGCGGAACCGATTCATCACCAATTGTCGGCCAAGAAAATGTTTCGTGTGTCAGTGAAAATTCCTCTTCTACCAAGGATTCGAGGTCGTTCGCTGAAAGACAATTCTTTTACTCATTTTCCACAATTAGAGGTATTTGACAGGGCCTCCTGATTTCCCGAAGCACGATGAACCTTCGGCTATCAGTGCAGAGGATTTTCGAAAGCCTATGCGTCACTCGCAACAACAAACCGGTCGTAAGGCAAGGAGCTCAGGCTTACTTACTCAGACTTATTGGCGACTATTTCTTCATTTAGGTCTTCACGTCGATAGACGGACAACCAGCAGACCGCGCAAGCGAATCTTTTTCATTTTTACGCTTAAAAAAAAGCCTTGAGAACTATTGACATTCTTATGCATATTATTATTCATTGTTCGTCTACAACCAGGACAATTTGCTGGTTCACAGTTTCCAATTTTCTCGGCGGTAGTTCCAAACCAATTATATAGATTTAGATTGAGATATATACCCCGCGAGCTGCCAGATGGGTATGGCAGGGGTTGTAATAACACCATCATCAACTAATCTACTCTATCAGCCTCTCTAATTGTCCTGGGAAAAAAGTGACCAAAAGTAATGTTTTGTGATTACTTCCCTGTAACGTTTTGTCGATGCTTCTCGGAGATCGCGATTAGGTCTTTAGTTGCACTAAAATTTCATTTACTTCGTCTTTAGGTTCTGAACCGATAAAGCTTTCGATGAGCTTCCGTCGGTCTCACCTGGAGCGAATTCCAATAAAGAAGTGGTTAACTCTGTGTCTCGGAGGCTGAATCATATGGAGGAGAATGAAGGAGAATGGATATATTATTAATCATCCTATATTTTTATTAATTCCATTGTAGTTCTCGATTATTAATCATAGTGTATAAGTGCACACTGTTACCGAGTCTGAGAGAAATACCAATACATATAAATATTTTCCACTTGCTCTAAATTATGTTAAATAGTCTCCTTCTATTAAAAACATGAAAATTGAGTAACATTACGGGGATGGAAGTCTATGGCGGAGCTGACGTTTTTTCATAATCATCTATGAGTAAGAATCTACGGATTCTATCGAATGTGGACATGAATATACAGATGATAATTAATGATTGCTTTGTCGCAGGGGCGCAGCCAGGATTTGTGTATGAGGGAGAGAGTTATAGACAGTAGAAAGAGTGAAAACATTTCTACATTTCAGGGCCGGTATATTCATGCACGCTACATGACAGAAGATATGTTAAATTCTTAAAAAACCTAAAATGCGTAGAAAACTAGGATATATTCACGGTTATGTGGCAAAATTAAAACCTTTTTGAGATTTTAGTTTGTAAAATGAATAATTGAATAATAATGGTGAATAATTATCCTCAATGATATTTGGATTTCCAGTTTTGATAGGGCCAATTTCTCTTACATTATCATTATTTCTCAAGGTGTAAGGTTTTTATCATTGTAAATATTAATTTCGGGTGCCTTTGAGTGTTTTTTTTTTAAATCAAAGGAAGGTTAATTAAAAATTCCTTTAACAGTTATTGCATGTGAGAAGAAATAAATTAGTAGTAGTGATTTAGGAGATGATATTGAAACGTAAGTATTTTGGAGGTAGCACTACAATTTGGACAACCCAGTTACTTTGATGGAAACCGAAGACCAATCGTAGCGGAGACGGATGAATTTTTCCTCTTAAATTATATGTTGTTTTATAAATACGATATATTCTGATTATTAAGTTAAAATGTCGACAGCACAGAAACACCATAAAAATATGTCTATGTAAGACCCCTTCAATCCGCCTTTCGGCGTGTGGCAGGGGAAACAGGCATCTTAACTCTATTTTCCTAATCAATTTCTTTTGCGTATCATGCGCGGAAAAAATGAATTCTTGATACGATTCCTTCTAGCATTTATTTCTCTAATCTTCCTCGCAGTATCAGAGTGGCCCACATCAACAGGGAAGTCGCATTATACCGATTGCATCATTTGAGAACCTAATTTTTCTGAATTTACTTAGTAAATTTATCCTTTGAATTAGTCTTCTATCTCTTAATGATTACCATCCCGCGTACTACAAAATCTGAGTAACACTCACCGTTTTATCATGGCAATTCTGTACAAATCGTATCGTGTACAACCAATCAAGCAAATGCCGTACACGAACTGTAATACAAAAGTTATAATCAGTGTAATCGCGAAACAGTATTTTCTCGTTTGGCTAGGTTGAATAAGAGGAATATGAGTTTTTTTTCTTTGAAACACGATGAGCATCCCCTCAACGATCTACTAGTTAATCTTTGCATTCTATTCACTTTTCCTATCGCATCTCCAATATGTTCTTTCAAAGATAAACTACAGCTAAACGTGACACTTAGATATTTTGTGTGGCACACTAACACTAAGGGTTGTCGCGAAATTTGTTGCTGCGTGGAAATAACGTTTTTGGATGATATCTAACATCCTTACGCTTTATATACATCATTCACAAAAAACTCTAGGTGCGTCTTACAAGATTTATCTTTATGGAATCCGTGTTGGATCCGAATGATTCCTATCTTTATGGTAAGAAACTGAATAATAGAGCTTGCTATAATATGCTCCATTATTTTGCAGAAATTCGAAGTTAACGAAAATTACCCATAATAATCTGATCATTCTTAGGCCCCGGAGTGACGTTTAATTTCTTCCACGACATTGGGACAGTACCCTCATTAATTGATTTCTGATAGAATTTCCTATCGGTGGGATCCAATGTGCGAAATGACCTAAGCTGTCGAAGCACTTTTAACAATACTACTACTACTACAATTTCCTATCAATCTGTTGCAGTGAATTTCCACTCGCATCAACTTATATCTCTATGGAAATCATCTCCGAATCAATGCGCGAAGTAAAATCGTTAACTCGACCATCATCTTATGAGAAACATTTCTGGAAGTACGGATTAAGTAAGTTAGCTATTTCTGCCGATTTATTTAAGGCAATTCCCTCTTCGCTGATAAAGCTAGACATAGAAAACTGACCACCACGAGTCTCTCACACTTATGACCAAAATTCTTTCTAATCGCCAACTAGTGATTTTAACAGGGTTCGAGATCTATATTCCTGGTATTCTTTTCGTGATCCTTCCTCAAATAGCTTTTGCACTTCTCTATAGTTTTGATCACCAAGCTCATGGATCTCACCGCACGGTTTAAGTTTTCTCAATCGCGAGTGAATGACTCCTATGCAACGATTCAAACTTCTTCCTCGTCTCACCTACTGTTTAGACGGAACATATTAAACTAAATCTACTTTGATTATCCGTAGAAACTCTACCAAACTATCGTTTACTGTATTTTCACCCGAAAAGCGTAAAAAATTATCCAAGCCTTCGTTCAAATAAAACCTTAAACTCAGAAATAATTGCTTTGCGAATTACATACACTTGCCTCACCGGCTTAAGAGATCTAACCGCTACTACTTTCATGCCTGCCATTATGACATCATGGTCTGACTGTACCGTCAACTACAGCGAGGCTAGTTATTATTTGTGGTTGGGAAGTGGCTAGTAAATCTAAATTGATACCTTGCCTCGCACGATTCGTTCGAGTTTTAGTCATATTTACCTTATCTAAAGCATGCAACGAAAAAGTAAGATGTATTTCGTGAATTGTTTTCCCACTGCTAGTGCTGGAGAATTTTAGATTATCCCAATGAATATTGGTTAGGTAAAAATCTCTTCCTACGGCGATGATTGGATCTTTTATTTTCTCGAAATTTTTATGTAAGGCCTCGGATAAATCAACAATACAACCTATTTTTTCATCGGGAGGACTACACAAAGAACAAACATTAATCTTACTTCCGTTTTGTCTTTGAATCGAGCACCAAATGATTTCGCTCCTGCTATTTTCTACGAATTCATCGCGCTTACAAATTAAATGAGTCCATACTGCTATAAAAACTCTACCGCTAGATCTACATAGTCATATTTTCGGTATATCATATAATCGGGGGAAATATCTCGCTTTGAGTAATATCCTTGCTTAACCAAATCTTTCTAGTATGATATCCGCGCAAGTTCTCATCGTAATGTTAAAGATTTCCACCTGTTTATTACGTAAGCTCTTGCAATTTACTATTATTATTTTTAGATCTCTCAGTTCGCACATTAAAACATGGTTTTCTTTTTCGAATAACCTTTATCTTTTTTTAAGTGAATTTTTCTTTTTCACCATTGCAATTTTTCTATGTTTTGGGGCTAAGCTCATGCCCACCCTTTTGCTTATTTAAGTGGGCGTTAGTAACTATTTCTACTGCTAAATTAAAGAATAACTTTGTCTGCGTATATTCGCTCTATTCTCTATTCTATTCGCATCTAAACCGCAAAACAACGTAGTAAACGACATTTAAACTACGGTCTTCTTGGAGGGAGAGGGGTTGGGAGTGTTTCGGATGAGTCCGTAAAGTGCACACAAATTTTAGTAAAATCAGCGAACAATAGCTGAGTATGGTGTCTAATATATGGATCTAAGTAACCTTGAGAAGTATTTTAACATACGGAAATCAAGATGATCAAATTGGAAGCGGAAAATTTTATTCATCGCTACGGAGAAAGTAGAGAAGTGAATACCGGCCTCTTGGAAACTTAATACAAGTTTAGATTATGCTGCCACAAGTATTTTCGTAAGTGTGGCCCGTTCTACAGTGTAAAATCTGTGGGGCACCTGTAATTCGTCGAAAGTGTGTGATTATGTTTACACTTGGAGGCGAGTACGGAACATCTAATGATTGATTATCGGACATTCGAATCATCATTTTTTATTTGCATTAAAGATTCCAATTGTTGGTATAATTTCGATTGCATTCTAGCTCATTAATCAAATATTAATAATAGCTCTGGATAAATTAAATTGAAATTAACTGTTGTAGAGTAATACACTTACTGAAGAGGAAAATCGTATTAGTGGTGTGATGAATGACTGTAACATCAATAGAGATGTGGTACCGTTGCAATTTATTATATTTTTTAGTCAGTATGGTTAAAGTGCATTGATGTCTCATGAGAAACACCATTTGTTATTACACAAATATTACTCCCTATTACATATAGCCTGATAGAGCTGAAAGTTGTTTATTACCGATTCCACTATTTAAAAGTTAATAATAGTGATGACAATTCCTGTCAAAACGTTAATTGCTAAAAAGCTCTTGGAAAAGTTGAACTCCTTCAACACACGGATTAGATTGGATTCATCGAAGGGATATTTTTAATACCTTAAGCAGTGGAAAACTACACTGCTCGAGAGAAAATAGAAAGGTAAGAATAGGACGCATCTTAGTGGTTTCTAAATTCGAATTTTTAAGTGTTGAATTCTCTTTGCAAGAATTCAATTCCATCACAATTCTAGTATTTAGACCTTTAATTCTCGAAATAATACCTCAAAATGTTCATTTTAACGTCTGATATTTCGCTATTAAACAATCTTGTTTGTTACTATCTCCCAGTGTATTATATTGACATTCTACATAACTATTTTTATCACAACTGACTTTGAATAATAAATGGCAAAAAATGAAGACAATGAGGCAAAGGCACTACTTGGAAATCTCGCGAAGGTGAGTCTTAAATTTCTGCATATAAAAACGAAACTAAAAGTCTATTTTCCATTCGTATGGACTTTGAATATTCCCGGTTTTACTGTCTCTATACAGAGTTGCCGAATTGTCGGAGTTAGAGTGATTTCAGTTAGTTTCCACGTAATCCGCGCTCTGACGCCAACTGGTGTTGCGATAATTGTTTCCCCCACTGTACATAATCAGCAACTTCCGGTTTATCAGTATTTCATGAATAACTCCTAAACAATCAGTGATACAAATATATGCTTCAAACATAAGTTATAGTAAATTATATTTTCTAAAACTTTTATAAATAATAGTATGTACAGTCGTTTGCGTAAGTCTGTGGGCATGTCCTGTCGCTCCTCTAGCGGCCAAAGAGTCCACTTAAAATTTATGTTGGTACTACGTAATTTGCAAGAGGGAAGGAAATCAGAGGTGGGGGTAAATATTTTGAAACTTACGGCGAGTAAGGGGAAATTACGGGTGACTTTGGAATTTCTGGGAACCGCCATCGAATAGACACAGCGCCTCGCACCATTGGAAAGAACGGGAAGATTTGATTCTTTTGGTCTGCGACTGAGAAAATTTCAGAAAAGAAAGGTTTCTCTATTTTAGCTAGCCGAGCAACGTTGAGGCAAGTGCGAGGGACTTCAGCCTCCTAGCATATTAAATGTGAGCGTTAATGCAGATATTTTCGCTTTTTAAGCTGCTTTCAGGTTGATTATTCATCTAAAATGTAGCGGAATCTTTTTCTGTTACTTAGATTTTGGCATTATCTTTTTGTCATATAAATGCTTTTCTATTAAATATTACCATGCTTAAATAGACAATAGAAATATCTCAACATCGAAAATATTTTTTTTATTTCCTACCCTAATTTAAGCGATACCTTTTCCGGAGAGTTTCATTGGAAATATATTAATTTCATTGAAGTTATTCGCTCTGTTATAAAAATGAATTTCTACTGAATTACTTGATTCGTAAAAGATACTAATTTTATAATTAGTTTATTGCGGTTATTTACGAATTCAGCGTTGTGAATGGCAAATATCCCCATTATATATTTATATCCTCGAGGAATTCGAATGTGGAAACGTAAGAATAAGGAATCTACCATTCCCGATGAATATCGGAAGAAATGAAATACGGAGGATTTCTTTGAATAATATAATATTCAGTGATATCTCCTTCAACCTCTATCGCGCTCTGCAGTCGCCGTCCCATCGAATCTACCAGGTTTTTGAATAAATCTGGACGCCGCGCAGGAGAGGTCCAGATATCCCTGATGTGCTGCTCCAAGGACGCAGGAGTGCGCTGGCTATCTGCCGTCCACTCTTGAGTGATAATTCTCCATAAATTTTCAATGGGATTGAAATCTGGGGAACGTGCAGACCAAGGAAGAACTTTTAGATTGTGATGATTATTTAAAAAATCTTTGGTAGCGCGTGCCGTATGCACAGGACTTTTGTCATGGGCAAAACACTACTTCGCCTTCTGGGAAGATTTTGTCAGCGTATGACAGAAGATTATCCAGCGTAGAGCAGCCCGATTCGTTTACGGGGATTTCATGTTTGATAGCAGCGTTACGGCAATGATGGAGTCCCTCGGTTGGAGTTCACTACAGATGAGAAGATCTGAATATCGTCGGAAACTTTTCGAAACGTTCATTCGTTCAGAATTTGTAGACGTAGTAATTGAAATGTCAGTGCCAGTAAGGAGCGAACGCGACTTCCGAGAGGCATCGATGAAGCGTTTTAGGGAAGTAATCGCAAGGACGGATAGTTACTTTTGGTCGTTTTATCCACAGGCTATTAGAGATGCTAATAGGGATGAATGAATAATGGTGGTAAATAACACCCCCTGCCATACACCTCTGGCGGCTCGCGGGGTATATATCTTATTCCAAAATTATCTTCTAATATAGTGCAATAATCCCTCGCCGTCATTCTCTGAGGTGTTTTCACAAGAGACCCTGGTCCAGCTGCAGTCATTGCGCCCCAAAAGCTAAGGTTAATATGCCTTTACCTCTCTGTTCTAATCATATGCTGCTGGTGGTATCTATAGAAATACAAAATATTTAGGTAAGAATTTTCAACAATTGCCCGAAACATAGATAGAAGTGTAGCAAATCATAAAAAATGAAAAATTATTAAAATAGAAATTGCTTCATACCTTGTCCCTCGAGGTCGCCATAATTTTATCTGGCCTTTTTCATCACTTCTAAACGTTTTTTCGTCAGAAAATATCGTGAGGTCCCAGAAAGCCTCGTTCATTTCGGCATATTCTTCCGCAAATGAGAGACGTGATATTTTATGCTCCCTGGTGAGCCGTGGCTTCTGACAAGGTATGTGGTGGCGCAGACCAGCCTCAACCACCCTTCTTCTGTAAAAAGGTCCAGTAGCTGCAACCCAAACGCAATTCTCTCTGAACTGAATCCAATGCACCCCTTGTCCCGCTCAAATGATTATTATAATGAAACAACAATTCTTAGTCCATTGTTTCCTCCTCCTTGCTGAATCCTCGACCTGCTGTTCCTGTGATTTGATTCTGTTTTCATTTCCCCCAACAAAGCGCATCTTTTCGTGTGCATATTGGGTGGAATTTCACTAATAATCAGAAGGAAATGCAGCACACAGACAATGTAAAGTGTTTTAAAGTCATTCATTGTAATTTTTCCGGAACGATAAACTACGTCCAAGTAGTTCCAATATTCAATAACTAGTCTTGAATTTGTTATTAAAGATTAAATATCCCATATCCAATAGAAAACTTTAATTTTAAGATCGAATGGTTTCATCGCCAAGAAAAGAAATCTCAACAAAGTGTTTAAGTTTAATCAAGAACATAGAGCAATATTTAGTTATTTATAAGTATTTGTCAACAATAATTGTTGTGCTTATCGATAGAACCTTGGCGTTGTAATATTTAATTTTTCTATTCCAATACCTTGATCTTCAATGTTACATTTCCTGTTCCCCATTTCTATCCAAAAGGTCCAGAAGTTTCACTCTTCTTCTTCTACTCTTTAACTTCTATTCGCCTCTGCTTTTACTGCAGCTTAAATACTTTTTCATACGTTAAGAAGTGTCCAACACTATTCCTTTGCCCCTTTTAAAATTTCATTTCGACGCCCATTTTCCAAATGCTGAAAAATCTCCTTTCATCTTACTTTTCAACTCTATCACATCTCAAACGTCTCCATTCTCTTTCTGTCAGTTTTCCTTGTCGTCTACCCCTCCGATCTATGTAGAAATATACTAAACAGAAATTTGTATCAATCTCTTTCTTATTCTCACCTCTTGCTTTTCAACAAAATTTTCATTCTTCTGAATAATTTCTTCGACATCCCCATTCTTTCTTAACTATCTATCTCACAATCCAAATTACTATCGCCCACACTGCTAATATATTTGTTCCCACTCTACCCAGAGTTAATTTTCTCTTTATTCTTCTCCTTCTTTTCCAATTAATCCAATTTTAGCGATATTTATTAATGTTATCCAATAACCATTTTTACATTTCAGAATCTTCGGTAAACAGAAGAAAACCACCTACAAGCTTAACACAATTTATCGGTTTGTCTCCTTCCTTTTCTTTTAAATTTTTCTCTATCATTTTCATCAAGAAAATGAAAAAAAATCATGTGAGTGAACACACCTTGGCCTCACTTATTTGATGACTCTACATCATTCGATGCAAAGCACCCAATCTCACCGTCACTCGTTAGTTAGTATAATTTTTTTCAATCTATCTTTCTCCTCATTTACCTGTATCTCTCCTGTGAACAGGATTCTTGATAAATACCTTAATTGTCCATTATACGTAACTTGCCGTCATATACCACTCAGGCAAGGCAATGCCATTGAAGGCAATGGAGACTATTGTCGCTTAAGATGCTTTTCAGAAGACCCAATGATAACCACACTATATAAGCGGGATATGACAACCTCAATCTTGCAACGTTGGAAAATAAAAGGGGAAAGGTTTTATTGGCAATGATGTTTAAATATTTACTCTAAACCTCAAACCGAAGAGAGTTATTCTTTATTTTGCTTTGTTTTTCTCAGATAACTGGTTGTCATCTTGTTATATTATTAACATTGGTCTTCTTTTTGAACAAAGAGTGCGCCTTCCGCTGTTATTTCAATCTGGCTATTTCACTCTACAATGAACAAATGTTTATTTGATAGAAAATTTGGGAATAGGCACGAATATTTTAGCTGCAATGCTATCGCAACTCTCGTGAGAGGCCATCACAATGCAAGATTTCTCCGATACTATGCATAACAGCACACAAAACAGTGCAATGCAATGCCACTCCGATTTGTTTAAAACAAGGGATTGGGACGAAAGGAAACCCCGCTTAGCAACTGTTCAGCCTTGAGACGAGAATGATGATCTCACAGAGATTCACGATTGAGATGAAAATTGCTCTGTTTTCCACATCTTATTTTTCGCAAAATTAGTAATCCCAAACAAGAGCAAAGATAAGTAACATAGAACAGATAAAATAAGTAAAATAGAATATAACAGGTATTCTATTACTATAAGGAAGAGGCACGAGAGGAGTGCGGTGGATGGCGATACAGATGAATTAATCAATGTTCTATCAAAGGTTATGGAAGGTGGGCTTGGCGGGATGCGGCTCATTTGGGAGAAATCCATCTTATAAGCAGTTAACGTCTTACGCAATTTTTTACCATGTGATGCGTGTGATAGAGACCAGAATGTAAAGAGAGATAGATCCTAAGCTTGATTGTTTCAAACGGATTTGACTGTAAATTCATAGATGGATACTTCTACGGATATATTCATACCTAAATAGGATTCTATCTCCGAGCCTAAATCAAAATCGTCATTGACCCAGCGTTTTTATTTGACATACATGAGACCCTAGGAAAAAGGGGATATGGATCCTTCCTAGATTAGATCAATCACAGACCCCAAAAATCCCAGTTTTTCCAATAAGAATATATTTTTGGGTGTTTTAGAAACTTTTGAGATACTTCACTTAAAGATTGAAAATTTAAAATCAACATTTCGTTAGTGAATGTGGTTCTTTATAGTATGCTACAGAGATTCCTTCCAAAATTTACTGGGTTCGAAGCTAAGTACGTGGAAAATTCTTCCGTAATCTGTATTGCAGCGATTTTTTAGCAGTTCCCGAAAAAACAGATTGCTAGAACCAAACTTTTTAATAGGACTCGTGCCTAATTATTAGCCCATAGTTGAACAAGTTGATCTAGGGTTCGATGTCTGTGCGCATTAAATATTCTTCCATAAGAAATCTACTGTGAGCTCTGGACGGTAGGTAGTTTTCTTCTGTTTACCGAAGATTCTGCAACGTTAATATGGTTATTGGATAACATTAATAAATATCGCTAAAATTGGATTGAATATAAACAAAGGCAAAACCAAGACGAAGAAGATATAAGGAGAAAAATAAAAATAAAATTAACGCTGGGTAGAGAGGGTACAAATACCTCGGAAGTGTGCGCAATAGTAATTTGGATTGTGAGATAGCTAGTTAATAAAGAATGGAAATGGCGAAGAAATCATTCAGAAGAATGAAAATTTTGTTGAAAAGCAAGATAGAGGTGAGAATAAGAAAGAGATTGATACAAATTTCTGTATAGTGTGATTTTATATGGATCGGAAGTGTAGACGACAAGGAAAACTGACAGAAAGAGAATGGAGACGTTTTAGATGTGATTGTAAAGAAAGATGAAAGGAAATTTTTCAGCATTTAGAAAAAGGGCGTCGAAAAAAAATTAAAAAGGGGCAAAGGAATAGTGTTGGAGACTTCTTAACGTATAAAAAAACTATTTAAACTGCATTAAAAGCAGTGGCAAAAAGAAGTTAAAAAGTATAAAAAGAAGGGCAAAATTTCTGGACCTTTTGGATGGAAATAGGGAACAGGAAATGCAATATTGAAGAGCAAAGTAGCGGAATAGAAAAAGAAAATATTACAATGCCAAGGTTCTATCGATAGGCACAACAATTATTGTTGACGAATACTTATAAATAACTATATATTGCTCTAGACCATATATATAGAATATCAATGGCTACCATGATGGAAAACAATATGCACATGTTTTAAAAAATGTTATGCAGCCGTCGGTTAATATTTTAATCCTACCATTCAAAAATTCTTATCTTTGGAGCGAAAGGTTATGAAAAATGAAGGAAAATGTAGAAAGGTTTTCAATTTGATATAACTACTACAAAAGTAATTTAATGACAGAAGATACATTACAAGCCAGTATTGTATTTTCATTTAAAACTATCCGTTTCCGTATATCTTCTTAGTTTTAATTTTATCGATGTTATGTAAATACAGGCCTGTGCTATGAAAAATTCTTATTACAAGCGGCTTCAATAGGTCATAAGTATCTACCGTTCAGTCATCAGTTTGTTACTGGTCTATAAACACAAAATAATTCAGGATATGCAAATTGTTCATTATTATGAATTATTTAATTTATACGATTAATCATGCTAAATTTTAATTTAATACCCTTCGCATACGTATGAAACATATAAAATTATATTAGGAAGTTATATGCTCATTCCAAATTTGTCGTAGGATATCCAAAAAAATATCCTGATACCGACTATTACTTAAAACGCACTAATCAGTACTGGATAATGAGTGCTATTAGAAATCTATTTTCGAAAAATCGTTTTCTTTCGGACCACCCTTGACCCTTCTTTCTGTGCAGAGAGGCATATCCTTGGGCTGCGATAGCTCTAAACTGTAGGTCGTCGGGACCTCGCAACTGGAACTGGACTGGGGCACTGGAAAATCTTCTGCTATCAATTTATGTTAAATTCAAACATCAACCATTTAAGACCATACAAATAAACTAATGCAATTATAAATATCTTCCCTGTAAGATTTCTTTCAAAACTTTTGTAAGAAATCAACAAAGGACAACAACAAATCTTAGTTACCTAAAATTTCATACATATCATCGATATTTACATCTGCTTTTACACGCCTTGTTTCATTCTTCATTTGTCTACTCGTTTGCCCTCTCATTGGTTGAGATTAAGCACGTGACCGTCACTTTCGGAAATGCTCGGATGTTTACCCTTAAAGTGGGTGGGGGCAGTCGGTTTGGTAGATTTCTGCCCGACGATGCTACAGAATAGGATTTAGAGGCGGAGTCGGTGAGAGATCACGATTTCCTCTCCAGTCGGTTGGATTTGAAATCGAACCAACTACTTCCAAACCATAGAGTAAGGATGGGGTAGAGTGCTGGACAGGCTGCGCAGTAGCCGAGCCGATGTTACAGCATTAAACCACGTGACTTTTCCGTTTTCTAGCGGCAATTCAAATGCGCTGTGGAGTTTCACCTTGAAAAATCGAGTTTTTAAGTAACTCTGAACTACGTAGTTAATGCGTATATTATTTTAATAGATAGTAGAGTTTCCACTTAAAGTTTTCTTATTATAATAATCAACGTCGGGTATATATTCATCATTGTTTAAGAATATTTAGATACCTCTCGTCGAGTTCTTCGGAACGAGTATCAACTCATCAAGGTTTACTCGAGTAACAAGCAAGATAAATACAAAATAACAAAATTTCAAATAAATTCCCAGTTATCGTTGAGTTTTTCGCACATATCCGGAGGAAATTACGTTTAAGTGGAATATTAAGATACTTCTCGTCGAGTTCTTCAAAAAGAGAATCATTTCGACTAGGTTTACTCGGATTTTTATACTCGTTGATTTTTTTGAACATTTCTGGAAAAAATGACGTTTTAGTGTTGTTAAGTTTAAATTACACATATAGCTAGAGTAACGTTTAAAACTAAGGCAAACTTGGGTTTAAGTGGTCGAATATCACAGTTAACATTTTCTTTCATATTTAAACAATGTGGAACTTTCATGAATAATTTAATAGAAACGCACTCAATTTATTTCAACGAATGAAAGAAAAAGATACTTAACTTCCTCCATTCAAAAGTTACGAGTCTTCAAAACGAGACAGGTTCGTCGATTTTTGCAAATATTTGTAAATTGAATAAATTGGAAACTGTACCTTGATATGCCTCCGGTTGAATCAACTACTGGTATAGGTATAGCTCCAAATAAAGGAAATGATTTAGAATGGAATGAAATCACAGTGGGATTTTTCTGATATTTAATAATCACTTCTTTAACAAAGTTTTAGGAAACATCCTCCTGCCACATCACTGACAACTTCTCACATTTAGAATTCGTTCATATTTAAGTATCATTATTTAGATATAAATTATAAATTAATACATATTAAATTCTATGTTATTAGGCCGGACTTCGTGGAAAGCCATAATAAGAAATAAATAAGGCACTTCGTAATTTCCACACTGTTATTTATTTAAAAACGACCGGTTTCGGCTAACGCCACCCTCAGGTTTCATTTCTTAGTAATACATATTTTAAAAACAATACAGCTATGTTTACGGAAGGTAAGTGTAAGACAAAGATTCAGAAAGTTTAATTTTACGCAACAGGCCATCTCTCCATCCGAGATCTTTTTCACAGATGCTTCTAAAACAAGACATGTAAAGGAGTCCATTTCTCTGCTACGTGATACTTCACATTACTACATGTTGTAATTGAATTTAAATTAATTTCAGTTGAAGTTCATTAGTTTATATTTCCTGGCATTGCATTGTAACTTACTTTTAAGAAGACATACGTGCAATTTTGTAAGGTTAACTTGTAAGGTTAATGCGGTGTAATCTCTAAGGTTTCTAATTGCTTGACAAATATTACAATTGGAAGCAAATAAAGGGATGTTTGATATAAGAATTTTTGGCAAGTTATTTATGTAAATTAAAATAATTTTATGCAAAATAACGTTATGTAGGGTTCCAGGAAAGTTTTCCATTTTCCAGTTTTACCCAAGAACTGGAAATGAACCATTCCCTTAACTTTTTGGACCTTACCATATCCTTTAGCAGCCCTAATCTCCATTTCTCTATTTACCGTAAACCTACCTACACAGATCAGGTTATTCCTTTCCAATCCAACCACCATTACTCCCATAAGCTCTCCGCCTTCCACTCCCTCATTAATCGTTTGGTCTCTATTCCCCTTTCGAAGGACAGTTTTAATATTGAGTTGTCTACCATTAAATATATTGCCGAGAAAAATGGTTTTCACCAGAATTTAATTAACAAACTTTTAGTACGGAAACATAGGAAACTAGCCTTAAATAAAATTTTCAAAAAAGTCGACGAAGATGTTAATCAGAAATGGGTAAAATTAACCTTTTTAAATAGTTTGTCCGAAAAGATCGGTAACCTCCTTCCAAAAGAAAAAAATGAGGCCATCATTTAAAACACGTTTCAACCTTCAGAAAATACTTTGCAATGGCAAAGACAAATTTGATCGGTTAAAAAAATCAGGTATTTATCGGCTCGAATGTAACGATTGTGAAGGGGTATATATCGGGCAAACTAGGCGCAATTTCTCCATCAGAGCCAACGAACATAAAAGATGTTTTAGTAATCAAGCAACTTATTCGCATTTTGCCAAGCACCTTCTGGAGAACAACCATTCCTCGGACTTTAAACCCCAAATCCTACATTTCTCCAACAGAGGCCAGAGACTCAATTTCCTGGAACAATTCGAAATACTTTCTCATATCAATTCCGCGAAATTTTCTGTTGTCAATGAGCACCTTTTCCCTTCCCACTCCCCACTGATTCAATGCATCCTACCACCCACAGATACGGTTCCTCTACCTGCACTTCCAAGTTCTTACCCTTAATGTCTCCACCTCCCTTCCCTTGTTCACCTTTCCTATTTCATGGTTTTTCCGCTAGTCTTCCCTTTGTATATATATATGGTTACGGTTATTGCTTATTCACCTGATGATGGCGATTACTCGTTGAAACCTGGTCGCGTTTTTAAAATAAATCTGTGGAAAAAGTACAAGCCTTTCCTCACTTCTACCTTTCTCCTCAAGCTGAGAATCCATAGTTTTCTCCTTTCATGATCTACTGGGAAGCTATAAAGTCAATATTAATAATTACAAATAATGAGAAAAGCCTGCGACACTTTAATATACTCGAGCGCTCCAATGAACTCGATTCAAGCAATAATATTGAATATGCACCGAAGGGAATAATATTCCTAAACGGAAAAACAAAGTTTATCTTGTTATAATCATCGACAAACAAGAATAAACCGTAAAAACTGCTATATTCCATTTTTGTCACATGGAATACTCTGTAGTAATAGCCGCAATCGCCTATTTGCAAGCTACTTCATTACCTTATTACATAATCTGTAAATGGCAAATTAAAGTTAAATGATAAGAAAACAATTCTAAATAAGTATTAAAATCACCATAAACACAAAACTTACGAGTTAAAAGTGATTTCTTTAACGTAATTTTCCTTGCAGTTCCATGCGCAGGATTTCAAAACCATGATTCCCAAGTCCTTTAATCTTTTACGGTTAATTTTCATCCAGATACCGAAAATAAATATTGAGTTACATTAGCCAGACTATAGAGCATCTAAATAAACTCGAATTCAGAGCATCAGCTGTCCGTAAAGGACATAAATACTTAAAAAACCAACTTGAGTACACGAATTTCTCACTTAACTTACCGGCGAGATTTCCGAAAGCGGACCAAAGTCACGTGGTCTCCTACATTCAATCCTGTAACATGCGCAGAACGCAACACGCGCTCTACCCCATCCTTACTCTTTGTTCCAAACCGACAAGTTACATAATATGGCCCCAGGGCACATTAGCCTTAGCTTTTGGGGCGCAATGACTGCAGCAGGACCCAGGCCACTCGTGAAAACACCTCAGAGAATGACGGCGAGGGATTATTGCAAAATATTGGAAGATAATCTTCTGCCATACCCCAACAAAATCGTCCCAGAAGGCGAAGAAGTGTTTTTTGTCCATGACAATTGTCCTGTGCATACGGCACGCGCTACCAAAGATTATTTAAATAATCATCCTAATATAAGAGTTCTTCCTTGGCCTGCACGTTCCCCTGATTTCAACCCCATTGAGAATTTATGGGGAATTATCATGCAAGAGTGGACGGCAGATAGCCAGCGCACTCCTGCGTCTTTGGAGCAGCACATCAGGGATATCTGGACCTCTCTTGAGCGGCGTCCAGGTTTATTCAAAAACTTGGTTGATTCAATGGGACGGCGACTGCAGAGCGCAATAGAGGTTGACGGAGATATCACCGAATATTAAATTATTCAAAGAAATCTTCCGTATTTCATTCATTCCGATATTCATCGGGAATGATAGATCCCTTATTCTTACATTTCCACATTCAAATTCCTCGTGGATATAAATATATAATGGGGATATTTGCCATTCACAACGCCGAAATTCGTAATTAACCGCAATAAACTAATTATAAAATTAGTATTTTTTACGAATCAAGCAATTCAGTAGAAATTCATTTTAATAACAGAGCGAATGACGTCAATGAAATTAATATATTTCCAATGAAACTCCCCG
This sequence comes from Sympetrum striolatum, assembly GCA_947579665.1. Taxonomy (NCBI): domain Eukaryota; kingdom Metazoa; phylum Arthropoda; class Insecta; order Odonata; family Libellulidae; genus Sympetrum; species Sympetrum striolatum. The sequence continues at coordinate 1,203,102 of OX388344.1, forward strand.
GAAAAGGTATCGATTAAATTGGGGTAGGAAATAAAAAAATATTTTGAGATATTTCTATTGTCTATTTAACCATGGTAATATTTAATAGAAAAGCATTTATATGACAAAAAGATAAAGCCAAAATCAAAGTAACAGAAAAAGATTCCGCTACATTTTAGATGAATATTCAACCTGAAAGCAGCTTAAAAAGCGAAAATATCTGCATTAACGCTCACATTTAATATGCTAGAAGGTTGAAGTCCCTCGAACTTGCCTAAACGTTGCTCGTCTACCTAAAATAGAGAAACCTTTCTTTTCGGCGAATTTTCTCAGTCGCAGACCAAAAGAATCAAATTTTCCTGTTCTTTCCAATGGTGCGTGGCGCTGTGTCTATTCGAGTGCGGTTCCCAGAGATTCCAAAGTTACCCGCAATTTTCCCTTACTCGCCGTTAGTTCCAAAACATTTACCCCTACCTCTGTTTTCCTTCCCTCCTGCAAATTACGTAGTACCAACATACATTTTAAGTGGACGCTTTGGGCGCTAGAGGAGCGACAGGACATGTCCACAGACTTACGCAAACCACTGTACAGCTAACAGCAAAAAAAAGTTACCACCCCTGACCCACCAAGAAAAACTAAGTCCAAATTTAGGGCCGGCGAGCCTTTCTCTCGAGAAGAGAGGGAGAGAAAAGAAAGGACATAGTCCGTTACGCTAGCTCTGCTCTCGCGTTTGGATGGAGAATTTTCGTTATTTATATAAATATCATTTATTAGTATTCATTATCTGCCACAGCATTTTATGTGTTAACGCGTACTGTTGTATTTGACGACGATCAACTGGAAAATAACTAAATAAATTAATTGAATTGAATGCAGCAATCAAAGTAACTCTCACTTTGCTTTTCGATAACGGATTATTAAATCATTTCCAAAACAATACAAATGAATTTAACTGAATACAACATTCGGCATCAAATTAACTCACATTTCGTTTTTCCAAAATTGATCATTTAAATCACTTTCAACGATTGATTATGCTCATCAATGTGAACAAAACCAGCAACTTTTCTCTTCTTCTTAATTTCAAATAGGCCACAACGCAGGATCTTGGACTCAACTATGGCATTTTTCGTCAGGGGGACCGGTTGTTTATACTCACAAAATTACAAAGATTTTCGTGTATCTCGTGTAAAATCTCGAAAATTCAATTCGAAAACAATAATACACGACCAGAATAAGGTTTTTTATCCATTCTCTTTGCTATTGGTTCTTACTTCAATGTCATGTTACCATTGTTTTTAATTTAATTTTGCAAAAGAAATGAAGCCTGCTGCGATAAAAATGAACTTTACGTACATTTCTTACGGAAATGCTTTGACTCGTCTAGGATCGAAGCAAGGACGAAGTGTCACCATTTTTTACAATAGAAACACTTTCGTATTTCATATTTCGTATATATATTTGAATGCAATGTTCTGTAAAAATTTCAAGGCAATCGACCGAGTGGTTTTCGAGTTTTGCGGCCACAGACACACGCAGGCGCAATTTTTATATATAAGATATCTGCATAATTCGGTGGATTACTATAATTTGATTGCTTTTACAAAACTTTCGTTTAACTTTCCCAATTTAAAAGCGTTCTATTATCAAGAGAAATAACTAAGGTATAAACACAAGGAAATAAAAGTTCCACAACTTCCACACAAAAAGTCGTGTAACTTTGACGAAGTTGTTTATTTCCTTATGTTTAGTTACCTATGAAGTTCCTCAAAGTTAAAGCTCATCCGATTGATTTAAATAAGGAATATTTTTTTCTAGATTACTGTATCCCGTTAATCTCATGACTCCTATAGACTGTGTATTCTATGACTTTGTAAAATTAAATTATCCTTATAACAACACCGTAGAAAATTTACACAATTAGCTTCGACACTTACTAGCACCATCTTCAATATTTACATACATACGCGATCCTCCATATGGCGTGTGCCTGGAAAAAGAAGAAAAAATAAGATGGAACAAAAGTGTGACCTGCAGGTGAAAGGGTAGAATTCCTGGAAAACTGTTAAACAGGACAAAACGAAATAGGTGGGGGAGAAGGGCAAGATTTCCTTCCGTTGCCAAAGGGGAATGGAAAGGAAAAACTTTCTCGTTGGGAGAAGAGGATTTGAGTTGCAATTTGCTTGATTCATTTTGATGTTATCTAAAATAATATGTCCGCTAGCCTTCTGTGATATATGTATAATTTTTAGCTCGCAATTAGAAGAATGACTCGAAGAATTAAATCTCTCATAAAGTGGGACTGCAGAGCATCAGATTTGATATTTTGTATGTTCTACAGCCTATAACTTACGAGATCTCACTGTTTATCTGATGTGGATTGAAATAAAATAATCATAAATCACTTGATGAAACCACTGTCCTAAAAATTGGATCCATGGATTCCTTATCGTTTCAAAGTAATGGCTTCCAGTAAATGCTGTAGTAAATGGCCAGCGGTAGACGTCCTTTTGGTAAAATTATCGAAACATTATTTCTCAAAAGTTACTCCTCGTATTTTTAGCTATTTACTGATCCACCAATCAACTCCGAAGTGTATTAGAATTTATTTCGAAGTTATAAGTAATTTAAGAAGACCATCTTTTATTTTATCAGTTATGAAAAATGATAAGAGCACTATCCGTAGAATTGTCACTTTTGCATGACAATGGGTTAATCGACCTCTAACCAAATTTAAGACTTAGCTAGGGGTATTACTTATTAATACTCGACGCAGGATAAGCAAGTAATTGCGTGTGTGTTACAGTAATGACGATTATAATTGAGTTTAAATACGTATTTAAATGACATCCTTATTTTTTATTTTATAAACCAGGTGAGATATACTAGCAAATTTTATAAGTGAATCAAGATGAGTTTAACGTTTTGGCTATCATCAACACTGAGAGAAAAAATGTATTCACTTGCTTTTGGTGGTTTTTTATATCAATTTTAAAGGTTTTTAAAATCTACGAAACTAATAACTGTGTCTATCTTTTAATGGAATAAAAGAATTGAAAACCTTATACATCCAATGATAGTAATAAAAAAGAACCAAAGGAACGCTAGTTTACGCAAATAGCTATCTCTTAAATTTTCCCGTTTTGTTGTTGATTAATTTGTAAGGATGTCCCAAAGGTTTATGAAAAACATTGGTTAGAAGAAATAGCGAAAAAGGCCTGAAAAGTTGAATGTAAATATTGAGAACGTAATATTGGAATTGGCATTTTACGAAGCTTAAGTTTCTAAGGAGTGATCTTTCTATGGTTAATACATGTTTAATTCTACTGCTGAAAGCAGAGACGGTCCGAGACATGGGCAGTCTGGGAGACCGTTCCAAGTGTTTGTGTGCTCTTCTCAGATCCCTTGAAGATTCTCAATGATAAACTTATACGCGTAGCTTACGGAATTTAAACGATTACACCCGGTCACAATATTTAGTTAAACTTTCTTTTATCCATTAAGGGGAACTAGTTCTAAACGTCTGCCTGCCCAGAATATCAATAATCTTCAGATTACCCCTTCCCGATGATTGGAAACAATTCCTTCGCAATGGATGCAGATTTCTTTGGTTCAAGTTCTCTGAATAATTTCCTTATAGTCAAATTGATTGAAGAAGCCGTTACTTTGTGAAACAGAGTTAAATAAGAAATTGTGAATCTTTGTCCTTAGTTATTTCCGCCATTTCTTATAGTCGTTGAGCAATGACTATATTTTTACGGAGATTACATTTAGTAAAACTACTAAATCAGGCGTAATCAATTTGAGTTGCCCTTACATCGGTAACAGCCGTTTAATAATTAAAATTTAGGCTTCGTATTTTCCCTTTCCTTTATTTAATGAGAGGCCAGTTAAGTCCATCAGCCATTATCAGATACAGCACTAGAAATACTGACATCTCATACTTATTACCCATAATTACTCTTAAATAAGATGGGTAAAGCTTCCCTTCTGGGGAAATATTTCTTATTGTCAGGAGAATCTATTACTGCTGAATCTTAATGCTGGTTTCATGGGCCTCGCCTATTCTTCCTTAAAACTTCTTGGTTTAAAGATAAGGAAGACATTTACGATATCTTGAAGGTGCAGAAATTTAAATGTGTGAATTGCTCGACATTTATGTAGGATTAACTGGCGGAAGCTCTAATTATATGCATAAATGTATGCAAATTGTATGCATATTCTTATATGCCTACGTGATTATATCCTACTAATTTTCGAAGCAAAATAAATTTACAGTGATAATAAATAATTTCGACTATGATAGGTCTATTGTTAATGGTTTATGAATTTTGGATGTAAATGAACGATTTAGAAGTAAGTTCACATAACACCAAATGCAGTAGGTAAGGAAAATGAAACTTGAAAACTGCCACAAAAATGGGAACTTTTTCGAATGGTTGATCTCATTTACATTCTCTCTGGCTGAACCATTGCAAAAATATTTTTCCGGTCACCTTCTTACCTGCATTATTTTGTCTTAAAATGGCTTACATAGTTTTCTCAATCTTGTAATTGAACCATTTTCTCAATCTTATAAACAGCCTACATCCCAGGATCTGTGCACATCACTTCTGAGCCTGTTTACCAAATTATCTTTACATTTTTTAGATGTATTGCCTTAGTGTTGAAGAGAATCAGCATTCTCTTCTTAGTAAGCATAAAATTTTCCGTATCCCCATTGTTTATTTTCCTATCATCGTCTCCATGCTTTATGTAAAAATATACACGTAATTAACTGTAACACCATTCATATTCCTTCATTGACGAACTTTTCATTATATTTCCGTCCACATCTAAGAATGGCATTTTCAAGCAATTTTCTATCTCACACAAATACCCTAAAAGATGCGTCGAATTTTAGTCGGGCTGAAAAAGTAACCTGTCACCACTGCATGGAAGACCCTTTTTCTTTCCTCTCTCACCCCCACGGAGAAGCTTCCTTTGTTTCGTCAAGAAGGCCGGTATGAATGGCACTCATATACCGTTATGTAGACGAAAACAAGGAGAGCAGAAATAGCACCAAAGGGGACTGACCGCTGAAATCCGTAGTAGCAGATTTAAATTTATTATTCATGCATGAGTGCATATTGTGTATATTTAAAAAATGGAGTTGTTATGTCTAAAATTGTTGGCTCATACCTTTTTCCAATGTTGAAATTATTAATCGTTTTAGCATTCAAACATTTATTACGGAGAAGGTGTAAATGAAAGGAATTAAATAATTAGAAGTATAGTATTCAATTCTTTTGGTGCTTGACTCGACTCTGCACGACTAGTTCTTCTGATTTAATTATTCAAAAGAAATGCTCGCACATACAATATAAAGCGGTTTGTTAAAAGACTACAGGTTCGATAGTAGTAAGTCCTAATCGACCGGAGCCCTCGGCTGAGTATCCTTCAAGAATATAACTCTGTATAGACAATTTGATATATTCCTTAGCTGTGATTTACATGATGAAATACGCGACAACATGACCCTATTCTCAACGATTATGATTTTCGCAGCCTGATGGCGAAAAGATTATTGCGAGATTATAGCGAGGACAGATGGCCTATACTGGTATCATCTCAGATATAGTATAAAGTGTGCTACTATTTAAATTATTTAAATCAAAATTCCCTGCAAATGTAAATGGCGACCAAACCACGTGGGGACTTTCACAAATTTGTTTTCAATGAAAACTAGCAACTTATTTCCTATTTGAATTCCACTATCACATATCATTATTTTTAATAGCAGGTATTGTTTCATTATTACCCCATTTTTATTCTTATTACATTTTTTTAATTTCCCCTTCTTCCGTTGACCTAATTTACAGTAGTTCATATTCTCTTAATTATCGTATCATAATCTTTACGAAAACGTTCATCCTGCGGGCATGTGGAGCATTAACTGAAATAACCAATTTCATTCAAAATCTGCATTGATGGAATATTTTATGTTAGGAGGAGATATGAGCAGTCAAAGTAATTCATGTCCAATATTTTATGAAGAAGAGCGAATTACGCTTGAGATTCCAGCCGATTTAACGAAATACGAATTTAATTCTTTCATAATACAATACTGCTTCTACCGCAGCAAAAGCAATGACTTTCAGCAATTATTTATAAAATATATATCGTCACAAAAGCCTTCAAAACGTGCCAGGCATAAGGAGGAAGATGAAAAGCGCGCTCAAAACAGAGAATCTGAAAGACTCGCCCTTCTCGAGTTATGCTGGTTGCATCTTAGGTGGTAACTTTTTTATGCTGTTAGCTGTACTTAAGAATCTTCTGGTTCCGTGTGTTTCGAATTTTCGCACGTGAGCGTTCTGTTTTTCAGTTGGTCCATTCAAAACATTCAACGCCATCACCTCCTTTTCTTCCTTGTAAGTTTATTCATTAAATTAGCCAACTTCTTATGTCTGTGTCTTCTGTTTTTTACCTTCAATTCCATCCTCAACTTTTACCAATCTGTCTCCTCAATATCTGGGCATTTTCTTAATCTCTTCAATTAAAACCCAACCATGTACAGCACCTCCGTCTTTCAACCCAACTTACTTTTTCCATTCTACGCCAAACCCACATTTCCGGAGGCCTCCAAACGTTTGACTTCTTCCTTTCAGAACGTCCACTATTCATACCGTTAAAGTAGCACACTCCAATTAGGAATTCATCTATTATTTTTCTTTACCAAGATTTCATCAATTCATTTCGCTCCATGAAAACTTCCTTGGTCAATTATTTTGCTACCCTCTTCCTTGCATCTTCCAAATAAAAGAGTACTTCCCAAGTAAGAAAATGTATCCACCTGCTCTAGTTTTTCCCCATCTACCCTAATAGTTAACTTAGCTTTCTTTCCCTTAGTGAGCAACAGAACTTTACTTACGTTAATTTTCACTCCAAACTCCCTTGCTTTATTGTTAGGAGCACTTACTGATGTTTGCAAGCCCTTTAAGGAATCCCACACAATAGCTTCATCGTCTGCATACCTCACAGACCTCGTCTATTTCTTCCCAGGCTTCTTTCACCATTTCCTCTGCATATATAGTAAAAAGTGACATGGGACACCCTTGTCTAACCACCCTTCCCACATCCGTATCTTTCCAGTCCAACCATATTTTCTTTAATATCTCCTTTAGTTTAAGACAATGTTTATCTTGCTTAAACCTTCTACAATTTAACTTGTGATTTAATTTTTCTACTTAAAATTTTTACTAATTATCCCTTTTCGATGCGAATCTTCTATCCTATTGGTTGTGTATTTAATTTTTTTGAATGTTTTTCTCTTTTCTTATCTTTTTAGCTATTACTATCGGTAGGTTTGCGCAGGTTTTTGACACCACTTTCCCCTTCCTTGTGGGTCTTTTCCTGCAGTGGATTTTTTTCCTAAGAATCTCTTAGGTTTTTTTACATCCACAATTGTTCTAATTATTTCTATTTCTTATTTTATAATTAATGACGATGGGTTAGATGGAAGAAGAGACTTTTAAGTCTCAGTCTCGCCTAAATAGAGACGATTTATTATTATTATTATTATCGTACTTGATCATCGAAGTATTAATTATCCATCTATTGTTTATAAAATTAACTACCTTGATGCATTTGCTAATATTCGCAAAATTGGGGAACAAAACATGGCGATAAATGCAGGGTACTTCTCTTTATTCAGCATTTTTTATGGCACACTTGTTAGTTAATTTAAACACCCTCTTCAGTAATTCCTGCGGACGTGAGAGGTTACGTTCCTCGATTGGGTTTTACCGCTTCGAAAGACAGAAAAATGTCGCACATTCAAATCTGGTGGCAAATTTATACACACAAACGTCATAATTTCCAATCTTCCATTTTGTAGAACCAACTAATTAACGACTATGGATCATCCTAACCCACAATTTTACCCGCCGCCAGAGTATGCGTAAATAAATCATTTAAAATAGAAACGTGTCTGATGATTTTTTTTTATGTGACTAAGTGACGTCATGACGCTATTTTCAAGTTGTCACGACTTTGAAGATAATAAATCGAAGGAAAAGTGTTGATGTTATTTTGCATATAAGGGCATGAACCAAGGGAAATTCCCAAGAAAAATGGACTTGAAAAAAGACTGACGGGGCCTGGAATCGAACTCGAGGTCTTCCTGTATCTGGGAGACTTAGCTTATCTTAGCTACTCGGCCAGAAGACGGTTAAATCAGCATTCCGGATAGAGGAATCCCGGGTTTATATATTTGGTAATGTTTAGTCATTTTCGACATATTCAGTAGTTTAATAGTACAGTGGAAGTAAGAGCATTATTTACTTGCTTTTGTAATCAGTGAATGCTAATGATATCGTCGTAAATTGAATTTGAACAAAGTAATTAATATTAACGATGAGATACGTTAAAATCGAAGCAATAAGGTATCTTCTTCATTCGATAATATTTAATGTATTTTCTTCTTTTGTCATTTTTAAAAGTGTTTTAGACTTAGAATTTTTACTACTTTTACCAAGTATTTGCTTGTATTTTTCTAATTCTTGTCTCATTTCGTATTATTGACGAGCTTTTATGAAGTCCTGTTCATGTTAATTTAATGCTAATATTCAACGTAAAAGTACACATTCTATTAATTATTCATATCCCCACCTGACATATATCCCTCCACCTACACCCCATCCGTTCAAACCACAACCTCTACCCCCTCCTCTTCCCCACCCACTCCCACCCCATCTACCCCACCCGCTCCCCTCCCACCCTCTACCCCACCCTCTACCCAACCCACTCCCCTCCCACCCTCTACCCAACCCGCTCCCCTCCCACCCTCTACCCGACCCTATACCCAACCCGCTCCCATCCCACACTCTAACCCACCCGCTCCCATCCCACCCTCCCACCCTCTACCCCACCCTCTACCCCACCCTCTACCCAACCCGCTCCCCTCCCACCCTCAACCCGACCCTATACCCAACCCGCTCCCATCCCACCCTCCCACCCTCTACCCCACCCTCTACCCCACCCTCTACCCAACCCGCTCCCCTCCCACCCTCTACCCGACCCTATACCCAACCCGCTCCCCTCCCACCCTCTACCCAACCCGCTCCCCTCCCACCCTCTACCCAAACCGCTCCCCTCCCACCCTCTACCCAACCCGCTCCCCTCCCACCCTCTACCCGACCCTATACCCAACCCGCTCCCCTCCCACCCTCTACCCAACCCGCTCCCCTCCCACCCTCTACCCAACCCGCTCCCCTCCCACCCTCTACCCAACCCGCTCCCCTCCCACCCTCTACCCAACCCGCTCCCCTCCCACCCTCTACCCAACCCGCTCCCCTCCCACCCTCTACCCAACCCGCTCCCCTCCCACCCTCTACCCAACCCGCTCCCCTCCCACCCTGTACCCGACCCTATACCCAACCCGCTCCCATCCCACCCTCTAACCCACCCGCTCCCCTCCCACCCTCTACCCGACCCTATACCCAACCCGCTACCATCCCACCCTCTAACCCACCCGCTCCCCTCCCACCCTCTATCCAACCCATTCCCCTCCCACCCTCTACCCGACCCTATACCCAACCCGCTCCCCTCCCACCCTCTACCCAACCCGCTCCCCTCCCACCCTCTACCCGACCCTATACCTAACCCACCCGCTACCCAACCCGCTCCCATCCCACCCTCTAACCCACCCGCTACCCTCCCACCCTCTACCCCACCCTCTACCCAACCCGCTCCCCTTCCACCCTCTACCCCACCCTCTACCCAACCCGCTCCCATCCCACCCTCTAGCCCACCCACTCCCACCCCACCCTCTAACCCAACCGCTCCCATCCCTCCCTCTAAGCTCCCTACTCCTTTCTCACCCGCTCCCATCCCTCACTCTAAGCTCCCTACTCCTTTCTCACCCGCTCCCATCCCTCACTCTAAGCTCCCTACTCCTTTCTCACCCGCTCCCATCCCTCCCTCTAAGCTCCCTACTCCTTTCCCACCCTCGAAAGCCAACCACCCTATCCCTCTCGCTATCCCTCTCGCTATCCCTCTCGCTATCCCGATCATTCCCACATTTCCTTGCCACTGCTTTACCTAGACCCTTACACCCATTCCCAACTTTATGGCCCATCGACTTCGAATCCTCTGCCCTTCCCAATACAATCCCTTTCTCTGTAACGCCCACTATGCACTCAGCTCCGCCCCTCTCCCAATCAGTTGCTTCCTTCCCTTCCTCTACCATAACCACCTCCCATCATTCATTCTTTATTCTTTCTTCTGATTTAGACAATAGGTACAATAGGGGTAATTGAATGTAAAGGTACAAAGTTCATAATTCATACATATCCCCGCCTTACACATTGTAATATGTCTATACATTCAGCAATAGTTGGTTTGGCTAAGGGCGCAATTTTTGTATATATTATATACATTTAAAGTCATGGAACACTATACAAATTCCTGCCTTACAAACTTGTATACTATACATAATTGAAAATATAGTTTGGCTCGGGTGAAAAATATTTTTTTTCACTTCTTGTTCATCTTCCAAATCAGACATCAGGACAAATATGGGTAATTCAAAGTAAGGGTACAGAATCTATAAATTATTCATATCCCTGCCTGACACATCGTAACAAATCTATACATTCTGCGATTGTTTGGTTAAGAGCGCAAAGATTTTTAAATCCATATTATATAAAAATCAGGTCATAGAACACTATGCAAATTCAGGCATTAAAAATATTTTAATATACATAATTGAAAATATATTTTGACTCGGAAGAAAAAAAAATGTAATTCACTTCTGAATCGTCTTCCGGGGTAGAGCGATGCTTTCGTGGTTTGGGGAGGACCTCAACTCTTTCTCGCCCCTGGATGCGCTGTGCAACTTCTTCCCTCTTCTTTCGCTTGGGCCGTGAAGTCTTTTTCCTGCTTTTTGAAGAGCACCATGAAGTCCTATGGAATGAAAATTAAGGAAATGAATCTTTAATTTCCTATCGAATTATTTTTTATGAATAGAAAAGTAAATATAAGCATAGTTCCAAGGAAAACAATAATATTAATACCTAGACTGTATCATTATATACACAGAAGTAGATTGAAAATTCAGCTATTCATTTCTACCTTTTATAATATATGTTTTAATTTGGCTTAACAATGCAAGGAAATATTGTTCTAGCAACCAAATAAAGAAATATGGTAATATAACAGCCAGTGGCGCAGCGAGGGGGGGGTTTTAGGGGTTCAAACCTCCCCCAAGAGTCAAGTCCTATGACTAGCTTTGTACTTTTATTTCTGCTGAAGAGTACAAAATCCCCCCCCCTCGCTAAGGGGGGGGTTATAACGCAAGTCTTACAGATACACTGCTTGTCATGTGTTTGCTTGATAAATTCAGCGAAAGCTTCGCGTACCCGTAAATATGGCTCCGATTTCAGTTAAGGTGATGTTTTCGGTAGCAGAGTAGGCCTAGATTCGACATCGATATCAATGGGACGCTATGATACGAGTGTTTCGTGCACAATGTTCAACGCGTGCACTTCTTAAGCCTACATTTTAGTTAGATAACTCACGCCATAAGATAAGATTCCCATGAGAAAAATTCGAAAGTTCTGATTTGTTTACTCCTCGAAAAATTACAAGGGAACATTCGAGAAGTAATTCGAAACTTGCACCCTGAAAACAGAGATTAAGATTACGTATGAGAGACAAACAGATTGATAAAACGCTCAGTTAGATCTTTTGCATGTTACTCTTTTAAGGGTGTGAATGCAAAACTAGGCTCGTGAGTGCTTTTGAGAAATTCACAGTGAACAGTTCGAAGCTTTAGTTTAGAAGAGAGAGTTTAGTAAGAAGAGAGTTTAGCTTGGATTTCACAAGGTACATACAGATGGTCATCCGAAAATTGTTTTCACAGTCCGCTTACAGCTCGAGGTCTCTATCGAAAAAAAACGTAAGTTAATTTCTGTGTTTTTTTTGTGAAATAATCATTATTATATGCATAAATTAGGATTGTCTTATTTCAGGGCTGTTATCAGAGGGCACATCTCAAGACGAGTTTAGCGACAGTTGCAAAGATACTTGTTCCTTTATTTTGCATTCTGGACGATTAAAAGTCTGCACAGTAGACTCTTCATTACTCGGGATGATAGAAAATATACTGATCTTTATTTTTTGAATTTGATGTATATTTACAAAAATTTTTCGCTAACCGAATTTCCATAGAAATTTGAAAATGTATTGGAGCAATAAAAGATATCAGTAAAAATTTATTTGCTATGATATTATTAATAATATACCATTTGGAAGCAAATCAGTCAGCTGAAAGGTATTCTGCGCGTAAGTTACGCACATATATATTGGAACTGTGACTTGATGACTGAATTAAATTTTATAAATTGTTAAAACTGTGACTTAAATTCTCTAGCTTCCTTTTCGATGCAGCCAATTTTTCTCTGGTAATAGAATCCAACGAATCTCATGACTTATCCTGTCAACCACGTGGTCATGCAATGCCCCTTCAAAATTTCAATTCATGAAATTTTTTTTTCTTTGAACACAGTGCGTAATACTGGGTTTGCGTCAGCTCTCTGCTGGTAATGCAACCTAACTATTAATTAGTCTAAATAATTTTAAGTTGACGACTTCATTCTTTCACCTTGGTATGTAACTTTAATTCTGCAAATTCAATTATAATATCAACAATAATCATGAGTATACTGTATTTTTTAATGCAGCCGAATTTTTCATGCTCGGTTTGTGACACATTTAATTGATTACTTTGCTAATACATAAATAACGAAATGAGACTTAATTGTAAGCCTACCAGAAAATTCTGATATAAATGATTTTTTAACAAAGCGAAACCATCTAATAAAAATTATATTTTGTTTCTTAGAAGAGGAGTTACTTTTAAAAACAAGGGATGAAGTCACTCCTAAGCAACCTGCTGACCTGCTAACGTCCGAAACCGGTCGCGGTATTAAAAAAACTTTTAAAGTGGAATTTTGCACAGTTCTTTCCACCCATTTATTAGTGGATATTACGTTTTATGTCCCTTGCCAAATAATCGTTACTAATTTTTTCCATCTCACGCTTGGCAACCTCTTGAAAGAAAGAACTCTCAAAGATTCGGGAAGTCTATATCTACAACACTAAAAAACTTCAGCATAGAACAAATGACTTTTTAATAGATATTGGACGTATTCAAACAAGAAATCCAAATAACACTTATGATAAGTTTCCAAAAGTTCGGTTATGTAAAATACTATGTTGGAAAGATTAATAAGTTGGCCATATAAGCGTTAAATCCTCTAGTTTTCAATGCATTTAGTTTTTGAAAGAATTGACATACATATTTGCAGTAAGTAACGGGCATGAATATACTAGTCCCTGTAAGTTAGGCATTTTTCGTTTCCTTGGACACCCCCATTGGCAAATCCTGGCTGCGCCACTGATAACAGCTAAGAAGTATCATCCGTCCGTGGAAAATACATTTTAACATATCGGGATTCCGACAGCTTATAAATGAGTCGACATTTTAATAGGTTACCTCGAAGTGGTTTCCAAACTATGCCAAAACGATAAGTTATATCTCAAAATGGGACTTTTATCCTTATCAGTGTTACCTATATTAGTTTTATTTAATGAAAGTATTTTTTATGATGCTAAATTTTTGGCGTAGTAATATTATTTTAACTACGCTGTTATAAATTTACCTTTATTTATATTTATTTATAAATAATCCAGCTAAAAGATAATCCAGATAAATCCAGATAAAATCCAGCCTATAAACTGCACAAAACTGAAGTACCAACTTTTAAAAAGGAATTATTCAAAAGTTTTTTGCTTAATTCTTTGTTACTATAATAGAATTACATTAATATAAATTTACTCAGTGAGCTTTAATGAAGATTTTTAACCCTAAGAGCATTTTAATCATTTAAGTTGCATTCAAAAAATGTTTGGTAAAATATTTAAAAATATCCACAAAAAAATATGTTTTGTAAAACTTTCTCGGTTGGCGATGCGTTCAGTATTTTTTTTATTCTTAGAAATTAATTAGTTTATGTAAAGGCACTTATAAATTATTGAAATTTGGTTTAGATCATCATTAAAAATTATTTTTGTAAAATTGGTAACACTGATAAAATTGCTTGCTTTTTACTACTCGAATTTAACTAAATTCGCAGATTATACCATTGCAAACATCTTTAATTAACGAAAATTTGGTTGAAATACTTTCATTGGTTTCTTTGTTACCGAAGGAAATACACTTCATATTGACCACACGCAAATAATTAAGGGTTAATATCACAGCATGTAATGGACAAAGTACTGCAAATTTACTGAAATGAAATGCATCTTTGTCGGCGGGTTATTTTTAATAAGTTAAGAATTATTTCTACCATTGGACTCTCCAATGAATTTGAAAACTCGATTTTCTTTATGGTTGCCGTTAGTGATTTCTCCTAAAACAATGGAAGAATATTTAAGAAGGTACAAAACTCTATCCTAAGTTGTAATTCAAAGTTACAGAGCACTCATTAATGACTGATTAAAAAAATAACAGATTCTTTATTCATAGCTATCGTACGAACGAAAAGACACACGACTGAATTACCGATTAATTCTAAAAGTCGTTAATAGAACCGTGAAAAACAATAGCAAAGTAAATTCTCGAAAACGAAGTCATTGGCATCTATTTAGAATGCGTAATTGTACCTTGAAAATTCGATTGAAACTGAGCTATGACTTGCTCATAATTTCTAACCAAATTAGGTCTAGCAAGTACCCAAAACTTTGCATGTTATTTTGTAGTAAATATGTAAGTAAGTTTCAGGATAATTTTGATAAGAATTGTAGTATACCTTATCGATTAAAAATCTGAATTTACAACAGAATTTAGTATCGGAAAGCAAAAACCATAAGCTACAGCTATCAATGTATCAATGTAGTAATTATTTCGTAGGATAGGAATAAAATCACTTTGTAGTTTATAAACTGTGTTTTTACTAAGCATTGACCATCAGATCGTAATTTTTTTAATAGAAGGTAGTGCAAAGAGAGTTATTATTTTATTTATTTTCAATGGCGTACCACCAAGTTAGGCTAAATCATTTCGATTATAATTCAATAGCACGGACGTAGTTTGCCAATGTTCAAATAATGTAACAGAATTCGATGTAAGAAACACGAAACATTTTTCAAATCCATAAGGCGAAGTACAGTGTTTCAGAGTAATTGAAAATTCTCATTACCTCAATTCTCTCTCATTAATTCTCATTCTATTCTCAGTAAGTTGGAATTCCGGCGTTTACATGAGCATCTTCAGTGATGGTTTTTCTCTGCACCATTAGCTTTTGATTGAGGTGATCTCCTGGGCAATATAGATAAAAATAGATTAGAGCTCTCCTCGAACCTTTAGAAAAAAATTGAAAATGAAAATTGATAATGCATCGAAAGAAAATAATCATTAAACTACGTTTGACTAAATTGTGGTATTCTAACTACTAGGATTCTATCCAATATACCTCCGAGCCACGTCCTGGAAATTGGAAAACCTTGGTTCGAATTCTGAACAAGTCACTTTTTTGCTTACTCTACAACGCTTTGGTTAAGTTGCACGCTTTCCTTCACTAAGTCAAACTTCATTTCTATCGTTTTTTAATAAGAATTAAGTATATTATTTCATAGCCAGGAGCATATACGCGATGAAATTATTAATTTGTTGAATGAGGAAATAAGTTACTTTGGAAACATATCTCCTTTAATTATTATTATTTAAATCTGGTAAACTTCACGCAAAATATCAATCAGAGAGAATAAATTCATTCTTTAAGATGAGAAATATTATTTGAAACAATTCTAAACTTATGAATATACAATCATTTACGGAAGAAGATTACCATTATTTGATTGTTTTCTTAAGACTGCTTTTTTCCAAATTGAATTAAAATTCCTCAAATAGCACATCTCATTATTAAATTATAAAGTTATTTGGTAAGAAATACACATGATTCTGATGAGAGCGATATTGAACTTAAGGTCTTATTTCATACACTTGAGAAGAACTGAAAACCCTTTGAGAAGCGATAAAAATTCAAGCTCCTTGATCTTGTCACACGAACGGTGTTTCAATTTTCACTGAATGTGTACGGAAAATCAGCATTGCAATAATGACGATAAAAACTCCCGTTAATTATTTCCTGTAGATTATGAGTAAAGTAATCGTATGTAACACTAGACTCGCCACTGAATTTGAATCACGAAATACGTTAGGATAACCGATAGTGATATCTCGTAAGTCAACGCATTATTGTTTAAAAGGTAGGGAAAGTAAAGCTGATGCTTAAGTAGTAATTCAAAGCGAAAGTACACTCATCAGTGACCGATTAAAAAATTACTCATTCTTAATTCCTTATCATCCGTTCAAACATGATCAACGATTGAATTACTTCTAAATTCTATTCTAAGTGTTGGAAATTAAAGTTTGAAATTTGAGTCGATGATTCAACAAATGTAAATGTTTTGAAATAGAGATGTTTTGAAAGCAAGAGTAGTTCTGATAAAGAAGGTCAAAGCGAAGGCGAAGTGCTTTCGCGAATGGGTAAAAAGAAAGTGCCTCGTTACAACAAAACAAACAACTGTTCCGTGACCTTCAGTTTAACCGAATTCCAGTTCTTCAGTTCAATTCTTAATGGGAAAAATATCGATACATTGATTTTTTTAAATAACCATTCATGAACTACAATACATTTAATCCAATGATTTACCCTTGAAAGAGGTCTTAAAAATTCAGAGAATAATGTGGTCATTTTTTCCCCAAGAGAAAAATTACGTATATTTTTTACGGGACTAATTCAGGGTTAAGCACTGGAATGGGAGATTATCAATAACATTTTTCCATTAAAATTTTCAAAAACATCAATATAAAAATCAACTCACGCCTTATCCTTGTTTACCAACTTTTAGATAATCAGCTGTCTCGTGACCTTGGTCGTGACTTTCACTGGCCACAGAGATTCACTTTCCCAATCGGTGAGAAAAACCAGCGGAGTATTTATCAGACCAGGATCATTCCAAATATCGGATACCTGAAAATAAAGAGATGCAGTATTACTAGGAATATTCTTTAGGAGTTCTTATTATTTTATTATAAACTAAAAGTCAAAACGTTAATATAAATTCAATTATCGGTACAGTATTAAAATCATTATATCGGCGGAACTTGCCTGGATCCGGTTGTAAAGCTATTGAAAAGATCTATTGAAATAATACAAGATTTATCTATTTATCAAAATATTTACGAAAAAACGGTGAAACATGCTATAGTTCAGTAGAAAATTTACGTTTTTTTCGCCTAAGAATACACAAAGTTCGAAAAACGTAATAATATTGGTTCTCGTATTAAAGATGTCGACGTGGTTAAACCAAATTTGATAAAAACTTTCCAATTCATCATGAAATATACGAAAAAGAGCATAAACGCGAAATTTCGGTCGAAAATTTAAATGTTTTTCGACTAAAACTGGTTAACTTTATAAGAAGTATCAATCGGAGAATCAATTCAGAAATTTAATCCTTAGATTTTGGATAAATGTTTCACTAAAATTTAATCCGATTCTCAGAGATTCGTTTGTGAAAAAATGTTATGAATGATTGACTAAAATAATGCTCTCAATACCGATTCTTCAAAGTTGAATAATATTCCTGAAAAAAGTATCACTCAAATTTAAAATTACAAATGATTCCGGTAAATATGAATGTTATTCTGGTGAGAGAAGTACTGAACTTAACATTCATTCCGTATACTTGAGAAGAACAGAAAACTACTGCGAAACGATAAAGATTCAAACTTCTCAACGATTATTGTTTCACTTTCTGAATTGGGACAGTAAATCAGCGGAGTCATAATTCCATAAACATTTATAAAAAAATCCAATATATTATCTTGATTAATTATATTTTCGGTAAATAAATTCAAATTTGATAGCGTAAAATTCTGTTACTCAATAGGATGATCAGATCAATACTGACGTACGCGAGCCCGGATTGACAAAATTCTGTTCTCCCACCATATTATACTGATTAATTGCGTTCGAGAGAAAGACTACAAAAACATTTTAAGAGTTCCGAAAATAACGTCTATGAAGGGCATTTATTGGAGCAAACTCAAGCCAATTGAAACAGTGCTAAAAGAAGCTGTTATAAATGATCCTCTTCCTCAAGGACCTTCCGAGCTCTTCCGAAGTATGTGGGACTCCACAAGGGATTGCTGCCCTAAATATATAAGCCCAAGTATGCCTCTAAGCTTCTAACTCTTATTTTAACCTAGGACTTGGCAACTACGCGTATGTATTATTTTTTTACTTATATGTTCTTAATTAATTATTTATTTATTCATTTTCAAAACTTTTTTTTCAATTTCAATCAATTATTATCGTAAATTTTAAATTCAAAAGACCCGCGCGCCGCCGCGTCCGTTTTTATCTATCTTTGACTCTTCATTGTTTTCATTTTAAAATCGATTAAATTATTTTAGTGTATGAAAGATCGAATACTGTCAAACGATCTCTTTTAATTCCGAAGTACATTAAGTATATATTTTTAATAGTCTGACCGTAATTAATTTTAATCCACGCCTTTTATTTTTCATCAATATTAAACGACCACTTCAGAAAAAATATCAACGTGTCAAGGCTCCCGGATAGTCATGTGGACAGCGCGTCTGGTGAAAGTGGTCCCGGGATCAATTCCCGGTGGGAGCCAATGTGCAAAATCACTTTTTCATTAAGAAAGATGCAGAAATTGAAAAAGTTCAATTTGAAGCCAAGGCAAGAAATTCAATAACGCCCATAAATTAAGAGGGCACACAGTCTGCTGTTTTTTTTTTTGACGTGTCTCTAATCGGGAGCCAGTTCAAACCCTTCTTGAACCATAATTTATCTATTTGAACCAAAATATTTTAATAGTAGGAAAGTCGTTTATTTTTTAATTATTCGAGTTATACCTGTGGATAAATATTTATATAAGGAAGGCACTAATAACATAGTATCCCTTTGGGGGATATTGATGACGACGATGACGCTACACAAATATGAACCAAATAAATTTTTAAGATTGAGATTGTAGAATAGACGTACTTCTCTATTTATATGTTTAAAAAGGCCAGAAGGTGAAATACAGCGATTCGGAGTAATTAAAAATTCTCATTACCTTAATTTTGAACTCCAACGTCTCCATGTGGATCTCCGGTGATGTTTTTCTCTGCGTAGTCACATCATACCTGGGCAGTATCGATATGTGAATCGATTGCAGATCTCCATTAATCCTTAAAGACAAACAAATTCAAATTAATAATGCATCGAATAACAAAAAAGGTGTTTACGAGAAGTGAAAAATAGTGTCTTGACTGGGACACGAACCCGGGTCTCTCACATTCCAGACGGGTAATCCAATCGCTCAAAATTACCGTCATTCTAACCACTAAAATACTAGTATCTTATCTAATAATCTACAAAGCTACATCCTTTAGAGTGGTGTGCTTGGCTTCGAGTCCCAGCAAAGTTACTGTTTTTCACTTCTTGTACTACACTGTTTCAGTCATAGGCTTTCCTCTGCTACGTAAATTTAATTTACATCGCATGTTGAAGAATAATTTAGTATTTTCCTTGAGATTTGTGAATCTGTATGTGAAACATATTGTACTTATTCCACAAGTTGTATTTCAGCCTAGCAACATCAAAAACACGACCGGTTTCGACGAATGATCGTCGTCACCTGATCGTGCTTTTGTTACTAGTAGGCAAAAATTTCATTTGTGGAAAAAATACATTTTCCTCAGAATTATCAGCGTTTGAAAGAAAGAACATAATTCATAAGATGAAATTATAATTAAAGGAAGCGGCTTTTCTAAAAAGTGGAATGAATGGCCTTGGTAAATGCGCTAATATGCCGAAAGAATTCTGGAAAAAACTACGTTTTTCTCGCAAAACATTGATCTTTAGCAATCATTAGAATCTCCAAATATTAGTTCCTTATTTTATAATTACAATTGAGGAAAAAAACGTGAATTTAAATCCATTCTCCAGGATGTCAGATACGTCTTTTTCATCTGACAACTAACGGCGGGTACTCAATATCCTTCTTTTATTGCTTTATTAATAGGAAAGTCAATCGAAAGTTAAATATCGAATTTTATGAGAAAAAGGATTGTACGGAGTCTGTACAGTTTGATTTGCCTAGCTTATAAGCCAACGATTGTTTTTAATGCAACAGTCATCTAAACGTAGTGGTAAAGTCACATTCAAATCGGCATTAACATAGAAACTCCACATAATAGGGAAATATACAAATCTAAATATGATGTAATGCAATAATTTAAATAGTTCATGGACTCAGAAGGAATATATGAATGTGATTATTAAATTTGAATATTAGGCAAAATGCTAAGAAGGAAATAAGTTATTTTAATATTATCAGACATATAAAAACAGCCATGTCTCTCTCTTGTTTGGAATTTTAGAAGCAAAAGCAATAAATTATAAATACTTTAATAAGCAAAAACTATGTGTTGAATTCATAAATCTCACTCAAAAATGTCTTCCTTAATTTGAAATATAATAATTTTTAATACTTCGAAATAACATAAGATGATGAAATTTAAATTAATCTGCAAATTATGAAAGTATAGTCTGTTTACTTAACTTGGAGATCCAGCCTACCGTTGTCCCTCCAGCCTCTTCCGTTGACGGTGCTCACTCGCATTTGTGATTTCATACGGTAAAGCCTTCTCGAAATTTGGGCCAGTTCACTTTCTTTAAACTGCAAAGTATAGAAACACCAAAGTAATTAATCATTTATTAGTGAATATAGTAATATCAAGAAGAGAATAATTTAAAAATAAATTTCCCGGTGACAAAGAAAAATATCGTATTAATGTACATCTATGAAGTTATATAACGGTGATCCACTTCGATGTTAAAAAATTGTACTCATCAACACTTCTAAACACAATATTAGAGTAGAAAAATTGTAATCGAGGGCACTAGGAATAGAAATAAGGATGGTTCTGACGTTAGAGGAAAATGAACTCGGTGCAGATCGTATGGAGACGAGAATGCGATACTACGCAACAATGGCAGTTTAAACATCCGAATAATTGATAGCAAATAATATTAAAAATACGTAAAGAAAAAGGTTCAGTTTTACTCGCATAGATCTTTGAAGACCAAACTGTGTTACTGGTGACATTAAGCTACATATTCCATTTAATTTGGATCGAGTTTTTTTCAAAATAGCTACCCCCAGATATCCCTCATAATTTTCCTAATAAAATTGACAAGATGGGTGGTGGCACTAGAGCCTCCAACTCTCAGATTAAGCGGGTGCTAAGAGATGCAGTTCGAGGTGCATTAATCCATTAGCACCTTAGCTAGGGTTGCCAACAATTGGGCATTATTCCCTCTGCAACTACGAAGCAGGTGTTTAATACATATATATGCACTTCTTACTAAACTACTACCAACAAACACTGCCTCCACTAAATAGAAATTCAAGTAGGCAGCGATTGATTACTACTAATTGTTCTGAGGAATTTAGAAAATATTGAATAGAAGTATACAGTAAACTCCCGTTTATCCGAAATCCGCTTTATCCGAAACATGCAGGCTTAGTCAGAACCATATCAATAGCATTCTACGAACTCACGTTTTACGTTCATATTTCGCGGTATTGACGCAATTCTGGATGTTAAACGCGGGTACTTCGGTTTATCCGAAATTTTCGTTATCCGAACCGGCCGCCGTACATTTCGGATAAACGGGAGTTTACTGTACTACCATTCAATGCATCGTTAATTACTTATTCTAAAGGAAAACTTAAGAACCGATTAAAATAACTGATTCCAGATATATCAAGTAGTTGTCACCACGAATCCTGAGCTCTAAATAACTACTTGAGTTTGTCAGATTACCTCGCAATAAATGGTGAAATAATGGCATTTGAAAATTAAGTTACAGAATAAGTAGAAAGTTGAACTGGATTGCTCACAAATAAAGTCGCAGTCAGGAGTTTGAGATGCCGCATGTACTTGTAGGAAAAATAATACAAGATTTACAATCAGTAATTCTTTAAGAGTGTAAATTATATTCACACTTTTCAACATAATTGGCTAAAAGTTTACGTTTTTTTCTTATCAAAATGAACTGCATCTCCTTTTAATATTTTCGAATTACATATCTGCAAATATAAACGTCCATAAAATCGTTCAGAGAAATGTAAGAAACGTTCAACCATTTCTATTTAATTGTGGTTATCTAAATAATACGTGCTTTTACTCACTAGTCCAATATTTCGTGAGAAGTAGAGAATAAAAACAAAACAAATTACAGTTTTATTTCGTAATAGAAATTCATTTACTTGCCTGGTTTTAAAGTGGCAATAACTGCATAAACTTAGTATCGAACACAGACAATCATCTGAATATTGTCTAAATGTAATTAACTTTAAAAGCAGTATTAAATAAACTCTCAGAAAAACCGCCAAGGTTTCCTTTATATAGAAGGGTTTATAATGATTTTGATTGGTTAAATATGGATTATATAGCTTACTGATTGGGAACTTTGTAAAAGAAAGTGGAATTCCAACCAAAGAAATTAGATCAGAGATTTCGTAAATTGTCATTCTTATATATCACCACACTCTAAGGTAACAGATGTTGGGAGTCCTGTATATCGAAAGAAAGATCACAGGGTATATATAAGTTTATATTCACTCAACAGGAAGCACACTTTTAGTAACTACACGTATTCTGAAATGCTGTACGAAAATATTGAATTGGTTGTAATACTCTTTGAAATGCTTGCAATAAACCAAAACACTTGCCGAGGTAACTTTAATAACACCAATCTAGGATTCGAGTGCGCACTTTTTTAAATTCATCGATGGATCCATCAAACCGTTCATTTTTTCATCAATGGATTTGCGATGCTTTCCACCGATGTCCACCGCTTCCATCGAGATTAATTCCCGGTGAAGAGCCGATGGTTCTGATGACAGTAGCGGGTCATTCAAATGTGAATAACCTCATTAAAAAGCAAGTAATTGGAAACTTACAAATAAAACGTATTTATAATGCAAAAAAACGATGCGATGATTTACGTTTAAACAGAGTTTAAGGAATTATGGAGATGGAACAAATTGCAAATGCAACGGAAGCAATCTAGTAAAACAGCAGAAAAAACCTACGGACTGTTCTTAAATCCATCAATAATTGATAATCCATCAAAGTAATCAGACTAACATCGATGTAATTCATCAGATTGATGAATTTAAAAACGTCACCAGTGCTGGAATTTGCTCGAAAATTAATTTCTTAGTTTCTTATTGCTTTTAAGATTTATAGATTGAAAGTGATGTTTTTGTGTATATAAATTATCTCAAATTTTCTTCCACATTCTTGCCGAAGTGAATATGAAACGATTCAATTTTGAAGCATGTTTCATTTTATGTGATTGTGATTCGAAATTTGCTAAAAGAATAAATCCTTCAGACATGGACGTTTTCTTTCGTGAGCTTTTGGTTCTGAAAGCGAACATACAAACACTGTACAAAGATCGAACTGAATACCCAGAGTTAATGACAATATTTTCTTCTACTGTTACATTGAAAGTGCTATTCAACATCTTTTACCATCCAACATGTCTTATTCCTTCAAAATAGTCTAAAATCTACGAAGAATATTGCTAACGAAATGCACTATTTTCTCTACGAAAACAAAGAAAGATCGAATCGGGAATGTTGATACTGGAATCCACGACGGATAAACCGTGAATACGTTTGTGTTGTTAATCCTAGTTAATTTCTACTGGGAGGAGAAAATTGCATTTCTTAAAGAAAGAGGAATGCGCAATTTTAATCAAACAGCTTGTCCTGACAATTTCATTCTAATATTTATTAAGTATTATAGTAAGTTATTCTTCCTTTCTGTTCATAAAAGAGATGTCAATTCTTATTTAACATGTGAGATATTGCCATGGAACGAATTGCAGACTCGATTAAACCCTTAAAAAGTTGTGGTTCACATTTGCAAGTGATAGAATGCGTAAAAATGACATTGGAAGGCGTTCCAGCGATAGAATGAGTAAATCTCTGCATTATTTAGGAATAATTTGCCTTTAATGAACACAGTAAACCTATGAAATGGCGCCCAGTGAATTTGTCCGGGGGGAATTGGGGGGGGGGGGGCGCTGATGTTGCAACCACGTCGCAACCCACCCCCCGGTTGATATAATTATAACATTAACCAATAATCAGGGCGTGTAGATTAACATAATACTGAATAAAATTTTTAGAACATCAGCGCGAGAAATCAATTCACCGCGTACGAATTCACCACGTACGAATTCACCGCGTACGAATTCATCGGCACCCGAAGAATTGGTCCGGGGTGAATTTGGTACGAGGGATATATTACTGGGAAGTAGCACTCTTAAACATTTAGATGACTCACGAGTGGCTAAGGATTCATTTGCATATCCATAAATTGTGTCGGTTTAATGTCATTATGTTTAAATTATTTGCGTTAACACTTAAATATCATTAATTTATGACAAAGTGTTATTCAGAGCCGGGATGTGTGTGGAATCATTAAGTTGCCTTTAATGAAGTTAAGCAGAGTTAGAAATCGTATCTAATGTTTTTGCGATTGACAGAATGAAGTAAAATGTATTTATTTTACGTACGTCTCAAATCTCTATTGATCTATATAACAATTGGGCTCAAATATATTCACTGACTGCTGATTCAGCGATTTAAATTAAAGAGAATGGCATTTATTTTTTAATCGCCACACGTTTCTCAATAATTTTTGCAATAAAATAACAGAGGAGCCTTCATGATGCATCGTGACTCCTAGGTGTTAGTTGTCGTGCACTAACTCTAATGGACGCCCTGAAAATTTGTTCTGCACGTGAATTATGTTTGTTTGATTTCAGTTTGATAACTCCCTGAAAATCGTTTAAATAGATCTATTGATATTCAAATTTCGTTTATTATCACTCCATGAGAATATCTATCGACATACAAAAAGATAATTATGTAACAAATATCGTTTTAAGAACAAAAAACGGGTGAAGATATAAATGCAGGAATTAATCGCTGGATTTTATCTAATGTCTTATCGTGAAGATTACGCCTCTCGTCATTGCAGCATAAAAATACGAGATTTAGTATCACTCGATGTATATTTTATTTAAATGGATTTAAAACTATTTTCAGATTATGCAAAAATATTAATGCTATTTGAAACTAGTGGTAATCTAAAAAATACATTCAATTTTAGTATCCATTACATTCTTTTATTGTATCTTTCTCCCAGACAAGGCGGTAAATGCACGAAAGAAAACAAAGATAGTTCTCACAGAAGAAAACGATGAGTTCGCCTTGAAATTGAATAATGGCAAAGAATCGAAGGCCATTTGGAAGTCATTACTCGTCTTTTGGCATTGTTAGCATGAGCCTACTTCTTTTACTGATACCTCGAAAATGAAAGCAACGAAAATGAAATTAAAACGATGCTTGGAAAATTCGAAATAAATTGAAGGACGTTGGAAACCCATCACTTGTCTAAGAGTGATTGTTTACGTGATCATAGCTTCTTTTTGCTGTGCTTTGAAAGTGAAAGCAAAAGTGAAGGGAAGATAAATATCAATAGGTGTTGGAAAGAGCTCATCGAAGAAAGCGAAACTGAATTTCTGCGTCTGATCACAGAACAATACAGAAAAAGGGAAAGTGTATGTCTGACCATTGCATTGCTGTGCTGTACTAATTATTTTCCATTAAATTACACCATATGAGAATTATAAAAGATAGCACTTACTGCATACTGCATGGCCATTCAGATCATGTTGTAATGCTCAAAGTTCTTATGAAATATTATTATTCACCCCTAAAACAATTGAAGAATAAATCACTTGATTGAAAGTCCGTTCCACAGGTTTTTATAATATAATAAACGGTGAGAAAAAAAGCAGTCCATAGCACGAGATTATTCTCAAAGTACGTTATATTAGAGATTGTTATAAAAATAGATATATTCTGCTTACCCAAACTGAAGCTCCAATCCGCTGAATCTACCATCGAAGGATCTCCTGCAGGACTTTCACTTACAAAAGACGCCAATGAGCATAACGCCAAGACAATATCGGTGTTGCCTCCCAAACAATTAAAAATTAAAAATTAATAAAATATATATGGTTTAAAATCAGAATTACATTCTAAAGCCATGCAAATGTAAAGCGAAACGATTAATTTTAAAAATACGTATTCCCGTTCATTTGCAACCGTTGACCAAATAGTTTGAAATATCTTGTTACATCATCGCACAATATTAAGAAGATAATAACTAATAATAATTACCAATTGAAGAAGCCTTTATTAAACACTTACACATTGGTTGAAGTTATAGAAATCATGATACGAAACAAAAACATTAATAACAGTACCAATTCGTACCTTATCAAACAATATTCATAGGTGATTCGTAAGCTAAATTTTAAATGCAATTAAATCTTAAGAAATAAATATGATTCCGATTATGAAATAATGCCGATTAAATTTAGAATAACGTCGTTAAAGATAACAAGGAACTAGAGAACTATAGCATCTAAAATGTCCTAAAAATCTTCTAAATTGATGAAAATCAGAAGAGTATTCTAAACCCATGAAAATTTGAAGTAAAACAAACAATTTTAATATAAATAAATGATAAATATGGTTACATAAACGAACAACATTGAGAATAAGTTTAAAAAATAACGACCGCTGACGAGAATTAATATTACAAATTGATACAAAGTTGAAATAGAATTCCTGAAATGATTAGGCTAACTTTAAATCTAAATTTCAATCATTAGAAAAAAATTCGGTTCTGATTATGAGATAATGAATTATATGTTTAAGATGACAAAGGCACTTTCATCGCGGAACAGTTAGAACTTCTTTAATTTAAGCCACAAAAACGATTTTAAATCAATTTTAGAAGGTTCGATTAATACATTCGATGCCGTTGATAAGAATGCATCTATTTAAATTTCCTTCAACTGCTGAATTCTTTTTGAATTTAAACCAGGATTACCATAATGTTTATGAGTAAGAACTTAAAATAGGCTAAAATTAACAGAAGGACTAATTGGAAAATATATTCAAGTAAAACTACGTATTGAACTGTTTATTAATTACGGGAGGAGTGAAATCAAACCGAAAAATTATTGCTTGGAAAATTGAAATCTCCCCCATGAAAACTGCACTGAATTCAAGTCCAGTTTCACTCGGAATTTTTTCTCTCGTTTCTAAATTTCAATTTCAACTTGTTACTCGTAATGAAAAGGCAATTGAAATTTGCAAGACTTTTAGCTTTCAAAACAAATCTCCCATGACGACTTGAAACAGCTAGTTGCATACTTACAAAATATCCACTAGAGAATCCATTCAGAAGTTTAATTCCGATTACAAGTATAAATTTTTAACGAAGCAAGGATCCAACTTCCAAATTAATCAAAATTCAAAAAAAGGATCACAGAATATTGAATCGGAAACTAATTTGGTGTGAAAAATTATTATTCTCATTAGAGGGATATTGCAACTCAATATCATTATAACATTATAATAGACGCGAGAAAATCGGTATTGCTACTGCGAATGAAATTGAAATACAAACAGGGTTACGTAGATATAAAGTCGATACAAATCTATTCTACTCTATTAATTTCCCACTATATTAAGGTAATTCATTCTATAAATAAGTGAAAAATGAACAACTACGATGTGTCCACAATTTCCGTTAACATTCAAATACGATCTTCCCTTGTTTATGTGATGACGTCATGCACTTACCGAAGCATAAAAATTAGCAACAGAACCAATTTAAAAATATATTAAGATAAAAAATGTCGTGTAAACTGCAGATCGGTATTCTAGGCAGATTTGAAATAATTGCGGCAAAGCCGAGGCTTTATCGGAAATTTTCTCTCGTTTATAAGCCTGTTTACAAGCAAACATGTTTACTTAATTCGCTAATGACCATGCTTAACGAGCTTTTACACCGGAGAACGTACTTACGAAATCGTATATAACAGTTCCGATTCTAAATAATAAGATTAATGTCATCTTATTAATTCAACCTAAATTAAAATTAATCACAATATGAAACAAAGGACGCGTCGTACACTGATATTACAAAAGGAAGTAATTTAAATTCTTAAATGCACCAATACACTTTAGCAATAATTTTTCAGACAATACATAATTAAGTATTTTATGAGACTTACCATTCACTGGAAATCCTGGGTGACAAAGATGGACGTTGAGCTTGACAACAAATTCAAATTCAACTGTTTCTCAAACACAGGTTGTCAGCACGACCTCGCTCGCAGAAATTCAGGCAGCAAATGACGAAAAAACCGTCTGCGCAACCGATGAACAATACTGCTGTCACCTGATTGGTCCAAATTTGAACATCTTTCAACTTTGCCCCGCCCACCAACCGTCACGAAAAATTTCCACTGCTAACCATAGCAATTGTATTTCAACGAATTTATTAAAGTATCATTTTAAATTTATAATTAATTTTTTTGTAGATATTAAATTTTTTTTTTTAATTTGCAAAATCGTCGTTTTATTTGAATCGAAAAATATCAAAGTTTGCATACTCTAAATATTGTAGGTCCTTAAATAACATCTATATTTGGGTCCGGATGTTTAAAATTTTTAGGTTCTTTATTTTCGAAAATGAAATAAGGATTAACATATTAATATAATAACCATTCATCTCGAAAGAGAAAAATTTAGCAATAATATCGATGTAATTAATATACGCACAACTACTAACAAGATCTCATTGCAAGGATACGTTTTGATCAAAAGAAATGCAGGATTTTCAAGAAATGACGTACTTATTTACGAATAAAGCGAGAATATCTTATATTTTACTCTTAGAACTTTCTCTTTAAGATACCAATTCTCTCGCTAATCAAACAGCCTACGATGGCTTCCAAATATATTTTTTATGAAGCAGAATCATTAAAACGAGATGTATGAGTTGTTTGAATGATACATTACTTAGTTATGTAGTGGTCAAGGAACCTTCGACAATATCTGGTATCTTCGCTCGCAGTATTAATGGTTCACAAATTCACTAAAGTATCAAGATGAAACAAGTGACAACGAAGAAGTGGTTTTGATAGAATTCTTCTTTGGCATTCATATTACACTACCGATAAACATCACTATACTTGACCGCTTCAATCAAGAGTCAATAAGTGTCTTTAGATTAATCATCCAAGCAAATGTCCTTCCTTGAAAGTACTGTCAATCGCGTCATGGTAACATTACTACATAATTGCGAACACGAATTAATTTGCATTAAGAATTCGATATCATTGTAGTTGCCTAGGTGATTGTGTCCATGCTAACCCTCGAAGTGGATTCACAAGTCTTACATACATGTAGTTTAAGATAAAATTCAAAGCATATATCATCATCATCGTACTTACTTTCAAATATTGCATTTTGTGATCGTAAGGTGAACGAAAGATGCCCTTTTCGTACAGCTCCAGCGTGAAATCAATCAACCATGAGGTTTTCTATCTTGACTATTCTTCTATCGCAGATTTAGTATAACGCACTTTTCAACACTTACTTTTGGATAACAGTGTAAATCAGGTCGAGCGCTTAAACTCTTTATTTTCGTTTTCCACACTCTTTCTCTTCCGTGGCACACTCACAACCAAGAAATACAGAAGTTAAAGCAACATTATCAACTTACAACAAACGAACTGTGCACAGATGAACATTTATAACCTCTTAAAAATATTTTTGACTTTAGATTTAACACAGGTCCTCGCTTAAACCGGGAGGTTATTACTCAGCCCTTTAACTTCAGCAGTAAGCACTCTGATAACAGGAAACAAAACTATTTCCCTCCATTATTCACTGCTTTAGAAACGCGAATTTCGTACTTCATATTTTCAAAGACAATCGGAATTCTCTTGAGGTGTGGTGCGTCATCACCTCGTGATGAAGAGCAGAAACGCTGAAATGGCGTTCTAGAGTTGGAATACCATTCAAAGTGCTTGTAAGTGTTCATATTCGTGGAATATGTTTGATAACAATCTTCAGATTATGTACTTTCTGAATTTATTCACTGTGAATAACTGAGTGCTACGTAAAAACGTATCTGTTGAATAATCAAATTGTAGCAGACACTTTGTGGAAAACCCGCCATTTTTGTCGATACGAGAACACTACAAAAGTACTGTGAAATTATTTGAAACAGGTGCTTCGATAAAAATCATGTTATATTTTATCTTATTATAGTACATATTGCTTTGAATTTCGATCGTAGTGTTTAAAGACGTGAAGTTGTCGTTTCCCAAGTGTTTCATGTTAACTTAGCCATTTCTTATCGTTAACTGATTACCTTATTTAACTCTTGGTTAGAAAGTTGCATAATAGGACAGCTTCTTGGCTGGTTTATCTAGTATTGTTAACAATTAACGAAGACCAGTCAAATAATGACGATCTAACAGTCGATCAGTGACTTTCTTGAATAATAGTGGACACGTGTACTATTTTAAATCGGCGATGAAACAACCATCAACGAGACAAGCACTCATGGATTTCATATCGCAGTTCTAAGAGCTCGGAATCCTTCCATCAAACTACATTTACCGTCGACGCAAGATGGAGGTCATGTAAGTACGATGAGAGTGGTGTTTGCATTAATTTGAATGGCTGTGAATTAACTTCATATATTAGCAATGAGATATTCATACAGGCCGATTTACCTCTCATAGAGCAAATTTCTTCCTATTCTAGAATATTTCGTGTTGCATTGAGTTGTCAATAGTGCATTCCTGGTTCGTAAACTATTATATTATGTTATAATTCGTTAACATCAACGTTTAATGTATCATTCAATCAACTTTTATGTCTCGTTTTAATAATTCTGCTTCATAAAAAGTATCTTTGGTTGACATCGTAGAAAACGTGTTTGACTAGCGAGAGAATTGTTATCTTAAAGAGGAATTTCTAAGAGTAAAATACAAGATATTCTCGCTTTATTCGCAAATATGTACGTCATTTCTTGAAATCCTGCACTTCTTTTGATCAAAACGTATCCTTGCAATGAGATCTTGTTAGTAGTTGTGCGTATATTAATTACATCGATATGGTTGCTTCATTTTTCTCTTTTGGGATGAATGGCTATGAAATTAATTTGTGAATCGTTATTACATTTTCGAAAACAAAAAACCTAAAAGTCTTAAATACCCGGACCCAAATTTAGATGTTTTTTAAGAACCTATAATATTTTGATCGACCAAACTTTGATATTTTTCGATCCAGCACTTGGACGATATCGCGAAATTTAAACAAAATAATTAAAATCTACGAAAAATATAAATCATATCTATAAAATTATATTTTAATAAATTCGTTGAATTATAATTGCTATCGTTAGCAGTGGAAAATTTTCATGACGGTTGGTGGGCGGGGCCAAGTTGAAAGACGGTTGAATTTGGACCAATCAGGTGACAGCAGTATTGTTCATCGGTTGCGCAGACGGTTTTTTCGTCAGTTGGTGCCCGAATTTCTGCGAGCGAGGTCGTGCTGACAACCTGTGTTTGAGAAACAGTTGAATTTGAATTTGTTGTCAAGCTCAACGTCCATCTTTGTCACCCAGGATTTCCAGTGAATGGTAAGTCTCATTAAATACTTTATTAGGTAAATTCTGAGAAAATATTGCTAAAATCTGTTGGTAAATTAAATAATTTAAGTTTATTCCTTTTGTAATATCAGTGTACGACGCATCATTTGAATAATTTTGTGATTGGTTTTAATTTAGGGTGAATTAACGAGATGACATTAATATTATTATTTAGAATCGGAACTGTTTAATATGATTTCGTAAGTACGTTCTCGGGTTTAAAAGCTCGCTAGCATGGTCATTAGCGAATTAAGTAAACATGTTTGCTTGAAAATAGGAATCTAAGACATTTTATGCCAGTTTGAGAGTAAGAAAAGAATGTCGCCGGAACGAGAAACCGGTTCTCGCCTATTCTCCTCGAGAAATCGTTTCCTTAAATTTGCCTACGTCGACTCAATTCCCGAATGTAAAAGCCTTTTCTTTTGATTTTTCGCTTCGATAAGTGCAAATATGTCATCGTGTGGGAATGGTCTTGCTTCTATGATTACGAGAATAAGTTTATTTTCGTTTCAAGATTGTAATTCCTCGTCTTAGACGTATATGAAAATTTAAACTGCCTTTTTACTAACGTCCGAAACCGTACGAGTTAAACTCTGAATGTGCATATAAAAAACGAGAGAAAAATTCCGATAAAGCCTCGGCTTTGCCGCATGTTTTTTTCTTTTTACCAAGAATCTGAAGTCCCGTTTTCCTTAGTATATGCCGAGTGACTTGTTTTATCTGAATATGTTTTAAAAATATTTCTGTCGTTAATTTTTATGCTTCCGTAAGTGCATGACGTCATCAAATAAACAAGGGAAGATCGGATTTGAATTTTAACGGAAATTGTGGACGCATCGTAGCTGTTCATTTTTAATTTATTTATGGATTGTATTACCTTAATATAGTGGAAGAGTAATATAAGGTAATAGATCTATATCGTCTTTATATCTACGTAATCCTGTTAGTATTTCTATTAAATTTGCAGAAGCAATACCGGTCTTCACGCGTCTTTTATAATGTTATAATGATATTAAGTTGCAACATCCCTCCAATGCAAATAATTATTTTTTCACACCTAATTAGTTTCGGATTCAATATTGAATGATGCATTTTTTAGGAATTTTTATTTATTTGGAAGTTGGATTTTTCGTTAAACATTTATTCTCGCAATCGGAAACTTCTGAATTGTTTCTCTAGTGGATATTTCGTACGTATACAACTAGTTATTTAAAGTCGTCATCGGAGATTTGTTTTGAAAGCTAAAAAACTTGCAAATTTCAACTGCCTTTTCATTAGGAGTAACACCTTGAAATTGAAATTAAGAAACGTGAGAAAAATTCCGAGTGAGCCAAGACTCTACTTCACTGCAGTTTTAATGTAGGAGATTTCAACTTTCTAAGAAATCTTATTTTCAGAAATTGTAATTTAGATTTAAATTTACTTATCATTTCAGGAATTCTATTC
The DNA here is from genome assembly GCA_947579665.1 of Sympetrum striolatum. NCBI lineage: Eukaryota > Metazoa > Arthropoda > Insecta > Odonata > Libellulidae > Sympetrum > Sympetrum striolatum. The sequence goes on from OX388344.1 coordinate 1,236,280, forward strand.
AATTTTGTACGAATTTGTTATATTAATTCCCTTCAGCGGTCGTTATTTTTTAAACTTATTCTAAATACTGTTTGTTGAAGTAGCCATATTTAATTATTATTTATATTCGAATTGCTTGTTTTACTTCAAATTTTCATGGGTCTAGAATACTCTTCTGATTTTTATCAATTTAGAAGATTTTTCAGAAATTTTAGTTGCTATAGTTGTCTAGTTCATTGTTATCTTTAACGACGTAATTCTAAATTTAATCGGCAGTATTTTAAAACCCGAATCATTTTTATTTCTTACTATTTAATTGCATTTAAAATTTAGTTTTATCATTTAAGAATATTGATCGATTTGTTAAGAATTAGCACTGATATTAATGTTTTTGTTTCGTGTCATGAATTCAATATCTTTAGCCAATTTCTAAGAGTTTAATTACGGCTTCTTTAAATGATTATAATTAGTTATTATCTTCTTATTATTGTGCGATGATGTAACAGGATATTTCAAACTGTTTGGTCAACGGTTGCAAATGAACAGGAATACGAAGTTTCCAAATTACTTACTTCGCTTTACATTTGCATGGCTTTTGATTGTAATTCCGATTTTAATCCATGTATTTATTTTATTAATTTGAAATTTCTCTTTTCTAATTGTTTGGGAGGCAACACCGATATTGTCTTGGCGTTATGCTCATAGGCATCTTTTGGAAGTGAAAGTTGTACAGGAGATCCTTCGATGGTACAAGTCAGTTGATTGGAGCTTCGGCTTAGGTAAGCACAATTTATACATTTTTATATCAATCTCTAATATAACGTATTTTTAAAACGTCCTCCCGTTATGGACTGTGAACTTTTATTTTTCACATCGTGTAATATATAATAAAAACCTGTGGAACGGACTATCAATTAAGTGATTTATCGATCAATAGTTTTGGGTGTGAATAAAAGGTTTTTAATAAGAACTTTGAGCAACATAATCTGAATGACCATGTAGTAAGTTGCTATCTTTTATAATTCTCATATGGTGTAATTTAATGGAGAATAAATAGTACAGTACAGCAATGCAATGGTTAGACATGCCATTTCCCTTTTTCTGTAATTTTCTGTGAATAGGCGCAGAAATGCAGTTTCGCTTTCTTCGACGAGCTCTTTCCAACACCTATTGATATTTTGCTTCCCTTCACCGTTGCTTTCACTTTCAAAGCACAGCAAAAAGAAGCTATTATCACGTAAACAGTCATTGTTAGACCAGTTATGGGTTTCCAACGTCTTTCAACTCATTTCGAATCTTCCAAGCATCGTTTTCATTTCATTTTCGTTGCTTTCATTTTCGAGGTATCAGTAAAAGAAGTAGGCTCATGCTAACAATGCCAAAAGACGAGTAATGACTTCCCAATGGCCTTCGATTCTTTGCCTTTATTCAAGTTCAAGGCAAACTCATCGTTTGCTTCGTTGAGAACTATGTTTTTTTTTCTTTCGAGCATTTACCGCCTTTTCTGGGAAAAAGATACAATCAAAGAATGCAATGGATACTAAAATTGAATGTATTTTTTAGATTACCACTAGTTTAAAATAATATTGTAATTTTTGCATATTCCTGAAATTCGATTTATATCCAATCAAATAAAATATACATCGAGTGATACTGAATCTCGAATTTTTATGCTGCAATGACGAGAGGCGTAATCTTCACGATAAGACATTTGATAAAATCCAGCGATTACTTCCTTCATTAATATCTTCATCGTTTGTGGTCCTTTAAACGATATTTGTTACACAATTATCTATATGTATGTCTAATGATATTCTCATGGAGTGATTAACTGAATTTTAATTAAAATAGAATTATTTAGATGATTTTCAGGGAGTTATCAAACTCAAATCAAGTCGAACTGAATAACTATTCTCCTCTTAAATTTCTTGGTTTCTAAACTGAATATTTCCCTTCCAATTTAAAAATAATACTGCATTAATTATCCGTGATTAACACCATGGCAAAGAGAATTTCATTGCTTCTTTCATCATTTCCAACTAAACTAAGAATACTTAATTTCCTTCTGGATCATCGTTTGAAAGCAAACGTTTGTCTAAGATGGTCAGTATTGTTATAAGGCGTTGTAACTTATTAAGGATTTATGGTTTCTAAATTGAATGTTCGATTTAGCAAATTAGAACCCGATTTAAACATATTTGAGCGAACTCAATTACGACAGAACTTCTTTGACCAACTTAAAGATCGTATACCGTTCCATTTTAGCTCATTCTTCTTTGTAACTCATAAGTTTCCTTACGTTTTTCTAAATGTAATAACCAATCATTTATTACAGTTTACCTACATATTGATGCTTTATTGTTATAAATTACTTGTGAATATTTATAATAGTAAACGCGAACTTTCCGCGTTGAACATAGAGTAGTCACTCAACATTACATTTTCATTGAATATATTTCACTACATTTTCCCAATAAAAGTTGCGCTTTCGTGTCTTTAAATCGTAACTGAAGCACAGACCAGAGTTATAAATTGTGACATCATATAACTAGCCGAACCTATTTATTTAAGGACATATTTAAAACTGTTTTATCCCAAGCTAGTGATTAGGGACTACTCTGCCTTTTTGTTAGTATTTGCTTCTCATTCCAATCTCGCAATACTGTACAAATTGAAAAAATTAATTTTATTTATAGATGTTATTTCATAAGTATTGGGCATAACTTCAACTTTTATATCTGCATTTGATTGATATCCAGAATAGCTTAAAAGTTTTCATATCTTATTGTTACTAATTTAGAATGTGTATAACCATACTGAAGAAGGAGGTTTTTTCCCTTTATTACATTTTGATTGATTTTGTTTGCATCATCAAGGCTGTTATTTTATTGCAAAAACTATTGAGAAACCCGAGGCTAATTAAAATATAAATGCCATTCTCTTTAATTTAAATCGCTGAATCAGCAGTCAGTGAATATATTTGAGCCCAGTCCTTATATAGATCAATAGAGATTTGAGACGTACGTAAAATAAATACATTTTACTTCATTCTGCCAATCGCAAAAACATTAGATACGATTTCTACCTCGGCTTAACTTCATTAAAGGCAACTCAGTGATTCCACACACATCCCGGCTCTGAATAACACTTTGTCATAAATTAATGATCTTTAAGTATTAACGCAAATAATTAAAACATGTCATTAAACCGACACAATTTAAGAATATGTAAATAAATCCTTCGTCAGTTGTGAGTCATCTCAATGGTTTTGAGTGCTACTTCCCAATAATATATCCCTCGTACCAATTCCCCCCCGGACCAATTCACCGGGCGCCGGTGAATTCGTACGCAGTGAATTCGTACGCGGAGAAATCGTACGCAGGGAGTTGATCCCCCGCGCTCATGTTGTACTATTGTTATTCAGTCTTATGTTAATCTACACGCTCTGATTATTGGTTAATGTTATAAATAAATGAACGGGGGGGTGGATTGGGTGTTAGTACAACATCAGCGGGGGGGATCAATTCCCCGCTTACGAATTCCCCCCGAACCAATTCACTGGGCGCCTTTTCATAGGTTTAAAGCAATAAGAAACTAGGAGATTAATTTCTGAGCAAATTCCAGCACTGGTCACGTTTTTAAATTCATCAATCTGACTGAATTACATCGATGTTAGTCTGATTACTTTGATTATCAATTATTGATGGATTTAAGAACAGTCCGTAGGTTTTTTCTGCTGTTTTACTAGATTGCTTCCGTTGCATTTGCAATTTGTTCCATCTCCATAATTCCTTAAACTCTGTTTAAACGTAAATCATCGCATCGTTTTTTTGCATTATAAATACGTTATATTTGTAAGTTTCCATTTACTGGCTTTTTAATGAGGTTATGCACATTTGAATGTCCCGCTAATGTCGTCAGAACCCTGCGGCTCTTCATTGGGAATTAATCTCAGCGATGGACATTGGTGGAAAGCATCGTAAATGCATCGGTGAATAGATCGGTTTGTTGGATGAATTTAAAAAGTTCCCACTCACTCGAATCTTTGATTGGTGTTACTTAAGCTACCTCGGCAAGTCGTATTGTTTATTGTAAGCATTTCAAAGAGTATTACAATCAATTCTACATTATCATACAGCATTTCAGAATACGTTACTAAATTCGCTGTGAATTCTGATATCAGAGAGCCAAGTAGAACCACTCTTTGCTTACCCACGAGGTGAAATTTCATATTCACATGCATCTAGGTTCAAATCAATGCACCGTGTCATTGTACTTACAGTAGAATCCTGCATTTTGCTATTTTAACTTGATCAAAGGATTCCCAATTCCCGTGAACTGCAGCACGAAATCAATGAATCATCAGAAGTATCTCCTTGGGAATTTTTCGATCACAGATTTGGAACGACACATTTTTCGACACTTGATTTACGATATTGCTGTGAGTCGAGGCTTTCAACTGTCGATAAACGTTCTTCATGTATGTTTCCCGTACGTATACTCTAACGAAACACAGGTAAAATACAGAAATCTAGAGGAAAAGGACTTCTTTCAAACAAATCAACTTCACAAAGACGAGCAATTTTGAGGCACTTTGAAAATTCTTTCGATTGTACCCATTAGTAGTAGTAGACCATTTGTAGTAGACCATTTCCCAATGCATTTGAATTTGAAGTTACGTCAGTCAGACGAGGAAAGAAAGAACATCGAGTTCCGACAGTTCCGGAATTTTCGGAAGGCAACTTGAAGCGTTGTCATTTCATGCAAGGGAGAAGCGAGTTCAATGGATGAGATAAGGTTGGTTTGTGGTGTATATTCTGCTCCTGTGAAATCTTCTAGCAAAATTGGAATACGTTTACTTAACTACATGGTATTATATAGATCGACCATGGTTTCACAGCGTGCCTCCAAGATCAGCTGACACATAATATAATGTAATACTGTTTTGTTTAGTAAACATTTTCCTATGGAGCGAAGTGTTTAATTCACGATTGATAAAAGTTTATTTGCTGCAAAATTTGAGACATAGAATCAATGGGGAGAAGAGAAGTTGGGATAATGGTCAAGAAGAATGGTTCAGATTAAGTGGTGGAGTAAGTACGATATCAGCGAAATGCCTAATTCTATTCATAGCTATTTCCTACCTGAAAACGTCTGAAAGAAAGGTTTGCCTCTCTTAAAAATCGGCAATTCTTCCTTAGCTTTCGAAATCACGAGGTCATTACTAATGACGATGTCACCTTCGGAAACACTTCGTTGGACTGTCTTTTATTTTCAGAAGAATCGCGAGTAGTGAAGCGAAGTACGGTGAGTGCAAGGATTGACTCTGTTTCTACGAATGTATGACTTCCATGTGGTTGTGCCGACTAAAAAGTATAATTTATTACGTTTCGTAGTGAATATATTTAAATATTCCGAGTGTTTGTGAGTGGTGTGGTAGCTATAATAACCAGGAAGTGGAATTGAGAGTTCTGCTGGAAGATCGAACCTGGTTCCTTGGATTGTGCAACATGTGCCAGTGAATGACATGCCGTACAGCTTCTATGGTTTGGAATATCTACTTCTATTCGAAAGTAATAATTATACGGGAGCAATCCTTTACGAAATCGATCTTTCTTCCGATGAACGTGTTATTGCGGGGCGTGGAAGGTAGAATTATCGAATGACATGCATTATACAAGTCGTGCATTAACAAAGTTTGGTATTATTTCAACATAGTGTGAGATTGGGTTGCAAATACCGATTTAAACTATCGATTGGAAAAGTTTTGAGATGGTTTTGTTCATCGTGCTGGAGTTTCCATTTTCCGTTACCATAGCATTCATTTCTTTAGTATTCCTTTCAGAATGTTGTTATTTTATGTCGCTACTCAAAGTCGTGTACGGTGTTATCCATTCAAATAGAGGAATCAATTTCCCAATGAAACATTCATAACTTCGTGTGTTAATCAGATACAGAGAGGTGGGATTATTTGAAAACCTGTGTCGTAATATGATCACTGATCGCCTTAAAGATTGCACTCGCTTGAAACGTTGATTTAGGGGAACATTTTAACTAAATACTAACCTAATTTGTAAAGTAGAAATTCAGTTTTTGTCATTGATTAGAGTCCACAGCGTTTGTCCGAACCGGCTAAAAATTTGCACAAGTATTCTTCGAGATCAGGAACGAAGTGCCGATTTATTTTTGTTCGATACTTTTTCTGGGTTCGAACCAAGATCGCTCAAACAGTTTTCCATAATAAATACACCTAAACTTCTCTTTTATCGTTTGCAGGCTTCATTTCTTTTGAAGAATTAAATTAGAAGGTATGGTGGTGATGAGTCGAGACAAGCACCAAAAGAACAGATATTGAACGAAGATTATTATTTTGATCCTGAAATATCGTTTTCGAAACTAACTCTCGAGCATTTTAACAAAATGTACGTAAATTCTCCAAAATTTTTGATATTATAAACAAGCAGTTCTCTTGACGATCAATGCGATATTTGAATCCATGCAATTTCCGGTAAAGTGAGAATGGGATTTTATAAGTGTTAACCAAAAGGATATTTACTCACTTTACGACTGACAACTTAATTTAATTTTGAAATGTTATCTACTTCCATACTCTAACTAAGATGCTTATCTCAATACGATTCTTTTCGTAGCGTTTATCCTAAGGCCGGGTGGCCACCGAATGCGAAGCGGCGCTAAGTTGAGCGGGACAGAGTGACACGGAGCGAAGCGTAGCTAAGTTTAGTATCTGAGGGTCGGCAACTGGAAGAGAAGCTGAGCGAAGCGATTCGTTTGTAAATAAACAATATGGCGTAAGATCTAGCCTTTTGTTGCCGTCTGAGAATTTAATTCTCTGATATTACGGTTAAATCACGGAATTTCCGTAAGAGACGGATTCTGTTATGGTAATTACGCTGGCACACTTTTATTAAGATATTATTTACAGCCATTGGACACATTTATATATTTCGCTAATAGCATATAAGTTTCCTATCGTTCGTACAACACTCGAGTACACTTTTCAGTTTGTAATGACGGAACTGATAATATAAATAGTTCTTAGTTTCATATCAATACATGGATAAATGTTTCTGTAACGAGCATCACAAAAATTAATCACTTTACTCACGTAAGCATGGCAATTAAATTTTTCTTCACTCTTCATCCAACGTTTAACTTTTGCTGACGAGTAAATATCTCCGAGAGGAGCTCAAGCCATTTCTTTAAACCTGCTTCAAATCGTCGTATTCTTTTTCTTTTTAAGGGTGCATAAATGATTATCCTACTGTTATTTCTTTTGTAATGCTATGGTTTTTAAGCTGGTGTTCCTCTCCGAGACAATTACCTGCTGACGATGACACAGCATTAGTTTTTATTTTCAAAAACTGACCTGCGTCCAATGATTAAATTCACGAGTAAATTTTTCTCGGCTGTACTGAACCTATCGGACGACATTTACACAATGATTGCGTTCCGCTAAGATGAGTGATTATCTTAAATTAATACTTAATTGAAGTGTAACGACATTGGAAGTAATTTAATTAAGTGGTCCGATCACAATTATCGCAGATTGACATAGTGATAACTTTTTGCGAAATGGAATCGGCCATCAATAATTACATTAAAATGTTTCCTAAAGAAAGGTATAATTGAAAATTAATCACACCTTTCAAGCTTCTGAATGTAATCTTTCACAAACTGACAACAATTCAGATACTGCCGAGGAAAGAAGCGAGAGGCTCCCCCTCCACCGCGTTGAGAGCTGTGGATGGGGAAGCTGACTTCGCTTCATCACGAACCACGACCGTTCGGAAGATGTGCCTTGCGAAGCAGAGTGACGTCACAATTTTCAGCTCAACTCCGCTTCGTATCCGGTGGCCACAGCTGCATTCAAAAGTATAGGTTCGTTTGTTAAAGTGTTGTCCGCTCGGCGTAACTTCGCTCAACTTAGCTTCGCTTCGCATTTGGTGGCCACCCGGCCTAACCCAGTTAATACCAGACATCGTTAACTTCGAGGTTATTATAGAACTCGCTTATAGTTAAAAGTAGTTTTTTACAATTCATTCCATTTTCAAAAATGTAATTATTTAAACAATTTTGTTATTTAAAATCAACATATTATTATTTTCATTATTTTTGGTGATTTTAAATGTAACGGTTGACGGCGGTAGGGGTGGGGGAAAACAAATTTCCACCAATGAGAACGAAGCTTCTCTTTTGTAATGGTTTTCTGTGACAAAATTTGCAGTTTCCGGTGAGACTTCGTGGGGGAAAGGTCGCGGTGGTTCACTTCCGGAGTAACGGTTAGAATTTGAATGTTTTTCGTTATGTTTAAACTTTTGAAGTGCAGATATATGTTAAAAGCATAGTGTATTTGGATGCAATGCACTTAATTTATCTATTGCTAATCTACCATACACGGAATATTTCTGTGAACGATGTTTTCCGAATGAGCTTTCGGGAGATTAAACATTCGGCAAATTAAATTTGTATCGTATTTTCAACATTCGGAAATTCAAATTATTAGATTTTTACTGACGCGGAAGAATTTTCTGTTCTAAGGGAATCTCAAATGCCAAGAGATGATACTTCCGATGTTTCGTTAGACATTAATGCGAAATATATCACTTCCAAGTGAAAAAATTCCAAGAAAGAAAGTTTGCGCGTAATGAAGATTCTCACTAAGTCTGCGCTTATTTATGTGATTCATCGATATTCTTTCGCGATGAAAATATTTCCGGCGAATAGTTGTCTTGAATGAGCAGGAATTTCAATGTTCGGGAAATTACATTCGGTTTTCTGTTCTTACGGAATCTCAGATTAAATAAGTTGCCTGCTACGGTGACGAAGTGATTAGTGCGCTAGCTACGCCAACGCAAAGGTCTCGGGTTCGAACCCCGGCAAGTTTTAAATTATAATTAAATATAAATTATTTTTTTTAAATGGATATAATTAGGTTCTTTTAATTTCCATTAGAGAAGTTATTATTATCATTTGCTTTGCGAAGTTTTCACTTAAAAGCGAAGTTATCTCTTAAGTTGAGAAGTTGTCATTTTGTAAGCGGAATTATCATTTGCTAAGCAGAGCTTTCACTTAAAAATATAAGTTACAGTTTTCAGAATTATTATTTACTAAGTCTTAAGCTAAGTTATCGCTTGAGAAGCGGAGTTATTATCTCCTAAGCGGAATTGTCACTTAAGAAAAGAAGTTATCACATGCTAAGCTAAGTTATTATGTGCTAAGTTTAGTAATCATTTAATAAGCAAAGTTATCGTTCGTTAAGCTCACCTGGGATCCAATAAGCGAATATGCCTTGTGTGATTCTACTGACGTTTCGTTTTATGTATTTGCGAAATATTCGTTGCTGGATCCGTGAATATCTCATTAACTTCGAAACTGTTCCAATTTTTTTCACCTGCACGCCTCAGGTTTATTGGAAGTAAATATTTTTTTATATTATATTATATTTTTTATTTAAGAAATAGATAGAAAAAATTTAGAACGCGGCTTTTAATGAATTAGAGGTTTAAAATCTCGTTTAAGACCTTTCGAGTTCTACACGAGAAGTCACGAACGGTAACGACATCGGGAGTTCAAATTGCATTATGTCACATAGATTTATCAATACATACTTTAAGTGATTATTTATTGTAACGCTTATAAGGTAACTGCTTCATTACTATGTATCCAATTACTGAATTTATTCCTGTCGTATGCGCCGCGCGATCTTTCTATTATGTAATACATGTTACAACATAATACAGTGATTAAATAACTGGAATTCAGTGGAAACCAAGCGTCACCGTAAAGCTGTTTGTTTGAGATAATGAAGCACTTTCCCACACCTTGACCTTCGTCCACAAAACTACCTCTTTACTCCTGCTTTCAATATCACAATTTCGAAATATTCATTTTCATGAATTGTCGATTAAAATTTTAACTTATCAATTGCCGAAGATCACTTCTAGAAGAATTTGCCCGAGTAATTCAGTCGCTTATCATTTTTGATTTTTGTCTAGGAATCAAGAATTAGTTGCTTTTTCATCCGTCATTAATGGGTGTTCTGTAAATTTAAATAAATATTAAGGAACACATTTTCAATATACGTATTAAAATATTTTCCAGTTTCTTGCTAGATTTCGCCAACGGGAACTCTAACGGAATTCGAGATTTCAAATTCAGTGTCGATTCCAGTGGCGTAAATATTTATTAGCCAAGAAGTGACTATCAAAGTATTCTCTGCTCTAAGGTCATTTTAGTTTTGTAGTATTTCTTCTTTTCGGTAGTACAAATCAATTCATATGTAAAGAATGAAAATTTGTTACACGGCTGCTAATGAGTTGGAGGTTGAATATCTCAGAAAACCGTGGTTGTCGGCACTCCTTGTTTTTTCCCCGGTACTCGGAGAAAACAAGAAGTGGTTGTTCCTAAAAGCCTACTGTATAATCGATTTAAATTTTAACGTATCACTTGCCGACTTTTAGAAGAAAAAAGTAATTCGGTCGTGTGTCTTTTTGGATACGATGGTTAGAAATTAAGAATGCGTTATATGTTTTAAATCGATCACTATGTAAGTATTCTGAAACTTTGAGTTACTACTTAGGAACGAGTTTTGCACCTTCCTTTTTAAAAACTTTTCTTAACGTATCTTCCGATGAGATGTCATGGCAATTGTAACCATAAGGGATTTAAGGAATTTAAAAATCTCAGCAGCGATGCCAGTGGTATAAATAATTATTAACTTCATTGAATCTGAATATAGTTACCTAAATAGTATAATCTGTAATATATTTTAGCAAACCATATGATGACCATTTGTGATAATTTTTAACAATACAAAAGCGCATTGTGCCAAGTCACGATAATTGTTAATATTATTATTCTGTATTTGGTGTACTCTAGTGTATTCTTATTCATGCCGTATTCAAAATAAAATTTTCATTCTTTTTAGATTTGTCATTCTAATTATATTAAATCAATAAATTTTATTCTTGTTTGTAACAAAATGAGTTCGTCACTTTCAATACATTTTATTCAATCATGAATTTTAATCTCGTAAGCCGATTTCAGGCAAGTTTTACTCATGTAATGATAATAATGTCGTATTGTAAATTTAATAAGTCCTTGCTACATTATTATCAATTTATATTAATAATAGTAATAACTGTGAACTGACAATTTGTAATGCAACTTAATTAAAGCAAATATTTATTTACAGGTGATCAGTAACTGGGATGTTTTCTCTTCATCAGTATTCTGCTGATTTCCCTCGCCGACGTAGAAAGTGAAACTCAGTCGTAAGAAAAAGTCACATCCTAGGTAACAAGACAGCTGATTCCTTAAAGTAAGTGCATTTACTAAGGTAGTGAGCACAACATTACAGGCTTCACTATTAAAATACCCAATTCCTTTAATTTTCTTTTGCACATTTCATATATTTTTCATTTTATAATTTCCCGACCTTTGTCACATTTTTTGATCCTAATATTTCCTCTAAAATTGTTAGTATTTAGAAAAATAATAATAAAAAATATTTTCTAAGCATAAAATTAATATTATTTCAGTATTTCTACAAAATTCATATAAAATTACGGTTCAATAGCTATTCCTTTCAATATTTTTCCATTATGGTTTTAAGGATTGTGAAGTTTTACTAGCGAACTTAAAGAGTTTTAGGATAATCTAGTCAATTCTTTGTTTCTCTGTTCTTATTTCATGATTCCCTTTATCCGTTTCTCTCAATTATTCCTGTGGTTTGTATGCCAATGCATTTTACTAAGTAATCAACTTAGCAACAAGAGTTTATTTGCAATTGACTGAAGTGATAAATTTTCATTGTAGTTGGTGCTGGTATTCATCTTTCATTTGCGTGTAACATTGCCATTTTTTTACGTATTCCAGAATCCCCATTCCTGTTTTTGCCCTTCCTTGCAATCCTTCCATGTTTACTTCAATTATTATCCTTTGTTCCTGCTATAACACTCTGATGAATGGACTGTTTCCATTAGTAGTGTGGTACAGGATAGAGAAAAATGTATCACTCATTTACTTTTGTCCCAGTCTTGATCATGGCTGTGATGAATGAAAGCTACCGAGGCATGAGTGAACAATTGCACTGATCAAGGTCTCTCCTTACAGAATTCCAAGAAAATTGTTAATGTCATTGTAAACTGTTCTTAAATGTTTTCCTCCTGCATGACACTTAATGCTAAGAAATAATTTCGAGCTGATGAATGCGTTGTTGAACTGTGGGATATTTTCTCACTTTTAATGATGGAAAAGGAGTGGATATCGGACACCAATGATCCGGAAAGGTAAGCAAATTTCTATATAGTCAATGAACGTGTGATACCCATACTAAACTAGCTTTATGGTAAAACTAAATCCAAAGTTTGAAAATTATAATAAATATTTGAGTGCATTTGAAGCTTTATTTGCAGCAGAGATACAATAACCATAGACGGCATTAGAAAGAGATGGTAAACAAAAGCAAAAAACTCCTATGAGAACGCAGATGAAAATCGTAAGTTTGCATTAGTTGAGGACAACTTAATGAGGGACTAAGCAATGCGGTACCTATGTTCATGGAACCCCAGCAGCTGGGGACAAAAAAATTAGAAACCTTTGGATGTTGTTGGATAGGCACAGGGAAAACTGACTACTTCTTCAATATATTAACAGCACTTTCAAGGTAATGAATCAACATAAGGTTACAAATTTTAGAGTAAATAGGTTTAAGCCTAGAATATTTTGGAAATATCTAAATAAAATTGGACAAAATAATTCAATTAATTTAAGGCCATAATTATCAACTATTGTTTTATAGGTACCCATATGGAAAAGTCTTCTGGTGTTCTGGTAACTTCAAAAGAGAGCTACCCTAGCAGAATAAAATTCTCACTATGGAGTGGTGTGATGCCTCCCCCAGGTCGAGAGATTCTGCCCATCGAGTGGGTCTGGGTACCACGGGGTAGCTCTCAAATGAAATTTACCATTTTCAGAATACAGTTCTCTTCAGGGGAGGTGTAACGCCTCTCCTGCTTGAGAGGTTCTGCCCATGTAAAGAGGGTCAGCGTACCTCATGGTATCACTCAATAGAAAGCTACCTTTGGCAAAATAATATTCTCATCGACGATCAGGATTCCGATTGAGATGTTTTGCCCTTCAAGACTTTCTGGTAGCTATCAAAAGAGAGATACCATTTGCAGATACAATTCTCGTCACCGAGAGGCATTTTGCCTCTCTTGATGGAGAAGTTCTGCCCATTATGGGACTAAAACTTGAAGATTTCATGTAGAGGGTCTGATCTGACCTCTCATAATGAGTGAGACGTTTTAATAATCGATGCACTTTGAAGAAGGCATCTTATTTGAAATTATCGTTGGATGGAGGGATTCCAAAGCCTTCCCAATTGGTGATGACAAAATACGGTATGTTTTTCTTAAGATTTAAGAATATATTTCTTAAGTATTGTTGTTAAATTATCATTAGAAAATAATAATTTTTATGATTAAAATTTTTTCATTGAATATTAATTTTCTCTTTTCTAACCTTTCAGGAATGGGGTGCTTATAAATACATTATTGATAAAGGTCTACTGGTTTACCTACCTTAAAATCTCCACTTAAACCTTCCTGCTGAGAGGTCTTCTGGTAACTTCAAAAGAGAGCTACCCTAGCAGAATAAAATTCTCACTATGGAGTGGTGTGATGCCTCCCCCAGGTCGAGAGATTCTGCCCATCGAGTGGGTCTGGGTACCACGGGGTAGCTCTCAAATGAAATTTACCATTTTCAGAATACAGTTCTCTTCAGGGGAGGTGTAACGCCTCTCCTGTTTGAGAGGTTCTGCCCATGGAAAGAGGGTCAGCGTACCTCATGGTATCACTCAAAAGAAAGCTACCTTTGGCAAAATAATATTCTCATCGACGATCAGGATTCCGATTGAGATGTTTTGCCCTTCAAGACTTTGTGGTAGCTATCAAAAGAGAGATACCATTTGCAGATACAATTCTCGTCACCGAGAGGCATTTTGCCTCTCCTGATAGAGAAGTTCTGCCCATTATGGGACTAAAACTTGAAGATTTCATGTAGAGGGTCTGATCTGACCTCTCATAATGAGTCAGACATTTTAATAATTTATGCGCTTTGAAGAAGGCATCTTATTTGAAATTATGGTTGGATGGAGGGATTCCAATGCCTTTCCTATTGGTGATGAAAAAATATGGTATGTTTTTCTTAAGATTTTAGAATATATTTTTTAAGTCTAGGTATCTGATTATCATTAGAAAATAATACTTTTTATGATGAAAATTTTTTAATTGAATATTCATGGTCTCTTTTCTAACCTTTCAGGAATGGGGAGCTAATAAATACCTTATTGATATAGGTTTACTGGTGTACCTACTTTAAAATATCCTCCTAAACCATCCTGTGGAAGAGAAAAATTGTAAAATGCATAGGAATAGCAGCACATTCTAAATTGCTTTGGCAAGACAAGTCATTCTTTACCTAATGATTTTGACTTAATAATCATCACCTACTACAAAGCAGTGATGTGGTAGAAATCGATGAACCAGAACCTACAGGTTAGTTTGGGAAGGTTCGTGCAGGCTCTCCTCTTGAATAATCTAAGGTAACTCTTTAATCATTTAAGAGATCCTCATTTCAATATAGGTTTAGCACTACGCATCCAAAATTGTAATTTCCTTGTTTAATTGCTTTGTAATCAACTAATATGATCTGTTGCTATTACTGGAAATGAAATTGGCATTTATAATTATAATAAATATATTATGTGTTTGTCCTATTATTCATATAGAGAATATGCACTGAATGTTCCACAAATAATACCAGTAGCTCCAGAGTGCTGCAGCTTGGGAGTAAAGTGGAGTATGGTGGAAATGGACCACTGCAGTCTATAGTATGGGACAGTTGCTTAAGAGAGACACCAAGTTGCGGATGCATTCATTGGAAGAATGTATGAGGCCTCTCGACGGCTCCTGTTTAGGGCGAGGGAAGTATAACGGCAGCCACTGAGTGCTTTAAGGGTGGCTGCAGAGTAAGATATTATTACATATATTGTTTTCAATTCATTGTTTTTAAATGCGTTTCCAAGTTTTCCAATACATTGCAAGACCTAATTATTTTTTGATCGAGTTTCAATGGTGCTATATCATGTCAATTTATGTTTTTAATCGGTAATGATAAGTTAATTGGGTTTCAAGTATGATACACTGGATTTAGATGGTATGATGGGAAAGATCAGGAATTTTTTTCATATGCTCTTGCTCCAGTTTGCATCTGTTGAATTGTTGTGGTTTTCCATTCGTTCTGTTGAAGTACTGTTAAATCCTCTCCTTTCAAAATATCTCTGCTCTGGCTTTTTCTTTCACATTGCTCTATGCTAGATTTGGGGATACATGATCATAATATTCTGGGGAGTTCCTAATTTTTTATATATATTTCATGCCTTATTTGAGTAATAATATATGTTTAGATATAATATTGCAATTACTGTCAATATGTTCCGTTATTCAGGTTGCAATACGATTTTGTCAATTTGCTTGAGTCGGCCAATGTCTGGCATCCTAACTAGCAGATTTTTTATAGTTATAGGAATATATCCAATTGGAGATCATGGACTAAGTTTGTGGGATGTATTTCTGGAAATCTGATTTATTTCAATGATCATCCTTGTGGTTACTTTACATTTAAGCTGTCTTTGGGTTTGCTTTGTTGGATTTCGTTTTCTAAAATTCAATGAAATAATGGAAGTGTAAAATGGCATTGGGTGGTCTGTAACATAAATAGTTTAGACTCTTTGAATTGCGGTAGAAGATTTACACTTTTGTTATTGCAAACATACAATATACCATGTATTTTAGGGTCAATTCCTTCATACTAATTGGATTTTTACTTTCTCCATATTCATAGTATATGGAAAGTATTGTTTTCATGAAAAAATTGGACTACGAGATATCGACCGAAATAAATGTTCTGGGGTTCCTAGAATACGTTCTGACCATTTTTGGAACGATGTCTGCATCTGTGTGTGTGTGTGTGTGTGTGCTTGTTGGTGCACTAAAGTGAAAACTATTAGCCCTATCAGTACCTAACTTGATATATATACTGTGGTGTGCTTACAGAGTTGATAATTTTTTGGAGCAAATGGTTTACTTAAAAGTTGAGCTTTTTTTATTCTTGGAAGCAAATTTCCTTTTTTGTGAAATATCTCAAAAAAATGATATTTAGGTATGTACTATTGTTTTAGAAAATGTAATTATCTATAACTGCTGTATTGAACATATTTTATTATTATATGAAATACTGATAAACCGGAAGCAGCTGATTATGTACTTTGTGGGCACTGTAATATGAAAACTATTTGTTTTATCAACGTCAAATTTCATATATAGTACTTTTATTTGGCGTAGTTAGAGTTGATTATTTTCTGGTTTAAATCGGTTAGCTTGAAGTCGAGCTCTACTTTTCGAGGCTTGTTACTGATTTTTGCAAAATATCTCCATTAATCTGATACTTAGGTATATACAATTATTTATATGAGTTTTAGAAAATGCAATTTAATATAACTTTTGTGTGAAAGATATTATTGTTTAACTGATTGTTTAGGAGTAATTCATGAAATACTGATCAAAGGGAAGTTGCTGATTATCTACATAAGGAAAAATATGAGACCTAAGTTTTAAAATTTTCATCAGTTATTTATTAATATTATACTTTTTCAGGTGCGTAATTGCTATTCTTTATTGGCAACTTATCCATTTTCAATAGAACTTCCTATGGAAATATAATAGGTTCATAGAAATTCATTGAAATATATTCTTTGTGTATCCAGTCCTTCGGAGCATAGATTATGCCTAGCTAGTTTGGTTTGAGTACATTCAATTTTTAACACAAGCTCAGCACTGCTTTGGGCATAAGGTTATGGGTCGACGATTCAGTAGTAGTTTTTCCACAGGCCATTGTGGGAACTTTGTGTGCAAGGGCAAGTGTGGTCTCGTCCGACTGTGCATCATCGTCCACTGCCATGGCCTCATTGAGGCACTGGTAGCACTAAGTGGTGTATCAAAAATGAGTTAACGTTGCTTACAAATTAAAGTTATATCTGTTAATCCATCTCCTATCTATTACATATAGATATTTCTCAAATTATACCTAATTATACATTCACTGACTCATTCATTCATAGGGGATTAAAATTGTAACCATAATTCATAAGTGTCACTGACTTGAAATTTTTTCAACGTACTGGCCATAACATTTAACCAAGAAGAAAAAAACGATTTTTAGCCTCAGTGTCATGTGTTCGATGCTGACTACTATGGAAAAGCAGTGGATATCAGTCACCAATGATCCGGAAAGGTAAGCAAATCTCTATATAGTCAATGAACGTGTGATAACCAAACTAAACTAGCTTTATGGTAAAACTTAATCGAAAGTTTGAAAATTATAATAAATATTTGAGTGCATTTGAAGCTCTATTTGCAGCAGAGATACAATAACCATAGACGGCATTAGAAAGAGATGGTAAACAAAAGCAAAAAACTCCTATGAGAACGCAGATGAAAATCGTAAGTTTGCATTAGTTGAGGACAACTTAATGAGGGACTAAGCAATGCGGTACCTATGTTCATGGAACCCCAGCAGCTGGGGACAGAAAAATTAGAAACCTTTGGATGTTGTTGGATAGGCACAGGGAAAACTGACTACTTCTTCAATATATTAACAGCACTTTCAAGGTAATGAATCAACATAAGGTTACAAATTTTAGAGTAAATAGGTTTAAGCCTAGAATATTTTGGAAATATCTAAATAAAATTGGACAAAATAATTCAATTAATTTAAGGCCATAATTATCAACTATTGTTTTATAGGTACCCATATGGAAAAGTCTTCTGGTGTTCTGGTAACTTCAAAAGAGAGCTACCCTAGCAGAATAAAATTCTCACTATGGAGTGGTGTGATGCCTCCCCCAGGTCGAGAGATTCTGTCCATCGAGTGGGTCTGGGTACCACGGGGTAGCTCTCAAATGAAATTTACCATTTTCAGAATTCAGTTCTCTTCAGGGGAGGTGTAACGCCTCTCCTGCTTGAGAGGTTCTGCCCATGTAAAGAGGGTCAGCGTACCTCATGGTATCACTCAATAGAAAGCTACCTTTGGCAAAATAATATTCTCATCGACGATCAGGATTCCGATTGAGATGTTTTGCCCTTCAAGACTTTCTGGTAGCTATCAAAAGAGAGATACCATTTGCAGATACAATTCTCGTCACCGAGAGGCATTTTGCCTCTCTTGATGGAGAAGTTCTGCCCATTATGGGACTAAAACTTGAAGATTTCATGTAGAGGGTCTGATCTGACCTCTCATAATGAGTGAGACGTTTTAATAATCGATGCACTTTGAAGAAGGCATCTTATTTGAAATTATCGTTGGATGGAGGGATTCCAAAGCCTTCCCAATTGGTGATGACAAAATACGGTATGTTTTTCTTAAGATTTAAGAATATATTTCTTAAGTATTGTTGTTAAATTATCATTAGAAAATAATAATTTTTATGATTAAAATTTTTTCATTGAATATTAATTTTCTCTTTTCTAACCTTTCAGGAATGGGGTGCTTATAAATACATTATTGATAAAGGTCTACTGGTTTACCTACCTTAAAATCTCCACTTAAACCTTCCTGCTGAGAGGTCTTCTGGTAACTTCAAAAGAGAGCTACCCTAGCAGAATAAAATTCTCACTATGGAGTGGTGTGATGCCTCCCCCAGGTCGAGAGATTCTGCCCATCGAGTGGGTCTGGGTACCACGGGGTAGCTCTCAAATGAAATTTACCATTTTCAGAATACAGTTCTCTTCAGGGGAGGTGTAACGCCTCTCCTGTTTGAGAGGTTCTGCCCATGGAAAGAGGGTCAGCGTACCTCATGGTATCACTCAAAAGAAAGCTACCTTTGGCAAAATAATATTCTCATCGACGATCAGGATTCCGATTGAGATGTTTTGCCCTTCAAGACTTTGTGGTAGCTATCAAAAGAGAGATACCATTTGCAGATACAATTCTCGTCACCGAGAGGCATTTTGCCTCTCCTGATAGAGAAGTTCTGCCCATTATGGGACTAAAACTTGAAGATTTCATGTAGAGGGTCTGATCTGACCTCTCATAATGAGTCAGACATTTTAATAATTTATGCGCTTTGAAGAAGGCATCTTATTTGAAATTATCGTTGGATGGAGGGATTCCAATGCCTTTCCTATTGGTGATGAAAAAATATGGTATGTTTTTCTTAAGATTTTAGAATATATTTTTTAAGTCTAGGTATCTGATTATCATTAGAAAATAATACTTTTTATGATGAAAATTTTTTAATTCAATATTCATGGTCTCTTTTCTAACCTTTCAGGAATGGGGAGCTAATAAATACCTTATTGATATAGGTTTACTGGTGTACCTACTTTAAAATATCCTCCTAAACCATCCTGTGGAAGAGAAAAATTGTAAAATGCATAGGAATAGCAGCACATTCTAAATTGCTTTGGCAAGACAAGTCATTCTTTACCTAATGATTTTGACTTAATAACCATCACCTACTACAAAGCAGTGATGTGGTAGAAATCGATGAACCAGAACCTACAGGTTAGTTTGGGAAGGTTCGTGCAGGCTCTCTTCTTGAATAATCTAAGGTAACTCTTTAATCATTTAAGAGATCCTCATTTCAATATAGGTTTAGCACTACGCATCCAAAATTGTAATTTCCTTGTTTAATTGCTTTGTAATCAACTAATATGATCTGTTGCTATTACTGGAAATGAAATTGGCATTTATAATTATAATAAATATATTATGTGTTTGTCCTATTATTCATATAGAGAATATGCACTGAATGTTCCACAAATAATACCAGTAGCTCCAGAGTGCTGCAGCTTGGGAGTAAAGTGGAGTATGGTGGAAATGGACCACTGCAGTCTATAGTATGGGACAGTTGCTTAAGAGAGACACCAAGTTGCGGATGCATTCATTGGAAGAATGTATGAGGCCTCTCGACGGCTCCTGTTTAGGGCGAGGGAAGTATAACGGCAGCCACTGAGTGCTTTAAGGGTGGCTGCAGAGTAAGATACTATTACATATATTGTTTTCAATTCATTGTTTTTAAATGCGTTTCCAAGTTTTCCAATACATTGCAAGACCTAATTATTTTTTGATCGAGTTTCAATGGTGCTATATCATGTCAATTTATGTTTTTAATCGGTAATGATAAGTTAATTGGGTTTCAAGTATGATACACTGGATTTAGATGGTATGATGGGAAAGATCAGGAATTTTTTTCATATGCTCTTGCTCCAGTTTGCATCTGTTGAATTGTTGTGGTTTTCCATTCGTTCTGTTGAAGTACTGTTAAATCCTCTCCTTTCAAAATATCTCTGCTCTGGCTTTTTCTTTCACATTGCTCTATGCTAGATTTGGGGATACATGATCATAATATTCTGGGGAGTTCCTAATTTTTTATATATATTTCATGCCTTATTTGAGTAATAATATATGTTTAGATATAATATTGCAATTACTGTCAATATGTTCCGTTATTCAGGTTGCAATACGATTTTGTCAATTTGCTTGAGTCGGCCAATGTCTGGCATCCTAACTAGCAGATTTTTTATAGTTATAGGAATATATCCAATTGGAGATCATGGACTAAGTTTGTGGGATGTATTTCTGGAAATCTGATTTATTTCAATGATCATCCTTGTGGTTACTTTACATTTAAGCTGTCTTTGGGTTTGCTTTGTTGGATTTCGTTTTCTAAAATTCAATGAAATAATGGAAGTGTAAAATGGCATTGGGTGGTCTGTAACATAAATAGTTTAGACTCTTTGAATTGCGGTAGAAGATTTACACTTTTGTTATTGCAAACATACAATATACCATGTATTTTAGGGTCAATTCCTTCATACTAATTGGATTTTTACTTTCTCCATATTCATAGTATATGGAAAGTATTGTTTTCATGAAAAAATTGGACTACGAGATATCAACCGAAATAAATGTTTTGGGGTTCCTAGAATACGTTCTGACCATTTTTGGAACGATGTCTGCGTCTGTGTGTGTGTGTGTGTGTGTGTGTGTGTGTGCTTGTTGGCGCACTAAAGTGAAAACTATTAGCCCTATCAGTACCTAACTTGATATATATACTGTGGTGTGCTTACAGAGTTGATAATTTTTTGGAGTAAATGGTTTACTTAAAAGTTGAGCTTTTTTTATTCTTGGAAGCAAATTTCCTTTTTTGTGAAATATCTCAAAAAAATGATATTTAGGTATGTACTATTGTTTTAGAAAATGTAATTTTCTATAACTGCTGTATTGAACATATTTTATTATTATATGAAATACTGATAAACCGGAAGCAGCTGATTATGTACTTTGTGGGCACTGTAATATGAAAACTATTTGTTTTATCAACGTCAAATTTCATATATAGTAATTTTATTTGGCGTAGTTAGAGTTGATTAGTTTCTGGTTTGAATCGGTTAGCTTGAAGTCGAGCTCTACTTTTCGAGGCTTGTTACTGATTTTTGCAAAATATCTCCATTAATCTGATACTTAGGTATATACAATTATTTATATGAGTTTTAGAAAATGCAATTTAATATAACTTTTGTGTGAAAGATATTATTGTTTAGGAGTAATTCATGAAATACTGATCAAAGGGAAGTTGCTGATTATCTACATAAGGAAAAATATGAGACCTAAGTTTTAAAATTTTCATCAGTTATTTATTAATATTATTCTTTTTCAGGTGCGTAATTGCTATTCTTTATTGGCAACTTATCCATTTCCAATAGAACTTCCTATGGAAATATAATAGGTTCATAGAAATTCATTGAAATATATTCTTTGTGTATCCAGTCCTTCGGAGCATAGAGTATGCGTAGCTAGTTTGGTTTGAGTACATTCAATTTTTAACACAAGCTCAGCACTGCTTTGGGCATAAGGTTATGGGTCGACGATTCAGTAGTAGTTTTTCCACAGGCCATTGTGGGAACTTTGTGTGCAAGGGCAAGTGTGGTCTCGTCCGACTGTGCATCATCGTCCACTGCCATGGCCTCATTGAGGCACTGGTAGCACTAAGTGGTGTATCAAAAATGAGTTAATGTTGCTTACAAATTAAAGTTATATCTGTTAATCCATCTCCTATCTATTACATATAGATATTTCTCAAATTATACCTAATTATACATTCACTGACTCATTCATTCATAGGGGATTAAAATTGTAACCATAATTCATAAGTGTCACTGACTTGAAATTTTTTCAACGTACTGGCCATAACATTTAACCAAGAAGAAAAAAACGATTTTTAGCTTCAGTGTCATGTGTTCGATGCCTACTTCTATGGAAAAGCAGTGGATATCAGTCACCAATGATCCGGAAAGGTAAGCAAATTTCTATATAGTCAATGAACGTGTGATAACCAAACTAAACTAGCTTTATGGTAAAACTTAATCCAAAGTTTGAAAATTATAATAAATATTTGAGTGCATTTGAAGCTCTATTTGCAGCAGAGATACAATAACCATAGACGGCATTAGAAAGAGATGGTAAACAAAAGCAAAGAACTCCTCTGAGAACACAGATGAAAATCGTAAGTTTGCATTAGTTGAGGACAACTTAATGAGGGACTAAGCAATGCGGTACCTATGTTCATGGAACCCCAGCAGCTGGGGACAGAAAAATTAGAAACCTTTGGATGTTGTTGGATAGGCACAGGGAAAACTGACTACTTCTTCAATATATTAACAGCACTTTCAAGGTAATGAATCAACATAAGGTTACAAATTTTAGAGTAAATAGGTTTAAGCCTTGAATATTTTGGAAATATCCAAATAAAATTGGACAAAATAATTCAATTAATTTAAGGCCATAATTATCAACTATTGTTTTATAGGTACCCATATGGAAAAGTCTTCTGGTGTTCTGGTAACTTCAAAAGAGAGCTACCCTAGCAGAATAAAATTCTCACTATGGAGTGGTGTGATGCCTCCCCCAGGTCGAGAGATTCTGCCCATCGAGTGGGTCTGGGTACCACGGGGTAGCTCTCAAATGAAATTTACCATTTTCAGAATACAGTTCTCTTCAGGGGAGGTGTAACGCCTCTCCTGTTTGAGAGGTTCTGCCCATGTAAAGAGGGTCAGCGTACCTCATGGTATCACTCAATAGAAAGCTACCTTTGGCAAAATAATATTCTCATCGACGATCAGGATTCCGATTGAGATGTTTTGCCCTTCAAGACTTTCTGGTAGCTATCAAAAGAGAGATACCATTTGCAGATACAATTCTTGTCACCGAGAGGCATTTTGCCTCTCTTGATGGAGAAGTTCTGCCCATTATGGGACTAAAACTTGAAGATTTCATGTAGAGGGTCTGATCTGACCTCTCATAATGAGTGAGACGTTTTAATAATCGATGCACTTTGAAGAAGGCATCTTATTTGAAATTATCGTTGGATGGAGGGATTCCAAAGCCTTCCCAATTGGTGATGACAAAATACGGTATGTTTTTCTTAAGATTTTAGAATATATTTCTTAAGTATTGTTGTTTAATTATCATTAGAAAATAATAATTTTTATGATTAAAATTTTTTCATTGAATATTAATTTTCTCTTTTCTAACCTTTCAGGAATGGGGTGCTTATAAATACATTATTGATAAAGGTCAACTGGTTTACCTACCTTAAAATCTCCACTTAAACCTTCCTGCTGAGAGGTCTTCTGGTAACTTCAAAAGAGAGCTACCCTAGCAGAATAAAATTCTCACTATGGAGTGGTGTGATGCCTCCCCCAGGTCGAGAGATTCTGCCCATCGAGTGGGTCTGGCTACCACGGGGTAGCTCTCAAATGAAATTTACCATTTTCAGAATACAGTTCTCTTCAGGGGAGGTGTAACGCCTCTCCTGTTTGAGAGGTTCTGCCCATGGAAAGAGGGTCAGCGTACCTCATGGTATCACTCAAAAGAAAGCTACCTTTGGCAAAATAATATTCTCATCGACGATCAGGATTCCGATTGAGATGTTTTGCCCTTCAAGACTTTGTGGTAGCTATCAAAAGAGAGATACCATTTGCAGATACAATTCTCGTCACCGAGAGGCATTTTGCCTCTCCTGATAGAGAAGTTCTGCCCATTATGGGACTAAAACTTGAAGATTTCATTTAGAGGGTCTGATCTGACCTCTCATAATGAGTCAGACATTTTAATAATTTATGCGCTTTGAAGAAGGCATCTTATTTGAAATTATGGTTGGATGGAGGGATTCCAATGCCTTTCCTGTTGGTGATGAAAAAATATGGTATGTTTTTCTTAAGATTTTAGAATATATTTTTTAAGTCTAGGTATCTGATTATCATTAGAAAATAATACTTTTTATGATGAAAATTTTTTAATTGAATATTCATGGTCTCTTTTCTAACCTTTCAGGAATGGGGAGCTAATAAATACCTTATTGATATAGGTTTACTGGTGTACCTACTTTAAAATATCCTCCTAAACCATCCTGTGGAAGAGAAAAATTGTAAAATGCATAGGAATAGCAGCACATTCTAAATTGCTTTGGCAAGACAAGTCATTCTTTACCTAATGATTTTGACTTAATAACCATCACCTACTACAAAGCAGTGATGTGGTAGAAATCGATGAACCAGAACCTACAGGTTAGTTTGGGAAGGTTCGTGCAGGCTCTCCTCTTGAATAATCTAAGGTAACTCTTTAATCATTTAAGAGATCCTCATTTCAATATAGGTTTAGCACTACGCATCCAAAATTGTAATTTCCTTGTTTAATTGCTTTGTAATCAACTAATATGATCTGTTGCTATTACTGGAAATGAAATTGGCATTTATAATTATAATAAATATATTATGTGTTTGTCCTATTATTCATATAGAGAATATGCACTGAATGTTCCACAAATAATACCAGTAGCTCCAGAGTGCTGCAGCTTGGGAGTAAAGTGGAGTATGGTGGAAATGGACCACTGCAGTCTATAGTATGGGACAGTTGCTTAAGAGAGACACCAAGTTGCGGATGCATTCATTGGAAGAATGTATGAGGCCTCTCGACGGCTCCTGTTTAGGGCGAGGGAAGTATAACGGCAGCCACTGAGTGCTTTAAGGGTGGCTGCAGAGTAAGATACTATTACATATATTGTTTTCAATTCATTGTTTTTAAATGCGTTTCCAAGTTTTCCAATACATTGCAAGACCTAATTATTTTTTGATCGAGTTTCAATGGTGCTATATCATGTCAATTTATGTTTTTAATCGGTAATGATAAGTTAATTGGGTTTCAAGTATGATACACTGGATTTAGATGGTATGATGGGAAAGATCAGGAATTTTTTTCATATGCTCTTGCTCCAGTTTGCATCTGTTGAATTGTTGTGGTTTTCCATTCGTTCTGTTGAAGTACTGTTAAATCCTCTCCTTTCAAAATATCTCTGCTCTGGCTTTTTCTTTCACATTGCTCTATGCTAGATTTGGGGATACATGATCATAATATTCTGGGGAGTTCCTAATTTTTTATATATATTTCATGCCTTATTTGAGTAATAATATATGTTTAGATATAATATTGCAATTACTGTCAATATGTTCCGTTATTCAGGTTGCAATACGATTTTGTCAATTTGCTTGAGTCGGCCAATGTCTGGCATCCTAACTAGCAGATTTTTTATAGTTATAGGAATATATCCAATTGGAGATCATGGACTAAGTTTGTGGGATGTATTTCTGGAAATCTGATTTATTTCAATGATCATCCTTGTGGTTACTTTACATTTAAGCTGTCTTTGGGTTTGCTTTGTTGGATTTCGTTTTCTAAAATTCAATGAAATAATGGAAGTGTAAAATGGCATTGGGTGGTCTGTAACATAAATAGTTTAGACTCTTTGAATTGCGGTAGAAGATTTACACTTTTGTTATTGCAAACATACATTATACCATGTATTTTAGGGTCAATTCCTTCATACTAATTGGATTTTTACTTTCTCCATATTCATAGTATATGGAAAGTATTGTTTTCATGAAAAAATTGGACTACGAGATATCAACCGAAATAAATGTTTTGGGGTTCCTAGAATACGTTCTGACCATTTTTGGAACGATGTCTGCGTCTGTGTGTGTGTGTGTGTGTGTGTGTGTGTGTGCTTGTTGGCGCACTAAAGTGAAAACTATTAGCCCTATCAGTACCTAACTTGATATATATACTGTGGTGTGCTTACAGAGTTGATAATTTTTTGGAGTAAATGGTTTACTTAAAAGTTGAGCTTTTTTTATTCTTGGAAGCAAATTTCCTTTTTTGTGAAATATCTCAAAAAAATGATATTTAGGTATGTACTATTGTTTTAGAAAATGTAATTTTCTATAACTGCTGTATTGAACATATTTTATTATTATATGAAATACTGATAAACCGGAAGCAGCTGATTATGTACTTTGTGGGCACTGTAATATGAAAACTATTTGTTTTATCAACGTCAAATTTCATATATAGTAATTTTATTTGGCGTAGTTAGAGTTGATTAGTTTCTGGTTTGAATCGGTTAGCTTGAAGTCGAGCTCTACTTTTCGAGGCTTGTTACTGATTTTTGCAAAATATCTCCATTAATCTGATACTTAGGTATATACAATTATTTATATGAGTTTTAGAAAATGCAATTTAATATAACTTTTGTGTGAAAGATATTATTGTTTAGGAGTAATTCATGAAATACTGATCAAAGGGAAGTTGCTGATTATCTACATAAGGAAAAATATGAGACCTAAGTTTTAAAATTTTCATCAGTTATTTATTAATATTATTCTTTTTCAGGTGCGTAATTGCTATTCTTTATTGGCAACTTATCCATTTCCAATAGAACTTCCTATGGAAATATAATAGGTTCATATAAATTCATTGAAATATATTCTTTGTGTATCCAGTCCTTCGGAGCATAGAGTATGCGTAGCTAGTTTGGTTTGAGTACATTCAATTTTTAACACAAGCTCAGCACTGCTTTGGGCATAAGGTTATGGGTCGACGATTCAGTAGTAGTTTTTCCACAGGCCATTGTGGGAACTTTGTGTGCAAGGGCAAGTGTGGTCTCGTCCGACTGTGCATCATCGTCCACTGCCATGGCCTCATTGAGGCACTGGTAGCACTAAGTGGTGTATCAAAAATGAGTTAACGTTGCTTACAAATTAAAGTTATATCTGTTAATCCATCTCCTATCTATTACATATAGATATTTCTCAAATTATACCTAATTATACATTCACTGACTCATTCATTCATAGGGGATTAAAATTGTAACCATAATTCATAAGTGTCACTGACTTGAAATTTTTTCAACGTACTGGCCATAACATTTAACCAAGAAGAAAAAAACGATTTTTAGCTTCAGTGTCATGTGTTCGATGCCTACTTCTATGGAAAAGCAGTGGATATCAGTCACCAATGATCCGGAAAGGTAAGCAAATTTCTATATAGTCAATGAACGTGTGATAACCAAACTAAACTAGCTTTATGGTAAAACTTAATCCAAAGTTTGAAAATTATAATAAATATTTGAGTGCATTTGAAGCTCTATTTGCAGCAGAGATACAATAACCATAGACGGCATTAGAAAGAGATGGTAAACAAAAGCAAAAAACTCCTATGAGAACGCAGATGAAAATCGTAAGTTTGCATTAGTTGAGGACAACTTAATGAGGGACTAAGCAATGCGGTACCTATGTTCATGGAACCCCAGCAGCTGGGGACAGAAAAATTAGAAACCTTTGGATGTTGTTGGATAGGCACAGGGAAAACTGACTACTTCTTCAATATATTAACAGCACTTTCAAGGTAATGAATCAACATAAGGTTACAAATTTTAGAGTAAATAGGTTTAAGCCTAGAATATTTTGGAAATATCTAAATAAAATTGGACAAAATAATTCAATTAATTTAAGGCCATAATTATCAACTATTGTTTTATAGGTACCCATATGGAAAAGTCTTCTGGTGTTCTGGTAACTTCAAAAGAGAGCTACCCTAGCAGAATAAAATTCTCACTATGGAGTGGTGTGATGCCTCCCCCAGGTCGAGAGATTCTGCCCATCGAGTGGGTCTGGGTACCACGGGGTAGCTCTCAAATGAAATTTACCATTTTCAGAATACAGTTCTCTTCAGGGGAGGTGTAACGCCTCTCCTGTTTGAGAGGTTCTGCCCATGTAAAGAGGGTCAGCTTACCTCATGGTATCACTCAATAGAAAGCTACCTTTGGCAAAATAATATTCTCATCGACGATCAGGATTCCGATTGAGATGTTTTGCCCTTCAAGACTTTCTGGTAGCTATCAAAAGAGAGATACCATTTGCAGATACAATTCTCGTCACCGAGAGGCATTTTGCCTCTCTTGATGGAGAAGTTCTGCCCATTATGGGACTAAAACTTGAAGATTTCATGTAGAGGGTCTGATCTGACCTCTCATAATGAGTGAGACGTTTTAATAATCGATGCACTTTGAAGAAGGCATCTTATTTGAAATTATCGTTGGATGGAGGGATTCCAAAGCCTTCCCTATTGGTGATGACAAAATACGGTATGTTTTTCTTAAGATTTTAGAATATATTTCTTAAGTATTGTTGTTTAATTATCATTAGAAAATAATAATTTTTATGATTAAAATTTTTTCATTGAATATTAATTTTCTCTTTTCTAACCTTTCAGGAATGGGGTGCTTATAAATACATTATTGATAAAGGTCTACTGGTTTACCTACCTTAAAATCTCCACTTAAACCTTCCTGCTGAGAGGTCTTCTGGTAACTTCAAAAGAGAGCTACCCTAGCAGAATAAAATTCTCACTATGGAGTGGTGTGATGCCTCCCCCAGGTCGAGAGATTCTGCCCATCGAGTGGGTCTGGGTACCACGGGGTAGCTCTCAAATGAAATTTACCATTTTCAGAATACAGTTCTCTTCAGGGGAGGTGTAACGCCTCTCCTGTTTGAGAGGTTCTGCCCATGGAAAGAGGGTCAGCGTACCTCATGGTATCACTCAAAAGAAAGCTACCTTTGGCAAAATAATATTCTCATCGACGATCAGGATTCCGATTGAGATGTTTTGCCCTTCAAGACTTTGTGGTAGCTATCAAAAGAGAGATACCATTTGCAGATACAATTCTCGTCACCGAGAGGCATTTTGCCTCTCCTGATAGAGAAGTTCTGCCCATTATGGGACTAAAACTTGAAGATTTCATGTAGAGGGTCTGATCTGACCTCTCATAATGAGTCAGACATTTTAATAATTTATGCGCTTTGAAGAAGGCATCTTATTTGAAATTATCGTTGGATGGAGGGATTCCAATGCCTTTCCTATTGGTGATGAAAAAATATGGTATGTTTTTCTTAAGATTTTAGAATATATTTTTTAAGTCTAGGTATCTGATTATCATTAGAAAATAATACTTTTTATGATGAAAATTTTTTAATTGAATATTCATGGTCTCTTTTCTAACCTTTCAGGAATGGGGAGCTAATAAATACCTTATTGATATAGGTTTACTGGTGTACCTACTTTAAAATATCCTCCTAAACCATCCTGTGGAAGAGAAAAATTGTAAAATGCATAGGAATAGCAGCACATTCTAAATTGCTTTGGCAAGACAAGTCATTCTTTACCTAATGATTTTGACTTAATAACCATCACCTACTACAAAGCAGTGATGTGGTAGAAATCGATGAACCAGAACCTACAGGTTAGTTTGGGAAGGTTCGTGCAGGCTCTCCTCTTGAATAATCTAAGGTAACTCTTTAATCATTTAAGAGATCCTCATTTCAATATAGGTTTAGCACTACGCATCCAAAATTGTAATTTCCTTGTTTAATTGCTTTGTAATCAACTAATATGATCTGTTGCTATTACTGGAAATTAAATTGGCATTTATAATTATAATAAATATATTATGTGTTTGTCCTATTATTCATATAGAGAATATGCACTGAATGTTCCACAAATAATACCAGTAGCTCCAGAGTGCTGCAGCTTGGGAGTAAAGTGGAGTATGGTGGAAATGGACCACTGCAGTCTATAGTATGGGACAGTTGCTTAAGAGAGACACCAAGTTGCGGATGCATTCATTGGAAGAATGTATGAGGCCTCTCGACGGCTCCTGTTTAGGGCGAGGGAAGTATAACGGCAGCCACTGAGTGCTTTAAGGGTGGCTGCAGAGTAAGATATTATTACATATATTGTTTTCAATTCATTGTTTTTAAATGCGTTTCCAAGTTTTCCAATACATTGCAAGACCTAATTATTTTTTGATCGAGTTTCAATGGTGCTATATCATGTCAATTTATGTTTTTAATCGGTAATGATAAGTTAATTGGGTTTCAAGTATGATACACTGGATTTAGATGGTATGATGTGAAAGATCAGGAATTTTTTTCATATGCTCTTGCTCCAGTTTGCATCTGTTGATTTGTTGTGGTTTTCCATTCGTTCTGTTGAAGTACTGTTAAATCCTCTCCTTTCAAAATATCTCTGCTCTGGCTTTTTCTTTCACATTGCTCTATGCTAGATTTGGGGATACATGATCATAATATTCTGGGGAGTTCCTAATTTTTTATATATATTTCATGCCTTATTTGAGTAATAATATATGTTTAGATATAATATTGCAATTACTGTCAATATGTTCCGTTATTCAGGTTGCAATACGATTTTGTCAATTTGCTTGAGTCGGCCAATGTCTGGCATCCTAACTAGCAGATTTTTTATAGTTATAGGAATATATCCAATTGGAGATCATGGACTAAGTTTGTGGGATGTATTTCTGGAAATCTGATTTATTTCAATGATCATCCTTGTGGTTACTTTACATTTAAGCTGTCTTTGGGTTTGCTTTGTTGGATTTCGTTTTCTAAAATTCAATGAAATAATGGAAGTGTAAAATGGCATTGGGTGGTCTGTAACATAAATAGTTTAGACTCTTTGAATTGCGGTAGAAGATTTACACTTTTGTTATTGCAAACATACAATATACCATGTATTTTAGGGTCAATTCCTTCATACTAATTGGATTTTTACTTTCTCCATATTCATAGTATATGGAAAGTATTGTTTTCATGAAAAAATTGGACTACGAGATATCAACCAAAATAAATGTTCTGGGGTTCCTAGAATACGTTCTGACCATTTTTGGAACGATGTCTGCATCTGTGTGTGTGTGTGTGTGTGCTTGTTGGTGCACTAAAGTGAAAACTATTAGCCCTATCAGTACCTAACTTGATATATATACTGTGGTGTGCTTACAGAGTTGATAATTTTTGGAGCAAATGGTTTACTTAAAAGTTGAGCTTTTTTTATTCTTGGAAGCAAATTTCCTTTTTTGTGAAATATCTCAAAAAAATGATATTTAGGTATGTACTATTGTTTTAGAAAATGTAATTTTCTATAACTGCTGTATTGAACATATTTTATTATTATATGAAATACTGATAAACCGGAAGCAGCTGATTATCTACTTTGTGGGCACTGTAATATGAAAACTATTTGTTTTATCAACGTCAAATTTCATATATAGTACTTTTATTTGGCGTAGTTAGAGTTGATTAGTTTCTGGTTTAAATCGGTTAGCTTGAAGTCGAGCTCTACTTTTCGAGGCTTGTTACTGATTTTTGCAAAATATCTCCATTAATCTGATACTTAGGTATATACAATTATTTATATGAGTTTTAGAAAATGCAATTTAATATAACTTTTGTGTGAAAGATATTATTGTTTAACTGATTGTTTAGGAGTAATTCATGAAATACTGATCAAAGGGAAGTTGCTGATTATCTACATAAGGAAAAATATGAGACCTAAGTTTTAAAATTTTCATCAGTTATTTATTAATATTATACTTTTTCAGGTGCGTAATTGCTATTCTTTATTGGCAACTTATCCATTTCCAATAGAACTTCCTATGGAAATATAATAGGTTCATAGAAATTCATTGAAATATATTCTTTGTGTATCCAGTCCTTCGGAGCATAGAGTATGCGTAGCTAGTTTGGTTTGAGTACATTCAATTTTTAACACAAGCTCAGCACTGCTTTGGGCATAAGGTTATGGGTCGACGATTCAGTAGTAGTTTTTCCACAGGCCATTGTGGGAACTTTGTGTGCAAGGGCAAGTGTGGTCTCGTCCGACTGTGCATCATCGTCCACTGCCATGGCCTCATTGAGGCACTGGTAGCACTAAGTGGTGTATCAAAAATGAGTTAACGTTGCTTACAAATTAAAGTTATATCTGTTAATCCATCTCCTATCTATTACATATAGATATTTCTCAAATTATACCTAATTATACATTCACTGACTCATTCATTCATAGGGGATTAAAATTGTAACCATAATTCATAAGTGTCACTGACTTGAAATTTTTTCAACGTACTGGCCATAACATTTAACCAAGAAGAAAAAAACGATTTTTAGCCTCAGTGTCATGTGTTCGATGCTGACTACTATGGAAAAGCAGTGGATATCAGTCACCAATGATCCGGAAAGGTAAGCAAATTTCTATATAGTCAATGAACGTGTGATAACCAAACTAAACTAGCTTTATGGTAAAACTTAATCCAAAGTTTGAAAATTATAATAAATATTTGAGTGCATTTGAAGCTCTATTTGCAGCAGAGATACAATAACCATAGACGGCATTAGAAAGAGATGGTAAACAAAAGCAAAAAACTCCTATGAGAACGCAGATGATAATCGTAAGTTTGCATTAGTTGAGGACAACTTAATGAGGGACTAAGCAATGCGGTACCTATGTTCATGGAACCCCAGCAGCTGGGGACAGAAAAATTAGAAACCTTTGGATGTTGTTGGATAGGCACAGGGAAAACTGACTACTTCTTCAATATATTAACAGCACTTTCAAGGTAATGAATCAACATAAGGTTACAAATTTTAGAGTAAATAGGTTTCAGCCTAGAATATTTTGGAAATATCTAAATAAAATTGGACAAAATAATTCAATTAATTTAAGGCCATAATTATCAACTATTGTTTTATAGGTACCCATATGGAAAAGTCTTCTGGTGTTCTGGTAACTTCAAAAGAGAGCTACCCTAGCAGAATAAAATTCTCACTA
Organism: Sympetrum striolatum; assembly: GCA_947579665.1. Classification (NCBI taxonomy): domain Eukaryota; kingdom Metazoa; phylum Arthropoda; class Insecta; order Odonata; family Libellulidae; genus Sympetrum; species Sympetrum striolatum. The sequence continues at coordinate 1,269,424 of OX388344.1, forward strand.
TGGAGTGGTGTGATGCCTCCCCCAGGTCGAGAGATTCTGCCCATCGAGTGGGTCTGGGTACCACGGGGTAGCTCTCAAATGAAATTTACCATTTTCAGAATACAGTTCTCTTCAGGGGAGGTGTAACGCCTCTCCTGTTTGAGAGGTTCTGCCCATGGAAAGAGGGTCAGCGTACCTCATGGTATCACTCAAAAGAAAGCTACCTTTGGCAAAATAATATTCTCATCGACGATCAGGATTCCGATTGAGATGTTTTGCCCTTCAAGACTTTCTGGTAGCTATCAAAAGAGAGATACCATTTGCAGATACAATTCTCGTCACCGAGAGGCATTTTGCCTCTCTTGATGGAGAAGTTCTGCCCATTATGGGACTAAAACTTGAAGATTTCATGTAGAGGGTCTGATCTGACCTCTCATAATGAGTGAGACGTTTTAATAATCGATGCACTTTGAAGAAGGCATCTTATTTGAAATTATCGTTGGATGGAGGGATTCCAAAGCCTTCCCAATTGGTGATGACAAAATACGGTATGTTTTTCTTAAGATTTTAGAATATATTTCTTAAGTATTGTTGTTTAATTATCATTAGAAAATAATAATTTTTATGATTAAAATTTTTTCATTGAATATTAATTTTCTCTTTTCTAACCTTTCAGGAATGGGGTGCTTATAAATACATTATTGATAAAGGTCTACTGGTTTACCTACCTTAAAATCTCCACTTAAACCTTCCTGCTGAGAGGTCTTCTGGTAACTTCAAAAGAGAGCTACCCTAGCAGAATAAAATTCTCACTATGGAGTGGTGTGATGCCTCCCCCAGGTCGAGAGATTCTGCCCATCGAGTGGGTCTGGGTACCACGGGGTAGCTCTCAAATGAAATTTACCATTTTCAGAATACAGTTCTCTTCAGGGGAGGTGTAACGCCTCTCCTGTTTGAGAGGTTCTGCCCATGGAAAGAGGGTCAGCGTACCTCATGGTATCACTCAAAAGAAAGCTACCTTTGGCAAAATAATATTCTCATCGACGATCAGGATTCCGATTGAGATGTTTTGCCCTTCAAGACTTTGTGGTAGCTATCAAAAGAGAGATACCATTTGCAGATACAATTCTCGTCACCGAGAGGCATTTTGCCTCTCCTGATAGAGAAGTTCTGCCCATTATGGGACTAAAACTTGAAGATTTCATGTAGAGGGTCTGATCTGACCTCTCATAATGAGTCAGACATTTTAATAATTTATGCGCTTTGAAGAAGGCATCTTATTTGAAATTATCGTTGGATGGAGGGATTCCAATGCCTTTCCTATTGGTGATGAAAAAATATGGTATGTTTTTCTTAAGATTTTAGAATATATTTTTTAAGTCTAGGTATCTGATTATCATTAGAAAATAATACTTTTTATGATGAAAATTTTTTAATTGAATATTCATGGTCTCTTTTCTAACCTTTCAGGAATGGGGAGCTAATAAATACCTTATTGATATAGGTTTACTGGTGTACCTACTTTAAAATATCCTCCTAAACCATCCTGTGGAAGAGAAAAATTGTAAAATGCATAGGAATAGCAGCACATTCTAAATTGCTTTGGCAAGACAAGTCATTCTTTACCTAATGATTTTGACTTAATAACCATCACCTACTACAAAGCAGTGATGTGGTAGAAATCGATGAACCAGAACCTACAGGTTAGTTTGGGAAGGTTCGTGCAGGCTCTCCTCTTGAATAATCTAAGGTAACTCTTTTATCATTTAAGAGATCCTCATTTCAATATAGGTTTAGCACTACGCATCCAAAATTGTAATTTCCTTGTTTAATTGCTTTGTAATCAACTAATATGATCTGTTGCTATTACTGGAAATTAAATTGGCATTTTTAATTATAATAAATATATTATGTGTTTGTCCTGTTATTCATATAGAGAATATGCACTGAATGTTCCACAAATAATACCAGTAGCTCCAGAGTGCTGCAGCTTGGGAGTAAAGTGGAGTATGGTGGAAATGGACCACTGCAGTCTATAGTATGGGACAGTTGCTTAAGAGAGACACCAAGTTGCGGATGCATTCATTGGAAGAATGTATGAGGCCTCTCGACGGCTCCTGTTTAGGGCGAGGGAAGTATAACGGCAGCCACTGAGTGCTTTAAGGGTGGCTGCAGAGTAAGATATTATTACATATATTGTTTTCAATTCATTGTTTTTAAATGTGTTTCCAAGTTTTCCAATACATTGCAAGTCCTAATTATTTTTTGATCGAGTTTCAATGGTGCTATATCATGTCAATTTATGTTTTTAATCGGTAATGATAAGTTAATTGGGTTTCAAGTATGATACACTGGATTTAGATGGTATGATGGGAAAGATCAGGAATTTTTTTCATATGCTCTTGCTCCAGTTTGCATCTGTTGAAGTGTTGTCGTTTTCCATTCGTTCTGTTGAAGTACTGTTAAATCCTCTCCTTTCAAAATATCTCTGCTCCGGCTTTTTCTTTCACATTGCTCTATGCTAGATTTGGGGATACATGATCATAATATTCTGGGGAGTTCCTAATTTTTTATATATATTTCATGCCTTATTTGAGTAATAATATATATTTAGATATAATATTGCAATTACTGTCAATATGTTCCGTTATTCAGGTTGCAATACGATTTTGTCAATTTGCTTGAGTCGGCCAATGTCTGGCATCCTAACTAGCAGATTTTATTATAGTTATAGGAATATATCCAATTGGAGATCATGGACTACGTTTGTGGGATCTATTTCTGGAAATCTGATTTATTTCAATGATCATCCTTGTGGTTACTTTACATTTAAGCTGTCTTTGGGTTTGCTTTGTTGGATTTCTTTTTCTAAAATGCAATGAAATAATGGAAGTGTCAAATGGCAATGGGTGGTCTGTAACATAAATAGTTTAGACTCTTTGAATTGCGGTAGAATATTTTACACTTTTGTTATTGCAAACATACAATATACCATGTATTTTAGGGTCAATTCCTTCATACTAATTGGATTTTTACTTTCTCCATATTCAAAGTATATGGAAAGTATTGTTTTCATGAAAAAATTGGACTATGAGATATCAACCGAAATAAATGTTTTGGGGTTCTTAGAATACGTTCTGACCATTTTTGGAACGATGTCTGCGTCTGTGTGTGTGTGTGTGCTTGTTGGCGCACTAAAGTGAAAACTATTAGCCCTATCAGTACCTAACTTGATATATATACTGTGGTGTGCTTACAGAGTTGATAATTTTTTGGAGCAAATGGTTTACTTAAAAGTTGAGCTTTTTTATTCTTGTAAGCAAATTTCCTTTTTTGTGAAATATCTCAAAAAAATTATATTTAGGTATGTACTATTGTTTTAGAAAATGTAATTCAACCGAAATAAATGTTTTGGGGTTCCTAGAATACGTTCTGACCATTTTTGGAACGATGTCTGCGTCTGTGTGTGTGTGTGTGCTTGTTGGCGCACTAAAGTGAAAACTATTAGCCCTATCAGTACCTAACTTGATATATATACTGTGGTGTGCTTACATAGTTGATAATTTTTTGGAGCAAATGGTTTACTTAAAAGTTGAGCTTTTTTTATTCTTGGAAGCAAATTTCCTTTTTTGTGAAATATCTCAACAAAATTATATTTAGGTATGTACTATTGTTTTAGAAAATGTAATTTTCTATAACTGCTGTATTGAACATATTTTATTATTATATGAAATACTGATAAACCGGAAGCAGCTGATTATGTACTTTGTGGGGACGGTAATATGAAAACTATTTGTTTTATCAACATCAAATTTCATATATAGTACTTTGGTTGGCGTAGTTAGAGTTGATTAGTTTCTGGTTTAAATCGGTTAGCTGGAAGTTGAGCTCTACTTTTCGAGGCTTGTTACTGATTTTTGCAAAATATCTCCATTAATTTGATACTTAGGTATATACAATTATTTATAAAAGTTTTAGAAAATGCAATTTAATATAACTTTTGTGTGAAAGATATTATTGTTTAACTGATTGTTTAGGAGTAATTCATGAAATACTGATCAAAGGGAAGTTGCTGATTATCTACATAAGAAAAAATATGAGACCTAAGTTTTAAAATTTTCATCAGTTATTTATTAATATTATTCTTTTTCAGGTGCGTAATTGCTATTCTTTATTGGCAACTTATCCATTTCCAATAGAACTTCTTATGGAAATATAATAGGTTCATAGAAATTCATTGAAATATATTCTTTGTGTATCCAGTCCTTCGGAGCATAGAGTATGCGTAGCTAGTTTGGTTTGAGTACATTCAATTTTTAACACAAGCTCCGCACTGCTTTGGGCATAAGGTTATGGGTCGACGATTCAGTAGTAGTTTTTCCACAGGCCATTGTGGGAACTTTGTGTGCAATGGCAAGTGTGGTCTCGTCTGACTGTGCATCATCGTCCACTGCCATGGCCTCATTGAGGCACTGGTAGCACAAAGTGGTGTATCAAAAATGAGTTAATGATGCTTACAAATTAAAGTTATATCTGTTAATCCATCTCCTATCTATTACATATAGATATTTCTCAAATTATACCTAATTATACATGCACTGACTCATTCATTCATAGGGGATTAAAATTGTAACCATAATTCATAAGGTTCACTGACTTGAAATTTTTTCAACGTACTGGCCATAACATTTAACCAAGAAGAAAAAAACGATTTTTAGCTTCAGTGTTATGTGTTCGATGCCTACTTCTATGGAAAAGCAGTGGATATCAGTCACCAATGATACGGAAAGGTAAGCAAATTTCTATATAGTCAATGAACGGGTGATAACCAAACTAAACTAGCTTTATGGTAAAACTTAATCCAAAGTTTGAAAATTATAATAAATATTTGAGTGCATTTGAAGCTTTATTTGCAGCAGAGATACAATAACCATAGACGGCATTAGAAAGAGATGGTAAACAAAAGCAAAGAACTCCTCTGAGAACACAGATGAAAATCGTAAGTTTGCATTAGTTGAGGACAACTTAATGAGGGACTAAGCAATGCGGTACTTATGTTAATGGAACCCCAGCAGCTGGGGACAGAAAAATTAGAAACTTTTGGATGTTGTTGGTTAGGCACAGGGAAAACTGACTACTTCTTCAATATATTAACGGGACTTTCGAGGTATTGAATCAACATAGGGTTACAAATTTTAGAGTAAATAGGTGTAAGCCTCGAATATTTAGGAAATATCTAAATAAAATTAGACAAAATAATTAAATTATTTTAAGGCCAATGTCTGCCATCTTAACTAGCAGATTTTATTATATTTATAGGAATATTTCCAATTGGAGATCATGGACGAAGTTTGTGGGATGTATTTCTGGAAATCTGATTTATTTCAATGATCATCCTTGTGGTTACTTTACATTTAAGCTGTCTTTTGGTTTGCTTTGTGGATTTCTTTGTCTTGAATTCAATGAAATAATGGAAGTGTAAAATGGCAATGGGTGGTCTGTAACCTAAATTGTTTAGGCTCTTTGAATAGCCAAAATACAAATTCGACCTCCATATTTCAACCTAAATAGATGTTTTGTGGCCCATATAGTTTGTTTTTGCTATTTTCCTGAACATGTCTGTCTGTGTGTCTGTCTGAGGTAAAAATTTGTGGGCGCTCTATCTTAAAAGGTAATTATCCAATCATTTCCAATATTCATATTTAGTATTTTCCTACCATTGCCAATAGTTTATTAGTTTTTGATGAATACTGCTTAACTGGAAGTTGTGGTTTGGCTGGAACAAAATTTTGTTTCATCATTATCTCTGTCAGAATGCAATGTAGGTATATACATATATGCACAAATGTTATAGATAATGCACTACTACAAATTTTGTTTGAATCATTTTTTCCCAACACTGATGGTTTAGGTGTCATTCTTGAATAATGGTTGACCGGAAGTTGTTGTTTATCCAGAAATGGAAGTTTTTCATACATCTCTCTGTCGCAATGCAATGTAGGTATATACAATTACACACAAAAGTTATACACAACATACTTCACAAAATTTTTTTTTTGAAATTTGTTTTGTAACACTCATTGTTTTTGAGTTATTTATGTTTTACCGACGTAGGCTTCTGTTTTCAATAAATATGGAGAAAGTTGTGTTGGCCACATCAGATTTTTAAGTGCTTCCACTTCATATACATTTGATATTTTTCAGTTATTGGTCTTAATCTCTGCATCTGTTTAGGCGCTGCAACTGCATTTGTGTTCTTTGATCGAGCTCCATGTTACGCATTTTAGCATTGGGGCACAAGTCAGCTCCGTAATACACTTACTTTCTGCAAAGAATACTCATTGGTTGTTTTAGAGTGATATAAAATATATTTCATTTGTGTTTGTTCATTGATTTCGATATCCATTTGTGCCTTTCCTAAAATATCTCCTTAAACATGATGCTTCTTATCCTAATGCTATCTTCGAATACATTTTTATTATCCTTAAACAAACATTGTCTTCATCAAATAAAGTTTTCATTCAAAGGATATGAGTTCTAATATATAGGTGTTTTGACATATTTTATTATAAATTTGTTTTGTTTGTTTATTGGTTTGGAAATAATTATAGCCTAGCATTTTCTATGTAGCCTTAATTATGAGGTATGTGTTACTATCCACTCTATTAAAATTGTATTTATCAATTTAAATATTCCCCTGGAGAATCAATGAGCACTTCAACTAGTATTCTATATGACTATATATGTAAAATATAAAATAGTGTGTTTGTGCATGTTTACTAAATACTCGAGAACCAAGAGTCACACAAATTAGAAATATTCTACATTATTAAAAGTCAACCTCACGCAGAGGCTACTCTTAGGCTACTTACAGGCTGCTCTTTATTTCCCTGAAGTCCATGTTTTGTACACAGACGGGTGAAAACGTTTTCTTGAGAAATAAATCTCAAGGTCATTTTTTTGTTGCAAGGTTAATTTGTTTTTCAAAATTAAATTAGAAATAATTGTTGTAGGAAGTCAAATTAAGCACCATAAGAAGAAAATAGAATAAAGATTCTTTTTGTAATCCTGGAATATCGTTTGATATTCAAGCTTGCGCACATTTTGATAAAGTATGTGAATATTTTATTGAAATTTTGTACTTGTAAACAACCCAACCCCCTGACAATAAAGGCGATTGTTAAGTCCCCAGCTCATGTATTTATCGGTAAGAACACATTGAGAAAATATGCGCAACTCATTAATGTTAGGAATAAGTGCTAGATTATATGAAGAGGGAGAAATTTAAGGAGATATTAGTAACTGCAGCTATGAACGATATACTGTGAAGAATTGAGCATACAAAGGTACAAATACCAGTATTTTAGAAAGTTTTTCTAATTTTATGGAAGCATCTCTATCAACCAAGTTTTATTCATATCAATGTAATTGTTAATTAAAGATTAAGACGTTTATTTTATTCCACGTCCTTGGACAGATGCAGGCTCCAAGAAACGTAGTACATACCTGCATCCATATGTACTATGGCATACATCAGTTTGCATCTAAAAGCGAGAATCTCATTCATTTTATGTGTTTTCGTATGTCTTGTTGCGGCTTTATTTTACATTCTGCTAATTACGGGCATTCAATTAACGCATTCGCCTTGATGATATTGTTAAATATGCACACACTTGCCGGTAGAATTCTCCAGATTCTACCTGCGATGGCTAGCCGTCGTACTGATGCAGGAGCTTACAGAATAGCATCGAGAGCTCGCGGAGTCAGTTTGCAATCCCAACCGACGGAGAGGCAACCGTACCGACGGGAAATGAGTTACAGAATATGGTGCCTGCATTGGAATATAGTTTTTTAGTTAATTTAATTTGTTATTTAGTGAATTATTTTATTTGAATTTAATTAAACATTTATATTGCAGTTCAATTATGTGGGGTTAATGTTAAAACACTCCCAAGTGTAGCTAATAAGCAATTACTGTGATGCATAAGCTATAATACATTAATGCAAATATCATATTCAGCGGTAAATGAGGAAGTAAAACGCATTTATGCTATATGACAGTGTCCAAATTATTGCAGCTTGTTTTTTTCTCAAAGTGAATAATTATATATAATAGCTAGCTGAAATGCCCGTTGATCTTCAACAGAAAAATAAACAATTATAATTACCAGTGTAACCGACTGAATTCTTATTGTAACACAGACTTCATAATTGTAGGATGATTGCCAATGCCAGGCTAAGATAATTTTGAAAGCAATAAACAAAAAAAAGTCTTAATAATATCTACAATCTACTCAATATTTTATCTCACATATTTTGAATGAATAATTCCTTCACATAAGACAACATTCGTTTTAAAAATATAAATTTAGATATTAAGTTAACATTATTTTATTGATTTTATTTTCTAGATAGTATTTTATTGATTAAATATATTTTTACTGGCTATATTTCTTATTGCAATAGTATTTTATAATACTGTAGATGTTTTTATTGTAAACTGTCAATGAGATAACACTTGAATGGAAGTGTTGTCATATAGATGCCATTCGAAAAGCATGGAATAAAGTAAGGTATTGATGTGTTCTTTATGTATTTACTCATGTACTACTATGTTCTAATTAATTCAAATTTTCCATAAAAATAGAAAGATTTTGTATCTTTGATTAATAATTTCCTCTCAAAACTTCAAAAAGTCGAATTCTGATTTTTGTATACACTTCAGGAGCTTTCTCACAATATTTTGTGCCGACAAAGGTTTTTTAAAATTTCCGTGTCTCCTCTTTGTTGTTAGTTAGAGTTTTAACTTGGTAATGTTTATTAGGGTAATGTAGAAGTATTAGTAAGTATTATGGTAAGGTAATGGTTATTGTACATTGAGTTCCTTTTCTGCATATCCTCATTGCAAGGCTTATTTTTATGTATCACTTGGAATTATGATTATTTGTCAGCCAAATATAATGTTATATGCAAAAAAATCATGGAAGTGCTAAGAGCTATGGTTTTTAGTCTTTTAACTACAGCAGGCCATATTAATTTATTTATTAGTTCACCCTTGATAAATTAATGTATATAAAAGTACAAAATTATATTCTAAGTCACAAATAAGGAATTTTATTTTAATGATTTTGAGGAAATGCTAATTCTGTACATAGAGATACATTACAAACAAGCATTTGCTAGTGGTATTTAATTTTTAAAGGAAAACATAAAGAATTCTAGGAATTATGATTGCATGTTGAACGTATGATGATACTTTAAGATTAGCAAAAATCGTAATGTAATACTGAAAGTTTATAAACTATTCAATAAATATATTTTGTTGATTGTAAGGTTATAGATAATTGATATATGTTCTATAGTAGTTATATAGTCATTAACTATATTGTAATTATCAGTGTATAAAGTACTGTATCACTGTACAGAATGGATTTTTGCTAGTGGAAAGAAGGTTTTTATAACTATACTACTAAGAAAATAGGTAATCATTCTGCATCACAAAGTAAATGTTGTGCTAATTATCATTTTATTATTTGAAGACTTACCTTAGTTTGTAAAGATATTCAAGGTACATTGTGAAGGGATTTCTCCATGAATGTTTAAATTTTCACTGAAATTATCAAGTAACAGTGGTAGTGTTTACATTTTAAAGTTTTGAAGATATCACACCAAGTATGATAATCAATTCTCAATCTTTCAAAATTTCGACAAAAGAATGGGCAAAATTGAATAATTTCTCTCAAATTTGAATTTTTTTCGGCTTAAAATGCCCAAAATTCCAGAAAACCTAGTAAAATAGCGATTCAATATAAATATTTTCAAGAAGTCTCTCTTTCAAAGTTATGAAAAATTTCACGAAAAAAAGGGCGAAAAGTCAACATTTTTGTAAAAAATCATTTATTTGGCTTTAAGTTGCTCTTATCTCGAGAAAATTGTCGCCAAATAATGATTTTGCCTTACATTATTATTAAGATTTCAACGAATTTGAACCAAATATGTTAAAAATTCTAAAATGTATCAAAATATTTACTGAAAATAAGAGAATAACTCGCGATTTCAGTAAATAATAAATTATATTGGCGCAAAATGCTTAAAATCGAAAATCCTAGTCAAGTAAGGACTAGTTTTAAAGCTTTCGAAGATATCCACCCAAGTAGTATAACGAATTCCAATATAAATGAAATGTATACGAAAAAATCTGATGTGACCAGCACATGACTTTCTCCATATATGTATAAGGTGTAAATATTTATATACGACAGTAATTTCGAACTCTTTATTCCATCTAAACTTGGAAGATGAGTGATTAATATACATATTATTATCCTTGACGTAACAAACATTAAAAATAATATTTTTCGGGGCATGATCGATGAAAAACGATTAAATTGGCCTTTCGTCCATAGAGCCCAGAGCGCCCACAAAGTACATAATCAGCAACTTCCTGTTTAACCATCCGGCGAAACCGGTTTCCCCGCCCCCAGCGCCCGCTTCCTCGAGGAAATCACCTTCCTCCCCCTCGGTAAGACAGCCGGTTCAGCTACCACCCCTCTCGAGACGGCAGGAAGATTTTCCGCCCCTCCCAGCTCTCGCCGCACCCACCTCCACAGGCGCGCGCAACGAAGAGACACCTGCGCCGCCCGCCGAAAACTTCTCGGCAGGCCGGAGGAGCCCTCCTCCCCCACAGTGCGAGAATCTTCGCCCCTCTCCATCCCCGTCTCCCGGCGGGACGAGCGCAGCGCCTCCGAGCTCGTACCAAAAACCTCGCTCGTACGCAAACAGCGTTAAAAACACGTCGCGGGCTCGTCGAGCGCCCGAGAAGATGCGCCACCGGATAACTTCATGTTTTCAAAAAAGGTCATCACACCTAACACAAACGGACCCAACAGGAAGAGGGGTATTATTTTCCAGGCGCTTCCGGACACCACCCTCTTAGAATGCGCGATGGCGGTGCGAAAACTCGTGGGAGGAGGCGAGAAAATAACCCACGCTAACCGTCTCGCGAATCAGAGAATTTGCCTATACCTGGCGAGCGAAGCCCTAGCAACGGAATTTCTGACGGCGCACGGCGGCATCTCCCTAAAAAACACGTGGGTCCCTGCGAGACGCATGGTCACCGTCTCGCAGAAAATCTACCTCAGCAACGTCTTGCCGGAGATACCCAACGACGTTATCACGGAGCTGATGTCCGAAGCCGGAAGGGTGGTGTCGCCCGTTTACAACCTGTCGATGGGTTGGCGATCGGAGGGGTATACGGGAATAACATCTTGGAGGCGAATGGTCCACCTCGTGCTGCGGAACGTCACGACGTGGAGTCTCAGACTCCCCGAGTCCTTCCTGGTGGACTTCGCCGGCATCCCGCACCGCATATTCGTCCGCGTCGACGACAACCGCTGTTTCCACTGCGGCACGACCGGCCACATCGCCAAGGACTGCCCGCAGAGAAAGCAACAGGAGGAAAAAATCGCGACTGGCCAGCACACTCAACCATCGTCGGATCCGGGCGATCGCCACGGCACCTCGCCCCCGACGGCGCCAAATCCTGCACCAACTGCCACTCCCGATGACGAACCGTCAACCGCCTCCCCAGACACGCCTGAAGTCATGGACGTTGACGACACGCCGGACAGTCAACCTTCCGCCGCCACCTCGAAGACCCCCCTCTCCCTCCAGGCCCTCGCCAGGTCCAAGGTGGCGAGGCCCCAGCCCACCACACCGGGGCCGGAGAAAACCTGCCCCGAGACTTCTGCGGCGGTCGGGCCCGTCAAGCGGAAAACTGATGCTACCCTCGAGCGGGATTCCCAGTACCTGCCTGGGAAGAGCCCGAGCAGCAAACACTTGAAAACTGACGCGGTTGCAGGAGGCGACGACGAAGGTCTAAAGCAAATCGCGAATTATTACCACGCCAACCCTGGGGTACCGGCAATCTCGTTCCAAACCCTACGGAGATTCCTGCAGGAGGCAAAGGGCCACAACGAAGTGGTGTGGCTCGCGAAGGACTCCTTCGAAAACCTAGAAGACCTCACTACGTTGCTGGCCAGACTCCTGCGAGACAGAGCCATCAAGGACCTGGCCCTGAGGATGAGGGTCAAAAGGATCTTGGCCAAACTCTGAGACTCGGAGTCTGAGTAACCGCTCATCCATCCTTCCATCCATCCATCCTCCACGAACATGGCGGGTGAGGAAACAACCTGGAGGGCGTTGGGCTTCTCCGTGTCGACCCTGAACGTACGATCGGTAAAGAGCATACAGAAGTGGGCCCAGCTGACCACGGTCCTGAACACCACGGAGCCGGACGTAGTACTGTTGCAGGAGACCAATACCTCCGACGTGCCCCTGCAGACGCTCCCGCAGTACGAGCTCCACTTCTGCCCACCCACGACTTCGCAATCCGGTACCGCCATCGGCATAAGGAGGAACCTAAGAACATCCGTGGTGACACCGACGGTCGTGTTCGCGGGGCACGCCCTCGCGGTCACCCTGGACCTTCCGCAGAGCACGGGGGAAACGCTCACCCTCCTCCTCTCCGTGTATGGGCCGCACGATCAAAGGCTCGCCATCTCCCTCCTCGACGCCCTCAGGGACCAGCTGACGTGTTTCCGTCAAGCCAACCTCGGTCACGACGCCTTCGTCGTCATGGGGGGCGACTATAACGTGACCCTTTCCCCCGTCACAGACAGGACTTCGGGCTGGGAGAGGCACCCGGCGTACGCCGCCGAACTGCGATCGCTCATGCGGGATTTTGACCTGGTCGACGCCTGGTCCGAGCTGAGGCCCGGAGTGCCGGGCTACACCCACGCCTCCCGAAGCTCGCGAGCCAGGCTGGAACGCCTCTACGTATCTGCGGACAGGGTCCACGACGCGACGACCATCAAGACCCTACCATCCTACACAGACCACAGGGCCGTCGCCCTGACGGTGCCCCTAAGATTTGAGCGGTCGAGGCGTTCCTATTGGCTCTTCGACAACGCACTGCTCGAGAACGAAGCGTACGTCAGGCACGCGAGGGAGCTCGTCCGAGCCCTCTGTCAGGAAAGACGCGACCCCGAGATGGATCCGCTCTCAGGTTGGGAAATAATCATGTCCGAAGTGAAGGAGCACGCCATCGCCTACGCCGCCGACAGGAGAAGGGGAAGGACGGGGCCCGAGCAGACCGCTCTCCTGCAGGAGCAAGCCAACGCCATCGTGGCCAGGGCCGGTTGGGAGTCGATCCTCGCCAACGACCGCCCCGCCGCCGCCAAGTCGCTAGCTGGGCGACCATAACGTCGCCGAGACCGCTCGGCAAACTCCGCATCGACGGGCGGACCGTCGAAGAGCACGCGGAAGTCGCCCAGCACGTTCGAGACTACTACGCGGAGCTGTTTAACCCTCCAGACGACGGTGACGTCTTCGACGAGGAACGGGAAGATTTCTTCCGGCCCCTCGACCGACTGCAAGTCGCTGAGAGAGAGTGGCTGGATCTACCCATCTCCGAGGTCGAACTGCACGAGGCGCTCAAAGCGCTGCAGAGAGGCAAGGCCCCCGGGATCAACGGTCTCACCCCGAAGCTCTACCTCCGCTTGTGGGACGTCCTGCGTCTCCCCTTCTGCGCTATGGTCGAGGCGTCTCTGCGGAGCGGAAGGCTATCCAGGACGACGAGGACTGCGGTCGTCGGACTCCTACCCAAAGGTGGCGACGCCCTAGAAGTCGGAGGATGGCGGCCGATCTCCATCATGGCGGCCGACTACAAAGTCCTCGCCAAGGCGATCGCCAACAGGATCAGGACGGTCATGCCCGCTCTCACGTCGGGCGAGCAGTTACTGCGTCCCGGGTCGCACCATTTTCGATCCGATCGCCACGATCCGCGACGTTGTCCGCCTGAAGAACCGGAGGCACCGACCCCTGGCGATACTGTCCTTGGACCAAGGCGTTCGACAGGATGAGGCATCGCTAACTCTTCGCGGTTCTGGTGGCGATGGGACTGGGGGACAACTTCATGCGTCTGATCCGCACCCTATACGCCGACGCGACGTGCATGGTGAGACTAGCGGGTGGACTCACCTCACCCATATCCGTCACCAGCGGAATCAGGCAGGGATGCCCAATGTCGGGACAGTTGTACTCCCTTACGATCGAGCCCCTGGTGAGGAAACTCAAGTCTACCCTCGCGGGAGCGGCACTACCGCAGGACACGCGCCTGGCCGTGTGCGCGTATGCCGCGCACCTGAGCGACGTGCTGGCCGGTCCGGACATCATCAGCTCCCTGTCGAACAACAGACCGTTCCGGGAAGTGGCGCACTCGGATGGTTACCACCAGTCCGTGGCACGAGCCTCCTTCGGCCGAGGCGACCTCGGTCACCTAGTAGCCATGAACCAACCGACGGGCCGCTCGAATTCCTGTTCGACAGCGCCCTTTCGAAAATGGAGCGAAGACTGCCTCTGTCGAAGTGAGAGGCGTACAGGGAGTTCTTGCACCTCCGAAACAGAGACGTCTGGCCGTTCAGGGGAAAGCGAGACGAAGAGCCGATCAAATGGCGGGAAATGAGGGCTTGGCCGACCCTTGGACACCACGCCGACGCGGCCTGGCGTTTCGCCCACGGTGCCTGGTCGGACGCCGTTTTCCTTCACTGGCCGTAATCAGGAAGTCTCGAAGTCGAATTTTTTCATGAAAAAAGTACTTTCTCTATACTTCGTATATGAAGAAAGTAAAAATCTGATGTGGCCAATACATGACTTTCTCCACAAATAAGAATTTTTTATCTACGACAGTATTCCCAATGGCTATATTAAATTTAAATTTGCCGGATAGAGGAAGATCCCGGGTTCAATTCCCTGCCCTGTCAGACCTTCATCAAGTTCGTTATTCCTTGGGATGTATACGTGTTTAAAAATTTATATTATATTAACTAATTGTCACAAAGATGATAAATAATGTTTTTCTGGTCATATTCGATGAAAACAAATAAAACTGAGGATTAATTATAAATTTATGCAATACCATAAGTGTTAAAATTTTAGCAAATTACAAACAAAAACTATTATTAATAATAAAGACCACACATTTAAACATCGGGAACCTAAAAGGTGACAGAGAATGTCGAAAATGAACAATATACAGAAAATAAATACAAACAAAGACAAATGGAATAAAAAGCAAAGGAGAAAACTTTTAAACCTTATCAATCAGCAAGAGCTCAATCTACTGCAAGAGAGTCAGCTCACAGTTATAATTTTCAGCTAAACATTATAACTGAATAATTATTTTGAAATAAATATACGTGTTTTAAATTTAAATCAGCCTCCAAATAAAACTTTGAAGAAATATAGCAATCATGTTGTATTTAACATGGTAACAAAAAGGTAAAAATGAAAGGACGTTTTGACGTAAATATCTCGCAATAACCACAAAAATGGGTAACTATGTTAAGACAGATGGTGGTTGGCAGCGAATATTTTTTCTAATAAAACTAATAGAAAAATCAATTTTTCGTAACTTTTGTAGATAATTGCGTATGCCTAAATATAGGATTAATAAAGCAATTTTGCAACAACGGAAACGAGCTTCGAAAAATAAAGCTCAACTTCCGGTTGACCAATTCACTCCAAAAGCTAATCCACTCTAACAGCATCTACCTATATGGTGATTGGTATGATATATACCTACTACTATATATGAAGATTGGTATTGATACGGAAAATAGTTCTTACGTTAGAGCTACCACAAAGTGCACAACAGCAACTTCCGGTTTATCAGTGTTTTACAAATAACTCCTAAACAATAGGTGATACAGAAATATTTCATACCTGTCGAATAATGTCGTATTCTCGGATTAAAGACAAAAAAAGCCAAAAAAAAAGAAAACCGAGAATCCGATCGAAAAATGCCAATTTTTTGTTGATTTTTCCGAAATTTGCAGATAAATGTGAGATTTTGTTAAAAAAAGAAAAAATCTGGCTTTCCTCTTCAAAACGTGTACAAATACGACTAGGTTTACACGAAATTTAAGCAAAATACAGCCAAAAAAGTAAGCATTTTCAAAAAAAGCCCATTTTTCCAAAATTTGTAGTTTTATGTAAAATATTTGTTAAAAATATGCATAAATCTCGGTAAGGTCTTCAATAAGAGTCCTTAAACAACTAGTGCTCTCCAATTTAAGTCAAAATACAGCCAAAATACTGAAAGATATTGAAAGAATTCCCATTTTTCTAAGAATTTTCCGAAATTAGCTGATAAATGTGTGATAATCTCGGTTAGATCTTCACAACGAGTCCAAATGCGACTAGGTATTTTCGAATTTCAGGTAAAATACAGCAAAAAACAAAAAAATTTCGAAAAAATACCAATTTTTCGCCGATTTCCCCGAAATTTACGGATTAATGTGACATTTAGCTTCAAAATATGGAAACTTAACGCTCAGACCTTCAATCCATTTCCAAATACGACTATATTTTCTCGAAATATAGGTAAAATACAGCCATAAAAGAGACAAATTTCCAAAACATTTTCTTTATTCGCTGATTTTTTTTCTAAATATGCAAATTAAAATGGAATTTTTAAAAAATATGTAAATTTCTCACTAAGATCATCAAAAAGATTCGTATTTCGAATAGTTTATCTTGAATTTCTTGGCACAATAAATCCAAAATCTAAAAAATTGAAAAAAAAAAGTGTTCACTTTTTGCCAATTTTTCGAAGAATCGCTAATTACAGTGGAATATGTTTTGAAAGTATGGGACGAACATGCAAATATCTTCGAAACGTTTCCAAATTGGACTAGGTTTTATAAAATCAAAACAAAATACAGCTAAAAAAAGAAAAATTAAATACATACCCATATTTCGCAGATTTTTCCGAAAGTTGCTAATAAAAAAGGAATTTAATTTCCATATATGAAAAGTTTTTGCTTGCGTCACTACGGTTAGTCTAAATACGGTTATATTTTCGTAAATTTCAGGCAAAATACAGCCCAAAAACTGAACAGTATCGAAAAAATTCGAAATGTTCGTTGATTTCTCCGTTCTTTGCTAATAAAGGGGATTTTTGTGCAATTTATCTAAGAAAATCGGCATATACTTCAAGACAAATCCAAATTTGTCTAGCTTTCTCGAATATTAGGCAAAATTCAGCCAAAAATCTGAAAAAAATTGTATAATCTAGCGATTCGGCCGAGATGTTGTAGAAAGATATAACTGAAAACTGATTAATAATTTTCCATTAAGGTTTTTATTCAGGAACTTATAAAAAGTATAAATGTTTTTACAGTTGTGAAGATGTTTGAAAAATGCCCATTTTTTGCCAATTTACCCGTAACTTGCTGGTAAAATTGGAATGTTAGTTCAAAATATGGAAAGATCTTGCTGAGATCATTTAAACGAGTCCAATTTCGAGTAGGTTTTCTCAAAATTTAGGAAAATACATCAGAAAATAAATTATCAAATAAACTGAACATTTTCGCCAATTTATCTGAAATTTGCTTAAATATAGGATTATCTGTGCAAAATATGGATATTTTTTGTTTCATCTTAAACCGAGTCCATATTCAGATATATTTTTACGAATTTTAGGCAAAATACCGCTAAAAACTGAAAATGTTCGAAAAAATAACCATTTTCTGCCGATTTTTTAATAATTTTCTGATTTAATGAGGAATATTTGTTCAAAATATGTATACATCTTGGTAAGATCTTAAATACGACACCAAACACAACAACCTTTTTCGAATTTTAGACAAAATACAGCGAAAAGAGTGAAATATTTCGAAAATACTCCCAATTTTCGCTGATTTCTCCGTTATTTCCTAAAAAAAGTAAAATATTTGTTGAAAATATCTAAAGGAATCGCTTACTTCTTCAAAAATAGTCAAAATATAACCAAATATCTGAATATTTTAGAAAAATACCCATTTTACGCCAATTTTCTAGTAATTTGCTGGTAAAAGTGGAATTTTCTTTCAAAATACGGAAAGTATGCATGGATGTTCAAAACGAGTCCGAATTGCTTCTAAGTTTCTCGAGTTGTAGGCAAATAAAGTCAAAAAACAGAAAATGTTTGAAAAAATGCCCATTCATTTTTGATATATCCCAAATTTGCAGATAAATGTTGCATTTTTATTAAATATATGGAAAAATCTCGCTTATATCTTCAATACGGGTCCAGATACGAATTGGTTTACTTGAATTGTAGGAAAAATTCAGCCAAAAAAGTGAAAAAGTTCGAAAAAATGCCCATTTTTAGCGGATTACTTCTTAAATTGCTTACAAAGTGGAATATTTGTTCGAAATGTAATATTAATGAGGGTATTTCTATAAAAATATGGAAAATTCTTGCTTAGATCGTCAATACGTGTCCAAATACGACTATGTTATCTCGAATTTTAGGCATAATACAACCAGAAAAATAAAACTTTTCGAAAAAATGCCCATTTTTCGCCGATTTTTCTGAAATTTGCGGATTAATATAGAATTTTTGTACGAAATATGCATAAATCTTGGCAATAAGAGTCCTTAAAGAACTAGTGCTCTGCAATTTAAGGCAAAACTGCCAAAATACTGAATAAGCTTGAAATAATTACCATTTTTCTTCGATTTTTCCGAATTTGGCTGATAGATGTGGAATTTTTGTTTAAAATATGGAAAAATCTCGGTTAGATCTTCAATACGAGTCCAAATACGACTAAGTATTTTCCAATTGCAAGCAAAATACAGCGAAAAACTAAAAAATGTTGAAAAATGCCAATATTTTGTTGATGTGTCCGAAATTTGTAAATTAATGTAGAATTTTTGTTTAAATTAAGTATAAATCATGGTAAGGTCTGCTTTTTGAGTACATCTTCAACTATTATTCTTGAATTAAAGGCGAAATACAAACAAATTACTGAAATGATTGGAAAAATGCCCATTTTTTGTTGATTTTCCCGAAATTTGCTGATAAATGTGGCATTTCTGTTAAAAATATGGAATAATTGGAATCTTTTATGTCTTTTCGATATTACTAAGTTATCTCGAATTTTAGGCATAATACAGCCAAAATACTGAAAATGATCTTAAAAATGTCCAATTTTTCGCCGACTTTTTCCAAAGTGTGTGGATTAATGAGGAATTTGGCTCAAATATGGAAGGATATCGCTCAGTTCTTCTATATGAGTCTAAATTCGACTATGTTTTCTCGAAAGTTAGGCAAAATACAACTAAAGAACTGAAATATTTCAAAAAATGTCCCATTTTTCGCCAATTATCCCGTTATCTGCTGGTAAAAGTGGAATTTTTGTTCAAACTATGGAAAAATCCTGAGATCAAAACGAGTCCAAATTCGACTAGGTTTTCTCAAATTTCAGGGAAATACAGCCAGAAAACTGAATTTTTCGAAAATATTCTTGCCGATTTTTCTGTATTTTGCTTATAAATTTGAAATTTTTGTTCAAAATATGGAGTTTTTTTCGTATAACTTAAAAGAAGTCCAATCGTGAGTAGGTTTTCTCGCATTTTAAGCAAAATACAGCAGTAAAACACAAATTTGTCAAAAAAATGCCAATTTTTCGTAGATTTTCGCAAATTTGCTGATATTTGTGGAGTTTACCTTCAACATATGGTAGGTTTTCTCTCAGTTCTTCATTGTGTGTCCAAATACGACGATACTTTCTCAACATTTAGGCAAAATACAGCCAAAAGAGAGAAAAATTATCAAAACATTTTCTTAAATCTCTTTATTTCGAAATGTGCTAATTAAAATTGAATTTTAAAAAATATGTGAATATCTCTCTAATATCATAAAATTGATTCATATTTCGAATATTTAATCTAGAATTTTTTCCACAATAAAGTCAAAATCTGAAAAATTAAAAAAGTGTTCATTTTTGGCCAATTTTTCGGAGAATCACCAATTAAAGTGGAATATTTGTTAAAAATATGGGATTAACAGGTATCTTATTAACAGGTATCAATTCAAAACAATTCCGAATTGGATTAGGTTTTCCAATATAAAACAAATTACGCGAGAATCGCGTAATCACGCAATCGCGTCTCGCATTTTGACAGAGATATGTATGAAAAACTTCCATTTCTGGATTAACAACAACTTCCGGTTAACCATTATTGGGGAATAACTCCTACACAATCAGTGTTACGAAAAAATCTTTCATACAAAAGTTGTAGTAAAATACTTAATCTACAACTTTTGTGTGTAAATGTATATACCTATATTGCATTTTGACAGAGATATGTATGAAAAACTTCCTTTTCTGGGTAAACAACAACTTCCGGTTAACCATTATTGAAGAATAACTCCTAAAAAATCAGTGTTACGAAAAAATATTTGTACGAAAGTTGTAGTAAAGTACATTATCTATAACTTTTGTATGTAAATGTATATACCTATATTGTATTCTTATAGAGATATTTAAGAAACAACATTTTGTTCCGGATAAACCGTAACTTCCGGTTAAGCGATATTCTCCAAAAACTAATCAACTCTTGGTATTGTTAGGAAAATTTTAAATATGAATTTTGAAAATGATCGAATAATTAATTTTTAAGATAGAGCGCACACAAACTTTTTAACCACAGACAGACAGACAGACAGACAGACAAACAGACAGACACACAGACAGACATGTTCGGGAAATTAGCTAAAACATGCTCTATGGGCCCCAAAACATCTATTTCCGTCGAAATCTGAAGGTCGAATTTTTTTGCGAATACAATACTTTCTCTATACTACGTATAGGGAGAAAGTAAAAATATCACGACTGTTAAAAAACACCTTGAGGTGAATGAGTAAATAAGTTGGTAAAACGTTGTATATAAAACAAGGTGAAAAAATCTCCCCTAATAAAAAACACCTTGAAATATTTAAATAAATACATAGATAAAGGTGCGATCAGTGTAAAATCAAGGTAAAAAATCTGATAATCTGAAAATATATAAATAAAATAAGAGAATAAAAGTACTGAATACGTAAAAAAGAAGGTGAAAAACTCTTCACTGTTAAAAGACACCTTGAAAATTAAAAAAAAAACATAAATGGGTACAATTGTGATCAAAGTGTGAATGTTTTTTATCACATCTCGAAAAATAAAGAAAAAATAGAGGAAAAATATCGAAATATCGTTAAAAATTATCCGTCTTCGGATCTTTTGCGATCATATAACGATTAAATGACGAAAAATAAAGACAAATTAGAGGAAAAAAATTGAAATTTTGCTAATATTATCCGTTTTCGTTGCTTTATTCTTGCATTTCTCGATGAAATGACTAAATTAAGGCAAAATGGAGGAAAAAAATTGAATTTCGTCATTTTCGTTGCTTTTTTCGATCATATCTCAATTAAATGACGAAAATTAATGCAAAATAGAGGAGAAAAATTCAAGTTTCGCTTAAATTATCCGTTTTCGTTTCTATTTTCGATTATACCTCGATAAATGAGCAAAAATAAAAACAAAAAAGAGTAAAAAAATTGAAATTTCGCTAAAATAATCCGTTTTCGTAGCTTTTCTCGATTATATCTAAATTAAGTGACGATAATTAATGCAAAATAGAGGAGAAAATTTCAAATTTTTCGAAGATTATCCGTTTTCCTTACTTTTTTTGATCATATCACGATAATATGTCGAATAATAAAGACAACGTATAGAAAGAAAATAGAAATTTATGTAAAATTATCCGTTTTCGTTGCTTTTTTGATCATATATCATTAAATTGCGAAAAATAAAGACAAAATAGAGGAAAAAAATCCAAATTCGCTAAAATTATCCGTTTTCGTTCCTTTTTTAGATAATATCTTTATAAAATGACAAATATTAAGGCAATATGGAGGAGAAAATTTGAAATTTCTCTAAAATTATCCGTTTTCGTTAGTTTTTTTAGATAATATCTTGACAAAATGACGAAACCTAAGGCAAAATAGGGGAGAAAAATTGTAAGTTCGCTAAAATTATCCGTCTTCGTTGCTTTTTTCGATCATAACTCGATAAAAGAGCAAAAATAAAGACAATAAAGAGGAAAGAAGTTGAAATTTCGCTACTATTATCCAATTTCGTTCTTTTTTTCGATCATATCTCGATAAAATGACCAAATTAAGGCAAAATAGAGGAGAAAAATTGAAATTTCTGTAAAATTATCCGTTTTTGTTGCTTTTTGATCATATCTCGTAAAATTGCGAAAAATAGAGGAAAAAATCCAAAATCGCTAAAATTATCCGTTTTCGTTTCTTTTTTAGATAATATCCTTATAAAATGACAAATATTAAGGCAATATGGAGGAGAAAATTGGAAATTTCTCTCAAATTATCCGTCTTCGTTGCTTTTTTCGATCATAACTCGATAAATGAGCAAAAATAAAGACAATAAAGAGGAAAAAACTTGAAATTTCGCTACTATTATCCGTTTCCGTTGGTTTTTTCGATCATATCTCGATAAAATGACCAAATTAAGGCAAAATAGAGGAGAAAAATACAAATTTTGCTAAGATTATCCGTTTTCGTTGCTATTTTCGATTATATCTCTTTAAATTGACGAATATAAGGGGAAATTAGTGGAGAAAATTTGTAATTTCGCTAAAATTATTATTTTCCTTGCTATTTTCGATCATATCTCGATAAATGAGCAAAAATAAAGACAAAAAAGAGGGAAAAATTTGCATGTTCGCTACAAATATCCGTTTTCATTGCTTTTTCCAACATATCACAATAAATGACGAAAAATATAGAAAAAAATAGAGGAAAAAATTGAAATTTCTCTAAAATTATCCGTTTTCGTTGCTTTTTTTATCATATCCCGTAATGATTACGAAATATCAAGACAAAATAGAGGAAAAAAATAGAAATTTCGCTAACATTATCCGTTTTCGTTGCTTTTTTCGATCATATCTCGATAAAATGACGAAAACGTGGGCAAAATAGAGGAAAAAATTAAAATTTCACTACTATTATCCGTTTTCGTTGCATTTTTGGATCATATCTCGATAAAACGACAGAAAATAAAAACGAAAAAAAGGAAAAAAATTGAAATTTTGCTAATATTATCCGTTTTCGTTGCTTTATTCTTACATATCTCCCTAAAATGACTAAATTAAGGTAAAATGGAGGGATAAATTGAATTTCACTTAAATTTTCCGTTTTCGTTGCTTTTCTCGGTCATATCTCAATCAAGTAACGAAAATTAATGCAAAATAGAGGAGAAAAAATCAAAATTTTCTGAAATTATTCGTTGTTTTTGCTATTTTTGATTATATCTCGATATATGGGCAAAATAAAGACAAAAATGAGGAAAAAAATTGAAATTTCGCTACAATTATCCGTTTCCGTTACTTTTTTGGAACATATCTCCCTAAAATGACGTAAATAATGAAAAAATAGAGGAAAAAAATTGAAATTTCTGTAAAATTATCCGTTTTTGTTGCTTTGTTGATCATATCTCGTAAAATTGCGAAAAATAAAGACAAAATAGAGGAAAAAATCCAAAATCGCTAAAATTATTCGTTTTCGTTTCTTTTTTAGATAATATCTTTATAAAATGACAAATATTAAGGCAATATGGAGGAGAAAATTGGAAATTTCTCTAAAATTATCCGTCTTCGTTGCTTTTTTCGATCATAACTCGATAAATGAGCAAAAAAGAAGACAATATCGAGGAAAAAAGTTGAAATTACGCTACTATTATCCGCTTTCGTTCTTTTTTTCGATCATATCTCAATAAAATGACCAAATTTAGGCAAAATAGAGGAAAAAAATTCAAATTTTGCTAAGATTATCCGTTTTCGTTGCTATTTTCGATTATATCTCTTTAAATTGACGAATATAAGGGGAAATTAGTGTTGAAAATTTGTAATTTCGCTAAAATTATTATTTTCTTCGCTTTTTTCGATCATATCTCGATAAATGAGCAAATATAAAGACAAAAAAGAGGGAAAAATTTGTATGTTCGCTACAAATGTCCGTTTTCGTTGCTTTTTCAAACATATCACAATAAATGAGGAAAAATATAGAAAAAATAGAGGAAAACAATTGAAATTTCTCTAAAATTATCCGTTTTCGTTCTTTTTTTATCATATCCCGTAATGATTACGAAATATCAAGACAAAATAGAGGAAAAAATAAAAATTTCACTATAATTATCCGTTTTCTTCGCTTTTTTCGATCATATCTCGATAAAACGACAGAAAATAAAAACGAAATAGAGGAAAAAAAATGAAATTTCGCTACAATTATCCGTTTTTGGTACTTTTTAGGAAAATATCTAACTAAAATGACAAAAAATAAAGAAAAGATAGAGGAAAAAATTGAAATTTCTGTAAAATTATCTAATTTCGTTGCTCTTTTAGATAATATCTTGAAAAATGACGAAAATTAAGGAAAAATAGAGGAGAAAAATTGAAATTTCCTTAAAATTATCCGTTTTCGTGGTTTTTTTTATCATCTATCGTAAAATTTAAAACATAAAGACAAAATAGAGGAGAGAAATCGAATTTTCGCTTAAATTATCCTTTTTCGGTTTTTTTTATCATATCATGATTTAAAAACGAAAGATAAAGACAAATTAGATGACAAATATTGAAAATTCGCTAAATTTATCCATTTTCGTTGCTTTTTTCGAACATATCTCAATAAAATGACGAAAAATAAAGAATAAATAGACAAAAAAAATAGAAATTTTGCTTAAATTATCCGTTTTCGGTTCTTTTTTCCATCATATCTTGATAAAATGACGAAAATTAAGGAAAAATAGAGGAGAAAAATTGAAATTTCCCTAAAAGTATCCATTTTCGTTAATTGTTTAACTAATATCTTCAAAAATGACGAAAATTAGTTAAATAGAGGAGAAAATTGAAATTTCGCTTAAATTTTCCGTTTTCGTTGCTTTTCTCGTTCATATATCAATTAAGTAACGAAAATTAATGCAAAATAGAGGAGAAAAATTCAAATTTTTCTGAAATTATTCGTTTTTTTGCTATTTTTGATTATATCTCGATATATGAGCAAAATAAAGACAAAAAAGAGGAAAAAAATTGAAATTTCGCTGCAATTATCCGTTTCCGTTTTTTTTGGAACATGTCTCCCTAAAATGACGTAAATAATGAAAAAATCGAGGAAAAAAATTGAAATTTCTGTAAAATTATCCGTTTTTGTTGCTTTTTTGATCATATCTCGTAAAATTGCGAAAAATAAAGACAAAATAGAGGAAAAAATCCAAAATCGCTAAAATTATTCGTTTTCGTTTCTTTTTTAGATAATATCTTTATAAAATGACAAATATAAGGCAATATGGAGGAGAAAATTGGAAATTTCTCTAAAATTATCCGTCTTCGTTGCTTTTTTCGATCATAACTCGATAAATGAGCAAAAATGAAGACAATATAGAGGAAAAAAGTGGAAATTTCGCTACAATTATCCGTTTCCGTTACTTTTTTGGAACATATCTCCCTAAAAGGACGTAAATAATGAAAAAATAGAGGAAAAAAATTGAAATTTCTGTAAAATTATCCGTTTTCGTTGCTTTTTTGATCATATCTCGTAAAATTGCGAAAAATAAAGACAAAATAGAGGAAAAAAATCCAAAATCGCTAAAAGTATCCGTTTTCGTTTCTTTTTTAGATAATATCTTTATAAAATGACAAATATTAAGGCAATATGTTAGGATATTCGCAGACGACACAGTCATTTACAGGGAAATAGTTAGTTCAGAGGATAGATTAGCCCTTTCGAACGACTTAGATAGAATTATGAATTGGTGCGATGATTGGCAATTAGAGCTTAATGTAGAAAAGTGTTCGGTAGTTAACTTCTTCGAAAGTAAATCTATAATAAATGATTATTCTTATAGTCTCCGAGGGATAAACCTATTGTCAGTAGAATCGGTAAAGTATCTTGGAGTAACTCTCACGAATAATCTATCATGGAGTGCCCACATCCGAAATATATGTGGAAAAGCACTTAAGAAACTCGGCTTCGTTAAAAGAATAGTCGGTAGGAGCGAAGAAAAGGTTCGCGAGCGGTGCTACTTAGCGTTAGTTAGGCCTCACCTTGAGTATGCATGTAGTGTATGGGACCCCGCCGAGAAATGTCATATTCGGGATTTAGAAAAAGTACAACGGAAAGCGATACGATTTGTAAAGAATTGCTACGATAAAACAGCGAGTGTCACTCAGATGTTACAGGACGCGGGATGGGAATCATTAGAAGATAGAAGAAAAATTCAAAGGATAAATTTATTAAATAAGTTCAGAGAAACTACGTTTTCAGATGATGTAACCGATATAATGCGACCCCCCTGTTATATGGGCCGTGCTGATACTGCCCGAAAGATTAGGGAAATAGATGCTAAAACGAATCGTTTCAAAAATTCATTTTTTCCGCGAAGTATACGCGAAAGCAACCGTTTAGGAGAATAGAGTCAAGGTGCCTGCACCCCCTGCCACACGCCGAAAGGCGGCTTGCAGGGTTCTTACATAGAAATAGAAATAGAGAATATTTGAAATTTCTCTAAAATTATCGGTCTTCGTTGTTTTTTTCGATCATAACTCGATGAATGAGCAAAAATAAAGACAATAATGAGGAAAAAAGATGAAATTACGCTACTATTATCCGCTTTCGTTCTTTTTTTCGATCATATCTCGATAAAATGACCAAATTTAGGCAAAATAGAGGAGAAAAATTCAAATTTTGCTAAGATTATCCGTTTTCGTTGCTATTTTCGATTATATCTCTTTAAATTGACGAATATAAGGGGAAATTAGTGGAGAAAATTTTTAATTTCGCTAAAATTATCATTTTCCTTGCTTTTTTCGATCATATCTCGATAAATGAGCAAAAATAAAGTCAAAAAAGAGGGAAAAATTTGTATGTTCGCTACAAATATCCGTTTTCGTTGCTTTTTCAAACATATCACAATAAATGACGAAAAATATAGAAAGAATAGGGGGAAAAAATTAAAATTTCACTTTAATTATCCGTGTTCTTTGCTTTTTTCGATCATATCTCGATAAAACGACAGAAAATAAAAACGAAATAGAGGAAAAAAATTGAAATTTCGCTACAATTGTCCGTTTTCGGTACTTTTTAGGAAGATATCTAACTAAAATGACAGCTCCGGACAGCAACATCAGGTCATTGACCTCAAGTCATAAACCTCGGGTCATTGACCTCGTGCCATCGACCTCGGGTCATTAGCCTGGGGTCATCGACCAAGGGTCATCGACCTAGGGTCATCGACCTAGGGTCATTGACCTCGAGTGATTGACCTTGGGTCATCGACCTAGGATCATTGACCTCGGGTCATCGACCTAGGATCATTGACCTCGGCTCTTCGATCAATGGTCATTGACCTTGACATATATACCGTTTTTCATCCCGGAGTCGACCTCCCGGAGTCGACACACCTGAGTCGACCTCCCGTAATCGACCAAACCGGAAAGGACCCTACCGAGTCGATACCGGGTCATTGACGTCGGGTCTTTGACCTCGGGTCATTGACCTCGGGTCATTGACTTCTTGTCATTGACCTCGGGTCATTGATCTCAGGTCATCGACCTCAAGTCATCGACCTCGGGTCAATCCTCAAGTCATAGACCTCGGGTCATCGAAATCGGGTCGTCGACCTCGAGTCATCTACCTAGGTCATCTCGATAAAAAGACGAAATAAGGGCAAAATTAAAATAAAATTGAAATTTCGTTAAATTATCCGTTTTCGTTGATTTTTCAAACATATCGCCAAAAAAGACGAATATTGAAGCAAAATATAGGAAAAAATAGAAATTTCTATAAAACTATCCGTTTTCGTTGCTTTTTTCGATCATATGTCGATAAAATGAGGAAAATTTAGGTAAATTAGAGGAAATAAATTTATATTTCAGTGAAATAATCCGTTTTCTTTCCTTTTCTCGATCTTATCTCGATAAAATTAATGCAGATTGGAGGAAAAAATTTGAGATTTCACTAAAATTATCCGTTTTTGTTGACTTTTTAGATCACATCTTGATGAAATGATGAAAATAAGGACAAAATAGAGGAAAACATTGATATTTCGGTGAAATTATCCGTTTTCGTTGCATATTTCGATATCATATCTCGATAAAATGACTAAAAGTAATGCTTAATAGAGGAAAAAAATTGAAATTTTGCTCAAATAATCCGTTTTCGTTGCATAAAATAACGAAAATTAACCCTAAATAGAGGAAATTAATTGAGATTTCACTAAAATTATTCGTTATCGTAGCTTTTTTTTGATGAAAACACAATAAATAAGCGAAAATTAAGCCAAAACATTTTGAAATTTTGCTCAAATTATCGGTTTTTGTTGCTTTTTTCCTTTCATACATCAATAAAATGACGAAAATTAAGTAAAATAGAGGGGAAAATTGACATTTTTCTAAAATATTGGTTTTCTAAGCTTTTTTCGATCATATATCGTAAAATTCAAAACATAAAGACAAAATAGACGAAAGAAATCAAAGTTTCGCTAAAATAATCCGTTTTCTTTTTTTTATCATCTCATGATTAAATGACGAAAGATAAAGACAAATTAGATGACAAATATTGAAATTTCGCTAAATTTATCCGTTTTCGTTGCTTCTTTCGATCATATCTCGATAATATGTCGAATAATAAACACAACGTACAGGAAGAAAATTGAAACATTACTACAATTATCCGTGTTTGAAGCTTTATTCTAACATTTCTCGATAAAATGACGAAAAATAAAGAATAAATAGACGAAAAAAAAAGGAATTTCTATAAAAATATTCGTTTTGGTTGCTTTTTTGATCCTATCTAGTAAATTTATGAAAATAAAGACGAAATTGAGGAGAAAAATCGAATTTCGCTTTAATTATCAGTTTTCGTTGCTTATTTCGATCATATCTCGTTAAAATGACGGAAATTAAGGCAAAATAGAGGAGAAAAATTTTATTTTCGCTATAATTATCCGCTTTCGTTGCTTATTTCGATCATATCTCGATATAAAGACGAAAATTAATGCATATTAGAGGAGAAAAATTGAATTTTCTCTATAAGTATCCGTTTTCGTTGCTTTTTCTGATAATATCTTGAAAAATGACGAAAATTAAGGCAAAATAGAGGAGAAAAATTGAAATTTCGCTAAAATTATCCGTTTTCGTTTCTTTTTTAGATAATATCTTGGTAAAATGACGTAACATTAGGCAAATTAGAGGAGAAAATTTGTTATTTCGCTAAAATTATCCGTTTTCGTTGCTTTTTTAGATCATATTTTGATAAAATGACGAAAATTAAAGAATAAATAGACGAAGAAAAATTGAAATTTCTCTAAAATTATCCATTTTCGTTACTGTTTTTATATAATATCTTCAAAAATGACGAAAATTAAGGCAAAATTGAGGAGAAAAAATGTAATTTTGCTGAAATTATCCGTTTTTGTTGCTTTTTTCGAACTTATCTCGAGATGTGAGCAAAAATTAAATAAAATAGAGAAAAAAATTTGAAATTTCACTACCATTATCCGTTTTCGTTGCTTTTTTCGATCATATCTCGATAAATGAGCAAAAATAAAGACAAAATAGAGGAAAAAATTCGAAATTTCACTACTATTATCCGTTTCCGTTGGTTTTTTTGGACATATCTCGTAAAATTACGAAAAATAAAGACAAAATAGAGAAAAAAAATCAAAATTTCGCTAAAATTACTCTTTTTAATGATAATATCTTGATTATATGACGAAAATGAAGGCAAAAAAGAGAAGAAAAATTGAAATTTTGCTAAGATTATCCGTTTTTGTTGCTATTTTCGATTATATCTCTTTAAATTGACGAATATAAGGGGAAATTAGTGGAGAAAATTTGTAATATCACTAAAATTATCATTTTCTTTGCTTTTTTCGATCATATCTCGATAAATGAGCAAAAATAAAGACAAAAAAGAGGGAAAAAATTTGTATGTTCGCTACAAATATCCGTTTTCGTTGCTTTTTCAAACATATCACAATAAATGACGAAAAATATAGAAAAAATAGAGGAAAAAAATTGAAATTTGTCTAAAATTATCCGTTTTCGTTGCTTTTTTTATCATATCCCGTAATGATTACGAAATATCAAGACAAAATAGAGGAAAAAAATAGAAATTTCGCTAAGATTATCCGTTTTCGTTGCTTTTTTCGATCATATCTCGATCAAATGACGAAAACTTGGGCAAAATAGAGGAAAAAATTAAAATTTCACTATAATTTTCCGTTTTCTTTGCTTTTTTCGATCATATCTCGATAAAACGACAGAAAATAAAAACGAAATAGAGGAAATAATTGAAATTTCGCTACAATTATCCGTTTTCGTTGCTTTTTTAGATAATATCTTGAAAAATGACGAAAATTAAGGAAAAAAAGAGGAAAAAAAT
This sequence comes from Sympetrum striolatum, assembly GCA_947579665.1. Classification (NCBI taxonomy): domain Eukaryota; kingdom Metazoa; phylum Arthropoda; class Insecta; order Odonata; family Libellulidae; genus Sympetrum; species Sympetrum striolatum. The sequence goes on from OX388344.1 coordinate 1,299,734, forward strand.
TGAAATTTCTGTAAAATTATCCGTTTTCGTGGTTTTTTTTATCATCTATCAGAAAATTTAAAACATAAAGACAAAATAGAGGAGAGAAACCGAAGTTTCGCTTAAATTATCCTTTATCGTTTTTTTTTGACCATATCATGATTAATGACGAAAGATAAAGACAAATTTGATGACAAATATTGAAAATTCGCTAAATTTATCCGTTTTTGTTGCTTTTTTTGATGAAGCACGATATATAGACGAAAATTAAGCCAAAATATAGAACACATATTGAAATTTTGCTAATATTATTCCATTTTCGTTGTCTTTTTCGAACATATCTTGATAAAATAAAGAAATGGGGTAAAAATAGAGGAAAAAAATTGAAATTTTGGTAAAGGTATCCGTTTTCGCTGCTTTTTTCGATATTATCTGGAGAAAATGACGAAAATTAGAGGGAAAGAATTGAAAATTCGCCTAAAATTATCCGGTTTCGTTGCTTTTGTCGATCGTATCTCTTTAAAATTATGAATATAAGGGCAAAATAGAGGAAAAAATATAAATTTCGATGAAATGATACGTTTTCGTTGCGTTTTTCGACCATATTTCGATAAAATTATGAAAATTAAGGCAAAAGTGAGGAAAAAAATAGAAATTTTGGTAAAAGTATCCGTTATCATTCCTTTCTTCGATCAAATCTCGATTAAATGACGAGAATTAAGGCTAAATACAGGAATAGAATTGAAAATATTGGTGAAATAATCCGTTTTAGTTCCTTTTTTGAGCATATCTCGATAATATGATGACCTTTGAGGCAAAATATATGTAAAAAATTGTAAATTCGCAATAAATATCCGTTTTCGTTGCTTTTATCGATCTTATCTCGATAGCATTAATGCAAAATAAAGGAAAAAATTTGGATTTCACTAAATGTATACGTTTTTGTAGCCTTTTTGGATCATATCTCTATTAAATGATAAAAATAAGGGCAAAATAGAGGAAAAATATTGACATTTCGGTGAAATTTTCCGTTTTCGCTGCTTTCTTCGTTCATATCTTGATAAAATGAAGAAAATTAAGGCAAAAAAGGGAAAAAATTTTATTTGACTGAAATAGTACGTTTTCATTGCTTTTTTCGATAATATCTTTATCAAATGAAGAAAGTAAGTAAAAATAGAGGAAAACAATAGAATTTTCGTTAAAATTATCCGTTTTCGTTGCTTTTTTCTATCATATCTCGATAAAATGAAGAAACGTAAGTCAAAAAGGAGGCTAAAATTTTAAAATTCGCTAAAAATTATCGATTAATTATACGTGGAGTCGGCCTCCATAAGTCGATTGCAGGAATCGACGTCATAGAGACGAAATTGGGTCATCGACTTCGGGTCATCAACCTCGGGTAATCGAACTGGGGTCATCGACCTCGGATCATCTGTCTTTGGTTATCGACGTAGGGTCATTGACCTCGGGTCATTGACCTAGGGAGATTGACCTTGGGTCATTGACCTAGGATCATTGACCTCGGTGCATCGACCTAGGATCATTGACCTCGGGTCATCGACGTAGGGTCATAGACATTGACATATATACCGTTTGTCATCCCGGAGTCGACACCCATGAGTGGACCTCCCGGAGTCGAACTCTCGGATTCGACCTCCCAGAGTCGACATCCCTGAGTCGACCTCCTGGAGTCGACCTCCCTGAGTTGACTTCCCGGAGTCGACCTCCCGGAGTCTTCCTCCCGGAGTCGACCTGCCGGTATCAACCTCCCGGAGTCGACCTCCCGGAGTCAACCTCCCGGAGTAGACCTCCCGAAGTCGACCTCCAGGAGTCAACCTCCCGGAGTCGACCTCCCGGAGTCGACCTCCCGGAGTCGACCTCCCGGAGTCAACCTCTCGGAGTCGACCGCCCGCAGTCGACCCCGAGGGTTATACCTCCCGGAATCAACCTCCCGGATTCGACCTCCAGAAGTAGACCTCCCGGGGTCGACTTACCGGAGTTGACATACCGGAGTCGACTTCTCATAATGGTCCTGCCTCAATTGACCTCCCGTAATCGACCAAACCGGAAAAGACCCTACCGAGTCGATCCAGGGTCATTGACCTCGGGTCATTGACTTCTTGTCATTGACCTTGGGTCATTGATCTCAGGTCATCGACCTCAAGTCATCGACCTCGGGTCATTGACCTCGTGCAATCGACCTCGGGTCATCGAAATCGGGTCGTCGACCTCGAGTCATCTACCTAGTTCATCTCGATAAAAAGACGAAATAAGGGCAAAATTAAAAAAAAATTGAAATTTCGTTAAATTATCCGTTTTCGTTGATTTTTCAAACATATCGCCAAAAAAGACGAATATTGAAGCAAAATATAGGAAAAAATAGAAATTTCTATAAAACTATCCGTTTTCGTTGCTTTTTTCGATCATATGTCGATAAAATGACGAAAATTTAGGTAAATTAGAGGAGAAAAATTGAAATTTCGCTAAAATTATCCGTTTTCGTTGCTTATTTCGATCATATCTCGATATAAAGACGAAAATTAATGCATATTAGAGGAGAAAAATTGAATTTTCTCTATTAGTATCCGTTTTCTTTCCTTTTTCTGAAAATATCTTGAAAAATGACGAAAATTAAGGCAAAATAGAGGAGAAAAATTGAAATTTCGCTAAAATTATCCGTTTTCGTTTCTTTTTTAGATAATATCTTGATAAAATGACGTAACATTAGGCAAATTAGAGGAGAAAATTTGTAATTTCGCTAAAATTATCCGTTTTCGTAGCTTTTTTAGATCATATTTTGATAAAATGACGAAAATTAAGGAATAAATAGACGAAGAAAAATTGAAATTTCTCTAAAATTATCCGTTTTGGTTACTTTTTGATCATATCTCGTAAAATTATGAAAATAAAGACGAAATAGACGAGAAAAATTGAGTTTCACTTAAATTATCCGTTTTTAGTTCTTTTTTCGATCTATCTTGATAAAATGCCTAAAATTAAGGCAAAGTAGAGGAGAAAAATTGAAATTACTCTAAAAGTATCCATTTTCGTTACTGTGTTTATATAATATCTTCAAAAATGACGAAAATTAAGGCAAAATTGAGGAGAAAAATTGTAATTTCGCTGAAATTATCCGTTTTTGTTGCTTTTTTCGAACTTATCTCGAGATGTGAGCAAAAATTAAATAAAATAGAGAAAAAATTTGAAATTTCACAACCATTATCCGTTTTCGTTGCTTTTTTCGATCATATCTCGATAAATGAGCAAAAATAAAGACAAAATAGAGGAAAAAATTCGAAATTTCACTACTATTATCCGTTTCCGTTGGTTTTTTCGGACATATCTCGTAAAATTACGAAAAATAAAGACAAAATAGAGAAAAAAAAATCAAAATTCTTTATAATGATAATATCTTGATTATATGACGAAAATGAAGGCAAAAAAGAGAAGAAAAATTGAAATTTTGCTAAGATTATCCGTTTTCGTTGCTATTTGTAGGAGTATACCTCCCGGAATCAACCTCCCGGATTCGACCTCCAGAAGTAGACCTCCCGGAGTCGACATACCGGAGTTGACATAACGGAGTCGACTTCTCATAATGGTCCTGCCTCAATTGACCTCCCGTAATCGACCAAACCGGAAAGGACCCTACCGAGTCGATCCCGGGTCATTGACCTCGGGTCATTGACTTCTTGTCGTTGACCTCGGGTCATTGACCTCGTGCAATCGACCTCGGGTCATTGACCTCGTGCAATCGACCTCGGGTCATCGAAATCGGGTCGTCGACCTCGAGTCATCTACCTAGGTCATCTCGATAAAAAGACGAAATAAGGGCAAAATTAAAAAAAAATTGAAATTTCGTTAAATTATCCGTTTTCGTTGATTTTTCAATCATATCGCCAAAAAAGACGAATATTGAAGCAAAATATAGGAAAAATAGAAATTTCTATAAAACTATCCGTTTTCGTTGCTTTTTTCGATCATATGTCGATAAAATGACGAAAATTTAGGTAAATTAGAGGAAATAAATTTATATTTCAGTGAAATAATCCGTTTTCCTTCCTTTTCTCGATCTTATCTCGATAAAATTAATGCAGATTGGAGGAAAAAATTTGAGATTTCACTAAAATTATCCGTTTTTGTTGACTTTTTAGATCACATCTTGATGAAATGATGAAAATAAGGACAAAATAGAGGAAAACATTGATATTTCGGTGAAATTATCCGTTTTCGTTGCATATTTCGATATCATATCTCGATAAAATGACTAAAAGTAATGCTTAATAGAGGAAAAAAATTGAAATTTTGCTCAAATAATATTCGTTTTCGTTGCCCTTAAACAACGAAAATTAACCCTAAATAGAGGAAATTAATTGAGATTTCACTAAAATTATTCGTTATCGTAGCTTTTTTTTGATGAAAACACGATAAATAAGCGAAGATTAAGCCAAAACATTTTGAAATTTTGCTCAAATTATCGGTTTTTGTTGCTTTTTTCCTTTCATACATCGATACAATGACGAAAATTAAGTAAAATAGAGGGGAAAATTGACTTTGCTTAAAATTTTCCGTTTTCGTTTCTTTTTTAGATAATATCTTGATAAAATGACGCAACATTAGGCAAATTAGAGGAGAAAATTTGTAATTTCGCTAAAATTATCCGTTTTCGTTGCTTTTTTAGATCATATTTTGATAAAATGACGAAAATTAAAGAATAAATAGACGAAGAAAAATTGAAATTTCTCTAAAATTATCCGTTTTGGTTACTTCTTTCATCATATCTCGTAAAATTATGAAAATAAAGACGAAATAGAGGAGAAAAATTGAATTTCGCTTAAATTATCCGTTTTTAGTTCTTTTTTCGATCATATCTTGATAAAATGCCTAAAATTAAGGCAAAGTAGAGGAGAAAAATTGAAATTTCTCTTAAAGTATCCATTTTCGTTACTGTTTTTATATAATATCTTCAAAAATGACGAAAATTAAGGCAAAATTGAGGAGAAAAATTGTAATTTCGCTGAAATTATCCGTTTTTGTTGCTTTCTTCGAACTTATCTCGAGATGTGAGCAAAAATTAAATAAAATAGAGAAAAAAATTTGAAATTTCACTACCATTATCCGTTTTCGTTGCTTTTTTCGATCATATCTCGATAAATGAGCAAAACTAAAGACAAAATAGAGGAAAAAATTCGAAATTTCACTACTATTATCCGTTTCCGTTGTTTTTTCGGACATATCTCGTAAAATTACGAAAAATAAATACAAAATAGAGAAAAAAAATCAAAATTTCGCTAAAATTACTCTTTTTAATGATATTATCTTGATTATATGACGAAAATGAAGGCAAAAAAGAGAAGAAAAATTGAAATTTTGCTAAGATTATCCGTTTTCGTTGCTATTTTCGATTATATCTCTTTAAATTGACGAATATAAGGGGAAATTAGTGGAGAAAATTTGTAATATCACTAAAATTATCTTTTTCCTTGCTTTTTTCGATCATATCTCGATAAATGAGCAAAAATAAAGACAAAAAAGAGGGAAAAAATTTGTATGTTCGCTACAAATATCCATTTTCGTTGCCTTTTCAAACATATCACAATAAATGACGAAAAATATAGAAAGAATAGAGGAAAAAAATTGAAATTTCTCTAAAATTATCCGTTTTCGTTGCTTTTTTTATCATATCCCGTAATGATTACGAAATATCAAGACAAAATAGAGGAAAAAAATAGAAATTTCGCTAACATTATCCGTTTTCGTTGCTTTTTTCGATCATATCTCGATCAAATGACGAAAACTTGGGCAAAATAGAGGAAAAAATTAAAATTCCACTATAATTTTCCGTTTTCTTTGCTTTTTTCGATCATATCTCGATAAAACGACAGAAAATAAAAACGAAATAGAGGAAATAATTGAAATTTCGCTACAATTATCCGTTTTCGGTACTTTTTAGGAAAATATCTAACTAAAATGACAAAAAATAAAGAAAAAATAGAGGAAAAAAATTGAAATGTCTGTAAAATTATCTGTTTTCGTTGCTTTTTTAGATAATATCTTGAAAAATGACGAAAATTAAGGAAAAAAAGAGGAAAGAAATTGAAATTTCTGTAAAATTATCCGTTTTCGTGGCTTTTTTCGATATTATCTGGAGAAAATGACGAAAATTTGAGGAAAAGAATTGAAAATTCGCTTAAACTTATCCGGTTTCGTTCCTTTTTTCGAACATATCGCTCTATAATTATGAATATAAGGGCAAAATAGAGGAAAAATATTGACATTTCGGTGAAATTTTCCGTTTTCGCTGCTTTCTTCGTTCATATCTTGATAAAATGAAGAAAATTAAGGTAAAAAAGGGAAAAAATGTTATTTGACTGAAATAGTACGTTTTCGTTGCTTTTTTCGATCATATCTTTATCAAATGAGGAAAGTAGGTAAAAATTGAGGAAAACAAAAGAATTTTCGTTAAAATTATCCGTTTTCGTTGCTTTCTCTATCATATCTCGATAAAATGAAGAAACGTAGGTCAAAAAGGAGGCTACAATTTTAAAATTCGCTAAAAATTATATGTGGAGTCGGCCTACATAAGTCGATTGCATGAATCGACGTCATAGAGACGATATTGGGTCATCGACTTCGGGTCATAAACCTCGGGTTATCGACCTAGGGTCATTGACCTCGGGTCATTGACCTAGGGTGATTGACCTAGGGTGATTGACCTTGGGTCATCAACCTAGGATCATTGACCTCGGTGCATCGACCTAGGATCATTGACCTCGGGTCATCGACGTAGGGTCATAGACATTGACATATATACCGTTTGTCATCCCGGAGTCGACCTCCTGGAGTCGACACCCATGAGTGGACCTCCCGGAGTCGAACTCTCGGATTCGACCTCCCGGAGTCGACATCCCGGAGTCGACCTCCCTGAGTTGACTTCACGGAGTCGACCTCCCGGAGTCGACCTCCCGGAGTCGACCTCCCGGAGTCGACCTCCCGGAGTCGACCTCCCGGAGTCGACCTCCCGGAGTCGACCTCCCGGAGTCGACCTCCCGGAGTCGACCTCCCGGAGTCGACCTCCCGAAGTCGACCTCCAGGAGTCAACCTCCCGGAGTGGACATCCCGGAGTCGACCTCGTAGAGCAGACCTCCCGGAATCGACCTCCCTGAGTTGACCTACCGGAGACGACTCCACCGAGTCGTTCTCGGGTCATTGACCTGGGGTCATTGACCTCTGGACATCAACATCAGGTCATTGACCTCAAGTCATACCCCTCGGGTCATTGACCTCGAGCCATCGACCTCGGGTCATTAGCCTGGGGTTATCGACCAAGGATCATTGACCTCGGGTCATCGACCTAGTATCATTGACCTCGGCTCTTCGATCAAGGGTCATTGACCTTGACATATATACCGTTTGTCATCCCGGAGTCGACCTCCCGGAGTCGACACACCTGAGTCGACCTCCCGGAGTTGAACTCTCGGATTAGACCTCTCGGTGTCGTGCTCCCGGAGTCGATCTCCCGGAGTCAACCTGTCGGAGTCGACCTCCCGGAGTTGACCTCCCGGAGTCGATCTCCCGGAGTCAACCTGTAGGGGTTGACCTCCCGGAGTTGACCTCCCACAGTCGACCCCGAGGAGTATACCTCCCGGAATCAACCTCCCGGATTCGACCTCCAGAAGTAGACCTCCCGGAGTCGACATACCGGAGTTGACATACCGGAGTCGACTTCTCATAATGGTCCTGCCTGAATTGACCTCCCGTAATCGACCAAACCGGAAAGGACCCTACCGAGTCGATCCCGGGTCATTGACCTCGGGTCATTGACCTCGGGTCATCGACCTCAAGTCATCGACCTCGGATCATTGACCTCGTGCAATCGACCTCGGGTCATCGATATCGGGTCGTCGACCTCGAGTCATCTACCTAGGTCAACTCGATAAAAAGACTAAAATAAGGGCAAAATTAAAAAAAATTGAGATTTCGTTAAATTATCCGTTTTCGTTGATTTTTCAATCATATCGCCAAAAAAAGACGAATATTGAAGCAAAACATAGGAAAAAATAGAAATTTCTATAAAACTATCCGTTTTATTCGATTTTTTCGATCATATGTCGATAAAATGACGAAAATTAAGGTAAATTAGAGGTAATAAATTTATATTTCAATGAAATAATCCGTTTTCCTTCCTTTTCTCGATTTATCTCGATAAAATTAATGCAGATTGGAGGAATAAAGTTGAGATTTCACTAAAATTATCCTTTTTTGTTGACTTTTTAGATTACATCTCGATGAAATGATGAAAATAAGGGCAAAATAGAGGAAACAATTGAAATTTTGCTCAAATAATCCTTCCATACATCCTTAATTAATGCATATTAGAGGAGAAAAATTGAATTTTCTCTATTAGTATCCGTTTTATTGCTTTTTTGATCATATCTCGTAAAATTATGAAAATAAAGACGAAACAAAAGTCAAAAAATCGAATTTCGCTGAAATTATACGTTTTCGGTTCTATTTATATCGTATTTCGATAAAATGACGAAAATTAAGGGAAAATAGAGGAGAAAAATTTTATTTTCGCTATAAATATCCATTTTTGTTGCTTTTTTCGATTATATCTCAATTAAACGACGATAATTAATGCAAAAGAGAGGAGAATATTTCAAATTTTGCTAGAATTATCTGTTTTCGTTTCTTTTTTGATCATATCTCGATAAAATGACGAAAATTAAAGAATAAATAGATGAAGAAAAATTGATATTCCTCTAAAATTATCCGTTTTGGTTTCTTTTTTTATATAATATCTTCAAAAATGACGAAAATTAAGTCAAAATAGACGAGAAAAATTGTACTTTTGCTGAAATTATCCGTTTTTGTTGCTTTTCTCGAACTTATCTCGAGATGTGAGCAAAAATTAAATAAAATAGAGAAAAAAATTTGAAATTTCACTACCATTATACGTTGTCGTTGCTTCTTTAGATAAAATCTTGATAAAATGACGAAACTTAAGGCAAAATAGAGGATAAAATTTGTAATTTCGCTAAAATGTCCTTTTTCGTTGCTTTTTTCAAACGTATCTCGATAAATGAGCAAAAATAAAGACAAAATAGAGGAGAAAATTTGAAATTTCACTACTATTATCCGTTTTTGTTGGTTTGTTCGGACATATCTCGTAAAATTACGAAAAATAAAGACAAAATAGAGGAAAAAAATCAAAATTTCGCAAAAATTATTCTTTTTTATGATAATATCTTGATTAAATGACAAAAATGAAAGCAAAAAAGAGAAGAAAAATTGAAATTTTGCTAAGATTATCCGTTTTCGTTGCTATTTTTGATTCTAAATCTTTAAATTTACGAATATAAAGGGGAATTAGTGGAGAAAATTTGTAATTTCGCTAAAATTATCATTTTTCTTGCTTTTTTCGATCATATCTCGATAAATGAGCAAAAATAAAGACAAAAAAGAGGGAAAAAATTTGTATGTTCACTACAAATATCCGTTTTCGTTGCTTTTTCAAACATATCACAATAAATAACGAAAAATATACAAAAAATAGTGGAAAAAAATATTAATTTCTCTAAATTTATCCGTTTTCGTTGCTTTTTTTATCATATCCCGTAATGATTACGAAATATCAAGACAAAATATAGGAAAAAAATAGAAATTTCGCTAACATTATCCGTTTTCGTTGCTTTTTTCGATCATATTTTGATAAAGTGACTGAAAATTAAGACAGTATAGTGGAAAAAAATTGTAATTTCGCTAAAATTATCTGTTTTATTCATTCTTACGATTATATCTCTTTAAATTGACCAATATTGAAGCAAAAGAGAAGAGAAAATTTGTAATTTCGCTAAAATTATCTGATTTCGTTGCTTAATTCGATCATATCTCGATAAAATGACGGAAATTAAGGCAAAATAGAGGAGAAAAATTTTTTTCGCTATAATTATTCGTTTTCGTTGCTTTTATGATTATATCTCAAGTAAACGACGATATTTAATGCAAAATAGAGGAGAAATTTCAAATTTTGCTAGAATTATCTGTTTTCGTTGCTTTTTTTGATCATATCACGATAAAATGACGAAAATTAAAGAATAAATAGACGAAGAAAAATTGAAATTTCTCAATAATTATCCGTTTTGGTTACTTCTTTGATCATATCTCGTAAAATTATGAAAATAAAGACGAAATAGAGGAGAAAAATTGAATTTCGCTTAAATTATCCGTTTTTAGTTCTTTTTTCGATCATATCTTGATAAAATGACGAAAATTAAGTAAAATAGAGGGAAAAAATTGAAATTTTTCTAAAATATTGGTTTTCTAAGCTTTTTTCGATCATATATCGTAAAATTCAAAACATAAAGACAAAATAAACGAAAGAAATCGAAGTTTCGCTTAAATTACCCGTTTTCGGTTTTTTGTAACATCTCATGATGAAATGACGAAAGATAAAGACGAATTAGATGACAAATATTGAAATTTCGCTAAATTTATCTGTTTTCGTTGCTTCTTTCGATCATATCTCGATAATATGTCGAATAGTAAACACAACGTAGAGGAAGTAAATTGAAACATCACTACAAGTATCCGTGTTCGTGGCTTTTTTCTAACATTATTCGATAAAATGACGAAAAATAAAGAATAAATGGAGGAAAAAAAAGAAATTTCTATAAAATTATTCGTTTTGGTTGCTTTTTTGATCCTATCTAGTAAAATTATGAAAATAAATACGAAATAGTGGAGAAAAATCGAATTTCGCTTTAATTATCAGTTTTTGTTGCTTACTTTGATCATATCTCGTTAAAATGACGGAAATTAAGGCGAAATAGAGGAGAAAAATTTTATTTTCGATATAATTATCCGTTATCGTTGCTTTTTTCGATTATATCTCAATTAAACGACGATAATTAATGCAAAATAGAGGAGAAAATTTCAAATTTTGCTAGAATTATCTGTTTTCGTTGCTTTTTTTGATCATATCTCGATAAAATGACGAAAATTAAAGAATAAATAGACGAAGAAAAATTGAAATTTCTCTAAAATTATCCGTTTTTAGTTCTTTTTTCGATCATATCTTGATAAAATGCCTAAAATTAAGGCAAAGTATAGGAGAAAAATTGAAATTTCTCTAAAAGAATCCATTTTCATTGCTTCTTTTATATAATATCTTCAAAAATGACGAAAATTAAGGCAAAGTAAAGGAGAAAATTGAAATTTCTCTAAAAGTATCCATTTTCGTTACTTTTTTATATAATATCTTCAAAAATGACGAAAATTAAGGCAAAATAGAGGAGAAAAATTGTAATTTCGCTAAAATATCCTTTTTCGTTGCTTTTTTCGAAAGTATCTCGATAAATGAGCAAAAATAAAGAAAAAATAGAGGAAAAAATTTGAAATTTCACTACTATTATCCGTTTTCGTTGGTTTTTTCGGACATATCTCGTAAAAACACGAAAAATAAAGACAAAATAGAGGAAAAAAATCAAAATTTCGCTAAAATTATTCTTTTTTATGATAATATCTTGATTAAATTACGAAAATGAAGGCAAAAAAGAGGAGAAAAATTGAAATTTTGCTATTATTATCCATTTTCGTTGCTATTTTCAATTATATCTCTTTAAATTGCCGAATATAAGGGGAAATTAGTGGAGAAAATTTGTAATTTCACTAAAATTTTCTTTTTCCTTGCTTTTTTCGATCATATCTCGATAAATGAGCAAAAATAAAGATAAAAATATCATAATAAATGACGAAAAATATAGAAAAAATAGAGGAAAAAAATTGAAATTTCTCTAAAATTATCCGTTTTAGTTGCTTTTTTATCATTTCCCGTAATGATTACGAAATATCAAGACAAAATAGAGGAAAAAAATAGAAATTTCGCTAACATTATCCGTTTTCGTTGCTTTTTTCGATATTATCTGGAGAAAATGACGAAAATTAGAGGAAAAGAATTGAAAATTCGCCTAAACTTATCCGGTTTCGTTGCTTTTGTCGATCATATCTCTATAAAATTATGAATATAAGGGCAAAATAGAGGAAAAAATATAAATTTCGATGAAATTATCCGTTTTCGTTGCGTTTTTCGACCATATCTCGATAAAATTATGAAAATTAAGGCAAAAGTGAGGAAAAAAATAGAAATTTTGGTAAAAGTATCCGTTTTCATTCCTTTCTTCGATCAAATCTCGATTAAATGACGAGAATACCGGAATAGAATTGAAAACATTGGTGAAATAATCCGTGTTAGTTCCTTTTTTGAGCATATCTCGATAATATTGACCTTTGAGGCAAAATATAGGTAAAAAATTGTAATTTCGCAATAAATATCCGTTTTCGTTGCATTTATCGATCTTATCTCGATAACAATAATGCAAAATAAAGGAAAATATTTGGATTGCACTAAATGTATACGTTTTTGTAGCCTTTTTGGATCATATCTCGAATAAATGATAAAAATAAGGTCAAATTAGAGGAAAAATATTGATATTTCGGTGAAATTTTCCGTTTTAGCTGCTTTCTTCGTTCATATCTTGATAAAATGAAGAAAATTAAGGAAAAAAAGGGGAAAAAATGTTATTTGACTGAAATAGTACGTTTTCGTTGCTTTTTTCGATAATATCTTTATCAAATGAAGAAAGTAAGTAAAAATAGAGGAAAACAATAGAAGTTTTCGTTAAAATTATCCGTTTTCGTTGCTTTTTTCTATCATATCTCGATAAAATGAAGAAACGTAAGTCAAAAAGGAGGCTAAAATTTTAAAATTCGCTAAAAATTATCGATTAATTATATGTGGAATCGGCCTCCATAAGTCGATTGCAGGAATCGACGTCATGGAGACGATATTGGGTCATCGACTTCGGGTCATCAACCTCGGGTAATCGAACTGGGGTCATCGACCTCGGATCATCTGTCTCGGGTTGTCGAATTAGGGTCATTGACCTTGGGTCATCGACCTAGGATCATTGACCTCGGTGCATCGACCTAGGATCATTGACCTCGGGTCATCGACGTAGGGTCAAAGACAATGACATATATACTGTTTGTCATCCCGGAGTCGACCTTCTGGAGTCGAACTCTCGGATTCAACCTCACGGAGTCAACATCCCGGAGTCAACCTCCTGGAGTCGACCTCCCTGAGTTGACTTCCCGGAGCCGACCTCCCGGAGTCGACCTCCTGGAGTCGACCACCCGGAGTAGACCTGCCGGTGTCAACCTCCCGGAGTTGACCTCCCGGAGTCGACCTCCCGAAGTCGACCTCCAGGACTCAACCTCCCGGAGTGGACATCCCGTAGTCGACCTCCTGGAGCAGACCTCCCGGAATCGACCTCCCAGAGTTGACCTACCGGAGTCAACCCCACCGAGTCATTCTCGGGTCATTGATCTCCGGACATCAACATCAGGTCATTGACCTCAAGTCATCAACCTCGGGTCATTGACCTCGTGCCATCGACTTCTGGTCATTAGCCTGGGGTCATCGACCAAGGGTCATCGACCAAGGGTCATCGACCAAGGGTCATCGACCAAGGGTCATCGACCAAGGGTCATCGACCAAGGGTCATCGACCAAGGGTCATCGACCAAGGGTCATCGACCAAGGGTCATCGACCAAGGGTCATCGACCAAGGGTCATCGACCAAGGGTCATCCACCAAGGGTCATCGACCTAGGATCATTGACCTCTGGTGAATGACCTTGGGTCATTGACCTAGGATCATTGACCTCGGCTCTTCGATCAAGGGTCATTGACCTCGTCATATATACCATTTATAATCCAGGAGTCGACCTCCCGGAGTCGACACACCTGAATTGACCTCCCGGAGTTGAACTCTCGGATTCGACCTCTCGGTGTCGTGCTCCTGGAGTCGATCTCCCGCAGTCGACCTCCCATCGTAAACCTCCCGGAGTTGACCTCCCGGAGTCGACCTCCCGGAGTCGACCTCCTGGAGTCGACCTCCCGCAGTCGACCCCGAGGAGTATACCTCCCGGAATCGACCTCCCGGAGTCGACCTCCCAGCGTAAACCTCCCGGAGTCGACCTCCCGGAGTCAACCTCTCGGAGTCGACCTCCCGGAGTTGACCTCCCGCAGTCGACCCCGAGGAGTATACCTCCCGGAATCAACCTCCCGGATTCGACCTCCAGAAGTAGACCTCCCGGAGTCGACATACCGGGGTTGACATACCGGAGTCAACTTCTCATAATGGTCCTGCCTGAATTGACCTCCCGTAATCGACCAAACCGGAAAGGACCCAACCGAGTCGATCCCGGGTCATTGACCTCTGGTCATTGTCCTCGGGTCATTGACCTTGGGTCATTGACCTCCGGTCATTAACCTCAGGTCATCGACCTCCAGTCATCGACCTCGGGTCATTGACCTCGTGAAATCGACCTCGGGTCATCGAAATCGGGTCGTCGACCTTGAGTCATCTACCTAGGTCATCTCGATAAAAAGACGAAAATAAGGGCAAAATAAAAAAAAATTGAAATTTCGTTAAATTGTCCGTTTTCGTTGATTTTTCCATCATATCGCCAAAAAAAGACGAATATTGAAGCAAAATATAGAAAAAAATAGAAATTTCTATAAAACTATATGTTTTCCTTCCTTTTCTCGATCTTATCTCGATAAAATTAATGCAGATTGGAGGAAAAAAGTTTAGATTTCACTAAAATTACACATTTTTGTTGACTTTTTGGATCACATCTCGATGAAATTTTGAAAATAAGGGCAAAATAGAGGAAAACATTGAAATTTCGGTGAAATTATCCGTTTTCGTTGCATATTTCGATCATATCTCGATAAAATGACTAAAATTAATGCTTAATAGAGGAAAAAATTGAAATTTTGCACAAATAATCGGTTTTCGTTGCATGAAATAACGAAAATTAATCCTAAATAGAGGAAATAAATTGAGATTTCACTAAAATTATTCGTTATCGTAGCATTTTCTTGATGAAAACACGATAAATAGGCTAAAATTAAGCCAAAATATATTGAAATTTTGCTCAAATTATCGGTTTTTGTTGCTTTTTTCCTTTCATACATCGATAAAATGACGAAAATTAAGTAAAATAGAGGGGAAATTTGAAATTTTTCTAAAATATTGGTTTTCTAAGCTTTTTTCGATCATATATCCTAAAATTCAAAATATAGAGACAAAATAGAGGAAAAAATCAAAATTTCGCTAAAATTATTCTTTTTTATGATAATATCTTGATTAATTGACGAAAATGAAGGCAAAAAATATAAGACAAATTGAAATTTTGCTAAGATTATCCGTTTTCGTTTTTTTTTTCCTATCATACATCGATAAAATGACGAAAATTAAGTAAAATAGAGGGGAAATTTGAAATTTTTCTAAAATATTGGTTTTCTAAGCTTTTTTCGATCATATTTTTATAAAGTGACTAGAAATAAAGACAGTATAGTGGAAAAAATTGTAATTTCGCTAAAATTATCTGTTTTATTCATTCTTGCGATTATATCTCTTTAAATTGACCAATATTGAAGCAAAAGAGAGGAGAAAATTTGTAATTTCGCTAAAATTATCTGATTTCCTTGCTTTTTTCGATCATATCTCGATAAATAAGCAAAAATAAAAGACAAAAAAGAGGAAAAAATTTGAAATTTCGGTACAATTATCTGTTTTCGTTGCTAATTACGATCATATCTCGATAAAATTACGGAAATTAAGGCGAAATAGAGGAGAAAAATTTTAGTTTCGATATAATTATCCGTTATCGTTGCTTTTTTCGATTATATCTCAATTAAACGACGATAATTAATGCAAAATAGAGGAGAAAATTTCAAATTTTGCTAGAATTATCTGTTTTCGTTGCTTTTTTTGATCATATCTCGATAAAATGACGAAAATTAAAGAATAAATAGACGAAGAAAAATTGAAATTTCTCTAAAATTATCCGTTTTTAGTTCTTTTTTCGATCATATCTTGATAAAATGCCTAAAATTAAGGCAAAGTATAGGAGAAAAATTGAAATTTCTCTAAAAGTATCCATTTTCATTGCTTTTTTTATATAATATCTTCAAAAATGACGAAAATTAAGGCAAATTAAAGGAGAAAATTGAAATTTCTCTAAAAGTATCCATTTTCGTTACTTTTTTATATAATATCTTCAAAAATGACGAAAATTAAGGCAAAATAGAGGAGAAAAATTGTAATTTCGCTAAAATATCCTTTTTCGTTGCTTTTTTCGAAAGTATCTCGATAAATGAGCAAAAATAAAGAAAAAATAGAGGAAAAAATTTGAAATTTCACTACTATTATCCGTTTTCGTTGGTTTTTTCGGACATATCTCGTAAAAACACGAAAAATAAAGACAAAATAGAGGAAAAAAATCAAAATTTCGCTAAAATTATTCTTTTTTATGATAATATCTTGATTAAATTACGAAAATGAAGGCAAAAAAGAGGAGAAAAATTGAAATTTTGCTATTATTATCCATTTTCGTTGCTATTTTCAATTATATCTCTTTAAATTGCCGAATATAAGGGGAAATTAGTGGAGAAAATTTGTAATTTCACTAAAATTTTCTTTTTCCTTGCTTTTTTCGATCATATCTCGATAAATGAGCAAAAATAAAGACAAAAATATCATAATAAATGACGAAAAATATAGAAAAAATAGAGGAAAAAAATTGAAATTTCTCTAAAATTATCCGTTTTAGTTGCTTTTTTATCATTTCCCGTAATGATTACGAAATATCAAGACAAAATAGAGGAAAAAAATAGAAATTTCGCTAACATTATCCGTTTTCGTTGCTTTTTTCGATATTATCTGGAGAAAATGACGAAAATTAGAGGAAAAGAATTGAAAATTCGCCTAAACTTATCCGGTTTCGTTGCTTTTGTCGATCATATCTCTATAAAATTATGAATATAAGGGCAAAATAGAGGAAAAAATATAAATTTCGATGAAATTGACCGTTTTCGTTGCGTTTTTCGACCATATCTCGATAAAATTATGAAAATTAAGGCAAAAGTGAGGAAAAAAATAGAAATTTTGGTAAAAGTATCCGTTTTCATTCCTTTCTTCGATCAAATCTCGATTAAATGACGAGAATTAAGGCAAAATACAGGAATAGAATTGAAAACATTGGTGAAATAATCCGTTTTAGTTCCTTTATTGAGCATATCTCGATAATATGTTGACCTTTGAGGCAAAATATAGGTAAAAGATTGTAATTTCGCAATAAATATCCGTTTTCGTTGCATTTATCGATCTTATCTCGATAACAATAATGCAAAATAAAGGAAAATATTTGGATTTCACTAAATGTATACGTTTTTGTAGCCTTTTTGGATCATATCTCGAATAAATGATAAAAATAAGGTCAAATTAGAGGAAAAATATTGATATTTCGGTGAAATTTTCCGTTTTAGCTGCTTTCTTCGTTCATATCTTGATAAAATGAAGAAAATTAAGGAAAAAAAGGGGAAAAAATGTTATTTGACTGAAATAGTACGTTTTCGTTGCTTTTTCGATAATATCTTTATCAAATGAAGAAAGTCAGTAAAAATAGAGGAAAACAATAGAAGTTTTCGTTAAAATTATCCGTTTTCGTTGCTTTTTTCTATCATATCTCGATAAAATGAAGAAACGTAAGTCAAAAAGGAGGCTAAAATTTTAAAATTCGCTAAAAATTATCGATTAATTATATGTGGAATCGGCCTCCATAAGTCGATTGCAGGAATCGACGTCATGGAGACGATATTGGGTCATCGACTTCGGGTCATCAACCTCGGGTAATCGAACTGGGGTCATCGACCTCGGATCATCTGTCTCGGGTTGTCGAATTAGGGTCATTGACCTTGGGTCATCGACCTAGGATCATTGACCTCGGTGCATCGACCTAGGATCATTGACCTCGGGTCATCGACGTAGGGTCAAAGACAATGACATATATACTGTTTGTCATCCCGGAGTCGACCTTCTGGAGTCGAACTCTCGGATTCGACCTCACGGAGTCAACATCCCGGAGTCGACCTCCTGGAGTCGACCTCCCTGAGTTGACTTCCCGGAGCCGACCTCCCGGAGTCGACCTCCTGGAGTCGACCACCCGGAGTAGACCTGCCGGTGTCAACCTCCCGGAATTGACCTCCCGGAGTCGACCTCCCGAAGTCGACCTCAAGGACTCAACCTCCCGGAGTGGACATCCCGTAGTCGACCTCCTGGAGCAGACCTCCCGGAATCGACCTCCCAGAGTTGACCTACCGGAGTCAACCCCACCGAGTCATTCTCGGGTCATTGATCTCCGGACATCAACATCAGGTCATTGACCTCAAGTCATCAACCTCGGGTCATTGACCTCGTGCCATCGACTTCGGGTCATTAGCCTGGGGTCATCGACCAAGGGTCATCGACCAAGGGTCATCGACCAAGGGTCATCGACCTAGGATCATTGACCTCTGGTGAATGACCTTGGGTCATTGACCTAGGATCATTGACCTCGGCTCTTCGATCAAGGGTCATTGACCTCGTCATGTATACCATTTAGAATCCAGGAGTCGACCTCCCGGAGTCGACACACCTGAATTGACCTCCCGGAGTTGAACTCTCGGATTCGACCTCTCGGTGTCGTGCTCCTGGAGTCGATCTCCCGCAGTCGACCTCCCATCGTAAACCTCCCGGAGTTGACCTCCCGGAGTCGACCTCCTGGAGTCGACCTCCTGGAGTCGACCTCCCGCAGTCGACCCCGAGGAGTATACCTCCCGGAATCGACCTCCCGGAGTCGACCTCCCAGCGTAAACCTCCCGGAGTCGACCTCCCGGAGTCAACCTCTCGGAGTCGACCTCCCGGAGTTGACCTCCCGCAGTCGACCCCGAGGAGTATACCTCCCGGAATCAACCTCCAGGATTCGACCTCCAGAAGTAGACCTCCCGGAGTCGACATACCGGGGTTGACATACCGGAGTCAACTTCTCATAATGGTCCTGCCTGAATTGACCTCCCGTAATCGACCAAACCGGAAAGGACCCAACCGAGTCGATCCCGGGTCATTGACCTCTGGTCATTGTTCTCGGGTCATTGACCTTGGGTCATTGACCTCCGGTCATTAACCTCAGGTCATCGACCTCCAGTCATCGATCTCGGGTCATTGACCTCGTGAAATCGACCTCGGGTCATCGAAATCGGGTCGTCGACCTTGAGTCATCTACCTAGGTCATCTCGATAAAAAGACGAAAATAAGGGCAAAATAAAAAAAAATTGAAATTTCGTTAAATTGTCCGTTTTCGTTGATTTTTCCATCATATCGCCAAAAAAAGACGAATATTGAAGCAAAATATAGAAAAAAATAGAAATTTCTATAAAACTATATGTTTTCCTTCCTTTTCTCGATCTTATCTCGATAAAATTAATGCAGATTGGAGGAAAAAAGTTTAGATTTCACTAAAATTACACATTTTTGTTGACTTTTTGGATCACATCTCGATGAAATTTTGAAAATAAGGGCAAAATAGAGGAAAACATTGAAATTTCGGTGAAATTATCCGTTTTCGTTGCATATTTCGATCATATCTCGATAAAATGACTAAAATTAATGCTTAATAGAGGAAAAAATTGAAATTTTGCACAAATAATCGGTTTTCGTTGCATGAAATAACGAAAATTAATCCTAAATAGAGGAAATAAATTGAGATTTCACTAAAATTATTCGTTATCGTAGCATTTTCTTGATGAAAACACGATAAATAGGCTAAAATTAAGCCAAAATATATTGAAATTTTGCTCAAATTATCGGTTTTTGTTGCTTTTTTCCTTTCATACATCGATAAAATGACGAAAATTAAGTAAAATAGAGGGGAAATTTGAAATTTTTCTAAAATATTGGTTTTCTAAGCTTTTTTCGATCATATATCCTAAAATTCAAAATATAGAGACAAAATAGAGGAAAAAATCAAAATTTCGCTAAAATTATTCTTTTTTATGATAATATCTTGATTAAATGACGAAAATGAAGGCAAAAAATATAAGACAAATTGAAATTTTGCTAAGATTATCCGTTTTCGTTTTTTTTTTCCTATCATACATCGATAAAATGACGAAAATTAAGTAAAATAGAGGGGAAATTTGAAATTTTTCTAAAATATTGGTTTTCTAAGCTTTTTTCGATCATATTTTAATAAAGTGACTAGAAATAAAGACAGTATAGTGGAAAAAATTGTAAATTCGCTAAAATTATCTGTTTTATTCATTCTTGCGATTATATCTCTTTAAATTGACCAATATTGAAGCAAAAGAGAGGAGAAAATTTGTAATTTCGCTAAAATTATCTGATTTCCTTGCTTTTTTCGATCATATCTCGATAAATGAGCAAAAATAAAAGACAAAAAAGAGGAAAAAATTTGAAATTTCGCTACAATTATCTGTTTTCGTTGCTAATTACGATCATATCTCGATAAAATGACGGAAATTAAGGCAAAATAGAGGAGAAAAATTTTATTTTCGATATAATTTTTCGTTTTCGTTGCTTTTTTTGATTATATCTCAATTAAACGACGATATTTAATGCAAAATAGAGGAGAAAATTTCAAATTTTGCTAGAATTATCTGTTTTCGTTGCTTTTTTTAATCATATCTCGATAAAATGACGAAAATTGAAGAATAAATAGACGAAGAAAAATTGAAATTTCTCTAAAAATTATCCGTTTTGGTTATTTCTTTGATCATATCTCGTAAAATTATGAATATAAAGACGAAATAGAGGAGAAAAATCGAATTTCACTTAAATTATCCGTTTATAGTTCTTTTTTCGATCATATCTTGATAAAATGCCTAAAATTAAGGCAAAGTAGAGGAGAAAAATTGAAGTTTTTCTCTAAAAGTATCCATTTTCGTTACTTTTCTTATATAATATCTTCAAAAATGACGAAAATTAAGGCAAAATAGAGGAGAAAAATTGTAATTTCGCTGAAATTATTTGTTTTTGTTGCTTTTTTCGAACTTATCTCGAGAGGTGAGCAAAAATAAAATAAAATAGAGAAAAAAATTTCAAATTTCACTAACATTATCCATTTTCGTTTCTTTTTTACATTATATCTTGATAAAATGACGAAGCTTAAGGCAAAATATAGGAGAAAATTTGTATTTTCGCTAAAATATCCTTTTTCGTTGCTTTTTTCGAACGTATCTCGATAAATGAGCAAAAATAAAGACAAAATAGATGAAAAAATTTGAAATTTCACTACTATTATCCGTTTTCGTTGGTTTGTTTGGACATATCTCGTAAAATTACGAAAAATAAAGACAAAATAGAGGAAAAAATCAAAATTTCGCTAAAATTACTCTTTTTAATGATATTATCTTGATTATATGACGAAAATGAAGGCAAAAAAGAGAAGAAAAATTGAAATTTTGCTAAGATTATCCGTTTTCGTTGCTATTTTCGATTCTATCTCTTTAAATTGACGACTATAAGGGGAAATTAGTGGAAAAAATTGGTAATTTCGCTAAAATTATCATTTTCCTTGCTTTTTTCGATCATATCTCGATAAATGAGCAAAAATAAAGACAAAATAGAGGAAAAAAATTAAAATTTCTCTAAAATTATCCGTTTTCGTTGCTTTTTTTTATCATATCCCGTAATGATTACGAAATATCAAGACAAAATAGAGGAAAAAAATAGAAATTTCGCTAACATTATCCGTTTTCGTTGCTTTCTTCGATCATATCTCGATAAAATGACAAAAATTTGGGCAAAATAGAGGAAATAATTAAAATTTCACTATAATTTTCCGTTTTCTTTGCTTTTTTCGATCATATCTGGATAAAACGATAGAAAATAAAAACGAAATAGAGGAAAAAAATTGAAATTTCGCTACAATTATCCGTTTTCGGTACTTTTTAGGAAAATATCTAACTAAAATGACAAAAAATAAAGAAAAAATAGCGGAAAAAAATTGAAATTTCTGTAAAATTATCTGTTTTCGTTGCTTTTTTAGATAATGTCTTGAAAAATGACGAAAATTAAGGCAAAAAAAGAGGAGAAAAATAGAAATTTCTGTAAAATTATACGTTTTCGTGGTTTTTTTATATTCTATCGTAAAATTTAAAACATAAAGACAAAATAGAGGAGAGAAATAGAAGTTTCGCTTAAATTATCCTTTATCGGTTTTTTTTGATCATATCATGATTTAATGACGAAAGATAAAGACAAATTAGGTGACAAATATTGAAAATTCGCTAAATTTATCCGTTTTCGTTGCTTTTTTCGATGAAGCACGATATATAGACGAAAATTAAGCCAAAATATAGAAAACATAATGAAATTTTGCTAATATTATTCCATTTTCGTTGTCTTTATCGAACATATGTAGATAAAATAAAGAAATGGGGTAAAAATAGAGGTAAAAAATTGAAATTTTGTTAAAGGTATCCGTTTTCGCTGCTTTTTTCTATATTATTTGGAGAAAAAGACGAAAATTATAGGAAAAGAATTGAAAATTCGCCTAAACTTATCCGGTTTCGTTGCTTTTGTCGATCATATCTCTATAAAATTATGAAAATTAAGGCAAAAGTGAGGAAAAAAATAGAAATTTTGTTAAAAGTATCCGTTTTCATTCCTTTCTTCGATCAAATCTCGATTAAATGACGAGAATTAAGGCAAAATACAGGAATAGAATTGAAAATATTGGTGAAATTATCCGTTTTAGTTCCTTTTTTGAGCATATCTCGATAATATGACGACCTTTGAGGCAAAATATAGGTAAAAAATTGTAATTTCGCAATAAATATCCGTTTTCGTTGAATTTATCGATCTTATCTCGATAACATTAATGCAAAATAAAGGAAAAAATTTGGATTTCACTAAATGTATACGTTTATGTAGCCTTTTTGGATCATATCTCGAATAAATGATAAAAATAAGGGCAAAATAGAGGAAAAATATTGATATTTCGGTGAAATTTTCCGTTTTCGCTGCTTTTTTCTATAATATCTCGATTAAATGAAGAAACGTAAGTCAAAATGGAAGCTAAAATTTTAAAATTCTCTAAAAATTATCGATTAATTATATAAGGAGTTGCCTCTATAAGTCGATTGCAGGAATCGACGTCATAGAGACGATATTGGGTCATCGACTTCGGGTCATCAACCTCGGGTAATTGAAGTTGGGTCATCGACCTCGGATCATCTGTCTCGGGTTATCGACCTAGGGTCATTGACCTCGGGTCATTGACCTCGGGTGATTGACCTTGGGTCATCGACTTAGGATCATTGACCTCGGTGCATCGACCTAGGATCATTGACCTCGGGTCATCGACGTAGGGTCATAGACATTTACATATATACCGTTTGTCATCCCGGAGTCGACCTCCTGGAGTCGACACCCATGAGTGGACCTCCCGGAGTCGAACTCTCGGATTCGACCTCGAGGAGTCGACATCCCGGAGTCGACCTCCTGGAGTCCACCTCCCTGATCTGACTTCCCGGAGTCGATCTCACGGAGTCGACCACCCGGAGTCGACCTGCCGGTGTCAACCTCCCGGAGTCGACCTCCCGGAGTCGACACCCATGAGTGGACCTCCCGGAGTCGATCTCTTGGATTCGACCTCCCGGAGTCGAGATCCCGTAGTCGACCTCCCGGAGTCGACATCCTGGAGTCGACCACCTGGAGTCGACCTCCCTGAGTTGACTTCCCGGAGTCGACCTCCCGGAGTCGACCTCCCGGAGTCGACCTCCAAGAGTCGACCTCCCGGAGTCGACCTCCCGGAGTCGACCTCCCGGAGTCGACCTCCCGGAGTCGACCTCCCGGAGTCGACCTCCCGGAGTCAACCTCCCGGAGTCGACCTCCTGGAGTCGACCTCCCGGAGTCGACCTCCCGGAGTCGACCTCCCGAAGTCGACATCCAGGAGACAACCTCCCGGACTAGACATCCAGGAGTCAACCTCCCGGACTAGACATCCCGGAGTGGACCTCCTGGAGCAGACCTCCCGGAGTTGACCTACCGGAGTCGGCCCCACCGAGTCTTTCTCGGGTCATTGACCTCGGGTCATTGACCTTGTGCCATTGACGCTCATTAGCATGAGGTCCTCGACCAAGGGTCATCGACCTAGGGTCCTCGATCTAGGGTCATTGACCTCGGGTGATTGACCTTGGGTCATCGACCTAGGATCATTGACCTCGGGTCATAAACCTAGGATCATTGACCTCGGCTCTTCGATCAAGGGTCATTGACCTTGACATATATACCGTTTGTCATCCCGGAGTCAACCTCCCGGAGTCGACACACATGAGTCGACCTCCCGGAGGTGAACTCTCGGATTCGACCTCTCGGTGTCGTGCTCCCGGAGTCGACCTCGCGGAGTCGACCTCCCAGCGTAAACCTCCCGGAGTCTACCTCCCGGAGTCAACCTCCCGGAGTCAATCTCTCGGAGTCGACCTCCCGGAGTTGACCTCCCGCAGTCGACCCCGAGGAGTATACCTCCCGGAATCAACCTCCCGGATTCGACCTCCAGAAGTAGACCTCCCGGAGTCGACATACCGGAGTTGACATACCGGAGTCGACTTCTCATAAGGGTCCTGCCTGAATTGACCTCCCGTAATCGACCAAACCGGAAAGGACCTTACCGAGTCGATCCCGGGTCATTGACCTCGGGTCATTGACCTCCGGTCATCAACCTCAGGTCATCGACCACGGGTCATTGACCTCGTGCAAATTACCTCGGGTCATCGAAATCGGGTCGTCGACCTCGAGTCATCTACCCAGGTCATCTCGATAAAAAGACGAAAATGAGGTCAAAATTAAAAAAAAATTGAAATTTCGTTAAATATTCCGTTTTTGTTGATTTTTTAGATCACATATCGATGAAATGATGAAAATATGGGCAAAAGAGAGGAAAACATTGAAATTTCGTTGAAATTATCGGTTTTCGTTGCATATTTCGATCATATCTCGATAAAATGACTAAAATTAATGCTTAATAGAGGAAAAAAATTAAATTTCGCTACAATTATCCGTTTTCGTTACTTTTTAGGAAAATATCTAACTAAAATGACAAAAAAATAAAGAAAAAATAGAGGAAAAAAATTGAAGTTTCTGTAAAATTATCTGTTTTCGTTGCTTTTTTGGATAATATCTTGAAAAATGACGAAAATTAAGGAAAAAGATAGGAGAAAAATTGAAATTTCTGTAAAATTATCCGTCTTCGTGGTTTTTTTTTATCATCTATCGTAAAATTTAATACATAAAGACAAAATAGAGGAGAGAAATCGAAGTTACACTTTAATTATCCTTTTCTGTTTTTTTTATCATATCATGATTTAATGACGAAAGATAAAGACAAATTAGATGACAAATATTGAAAATACGCTAAATTTATCCGTTTTCGTTGCTTTTTTTGATGAAGCACGATATATAGACGAAAATTAAGCCAAAATATAGAAAACATATTGAAATTTTGCTAATATTATTCCATTTTCGTTGTCTTTTTCGAACATATCTTGATAAAATAAAGAATTGGGGTAAAAATAGAGGAAAAAAATTGAAATTTTGTTAAAGGTATCCGTTTTCGCTGCTTTTATCGATATTATCTGGAGAAAATGACGAAAATTAGAGGAAAAGAATTGAAAATTCGCCTAAACTTATCCGGTTTCGTTGCGTTTTTCGACCATATCTCGATAAAATTATGAAAATTAAGGCAAAAGTGTGGAAAAAAATAGAAATTTTGGTAAAAGTATCCGTTTTCATTCCTTTCTTCGATCAAATCTCGATTAAATGACGAGAATTAAGGCAAAAAACAGGAATAGAATTGAAAATATTGGTGAAATAATCCGTTATAGTTCCTTTTTTGAGCATATCTTGATAATATGACGACCTTTGAGGCAAAATATAGGTAAAAAATTGTAATTTCGCAATAATTATCCGTTTTCGTTGCTTTTCTCGATCTTATCTCGATAACATTAATACAAAATAAAGGAAAAAATTTGGATTTCACTAAATGTATACGTTTATGTAGCCTTTTTGGATTATATCTCGATAAAATGATAAAAATAAGGGCAAAATAGAGGAAAAATATTGATATTTCGGTGAAATTTTCCGTTTTCGCTGCTTTCTTTGTTCATATCTTGATAAAATAAAGAAAATTAAGGCAAAAAAGGGAAAAAAAATGTTATTTGACTGAAATAGTACGTTTTCGTTACTTTTTTCGATAATATCTTTATCAAATGAAGAAAGTAGATAAAAATAGAGGAAAACAATAGAAGTTTTCGTTAAAATTATCCGTTTTCGTTGCTTTTTTCTATAATATCTCGATAAAATGAAGAAACGTAAGTCAAAATGGAGGCTAAAATTTTAAAATTCTCTAAAAATTATCGATTAATTATATGTGGAGTCGGCCTCCATAAGTCGATTGCAGGAATCGACGTCATAGAGACGATATTGGGTCATCGACTTCGGGTCATCAACCTCGGGTAATCGAACTGGGGTCATCGACCTCGGATAATCTGTCTTGGGTTATCGACCTATGGTCATTGACCTCGGGTCATTGACCTCGGGTCATCGACCTTGGGTCATCGACTTAGGATCATTGACCTCGGTGCATCGACCTAGGATCATTGACCTCGGATCATCGACGTAGGGTCATAGACATTTACATATATACCGTTTGTCGTCCCGGAGTCGACCTCCCGGAGTCGACACCCATGAGTGGACCTCCCGGAGTCGAACTCTCGGATTCGACCTCACGGAGTCGACATCTCTGAGTCGACCTCCTGGAGTCGACCTCCCTGATCTGACTTCCCGGAGTCGACCTCACGGAGTCGACCACCCGGAGTGGACCTGCCGGTGTCAACCTCCCGGAGTCGACCTCCCGGAGTCCACACCCATGAGTGGACCTCCTGGAGTCGAACTCTCGGATTCGACCTCCCGGAGTCGACATCCCGGAGTCGAATTCTCATAATGGTCCTGCCTGAATTGACCTCCCGTAATCGACCAAACCGGAAAGGACCCTACCGAGTCGATCCCGGGTCATTGACCTCGGGTCATTGACCTCCGGTCATCAACCTCAGGTCATCGACCTTAAGTCATCGACCTCGGGTCATTGACCTCGTGCAATCGACCTCGGGTCATCGAAATCGGGTCGTCGACCTCGAGTCATCTACCTATTTCATCTCGATAAAAAGACGAAAATAAGGGCAAAATTAAAAAAAAATTGAAATTTCGTTAAATTATCCGTTTTCATTGATTTTTCAATCATATCGCCAATAAAAGACTAATATTGAAGCAAAATATAGGAAAAAATAGAAAAATCTATAAAACTATCCGTTTTCGTTGCTTTTTTTGATCATATGTCGATAAAATGACGAAAATTTAGGTAAATTAGAGGAAATAAATTTATATTTCAGTGAAATAATCCGTTTTCCTTCCTTTTCTCGGTATTATCTCGATAAAATTAATGCAGATTGGAGGAAAAAAGTGTATATTTCACTAAAATTATCCGTTTTTGTTGACTTTTTAGATCACATCTCGATGAAATGATGAAAATATTGGCAAAACAGAGGAAAACATTGAAATTTCGGTGAAATTATCCGTTTTCGTTGCATATTTCGATCATATCTCGATAAAATGACTAAAATTAATGCTTAATAGAGGAAAAAAATTGAAATTTTGCTCTAATAATCCGTTTTCGTTGCATAAAATAACGGAAATTTATCCTAAATAGAGGAAATAATTTGAGTTTTTACTAAAATTATTCGTTGTCGTAGCTTTTTTTTGATGAAAACACGATAAATAGGCGAAAATTAAGCCAAAATATTTTGAAATTTTGCTCAAATTATCGGTTTTTGTTGCTTTTTAACTTTCATACATCGATAAAATGACGAAAATTAAGTAAAATAGAGGGAAAAAATTGAAATTTTTCTAAAATATTGGTTTTCTAAGCTTTTTTCGGTCATATATCGTAAAATTCAATACATAAAGACAAAATAGACGAAAGAAATCGAAGTTACGCTTAAATTATCCGTTTTCGGTTTTTTTTCATCATCTCATGATGAAATGACGAAAGATAAAGACGAATTAGATGACAAATATTGAAATTTCGCTAAATTTATCCGTTTTCGTTGCTTCTTTCAATCATATCTCGATAATATGTCGAATAATAAACACAACGTACAGGAAGAAAATTGAAACATCACTACAATTATCCGTGTTCGTTGCTTTTTTCTAACATTACTCGATAAAATGACGAAAAATAAAGAATAAATGGACGAAAAAAAAAGAAATTTCTATAAAATTATTCGTTTTGGTTGCTTTTTTGATCCTATCTAGTAAATTTATGAAAATAAAGACGAAATAGAGGAGAAAAATCGAATTTCACTTTAATTATCAGTTTTCGTTGCTTATTTGGATCATATCTCGTTAAAATGACGGAAATTAAGGCAAAATAGAGGAGAAAAATTTTATTTTCGCTATAATTATCCGTTTTCGTTGCTTTTTTCGATTATATCTCAATTAAACGTCGATAGTTAATGCAAAATAGAGGGTAAAATTTCAAATTTTTTAGAATTATCTGTTTTCGTTGCTTTTCTTATCATATATCGATAAAATGACGAAAATTAAGAATAAATAGACAAAAAAAATTGATATTTCTCTAAAATTATCCGTTTTATTGCTTTTTTGATCATATCTCGATAAAATGACGAAAATTAAAGAATAAATAGACGAAGAAAAATTGAAATTTCTCTAAAATTATCCGTTTTGGTTGCTTTTTTGATCATATCTCGTAAAATTATGAAAATAAAGATGAAATAGAGGAGAAAAATCGAATTTCGCTTATATTATCCGTTTTTAGTTCTTTTTTCGATCATATCTTGATAAAATGCCTAAAATTAAGGCAAAGTAGAGGAGAAAAATGGAAATTTCTCTAAAAGTATCCATTTTCGTTACTTTTTTATATAATATCTTCAAAAATGACGAATATTAAGGCAAAAAAGAGGAGAAAAATTGTAATTTCGCTGAAATTATCAGTTTTTGTTGCTTTTTTCGAACTTATCTCGAGATGTAAGCAAAAATTAAAAAAATAGAGGAAAAAATTTGAAATTTCACTACTATTATCCGTTTTCGTTGGTTTTTTCGGTCATATCTCATAAAATTACGAAAAATAAAGACAAAATAGAGGAAAGAAATCAAAATTACGCTAAAATTATTCTTTTTTATGATAATATCTTGATTAAATGACGAAAATGAAGGCAAAGTAGAGGAGAAAAATTGAAATTCTGCTATTATTATCCGTTTTCGTTGCTATTTTCAATTATATCTCTTTAAATTGCCGAATATAAGGGGAAATTAGTGGAGAAAATTTGTAATTTCGCTAAAATTATCATTTTCCTTGCTTTTTTCGATCATATTTCGATAAATGAGCAAAAATAAAGACAAAAATATCACAATAAATGACGAAAAATATGGAAAAAGTAGAGGAAAAAAAATTGAAATTTCTCTAAAATTATCCGTTTTCGTTGCTTTTTTTATCATATCCCGTAATGATTACGAAATATCAAGACAAAATAGGGGAAAAAAATAGAAATTTCGCTAACATTATCATTTTATGTTGTTTTTTTCGATCATATCTCGATAAAATTACGAAAATTTGGGCAAAATAGAGAAAAAAATTAAACTTTCACTATAATTTTCCGTTTTCTTTGCTTTTTTCGATCATATCTCGATAAAACGACAGAAAATAAAAACGAAATAGAGGAAAAAAATTAAATTTCGCTACAATTATCCGTTTTCGTTACTTTTTAGGAAAATATCTAACTAAAATGACAAAAAAATAAAGAAAAAATAGAGGAAAAAAATTGAAGTTTCTGTAAAATTATCTGTTTTCGTTGCTTTTTTAGATAATATCTTGAAAAATGACGAAAATTAAGGAAAAAGATAGGAGAAAAATTGAAATTTCTGTAAAATTATCCGTCTTCGTGGTTTTTTTTTATCATCTATCGTAAAATTTAATACATAAAGACAAAATAGAGGAGAGAAATCGAAGTTAAACTTTAATTATCCTTTTTCGTTTTTTTTATCATATCATGATTTAATGACGAAAGATAAAGACAAATTAGATGACAAATATTAAAAATTCCCTACATTTATCCGTTTTCGTTGCTTTTTTGATGAAGCACGATATATAGACGAAAATTAAGCCAAAATATAGAAAACATATTGAAATTTTGCTAATATTATTCCATTTTCGTTGTCTTTTTCGAACATATCTTGATAAAATAAAGAATTGGGGTATAAATAGAGGAAAAAAATTGAAAATTTGGTAAAGGTATCCGTTTTTGCTGCTTTTTTCGATATTATCTGGAGAAAATGACGAAAATTAGAGGAAAAGAATTGAAAATTCGCCTAAACTTATGCGGTTTCGTTGCGTTTTTCGACCATATCTCGATAAAATTATGAAAATTAAGGCAAAAGTGTGGAAAAAAATAGAAATTTTGGTAAAAGTATCCGTTTTCATTCCTTTCTTCGATCAAATCTCGATTAAATGACGAGAATTAAGGCAAAATACAGGAATAGAATTGAAAATATTGGTGAAATAATCTGTTTAAGTTCCTTTTTTGAGCATATCTCGATAATATGACGACCTTTGAGGCAAAATATAGGTAAAAATTGTAATTTCGCAATAATTATCCGTTTTCGTTGCTTTTATCGATCTTATCTCGATAACATTAATGCAAAATAAAGGAAAAAAATTGGATTTCACTAAATGTATACGCTTTGTAGCCTTTTTGGATCATATCTCGATTAAATGATAAAAATAAGGGCAAAATAGAGGAAAAATATTGATATTTCGGTGAAATTTTCCGTTTTCGCAGCTTTCTTCGTTCATATCTTGATAAAATGAAGAAAATTAAGGCAAAAAAGGGAAAAAAATGTTATCTGACTTAAATAGTACGTTTTCGTTGCTTTTTCCGATCATATCTTTATCAAATGAAGAAAGTAAGTAAAAATAGAGGAAAACAATAGAAGTTTTCGTTAAAATTATCCGTTTTCGTTGCTTTTTTCTATAATATCTCGATAAAATGAAGAAACGTAAGTCAAAATGGAGGCTAAAATTTTAAAATTCTCTAAAAATTATCGATTAATTATATGTGGAGTCGGCCTCCATAAGTCGATTGCAGGAATCGACGTCATAGAGACGATATTGGGTCATCGACTTCGGGTCTTCAACCTCGGGTAATCGAACTGGGGTCATCGACCTCGGATAATCTGTCTTGGGTTATCAACCTAGGGTCATTGACCTCGGGTCATTGACCTCGGGTCATTGACCTTGGGTCATCGAATTAGGATCATTGACTTCGGTGCATCGACCTAGGATCATTGACCTCGGGTCATCGACGTAGGGTCATAGACATTTACATATATACCGTTTGTCATCCCGGAGTCGACCTCATGAGTGGACCTCCCGGAGTCGAACTCTCGGATTCGACCTCACGGAGTCGACATCCCGGAGTCGACCTCCTGGAGTCAACCTCCCTGATCTGACTTCCCGGAGTCGACCTCACGGAGTCGACCACCCGGAGTCGACCTCCCGGAGTCCACACCCATGAGTGGACCTCCTGGAGTCGAACTCTCGGATTCGACCTCCCGGAGTCGACATCCTGGAGTCGACTTCTCAGAATGGTCCTGCCTGAATTGACCTCCCGTAATCTACCAAACCGGAAAGGACCCTACCGAGTCGATCCCGGGTCATTGACCTCGGGTCATTGACCTCGGGTCATTGACCTCGGGTCATTGACCTCGGGTCATTGACCTCGGGTCATTGACCTCGGGTCATTGACCTCGGGTCATTGACCTCGGGTCATTGACCTCCGGTCATCAACCTCAGGTCATCGACCTTAAGTCATCGACCTCGGGTCATTGACCTCGTGCAATCGACCTCGGGTCATCGAAATCGGGTCGTCGACCTCGAGTTATCTACCTAGGTCATCTCAATAAAAAGACGAAAATAAGGGCAAAATTAAAAAAAAATTGAAATTTCGTTAAATTATCCGTTTTCGTTGATTTTTCAATCATATCGCCAATAAAAGACTAATATTGAAGCAAAATATAGGAAAAAATAGAAATTTCTATAAAACTATCCGTTTTCGTTGCTTTTTTCGATCATATGTCGATAAAATGACGAAAATTTAGGTAAATTAGAGGAAATAAATTTATATTTCAGTGAAATAATCCGTTTTCCTTCCTTTTCTCGGTGTTATCTCGATAAAATTAATGCAGATTGGAGGAAAAAAGTTGATATTTCACTAAAATTATCCGTTTTTGTTGACTTTTTAGATCACATCTCGATGAAATGATGAAAATAATGGCAAAACAGAGGAAAACATTGAAATTTCGGTGAAATTATCCGTTTTCGTTGCATATTTCGATCATATCTCGATAAAATGACTAACATTAATGCTTAATAGAGGAAAAAAATTGAAATTTTGCTCAAATAATTCGTTTTCGTTGAATAAAATAACGGAAATTAATCCTAAATAGAGGAAATAATTTGAGTTTTCACTAAAATTATTCGTTGTCGTATCTTTTTTTTTGATGAAAACACGATAAATAGGCGAAAATTAAGCCAAAATATTTTGAAATTTTGCTCAAATTATCGGTTTTTGTTGTTTTTTAACTTTCATACATCGATAAAATGACGAAAATTAAGTAAAATAGAGAGAAAAAATTGAAATTTTTCTAAAATATTGGTTTTCTAAGCTTTTTTCGGTCATATATCGTAAAATTCAATACATAAAGACAAAATAGACGAAAGAAATCGAAGTTACGCTTAAATTATCCGTTTTCGGTTTTTTTTCATCATCTCATGATGAAATGACGAAAGATAAAGACGAATTAGATGACAAATATTGAAATTTCGCTAAATTTATCCGTTTTCGTTGCTTCTTTCAATCATACCTCGATAATATGTCGAATAATAAACACAACGTACAGGAAGAAAATTGAAACATCACTACAATTATCCGTGTTCGTTGCTTTTTTCTAACATTACTCGATAAAATGACGAAAAATAAAGAATAAATGGACGAAAAAAAAAGAAATTTCTATAGAATTATTCGTTTTGGTTGCTTTTTTGATCCTATCTAGTAAATTTATGAAAATAAAGACGAAATAGAGGAGAAAAATCGAATTTCACTTTAATTATCAGTTTTCGTTGCTTCTTTTTGATCATATCTCGTTAAAATGACGGAAATTAAGGCAAAATAGAGGAGAAAAATTTTATTTTCGCTATAATTATCCGTTTTCGTTGCTTTTTTCGATTATATCTCAATTAAACGTCGATAGTTAATGCAAAATAGAGGGTAAAATTTGAAATTTTTTAGAATTATCTGTTTTCGTTGCTTTTCTTATCATATATCGATAAAATGACGAAAATTAAGAATAAATAGACAAAAAAAATTGATATTTCTCTAAAATTATCCGTTTTATTGCTTTTTTGATCATATCTCGATAAAATGACGAAAATTAAAGAATAAATAGACGAAGAAAAATTGAAATTTCTCTAAAATTATCCGTTTTGGTTGCTTTTTTGATCATATCTCGTAAAATTATGAAAATAAAGATGAAATAGAGGAGAAAAATCGAATTTCGCTTATATTATCCGTTTTTAGTTCTTTTTTCGATCATATCTTGATAAAATGCCTAAAATTAAGGCAAAGTAGAGGAGAAAAATGGAAATTTCTCTAAAAGTATCCATTTTCGTTACTTTTTTATATAATATCTTCAAAAATGACGAATATTAAGGCAAAAAAGAGGAGAAAAATTGTAATTTCGCTGAAATTATCAGTTTTTGTTGCTTTTTTCGAACTTATCTCGAGATGTAAGCAAAAATTAAAAAAAATAGAGGAAAAAATTTGAAATTTCACTACTATTATCCGTTTTCGTTGGTTTTTTCGGTCATATCTCATAAAATTACGAAAAATAAAGACAAAATAGAGGAAAGAAATCAAAATTACGCTAAAATTATTCTTTTTTATGATAATATCTTGATTAAATGACGAAAATGAAGGCAAAGTAGAGGAGAAAAATTGAAATTCTGCTATTATTATCCGTTTTCGTTGCTATTTTCAATTATATCTCTTTAAATTGCCGAATATAAGGGGAAATTAGTGGAGAAAATTTGTAATTTCGCTAAAATTATCATTTTCCTTGCTTTTTTCGATCATATTTCGATAAATGAGCAAAAATAAAGACAAAAATATCACAATAAATGACGAAAAATATGGAAAAAGTAGAGGAAAAAAATTGAAATTTCTCTAAAATTATCCGTTTTCGTTGCTTTTTTTATCATATCCCGTAATGATTACGAAATATCAAGACAAAATAGGGGAAAAAAATAGAAATTTCGCTAACATTATCATTTTATGTTGTTTTTTTCGATCATATCTCGATAAAATTACGAAAATTTGGGCAAAATAGAGAAAAAAATTAAACTTTCACTATAATTTTCCGTTTTCTTTGCTTTTTTCGATCATATCTCGATAAAACGACAGAAAATAAAAACGAAATAGAGGAAAAAAATTAAATTTCGCTACAATTATCCGTTTTCGTTACTTTTTAGGAAAATATCTAACTAAAATGACAAAAAAATAAAGAAAAAATAGAGGAAAAAAATTGAAGTTTCTGTAAAATTATCTGTTTTCGTTGCTTTTTTAGATAATATCTTGAAAAATGACGAAAATTAAGGAAAAAGATAGGAGAAAAATTGAAATTTCTGTAAAATTATCCGTCTTCGTGGTTTTTTTTATCATCTATCGTAAAATTTAATACATAAAGACAAAATAGAGGAGAGAAATCGAAGTTACACTTTAATTATCCTTTTTCGTTTTTTTTATCATATCATGATTTAATGACGAAAGATAAAGACAAATTAGATGACAAATATTAAAAATTCCCTAAATTTATCCGTTTTCGTTGCTTTTTTGATGAAGCACGATATATAGACGAAAATTAAGCCAAAATATAGAAAACATATTGAAATTTTGCTAATATTATTCCATTTTCGTTGTCTTTTTCGAACATATCTTGATAAAATAAAGAATTGGGGTATAAATAGAGGAAAAAAATTGAAAATTTGGTAAAGGTATCCGTTTTTGCTGCTTTTTTCGATATTATCTGGAGAAAATGACGAAAATTAGAGGAAAAGAATTGAAAATTCGCCTAAACTTATGCGGTTTCGTTGCGTTTTTCGACCATATCTCGATAAAATTATGAAAATTAAGGCAAAAGTGTGGAAAAAAATAGAAATTTTGGTAAAAGTATCCGTTTTCATTCCTTTCTTCGATCAAATCTCGATTAAATGACGAGAATTAAGGCAAAATACAGGAATAGAATTGAAAATATTGGTGAAATAATCTGTTTAAGTTCCTTTTTTGAGCATATCTCGATAATATGACGACCTTTGAGGCAAAATATAGGTAAAAATTGTAATTTCGCAATAATTATCCGTTTTCGTTGCTTTTATCGATCTTATCTCGATAACATTAATGCAAAATAAAGGAAAAAAATTGGATTTCACTAAATGTATACGCTTTGTAGCCTTTTTGGATCATATCTCGATTAAATGATAAAAATAAGGGCAAAATAGAGGAAAAATATTGATATTTCGGTGAAATTTTCCGTTTTCGCAGCTTTCTTCGTTCATATCTTGATAAAATGAAGAAAATTAAGGCAAAAAAGGGAAAAAAATGTTATCTGACTTAAATAGTACGTTTTCGTTGCTTTTTCCGATCATATCTTTATCAAATGAAGAAAGTAAGTAAAAATAGAGGAAAACAATAGAAGTTTTCGTTAAAATTATCCGTTTTCGTTGCTTTTTTCTATAATATCTCGATAAAATGAAGAAACGTAAGTCAAAATGGAGGCTAAAATTTTAAAATTCTCTAAAAATTATCGATTAATTATATGTGGAGTCGGCCTCCATAAGTCGATTGCAGGAATCGACGTCATAGAGACGATATTGGGTCATCGACTTCGGGTCTTCAACCTCGGGTAATCGAACTGGGGTCATCGACCTCGGATAATCTGTCTTGGGTTATCAACCTAGGGTCATTGACCTCGGGTCATTGACCTCGGGTCATTGACCTTGGGTCATCGAATTAGGATCATTGACTTCGGTGCATCGACCTAGGATCATTGACCTCGGGTCATCGACGTAGGGTCATAGACATTTACATATATACCGTTTGTCATCCCGGAGTCGACCTCATGAGTGGACCTCCCGGAGTCGAACTCTCGGATTCGACCTCACGGAGTCGACATCCCGGAGTCGACCTCCTGGAGTCAACCTCCCTGATCTGACTTCCCGGAGTCGACCTCACGGAGTCGACCACCCGGAGTCAACCTCCCGGAGTCCACACCCATGAGTGGACCTCCTGGAGTCGAACTCTCGGATTCGACCTCCCGGAGTCGACATCCTGGAGTCGACTTCTCAGAATGGTCCTGCCTGAATTGACCTCCCGTAATCTACCAAACCGGAAAGGACCCTACCGAGTCGATCTCGGGTCATTGACCTCGGGTCATTGACCTCGGGTCATTGACCTCGGGTCATTGACCTCGGGTCATTGACCTCGGGTCATTGACCTCGGGTCATTGACCTCGGGTCATTGACCTCGGGTCATTGACCTCGGGTCATTGACCTCGGGTCATTGACCTCCGGTCATCAACCTCAGGTCATCGACCTTAAGTCATCGACCTCGGGTCATTGACCTCGTGCAATCGACCTCGGGTCATCGAAATCGGGTCGTCGACCTCGAGTTATCTACCTAGGTCATCTCAATAAAAAGACGAAAATAAGGGCAAAATTAAAAAAAAATTGAAATTTCGTTAAATTATCCGTTTTCGTTGATTTTTCAATCATATCGCCAATAAAAGACTAATATTGAAGCAAAATATAGGAAAAAATAGAAATTTCTATAAAACTATCCGTTTTCGTTGCTTTTTTCGATCATATGTCGATAAAATGACGAAAATTTAGGTAAATTAGAGGAAATAAATTTATATATCAGTGAAATAATCCGTTTTCCTTCCTTTTCTCGGTGTTATCTCGATAAAATTAATGCAGATTGGAGGAAAAAAGTTGATATTTCACTAAAATTATCCGTTTTTGTTGACTTTTTAGATCACATCTCGATGAAATGATGAAAATAATGGCAAAACAGAGGAAAACATTGAAATTTCGGTGAAATTATCCGTTTTCGTTGCATATTTCGATCATATCTCGATAAAATGACTAAAATTAATGCTTAATAGAGGAAAAAAATTGAAATTTTGCTCAAATAATTCGTTTTCGTTGCATAAAATAACGGAAATTAATCTTAAATAGAGGAAATAATTTGAGTTTTCACTAAAATTATTCGTTGTCGTAGCTTTTTTTTTTATGAAAACACGATAAATAGGCGAAAATTAAGCCAAAATATTTTGAAATTTTGCTCAAATTATCGGTTTTTGTTGTTTTTTAACTTTCATACATCGATAAAATGACGAAAATTAAGTAAAATAGAGGGAAAAAATTGAAATTTTTCTAAAATATTGGTTTTCTAAGCTTTTTTCGGTCATATATCGTAAAATTCAATACATAAAGACAAAATAGACGAAAGAAATCGAAGTTACGCTTAAATTATCCGTTTTCGGTTTTTTTTTTCATCATCTCATGATGAAATGACGAAAGATAAAGACGAATTAGATGACAAATATTGAAATTTCGCTAAATTTATCCGTTTTCGTTGCTTCTTTCAATCTTATCTCGATAATATGTCGAATAATAAACACAACGTAGAGGAAGAAAATTGAAACATCACTACAATTATCCGTGTTCGTTGCTTTTTTCTAACATTACTCGATAAAATGACGAAAAATAAAGAATAAATGGACGAAAAAAAAGAAATTTCTATAAAATTATTCGTTTTGGTTGCTTTTTTGATCCTATCTAGTAAATTTATGAAAATAAAGACGAAATAGAGGAGAAAAATCGAATTTCGCTTTAATTATCAGTTTTCGTTGCTTCTTTTGGATATTATCTCGTTAAATGACGGAAATTAAGGCAAAATAGAGGAGAAAAATTTTATTTTCGCTATAATTATCCGTTTTCGTTGCTTTTTTCGATTATATCTCAATTAAACGACGATAATTAATGCAAAATAGAGGAGAAAATTTCAAATTTTGCTAGAATTATCTGTTTTCGTTGCTTTTCTTGATCATATATCGATAAAATGACGAAAATTAAGAATAAATAGACAAAAAAAATTGATATTTCTCTAAAATTATCCGTTTCATTGCTTTTTTGATCATATCTCGATAAAATGACGAAAATTAAAGAATAAATAGACGAAGAAAAATTGAAATTTCTCTAAAATTATCCGTTTTGGTTGCTTTTTTGATCATATCTCGTAAAATTATGAAAATAAAGATGAAATAGAGGAGAAAAATCGAATTTCGCTTATATTATCCGTTTTTAGTTCTTTTTTCGATCATATCTTGATAAAATGCATAAAATTAAGGCAAAGTAGAGGAGAAAAATGGAAATTTCTCTAAAAGTATCCATTTTCGTTACTTTTTTATATAATATCTTCAAAAATGACGAAAATTAAGGCAAAAAAGAGGAGAAAAATTGTAATTTCGCTGAAATTATCAGTTTTTGTTGCTTTTTTCGAACTTATCTCGATATGTAAGCAAAAATTAAAAAAAATAGAGGAAAAAATTTGAAATTTCACTACTATTATCCGTTTTCGTTGGTTTTTTCGGTCATATCTCGTAAAATTACGAAAAATAAAGACAAAATAGAGGAAAGAAATCAAAATTACGCTAAAATTATTCTTTTTTATGATAATATCTTGTTTAAATGTCGAAAATGAAGGCAAAAAAGAGGAGAAAAATTGAAATTTTGCTATTATTATCCGTTTTCGTTGCTATTTTCTATTATATCTCTTTAAATTGCCGAATATAAGGGGAAATTAGTGGAGAAAAATTGTAATTTCGCTAAAATAATCATTTTCCTTGCTTTTTTCTATCATATCTCGATAAATGAGAAAAAATAAAGACAAAAATATCACAATAAATGACGCAAAATATAGAAAAAGTAGAGGAAAAAAATTGAAATTTCTCTAAAATTATCCGTTTTCGTTGCTTTTTTTATCATATCCCGTAATGATTAAGAAATATCAAGACAAAATAGGGGAAAAAAATAGAAATTTCGCTAACATTATCATTTTTCGTTGCTTTTTTCGATCATATCTCGATAAAATGACGAAAATTTGGGCAAAATAGAGGAAAAAATTAAACTTTCACTATAATTTTCCGTTTTCTTTGCTTTTTTCGATCATATCTCGATAAAACGACAGAAAATAAAAACGAAATAGAGGAAAAAATTGAAATTTCGCTACAATTATCCGTTTTCGTTACTTTTTAGGAAAATATCTAACTAAAATGACAAAAAAATAAAGAAAAAATAGAGGAAAAAAATTGAAGTTTCTTTTTAAATTATCTGTTTTCGTTGCTTTTTTAGATAATATGTTGAAAAATGACGAAAATTAGGGAAAAAGACAGGAGAAAAATTGTAATTTCTGTAAAATTATCCGTTTTCGTGGTTTTTTTTTATCATCTATCGTAAAATTTAATACATAAAGACAAAATAGAGGAGAGAAATCGAAGATACGCTTTTATTATCCTTTTTCGTTTTTTTTATCATATCATGATTTAATGACGAAAGATAAAGACAAATTAGATGACAAATATTGAAAATACGCTAAATTTATCCGTTTTAGTTGCTTTTTTTGATGAAGCACGATATATAGACGAAAATTAAGCCAAAATATAGAAAACGTATTGAAATTTTGCTAATATTATTCCATTTTCGTAGTCTATTTCGAAAATATCTTGATAAAATAAAGAAATGGGGTAAAAATAGAGGAAAAAAATTGAAATTTTGGTAAAGGTATCCGTTTTCGCTGCTTTTATCGATATTATCTGGAGAAAATGACGAAAATTAGAGGAAAAGAATTGAAAATTCGCCTAAATTTATCCGGTTTCGTTGCTTTTTTCGATCATATCTCTATAAAATTATAAATATATAGGGGAAAAATAGAGGAAAAAATATAAATTTCGATGAAATTATCCGTTTTCGTTGCGTTTTTCGACCATATCTCGATCAAATTATGAAAATTAAGGCAAAAGTGAGGAAAAAAATAGAAATTTTGGTAAAAGTATCCGTTCTCATTCCTTTCTTCGATCAAATCTCGATTAAATGACGAGAATTTAGGCAAAATACAGGAATAGAATCGAAAATATTGGTGAAATAATACGTTTTAGTTCCTTTTTTGAGCATATCTCGATAATATGACGACCTTTGAGGCAAAATATAGGTAAAAAATTGTAATTTCGATATAAATATCCGTTTTCGTTGCTTTTATCGATCTTATCTCGATAACATGAATGCAAAGTAAAGGAAAAAATTTGGATTTCACTAAATGTATACGTTTTTGTAGCCTTTATGGATCATATCTCGATTAAATGATAAAAATAAGGGCAAAATAGAGGAAAAATATTGATATTTCGGTGAAATTTTCCGTTTTCGCTGCTTTCTTCGTTCATATCTTGATAAAATGAAGAAAATTAAGGCAAAAAAGGGAAAAAAATGTTATTTGAAGGAAATAGTACGTTTTCGTTGCTTTTTTCAATAATATCTTTATCAAATGAAGAAAAAATAGAGGAATACAATAGAAATTTCGTTAAAATTATCCGATTTCGTTGTTTTTTTCTATCATAACTCGATAAAATGAAGAAACGTAAGTCAAAAAGGAGGCTAAAATTTTAAAATTCGCTAAATATTATCGATTAATTATATGTGGAGTCGGCCTCCATAAGTCGATTGCAGGAATCGACGTCATGGAGACGATATTGGGTCATCGACTCCGGGTCATCAATCTCGGGTAATCGAACTGGGGTCATCGACCTCGGATCATCTGTCTGGGGTTATCGACCTAGGGTTATTGACCTCGGGTCATTGACCTCGGGTGATTGACTTTGGGTCATCGACCTAGGATCATTGACCTCGGTGCATCGACCTAGGATCATTGGCCTCGGGTCATCGACGTAGGGTCATAGACATTGACATATATACAGTTTGTCATCCCGGAGTCGACCTCCCGGAGTCGAACTCTCGGATTCGACCTCACGGAGTCGACATCCGGGTGGCGACCTCCTGGAGTCGACCTCGCTGAGTTGACTTCCCGGAGTCGACCTCACGGAGTCGACCTCCCGGAGTCGACCTGCTGGTATGAACCTCCCGGAGTCGACCTCCCGAAGTCGACCTCCCGAAGTCGACCTCCATGAGTCAACCTCCCGGAGTGGACAGCCCGGAGTCGACCTCCTGGAGCAGACCTCCCGGAATCGTCCTCCTGGAGTTAACCTACCGGAGTCAACCCCACCG
This sequence comes from Sympetrum striolatum, assembly GCA_947579665.1. Taxonomy (NCBI): domain Eukaryota; kingdom Metazoa; phylum Arthropoda; class Insecta; order Odonata; family Libellulidae; genus Sympetrum; species Sympetrum striolatum. The sequence continues at coordinate 1,341,150 of OX388344.1, forward strand.
AGTCGTTCTCGGGTCATTGACCTCCGGATATCAATATCAGGTCATTGACCTCGGGTCATCAACGTAGGATCATAGACATTGACATATATACCGTTTGTCATCCCGGAGTCGACCTCCCGGAGTCGACACCCATGAGTGGACCTCCCGGAGTCGAACTCTCGGATTCGACATTAGGAGTCGACATCCCGGAGTCGACCTCCTGGAGTCTACCTCCCTGAGTTGATTTCCCGGAGTCGACCTCCCGGAGTCGACCAACCGGAGTCGACCTGCCAAATTAACCTCCCGGAGTCGACCTCCCGGAGTCGTCAACCATGAGTGGACCTCCCGGAGTCGAACTCTCGGATTCGACCTCACGGAGTCGACATCCCGGAGTCGACTTCCTGGAGTCGACCTCCCTGAATTGACTTCCCGGAGTCGACCTCCCGGAGTCAACCACCCGGAGTCGACCTGCCGGTTTCAACCTCCTTGAGTCCACCTCCCGGAGCCGACACCCATGAGTGGACCTCCCGGAGTCGAACTCTTGGATTCGACCTCACGGAGTCGACATCCCGGAGTCAACCTCCTGGAGTCGACCTCCCTGAGTTGACTTCCCGGAGTCGACCTCCCGGAGTCGACCTCCCGGAGTCGACCTCCCGGAGTCGACCTGCCGGTGTAAACCTCCCAGAGTCGACCTCCCGGAGTCGACCTCCCGGAATCGACCTCCCGAAGTCGACCTCCAGGAGTCAACCTCCCGGAGTAGACATCCCGGAGTCGACCTCCTTGAGCAGACCTCCCGGAATCGACCTCACGGAGTTGACCTACCGGAGTCGACCCCACCGAGTCGTTCTCGGGTGATTGACCTTGGGTCATTGACCTCCGGATATCAACATCAGGTCATTGACCTCAAGTCATCAACTTCGGGTCATTGACCTCGTGCCATCGACCTCAGGTCATTAGCCTGGGGTCATCGACCAAGGGTCATTGACCTCGGGTGATTGACCTTGGGTCATCGACCTAGGATCATTGACCTCGGGTCATCGACCTAGGATCATTGACCTTGGCTCTTCGATCAAGGGTCATTGACCTTGACACATATACCGTTTGTCATCCCGGAGTCGACCTCCAGGAGTCGACACACATGAGTCGACCTCCCGGAGTCGACCTCCCGGAGTCGACCTCCCGGAGTCAACCTCTCGGAGTCGACCTCCCGGAGTTGACCTCCCGCAGTCGACCCCGAGGAGTATACCTCCCAGAATCAACCTCCCGGATTTGACCTCCAGAAGTAGACCTCCCGGAGTCGACACACCGGAGTTACATACCGGATTCGACTTCTCATAATGGTCCTACCTGAATTGACCTCCCGTAATCGACCAAACCGGAAAGAACCCTACCGAGTCGATCCCGGCATCAACCTCAGGTCATCGACCACAAGTCATCGACCTCGGGTCATTGGACCTCGTGCAATCGATCTCGGGTCATCGATATCGGGTCGTCGACCTCGAGTCATCTACCTAGGTCATCTCGATAAAAAGACGAAAATAAGGGCAGAATTAAAAAAAATTGAAATTTCGTTAAATTATCCGTTTTTGTTGATTTTTAAGATCACATCTCGATGAAATGATGAAAGTATGGACAAAACAGAGGAAAACATTGAAAATTCGGTGATATTATCCGTTTTCGTTGCATATTTCGATCATATCTCGATAAAATGACTAAAATTAATGCTTAATAGAGGAAAAACATTGAAATTTTGCTCAAATAATCCGTTTTTTGTTGCATAAAATAACGGAAATCAATTCTAAATAGAGGAAATAAATTGAGATTTCAGTAAAATTATTCATTATCGTAGCTTTTTTTTTGATGAAAACACGATAAATAGGCGAAAATTAAGACAAAATATTTTGAAATTTTGCTCAAATTATCGGTTTTTGTTGCTTTGTTCCTTTCATACATCGATAAAATGACGAAAATTAAGTAAAATAGAGGGGGAAAATTGAAATTTTTCTAAAATATTGGTTTTCTAAGCTTTTTTCTATCATATATCGTTAAATTCAATACATAAAGACAAAATTGATGAAATAAATCGAAGTTTCGCTTAAATTATCCGTTTTCGGTATTTTTTCATCATCTCATGATGAAATGACGAAAGATAAAGACGAATTAGTTGACAAATATTGAAATTTCGCTAAATTTATCCGTTTTCGTTGCTTTTTTCGATCATTTCTCGATAATATGTCAAATAATAAACACAACGTAGAGGAAGAAATTTGAAACATCACTACAATTATCCGTGTTTGTTGCTTTTTTCTAACATTTCACGATAAAATGACGAAAAATAAAGCATAAATGGACGAAAGAAAAGAAATTTCTATAAAATTATTCGTTTTGGTTGCTTTTTTGATCCTATCTAGAAAGATTATGAAAATAAAGACAAAATAGAGGACAAAAATCGAATTTCATTTTAATTATCAGTTTTCGTTGTTTATTTGGATCATATCTCGTTAAAATGACGTAAATTAAGGCGAAATAGAGGAGGAAAAATTTTATTTTCGCTATACTTATCCGTATTCGTTGCTTTTTTCGATTATATCTCAATTAAACGACGATATTTAATGCAAAAATGCCTAAAATTAAGGCAAAGTAGAGGAGAAAAATTGAAATTTCTCTAAAAGTATCCATTTTCGTTACTTTTTTTATATAATATCTTCAAAAATGACGAAAATAAAGGCAAAAAGAGGAGAAAAATTGTAATTTCGCTGAAATTATTCGTTTTTGTTGCTTTTTTCGAACTTATCTCGAGATATGAGCAAAAATTAAATAAATAGAGAATAATATTTGAAATTTCACTACCATTATCCATTTTCGTTACTTTTTTATATAATGTTTTCAAAAATGACGAAAATTAAGGCAAAATAGAGGAGAAAATTTTATTTTTCGCTATAATTATCCATTTTTGTTGCTTTTTTTCGATTTTATCTCAATTCAACGACGATAATTAATGCAAAAGAGAGGAGAATATTTCAAATTTTTGCTAGAATTATCTGTTTTCGTTGCTTATTTCGATCATATCTCGATAAAATGACGAAAATTAAAGAATAAATAGAGGAAGAAAAATTGAAATTTCTCTAAAATGATCCGTTTATTGCTTTTTTGATCATATCTCGTAAAATTATGAAAATAAAGACGAAACAAAAGGCAAAAAATCGAATTTCGCTTAAATTATCCATTTTCGGTTCTGTTTTGATCATATCTTGATAAAATGACGAAAATTAAAGCAAAGTAGTAGAGAAAAATTGTAATTTCGCTACAATTATCCGTTTTCGTTGCTTATTTCGATCATATC